>CM026076.1:23232120-23832120 GCA_014839685.1 Anableps anableps
ATTTGAACAGATTATATATTAAAGTAATATAAATGAAGACAGGGTCATTTGTTTATTTGTTTCATATATCCTGTGCTACAGTTTATGATGAACTAAACTGTCACTGTGGTTCGTCAAATAGATTCTAGCACCAGAATGGTTAACCTGCACATCAACTTAACTGAAGAACATTCACCTTGTTTATAGCCTTTTATCCTCGGCCACTGACTGTGATGGGTATGGCTGACATAAAATAGATTCATGGTGGGCTGCAATGACTGATTGATTTTGACGTGGGTAATTTGGCTTTCTGCTCAGGGTGGCATGGCCTCCGGGGGTGCAAAATTGATATGTTTGATTTTATTATTTACCTGCAAACTGAACGACTATTCTGGTGTTATTTGAAGGACTTGGAACTGCATTTTACCTTCTCTAGTTCAACAGGAGATCTGTAAAAATACAAACAGGAGGATTTTCAATGCTTTCTTTGTATTAGAACCACTTTAAAGTGAGTGAATAGATCATTACACAGAGAACACAGATGTTCTGAAAACACTTTAAAAGAGGGTTCTGTCAAAAATATTGTTAAAACTATACCTCAATTAGTTTTTCTCAGTCACATCGGTGCATTTCTCAGAACAGAATTGAAATTCCCAAAACTAATTGTTCAATCTTCAAATCATTGTGCACATCAAAAAAAGCAATTTCTGATTCCTTTGAGCAAGTTGCAAATGCTTTTGTACATCATGTAACTGAATATGTGCAATTCTCTGCTTTTTCCTACATTTGCAATTGCTTTTGTCATGTTGATCAAATTATATGGGTTGTTGTTGAATAGTCTTAACCTCCACAACATTTAAGCATAACTTTAACATATAAGTCTTTACATGCAAAATGCTTGAACAGGTTTTCATAATATGTCAAACATATTTCTAGACATTTACATTAGACTTTTTTCTAAATCCATTCTGAACTGATAAATTGCCCCCAGGTGAATCCTGAGTTTCTCCAACATAGGTAAATGTGTGAAGCATTAGATCAACCAATGATCAACCAGTTTTCTGAAATAGTTCAAAGGTGCCATGAACAACCAACTGACAATACTATAGTGTACATAGCTGGAACAGAACACAATGTTACATTTCTGAAAATGGAAGGACAAGGATTTGGACAGAGTCAACAGCCAAAGAAAAGAAGAGGAATAGGAATAGGAGTGAGGCTATGACAGAGGAGTTAGGAGGCAAAACAGAGGAAAAGGCAAAAGAGGCTGAGGACATATGCCAGTTTCAATCACTCGAAAATCATCAGGCAAAGGTCTGCAGTCCTCAACAGGATGCTGATGGAGTTCCCTCACCTTACTCCACATTCCTAAAGGATTATTTTCATGCTGCATCGTCAGAGAGGACATTCATTGTCATGTGGATGAGTGTTTGTGGCCCAACAGACAGGAACATGAGGAGATGTAGGAAGACTCTATTGTAATTCCCACAGCACTGCATGTACAGTTTTCTTTACAGAGATTGTCTTATTTGTTTCCATTTCTACTTTCTTTTCCCCTTTGTGCTCTTCAGTGCTGTATTTTACTTTCTGTATCATAATGACAGCGTTGGTTAAATTACAGGAAAAGCGTAAATGTGAATCTTGTTGCTGTGAAGTTGTAAGGTTTTTTTTTTCTTCAGAATGAGCTTCACTGGGGAGAGGATTTGTGTTTGGATATGTAGGATGGGCTCACCCAAGTTGAGATTCATTACTAAACTGCATCTGGCTGCAACACAGAACTAGGAAATAATTAAATAAAATATGTACCAAAATAAACATACGTTTTCAGCATATATAATTAGGAATCTATTTTTCTGTATAAATATTTGTATATATTTCTAAAATTATTTGAATATGTAAGTGGACATTAACATAAATACATTTCTCGATAAATATTAATCTAAATAGATGTAAATATATGTAAATAGATATATATGTAAATATATTTTCATATATATAAATGTGTAGATAGATAGATAGATAGATAGATAGATAGATAGATAGATAGATAGATAGATAGAGGACAAATACAGACAGATGCGTTTTGAATATGTATTTGCGTTTCTTTATGACTGTTTACCTGGGGTGAATATCCACCAGCAGTACCAACGTCTGCATTGTGATCACGTCGATGCGCTTGCAGTGAGACCTTGCAACTTTTAGCACTTTCAAATAGGTTACACACATCACAATCAGCGTGAGGAGGAATGTGAGACAGTGCAAAGCCACAGTGAAAACGATGAACTGCTTTCCAGCTGCCTTCGCCCGGGCACTGCAGAGGGTGCACGATGCGTAAAGGTGGTTGTACCCGAGCCAGGAGCGGCAGGTGGCTACAGCGGAGAAGCACATCGAGTGTATCCAGGTGTATCCCAGCGCTATTACCGCATCTCGGTGGCGTATTCGCGAGTGGTAGCTCAGCGGGAACACCACCGCCACCCATCTATCGATGCTAAGTGCTGCCATGCTGAGCATTGAGTTCGTGGTGAGAAAAGTGTCGAGGAAACCCACAATCTGACAGAAGCCGCTGCCTCCAGGGTGCCCCGAAGTGACGAGCCCGACCAGAGTTAGAGGCATGTTGGACACGCTCTGCAACAGGTTGCAGAACGACAAGTTGAGGATGAAGAGACCGGGTACCTGTTTGCGGATCTCCGGGTTGTACAGAAAACAGATCAGCACTACGACGTTGGAGAGCAACGACACGACAATAATCCCCAAAATCAGCAAAGAAGCAACTATATCCGCTGCGTCCATTGTGCCTCCGCCTGAATATCCAGACTTGGAAGGAGCGCATCCGCAATCTTCATGCAACCAGTTACAAGTCACGACGGTCAGCAGTCCAAATCATGCTTACCGTCTCCAAGATTCAGATGTCTCCAGCAAATTATTCGATCTTTTCAGTCCCGTTAACTATCTGACCAATTGCTCATCTGATCATGTGAGCGAATTTGGATGCGCATTTCCCATGAATGGGGTCAGAACTGAAGTGCTTTCTCATTGAGGCGCTGCGGTAATTTCATCCCAGAAGATCACGCTGGAATCACATCTCATGTCTGTCTTGCTGCGCACTTGCGCATAACGATAGACAGACTTGAAAAGAATGTAAAAGGATACAATCTAAAGCTTTCAGCCTGTTTGACTTTTTAATGCCCTACTATTTTCCCTCCCGGGGTGTTTCACACTGCTAGTGCACCCCTGCTCAAACAAAGCTTTCGTAGAGTAAAAATAGAAATACGACGCACAGTGACGTAACGGGTGATTAGGGTGAGGTCATGCGCGTCACGCTGAACTTTTCTCTGCTCCATACGCAGAGGAAGTTTTGGAGAATTAAAATCGTGATTAAATGTTTGGCATATTAGACTGAATAAAATTAACTCATCAGCGTCACTTTGGTTTATCATAAAAGCACCAAACATGAAGTGTATAACAATAGAATATTTATTTAAAAGCACATGAATGTATTACATTAGAGGAAAAAAATAATGCATTCCACTTTAGAAGAAATAAATTAAGAACCAAGAAAAAAAACAAAACAAAACAGGAAAAGTGATAATATAAGCTTGATCCTTTACTGTAAGCTGGACTTTTTTCAGTAATTGTTTAATAGAGGCATCTGTTTTGTTTGTTTATTTATCTGTAGAAATGAAAGAAAAATATTTTTTATAGTCAGAAACACTTTACACAATTAGTCAAATTTTGCACAATACAATTTTTTTATGTTGCCCCTTCAGGAATAAAAAGCCGTAAAATATTCTGATATTTATGTATTTATTTAAATTTTTTTTTTTGCACATAATTTTTAAAGTTGAGAGAAAAACAAATTTTGGTCAGACTTAAAGAATGAGTCTTTAAATTCTTTTCCCTCCTGCTTATCAGGGGTTCCTTAAATTTTCAATATTTCTGATTTTCAGGGAGTTAACGTTTAGGAGCATAGAAACTAAATGCTGACATCTTTAGTTCTGGTCCGGGTATGCTGATTAAATAGGTCTGTGATGACTTCACGGATCTAGAAGGCTCATTCTGATTAACAACTGATGTATTTAAGCCCAATAAGATTTGTCTTGGAGTCCACTAAAAACACTTTAAAATCTTTCTTTTTACAAACAGGGAGCTGGTGGAGTGATTTATGAACTGCTGTTATACTACAGCGCCTTGCAGAAGTTTGCATATCCACTGAACTTTTTCACATCCTTGTTGTGGTATGGGTGTCTTGTTCACCGTCTTTTGCAGTTCCATCATTCATTCACCAGGTGGCGTCGTGGAGCACGGTGGGCCGGGCGGTTCAGCAGGTGTGGTTTCACACCTGCATTGAATTTGCCTCATTAAGCTGAGCGTGCTTCCACTCCTTCAATGCCTGAGTGTTAGTCTTTTGTGGTAACTTCAAGCCCTTTGAGGTCCTGCCATGATCTTTGTCTTTTGCTTCCCTAGGAAGATTACTTACCCTTTGTGTCTCTGCTTCAAGGTACTCCCTGATGAGAGTCTGGATTTCTCTCCAGCTCAATTTCCTGGTATCTGAAAGTCATCTTCAAAACCTCTGCAAGCCTTCTGGTAACAAACCCCTGACTGGCAGTTCCTCAACTCCTCTTCCTCACACCTTCATCAAAAGACTGAACCTTGTCTGCCTTTTACTGTGCACACTTGGACTCCCCTTTCCATCAAGCCATTTGGATTCATCTACATCATCATCCTTCCATGAACTCATCTTCCTGGACCCCTTCAATCCCTGCCTGGTGGATAACTTGAGCTTCACAAGTAAGTATCTATGGAATTACTACTATTCCCTGCTTCATCATACTCACCATTTTTCTTGTCTTTCCCAGAGCTCCAGCTGAACATGGTTCTAGAACCTAACCCTGGATCACATAACATCCTCCTTGTCATAACCTCATTCTTATTTGTGAATAAATCTTTAAGCTTTTCATCTGCCTCCTGAGTGTTTCTGCATGTGGGTTAGACACTTCTAAAAGCATGACAGAACACTTGCCATTTTGACCCAGCAGACACTCTAAGGAGAATTCTAATTGATCAAAATCAACTAATCCAGTCCCATGAATCCATACTTGGAGCTCTTCTTGATCAAAATGCAACAAATCAACGACTAGAACATATGGCTAATCTCCTTCAAACCACTCAACCTAACCAGTCTGTTTCCCCTATGGATGGTGCTTTATCTCCACCAGTCACCCAGCAGCTTTCCACTTTCTGTAATGTCAGTTCTCCTAATCCAGAGAAGTTTCCTGGTGAAGACCCTTCTCAGAGTTCTCCATAGATAAAGGGTTTTTTTTTTTTTTTTTAACTCATGCAACTGCTTCTGGGTGGGACACTTGTGCACTTAAAAATGCCTTCCCCCCCACGCACTTAATGACTTGCTAAAGGATGAATTGGCTACTTTGGATAAGCCCAAAACTCTTGAGTTGATAGTTTTGGCTACCTGAATTGATAACAGATTAAGAGACAGAATTGAAAAATAGACACCTTTATTCTCCCATAACCAAGACAACTTCTCAGTCAGTACCCAGACCATCGTCTCCTGAACCAGAACTCGGTCGGTCCTGTCTTTCCCCAGAGCAGCGGTGGCGCAAGTATTCAAATCAATGCATCCACTGTGGTTCACCTGAGCACTTTATTGCATCCTGTCCTGTACTGCCAAAAGAGAGGATTTGTCAGCAAGAATGGGGGAAATTGACAGCCCGTCTTGTT
Organism: Anableps anableps; assembly: GCA_014839685.1. Lineage (NCBI taxonomy): Eukaryota > Metazoa > Chordata > Actinopteri > Cyprinodontiformes > Anablepidae > Anableps > Anableps anableps. The sequence goes on from CM026076.1 coordinate 23,237,836, forward strand.
CCAACTACACACCCCCATTCACTGTCTGCTGTCCTGCAATTTAATTGGGACTCATTGAATCTCTCTGCTCATTAATTCTGGGTGTGAACAGAACCTCATTGATCTTTCCTTAGTCAACCAAGATAAGATTGAAACTGTTTCTCTTCCTGTTCTGTTAAATGTTTCTTCTTTGGATGGAAAGGCTCTTCCCAGGATAACCCACAAGACCAAACCCCTTGAACTCATCTCAGGTAACCATCATGAACCAATTTCCTTTTTTTTCCCCACTTCACATCAGTTGTCCATGGATTTAACTGGCTACAACAACATGATCCACACCTAAACCGGTCAGAATGTTTCATTGAATCCTGGTCTACTAATTGTCTCTCCTTCTGTCAGCCATTCCTCCAAGCCTGGCCCTGGTGCTCCAGGGAGACATTGACCCCAGTGATCTGTTCCTCATCCCAGATGAATACCATGACCTTAAGTTTTCAGTAAACATAAAGCATCACATCCTCACTATCACCACATTGACCCTATCATTATGCTATAGAGCTCCTCCCTGGTGCCCTGCTTCCATCAAGCAGATTATACATCTCCTATCCTGAATGCCAAGCAATGGAAAAATATAATGAATCCCTCGGCACCACCATTGTTTGGCATCCATCTTCACCACTGGGGCAGACTTCTTTGTCAGCAAGAAGGATGGCTCCCTTCGACCTTGCATCAACTACCATGATTTGAATCAGATTACTGTTAAAAACAAGTATCCTTTACCTCTCATCTCTTCAGCTTTTGAACCTGTCCAAGAACAGCCACCAATTTCACAAAACTTGACCTGAGGTGGCAATACCTACCACCTCATCCGCCAGGGAGATGAATGGAAAACCACCTTCAAGACTCCCCTTGGTCATTTTGAATACTTAGTCATACCCTTTGGTCTTTGCAACAGCCCTGGAGTTTTCCAAGCCCTGGTTAATAATGTCCTCTGAGATTTCCTCAATGTTTTTGTCTACCTTGATGACATCCTCATCTACTCCAAAAACCCTTCAGCTCATCAGAAACACACCCGCCTGATCCTTCAACGTCTCCTTGAAAACCATCTCTTAGTCAAGGGTGAGAAATATGAGTTTCACAAAGCATTAGTCACCTTCCTTGAGGGTGGACAGGTTCTATCAGACCTGGAAATGATCAAAGCAGTCTTGACTTGGCCAGTTCCCAACTCTCAAATAACTCCAGAGATGTCTTGGTTTTGACAATTTCTACTGCAGATTCATCCCAAACTACAGACTGCTGCACCTCTCACTGCTCTAACTTCCACCAAAACAACATTCTCCTGGACACCTGGAGCTGATTCAACCTTCAAAGCACTAAAGGAAAAGTTTTCACAAGCACCCATCCTTGTTCAGCTCGACCCCCACAAACGATTTATCCTTCACGTGGATGCTTCTGATTCAGATGTCGTAGCTGTTTTGTCCCAACTCCTGCAAAGATGGAAAAACTTCACCCTTGTTCCTTCTTCCCCCATAGGTTGTCCCCATTGAAAGGAATTGTGGTGTGGGGGACTGAGAACTACTTGCTATAAAGTTTGCTCTTAATGAACTGACTGGAGGGCGCTGAACATCCTGTGCTAATTTGGACAGACCATAAGAATCATCTTACTTTCAGTCTGCTTAAGGGTCTTATCTCCTGTCAGTTCCATTGGTCCAGTTCTGAACCTGATCCCAGAAATGGTCCATCCAACAGAACATCCTCAGTTCGCTCCCGGCTCATCCATTGGTTTCAATCTGCTAAGTTCTCTGCACACCCTGGGTCCAGTCATATCATTGCTCTCATCTTCTGATTCTTCTAGTGGCCCTCCTTACATGAGGATGTTAAGGAATATGTTCTTGCTTGACCCACTTGTGCTCAAAACAAGCCATCACACCAACTGCCAGCTGGACTCCTTAAACACTTGGCAATACCCAAATGCCCTTGGTCACATATCACCATTGATTTTGTTACAGGACACCTATCATCTTATAGGTATGACCACCATTTTCACCATCATTGACAGTTTCTCTAAAGCCTGTCATCTCATTCCCTTCAGAAAACTTCTGTCAGCTTTCCAGACTGCTCAGCTCCTAGTCCAACATGTCTTCCATCTCCATGGCATCCCACAGGAAATTCTGTCTGACTGTGGTCCTTCGTTCATCTCTCAGGTATGAAAACAGTTCTTTCTTGCTCTCAAACCAAAGTCTCACTCATTTCTGGCTATCATCCTCAGTCTAATGGTCAGACAGAATGAACCAAGAACTTGAATCCACCCACAGATGCCTCACTTCCACAAATCCCTCTGACTGGAGCAAGTTCCTACCTTGGGTTAAATTTGCTCACAATTCACACATCTCTGCAGCAACCTTATGAGATCTTTCTTGGCTCCCAACTTCCTCTTTAACCAGCTGATGAGAAATACATTTCAATCACCCCTGTTCATTACCACATCTGTTGCTGCAGACACATCTGGTCCAACACCATTTCTGCTCTACAATGGACCGTTGAGCAGAATCGCTGTTCTGCAGACAGAAAACGGATTTTAGCACTTCAGCTCTCACTGGGTCAGGTTTGGCTCTTCTCCCATGAAATTCCACTTAAATCAATCCCAAAGAAACTCTCCCTACATTACATCAGTCCCTATGAAATAAAATCTCTAATCAGCCCCACAGCAGTCTGTCTTTGTTTATGCATCCATCCCACATTCCATGTCTCCCAGATTAAACCTGTCCAGACCAGCATCTTATTTCTAAAACCATGACAATGCTATGTTAAAGCTACTAACTTCAGTGAGTTTTCCTGTGATTTTTATGTGAAAGAACAACACAAAGTAGCATATAGTAGTAAAGTTGAAGGAAAGGGATAATTTAATTTTTTTTTTTCCCCCTTTCCAGTGGCCACTAGTCTGTTGTGCTCGCCATAAATCTGATCTTTACGGAAGAGTGGCCCAGAGAAAACCGTTGTTAAAAGAATTACATAATAAGTAATGTTTGTAGTTCTCAACAAGCCTTAGTGAAAACAACAAATATGTTAAGGAAGATCAGAACAAACTTTTTGGCCAACCTGCAAAACACCATGGGAGGAGGAAAGCCAACACTGTACATCATTTTGAAGACATCAGTAACACATGGTGATGAGAGCGTCATCCTGTGGGGATTCCCCCCCCCTTTCAGGTATGAGCATGCTGGTCAGGGTAGAAAAAGTCTTTTAGGCTAATGCCACCCCTGCATCAGTTCTCCAAGACACCTCATTACTCACTATTCTAGCAGCAATTTTAGACAAGTGTAAGTTGTCAGGTTTTATTTTTGTTGCTGTCATGATGATACTTATAAAGGCACCTGTGTGTGTATATATATATATATATATATATATATATATATATATATATATATATATATATATATATATATATATATATATATATATATATATATATAAAAAAAATCTTATTAACTGAAATTAAAAATATAAACTTTTTTTCTCTGTCCTGTTTAGATAGAAGTGTTGATAGTTTAGGTATTGTTTGAAATGTTGGTAAGATGGAAGAACAAAGACTTTGCAGTAAGGTTTACAGTCCTGAGTGACATTTTGAAAGGCACCAATTCAGCTCGACAGCACACACCACAGTATTAAGCCACAGTTCAACGGTTCCACACTTTTGGGCATTCAGTAGAACATGTCAGCAATACTATAGAAGGATATTGTCAGTGAAGTGAATCCAGTGGTTTTATTGGCTCAAGGTCAAAATGTGTGCTGATGCATTTGTCTATTTGCATGTGCTGTTAAGAGGATCAATTTTATTTTTTCACTGGAAACTAAAAAATTAGATATGAATATTTAGCTTTTATTCCGAAAGATCATAAATGGATTATCAATGTACTTGATTTGAGTGTGGAATATTCCAGCCAGTGACTTCACAGAGTAAAAGGTGCAGTCAATTATATTTGTTTTAGTAGAATTAAAAGATACTGTAGAGTAAATTGGCCACTAGTCCCTCATGTTAGTCCTGTTATCAATTAAATAAGGTCAAAAGCAATTTCTAAACAGAAATCGATTGAATTTTCTCATTTTAGGTTAGCTTTGTTCAATCTTACATTACAGTAGTATAAGTCAAGAACTGAAATAAAATGGATTCACATCCTGTATCTCACTTACATCTTAGCAATGCGATATAATTTAACATTAAAATTATAGGATCATTGTGAAATAATACATTTAATAATTCTCTATTCTTTATAATTCTACAGAAGAAAAGATAAATTTAAGTCACAATTAAACAACTATACTGTGATGCATGAGGACAAGTTTTAGGAGTTTCCGATGAACACCATAAAATGATTTTGTGCCCTCAAGCAATTAGAAAAACAAGTAAAATAAAAAAAAAAAACTGGACTTAAGATGTATTTATTTAAAAATGTTTTAGATTGTGATGTTTTGGCCCAATTTGTACAAGAAATGAGACAAAAAGTAAAGAGTGCCAGGATTTGTGTATTAATTGAACACACTATATGAATGATAAAGCAACATCAGCAATAAGTATTGAAACAAGAATGTAACAAACTGATTTGAAAAATTAATTATTTTTTTCCCCCTTGGAGTTACTCTTCAATAGTATAAATCAATGCATTTACTAATCAAAACTCCTGATACTCATTTTCAGAAAAAGTAGTTCTTTGCACCATCTACAAATGCAAAAATCTGAATCACCAAAAATAGCTTGGAAATTGTGCTGGGATTTGAACAACTTAAAATTAATAAAGAAAATCAAACATGGCTCATTAGCTAATTAAGCTAAAGAGGAGAGTCTGTTTGTCCTCAGCTTTGAGTTGGAATGCCTGCATTTTTATCTTATCAGTGTCAAGATAAGGCCTAAAATAAAGCTCTTAAAGACTCAAGACACCTCTTTACACTGGCTCAATTTAGCTCAGAGAATAGACTTTAAAAATACTTCTGTTAATTTATAAATCACTGAATGGCTTAGCACCAAAATACATTAAAGACCTGTTGTCATTATATCAACCCTCCAGACCATTCAGGTTTTCTGACTCTAGTCTATTCTACATGCCCAGAACCAAACATGGAGAAGCAACATTCAGTTTCTATGTAACACAAATCTAGAACAAACCTCCAGAAAACAGGGCAAATCGAGGCTAAAAAAAAACCCCACCTGTGATTAGTAATACGTGGAACTTTGATCATCATATTTGATAAGTATTTGCTTGATGATTTTGATTATGGGATTTGTCAAAATCTAATGTTTCTTGCTTGTTCCATAAGTTTTTAGTTACTTTTATGATGTAAAGCACTTTGAACTGCCTTGTTGCTGAAATGTGCTATACAAATAAACTTGACTTGACTTTTAATAAGGAACAATGTGAGCAAATTTACAACCTTCCAGACACTTTCTGTTCCTAATAAGATTCCATAGGTTTGTAGGAGACACCTGAAAGTTTAGTTGCAAAAGTGGCCTTTTTGCCTTTCAGATCTGTTGACCACATGAAACATTAGGTCAATAAAAAAAAAAAAAACAAACAAAAAAAAAAAAAACACATACGGCATGTACAAAGGAGACCTTAGGTCATAACAGACTTTACAAATATTTTTAAAGTAATTCTGAAATCTAAATGTTCATTCCAAGCTTTCATCAAAATCTGCATACAATTTCCAAAAACAATTTTTCTCAGTTATCTGATAGTTTATCTTTGTACAACTTTTAGAAATGGTGTAAAATCATAGCACTCTGTTACATGTATGTACTTACAGCTGAACCCTAAAGCAATGGTGTCCAAAGCTGATCCTCAAGGGCCGACATTCTGCATGTTTTAGCTCTCTCCCTGGTGGTAGTAACTACCTTCTCAGCATGTCAACGTTCTGCAAAGGCCTGCTAACAAGCCATCATTTGATCCAGGTGTGCTGAACCAGAGAGAACTCAAAACATGCAGTATCCTGGCCCTTGAGGACTGACTTTGGACTCCCATGCCCTAAAGTATTCGTATTTCTGGCAGGTTTAGGTAAAAAAAAAAAAAAAAAAAAACTTTTAATTTTACCAACATGTTGCCTCTGACTGTAAGTAATATTAATGTTTTGATGTAGCCCAGCCAGAGTCCTGACTTCAGTCTGATGGGAAATCTGTTGAGGGAGTTAATGATTAGGGTAATGGGGAAATACTCCTTTTATATTGTTTTATTATTTTGAGAGATCCCTCTGTCATCTCATCTAACCAAGCTTTTTCGGTTAAATGAAAATAGTTCTGAATCTAAATATAACAGGGATATGAAACATTTGAGGCTCAACTGTAGATGGATGATTTATGAAGTAAAAGTTATTCAAGCCACCACTACAAACTTTCTCACATTATTAGAGTTAAAAATGGAATTCTTGGAGAGTTTCAAAGCAAGTTAAAATGACCAATTTGCAGAACTTATTTAACTTCAGTTTTCATGAAGAAATTTAAAAGTCCTGATGTGATATATAACACTTAACTGAAATAATTTTTTTTTTTTACCAATGTCTGACTACATGATTGGAGAAACTGTTCTATTTGTTGAAACAGCTCTCACACATGCATCTGTCTTACAGCCCATTACTAACAATGGATGGTGAATTACTTGTGACAGGGTTTGTGTGGGACTCAAAGGATTTTTAATTAATTCCACAGAGTGAAATTTCTCACTTCTGCTCTTTCTACTTAGTAAACGAACAGAAGGTGAACCTACATTCTATTTTCTTTAACAGAAAATTAATTCTCTGCTGTGCTTCCCCGACCAGGATAAAGTTCAGCTTCATTTGGTTTCAGACTTTGAGTTAATGAGGTGAGGGGCTGCAGCTACACAAGGCTGTACAAACAGTTCCCTCACAGTCTCTGACTATACCTGTTATATACCAAAGACATTTTCCAATGCACAGTGATGTACGCTTTACATTCCTACCTAAAGAACAGGAATTTCTTTGTCAATAGGTAATTTCTCATCTGAGCGGACAGAAGTCATGTGGAGTACCTCAAGGGTCAATCCTGGGACCCCTCCTATTTGATATCAACTTGCTCCCACTAGTTCAGATTATAACAAGAAATAAGATTAGCTACCATAACTCACAGATGATACACAGCTCTACATTATGTCACCTGGTGACTCTAAACCCATCCAAACACTGAACAGATGCTTAGAACAAATCAATGTGTGGATGTGACTGCAGCTGAACAGAAACAAAACTGAAGTTATTATCTTTGGACCTAAAGATGAACAATCAAGAGTCACCATGCAGCTTCAGTTATTACAGCTAGAAACTAGTGATCAGGCCTGAAATTTGGGTGTAGTGATGGACTCAGACCTGAACCTTTAGAGACACATGAAGACAGTTACAAAGTCAGCCTTCTATCACCTGAAGAACATTTCTAGGATTAAATGACTAATATCCAAACAAGATCTAGAAAAACTCATGCATGCATGTATCTTTAGTTGCATTGATTACTGCAACAGTGTCTTCATAGGTCTGCCTAAAAAAAATCAGTCAGACATCTCCAGCTGATCCAGAATGCTGCTGCTTGCGTTCTTACTAAAATCAGTAAGATAGAGTATGTCACCCCAGTTTTAAAATCCTTACATTGGCTCCCTGTAGCTCAAAGAATAGACTTTAAAATATTTCTGTTAGTTTATAAATCACTGAATGGCTTGGCACCAAAATACACTAGAGACCTGTTGTCATTGTATCAACCTTCCAGACCACTCAGGTCTTCTTGTTCTAGTCTACTCTGCATCCTTAGAATCAGAACCAAACATGAAGAAGCAGCATTCAGTTTTTATGCACCACTAATCTGGAAAAAACTGCCAGAAAACTGCAAAACAGCTGAAAAAATCGAGTTCCTTTAAATCAAAGCTAAAAACCCACAGGTTTAGAGTTTCTTTTGATTAGTAGTAAGTGGAACATTAATCAGTATTTTTGAGTTATATTTGCTTGACAGTTTTGATGTATATTTTCTTGATGAGCTTTATGATTTTGATGTATTGATATTTGCTCGAAGATTTTGATGATCTTGAAGTATTTATGATGTAAAGCACTTTGAACTGCCTTGCTGCTGAAATATGCTAAACAAATAAACTTCACTTGACCTGACTTGACTAAAATGCACTCAAAAAAAAAGAAGAGCTACAAAGCATGCACTTAAGGGTTGCTGTTATTACAGCTAAACTGCTGGAGGGTTAGGTTAGAGGTGGGACTATGATGTCTTCTTTTTTTTTTTTTTTTTTTTTTTTTTTTTTTTTTTTTTTTTTTTTTTCCAAATTGTTGTGCATTGGCTATCTCAGTAAAGCAAAATAACATCACAGTGCCACTTCACAGTGCTATGGGCTTCTATTTAGATTTGTGGAGTGTATGACTAATAGTTGTCGTGTCAACAGATTCTCCTCCTAAGATGTGACTCTCTGCAGCCCTTCCAGAGTTAACCAGAACCACCTACCTGCTTCTCTGCCAAGTGTTCTTCTTGCCCTGCCCTTCTGAGTGGGTAACCATGTCTTGGTAGGTTTCCAGTTGTCATATTTCCTCCATTTTCAGATATTCAATGTTTGTGACATTGTTTATAATTAAATATTGTTAAAAGCCTTACCAAAACTTTATGCTTGATCTGTCAGCTGTGTTCCTTCCTGTTCATGATGCTGTGTGTTTACTAATGTAAGAACAGCTTTAAGACTTCACAGAACTGTTCTTATACTGAGATGATATCACCTATAGATGGGTTCTGTTTACTCATTAGGTGATTTCCAAAGACAGTTGGTTCCACTGGATGTTATCTAGGAGTGTGAGAATATGGGGACTGAATATCAATGTATACATGCAGGTCCCACATTTTTTCCACTTCTTAGTTACGTCCTAATTCATGTTGGTGTGCCACCTGACATTCCTCTGAGGTTTGCAACTGGATGGACAAAATATGGAAAAGTTGAAGAGGTATAAATATTTTTACTGTCATGAGTGTGGATTGAAAATGGACCAAAGAACAAGCTGAAATCCAGATGAATAATGATGAAATAATGTTTTTTGACAAAAGTCAAAAAACGTTTAAAAACACTTGGAAGAACACACAGGGAGCCAGGGAACGAACAGTGACCAGGTACATGTAGCAAATGGAGTCCAACGGAAGGAATCACTCCAGAGAAAGAGCTAAATATACTGGGGTGGGTGTAGAAATGACAAAAAAACCTGAAGTGCTAATTGCACATGAATAAATGCAGCTAGGGAAGGTAGGGGCTAATGAGGAAATAAAACATAGCTGGGGCGGGGAGTAGAATAGTGGGCTGAGGTGAAAAGAAAATACAAACAGAAAGAATGAAAAAGGAAAAGAAACCTGAACCAAAAATAAAATTCTAATTTTAAAATTCTAAATTCTCTTTGCAGAATTTAATATTATTGAGAAATGTACTTTTTAATGTACATTTACATGTTCAAATAATTTTATAAATGTATCTATCTGTAGTATATCATGTTTTGGGGCTTGAAAGGTTTTGTCTTCATACTTCAGATTTTTTTTCTTTTTTCTTTTTTCTTTTTTTTTTTTTTTTTTTACTTTGTTTAATGGTGATTGTAAAAACTGTGGAATTTCTCAAGAGTTCACTAACTCAATCTATGTTAGGAAGCGAAATGAGGAACTGAAATGGCCAATGCTTTTACAGTAAACATCTAATGCAGTGCCTCCCTCTGGTGGAAATTAAATGAATCCATATCAAAAGAAGGGCGACTTTTGAAATGTCAGAAAAAAAAAATATAATAAATAAACTTTTTATTTTTTATAGTTACCAACATAAACATTGCATCTTTTTCCTCAATTGTAAACTGTACTTAAATGTGTTCATAAAAAGAATAAGTAAATTTTAGTTTTGCATTTAATAATTTAAGCTGATATTGTCTTTTTTTCCTTAATAGTCTGATTGAGAGAAAGGATAGGAGATGGGGAAAATATCAGTGATCAGTCAGCAAAGATTAACTGCAGCCTTTAGAGGACTGTGAATCAAAGCTCATTCAAGAGTTTGGGGAAAATTCACAAGGTGTGGACTGCAACTGGAGTCAGTTCTTCAAGAACCGCCACACACGTAAGTATCCAGTACATGAGATACAACTGTCGCATTCCTTATGTTAAGCCACTGCTGAAGCAGAGGCAATGCCAGAGGTATCTGTGCTGCGTACAAATAAGACTAAGCTGTTGGTAAATTTTGCTTTTATTTAGAAATCAATGTCCCAGATTAATTTCATGTCATGACATGTCTTATCATCGCATCTGATGTTGTTCCACTGTATTCTGTGAAGACCAAAGTCATCAAATCCTCCTACCAGACATTTTTTGAGCAAATTTAGCCTTCCTCTCCTGACAATTTTTATGGAGATACTGATTTCAGTTTCCAGCACAACTTGATACTTATACACATGGTTTAAGGACAATAGTATCACTGTGCTAGAATGGCCACCAAACTGGCCTGACCAAAAGCTCACCAAAAATCTACATTTTGTTTTCAAGAGAAAGATGAGAGGCACCAGAGCCAACAATGCAGACGAGCTAAAGGCTGCTATCAAAGCAACCTGGGCTTCCATTACACCTCAGCAAAGCCACAAGCTGATCTCTTCCATGCCACTCTGTATTGATGCAGTAAATCATGCTAAATGAGCCCCATCCAAGTAGTGAAGAAATATACTATACACTATATGGACATTCATTCCAGTGGGAATACATTTCTGTATAAAAAATGTATTCTTTTACTCAGTCTTTTGTAATAATCTTTTTTTTTTAATTTTTTTTACATGAAACCAGATTAAGGTTTTTGTTAGTAGTAAGGAACAATAATCAAAACTGATGAAAAACCACTTAAAGTATGTCACTTTGCATACAATATCTTTAAAATAATAAATTACTAAAATAATTTCACTTTTCAATGATATTCTAATTTATTTAGATGTACGTGTGCATCTATCTTTCATAATGCCCCCTTAGGGTTTGGGGTCTTTCCCTATATTCACCACAGGAGGGCAATCTCTGATCTCTGTGGAAAGCTTTGGCTGCTTAAACTGGAAGAGTTAAACTGATTCAGTGGTGTGCTGTCAGAGCTGTCAGCACTCATTAGAGCTGTCTCATTAAAGTGATGTCAGTGGCACTCCATTAGCAGTAAAATGAACAGCTGCCTTGCCTTGAGGCCAAGTCAACAAGTGCACTTTGTTGGTCAGTGTGTCCTGTGGGGTTAACCTGCTCAAAATAGCAAAGGACAACCAAGATTTGTGGTGATTTTCTTAAATAGTTTGTGCAGTATGGTCTTGAACTCTGAGACACATAAGACCAGATTTACACATATGGCATTAAAAAATCATACAGTTGGGTTAAGATACTGTCTTTTGCTGGTTCCTCTTGTAGAAATTACAGGTGGAGTGTATTTTCTTTCAACTATTGAACTAATAAACAAACTAGACTGGGGGTAAGATGGCAAAGATAAAGCAAGCGACTTTCCAAAATTTTCATAAAGTGATAAACTTTCATATCCAGGAAACAAGAGGTTATAAGTATATTATGTGTTTAGCACGTATTTTTTTTTTTTTTTTTTTTTTTGTATTAAAATATTAAAGAAGGGATTTTTAAAAAAACAGGTGTTTTCTTAAATTCAATGTCAAATTTCAGTTCCTTCAATCTGCCACCTGGGGGCACCAGTGTGTGAGATTATCCTATGTGGTCTCAATATCAAGAATGACAATGAAATAAAAAAAAATAAATAAAAATGAAAAGAATGTTCATTTGGTTTTGCATTTTCTGCACTTTTGACATTATCCACAAATGACTAAAAAGATCCGATTGTTTAAAAAGTAAATGCCAGCCGCTCTATAGCTCTTTCACTGTTCTTCCTGTCCTCTCCTTCTGTTCCTTGTCATCCAACACATGCTACACCTCAGACAGGCACTTAGTTAGACCAAGACCTGAATAGCATTTGGGGTCAAAACCACAATATCCCCCCATTTGCCTTCCCCCATTAATGGCCTATTTAGCGTACCGCCGATGGCAGTAAAGAGATAGCTAGGCTTTTATACCTTCTGACTGGATATATTAGCAGGTAATGTTCTTAAAGAGGATTAGTGGATGGAAAGGGGGAAATAGAAGGGGAGAAAGAGAGTGGCTGAAAGCGCCATAGGGATGGCATGGCAGCAAATAGGCAGGTGATAGCAGGGAGGATAGGAGAGCTTATGTTGCCTTATGCTGCCTCCAGCTATGGATGGGGGATTAGCAGCCTCTCTGGACTATTCTATACTGAGCAGGTTGAGTAATATCTCTAATTGTTGGTGAAATAAACTTGCTTTTACTTTTATAAGTAATGGAGAATCTATTGGTAATATCCAAAAGCGACCTACTGTTTATCAGTTGTCATGGTCAAAAGGTGGCAGCACAGGAAGTGAGAAATTGTACTTTAAAGGAGACAGTCAAGAATGTGCTTGAGGTCGAGGTCAAGAATCCCAACAAACCAAGCAAATTATCTTGTTTACGGTGCTCAACAGTTAACCTCCTGTTCACTCAAATCTTTCCTTAAATAGTCATAACAGTGTTTAATGGTGACCTTTACAAAGTGAAAGCATCTGTGTGCATACTACCAAGCAGTAGCCTCCAAGGTTTAAAAGTCAGACCAACGATGAAGCAATTGACTGTTAATAATTACATAAAATAATCACATTTCTAAACAAACTGCTTTGTCACTAACTTATTCTGGGTGGTATTAAATGTGCCTCTGGTAACAAAGTAAAGAACCCAAGTATTATGCATCACCATGATATGTCTGTTTAATCTCATATTAAACTGGTTTCTAGGATTTCCTTCTTTCACCTTTGCAATATTGCCAAAAACAGAAATATCCTGCCCAACAGTGATATAGAAATACTAGCGATTTAATATATTTCAGAGCAGAACTATTGCAATTCTTTACCATCAGGAAGTCCAAAAACACAGCTAAAAGCCTTCAGACTTCAGATGAAAATAAAAAAGAGAGATTAGATTTCTTCTCTGGCTCACTGAACTGAGTTTAACATTCTCCTCCTTTCTTATAAAGCCCTTAATAATCAAGCTTAATCATACATCAGAGATCTGATTGGTTCAGATGTTCCTAATAGAACCCTTAGCTCTCAGACTGCAGGTTTGCTGGTGGTTCCTAGAGTTTCTAAAAGTAGAATGTGAGGCAGATCTTTTAGTTATCAGGCTCCTCTCCTGAGAAGAGGAGCATGAGGAAGACACCATGTTAAAGACAAGCCTTCATACTTTTTTTTAAAACAGCTTATTGTTAGAGTAGCTTAGGTTATCCTGAGCTATCTCTGTAGTAATGTTGCAATAGACTTCAGGTGCTGAAGGACAGACTAGTGGAGATTTCTTCCTATTAAAGGGGAGTTTTCCTTTCTGCTATTGCTAAATGCATGCTCAGTTTGAGGGATTGCTACAAAGTCAACAACTCAATGCAAAAGACTGTCCATTGCTGCAACACACTCATCCAGGAGGAGTGATCGCTGCAAGTCAGTGACTCAAAGCAACTGGCTGTATAAGATAGAAAACTTTTTTTTTTTTTGTTTACTACTTTGAATAATAAATTGAACTTGACTGCACTGTTTAATAACATGGACTGGAATGTATGTAACTTACATTGAATCAGTCTTTATGATTGGATTGAATTGACTATATATTTCTGAAAATAAATTGTTTTTTTTTATTATGTTTTTGTAATGGGCCTTGATACTACTTTTGTTGTGAATTGACACAATATGAATAAACTGAATTGAATAGAAATTCTTTTTCCATGTCTTTGATGATGTGAAAAACACTTCATATTAACTTTTTAGGGTTGTCTGGTTCAATTCCCCTCTAACATTCACTTCTGACAAACACTCTGGTCTTTCTGTCTTTTGGCTTTGCTCTGCTAAGCTGTTTTGGGTGGATTTGATCATGCATAGATGACACTGAGTTAGAATGGGTCACTGCAGAATCTGCTTTAGCCACAGTCTGTTGAAAGGAGTCAAGTGGAGGGTAAGCACCTGGAATAGATGACCTTTACCTGGAGGGAGGATATATAAAGGGGATAGGAAGAGATTTGTTTCGTCAAGAGTGCAATACAGAACTTCAGGGATGAATAAGTAAAGCAAAAAGTTTAGAAACAATAAAAAACAGGCATCAAAGTTGGAACAATAACTGTATGTTCTAACCTACGTACAAGATCATCATAACCTTTGTGTGTGTGTCTGGGTGTGACTGATACACGGAAATACTTCCTCACAGTCATTCAAGTTTCCAAGTCTTTATAAGTGTGAGACTGCACTGTCTGCAGAGAAGGTATGTACAAAATGTCTTCTTTGCCAAGACATCCTTGTGACTGTGTCAGCTCACAGCAGTAGCACATGAAAGGAGCATTGTGCACTTCTTCATGCTCCATGGCCAATTGACTTCTTTTCCCATTAATCAAATGGACTGTGTACTTAATCTTTCATAGCATTTCAAACCATTAAAACCCAGAGGATTATCCTAGTATTTCTAACAGTGTAGCTTTCTTCAGATACCTGTGGTCTGATAACACTCTTGTTCATTTATCCCTCTATCCTCTTTGGATTCATCCCTCTATATCTCTTTTCACACTATTTCCATTCTTCTTTTCATCTGTTAAGGTTCATGAAATTCACCAAGTTCTTAAAGTCCCTTTAACAACCAATACATGAGTCTATTCTTTTTTAATAAATGAACTAGAATTGTCTGATTAAAGGAGAATATGCTGATAGATCTGAACTCACGCTTGACTGTAATGTCGACTGCTGTCTCAGAGTACACCTTTTTCCTTTTGAGCAGGAAGTTGGTCCTGGTTAAAGAAGGATACGTTTTCAGAAAGTGTGTTTTACTTTCGAGCGGAACCTGTGAATTGAATTGCACTTAAAACCACTCTTTGTAAAACTAGATGAAGCACATGGCAAACTTGCATACCAGAGCAGTTAGCCAGAAAGTGAAGAAAGCTTTAAAGGTGGTAGCCAAGCAGCACTACAGCTTGTGATGCCCTGTAGTTGAGGAGCATGATAATATTGTAGGAAAAAATATATTCTTTAACTGTTTAAAAGTTCCTTTTTCTTTTCCTTTTGTTTTTCTCTTTTTCTTTTATAAAGTACATCACCTGTTTATGGAGAGTAGAACGTAATTTACCCTCCAGTTTGCAAGTTGTACATCTGATACTATGGAAGAGAACTCATTTCCAAGTTTTTCACAACTGGAAACAATACCCTGAAGTAAATAAAATAGGATAAAGCCAGAATATGTATTTCTCACAAACTCCCACAGTGCAAGCTACACTAAGGTCCCCTTTCACAGTAGGTTCAGATTTTAGTTGTTTTTAAATGAGATTCTGGTGATCGAGAGTGACACCCACTGGTTTTTTACGGCCTTATTTGGAACTTTTAATTTAAACATGACTAAATAGGTCTAATGTACAGTAAATTACAATGTTAACCCTTTGAACCTTTTTCCAGTTTTGTTATAATAAAACTACAAACCTCAGTGTGTTTGTCAGTACTTGATGTGGTACAGCATTGTTGAAAGAAAGCCACATGAAGTCTTGTTTACATTTTACCACAAGCAAACAAGTGGAAAAAGGTGCTCTGGTCAGATGAGACTAAATCTGAAATTTGTTTGCCCACTTAAAAAATGCTGTGTGTGGCTGCAACACACACTACACATCACTCTGAATACACACTATTTAAAATGACACAAGCTGATGGCAGCATCAATACCTGATGCATTTCTTTAGCAGGGAAAGGGAAGTCAGTCAGTGAACATGGATGGACCTAAATAAAGGCAATCCAGGACAAAAACCTGTTAGAAGCTGCAAAAGTCTTCATGCTGGGGTGAAGGTTCACCTTCCATCACCGTGACAACACTAAGCATTTCGCCAGAGCTACAGTGATTTACAACAAAGTATATTCACATGTTAGCATATGTTAACAGTCAAAGTCCAGATCAAAATTTTATTGGAAATCTGTAGCAAGACTTAAAAATGAATGTTAACAGATGCTGCAGTAAAACATGCCTTTTTTCAAAATGCTGGATTTGCTGAGAAACAATAGGGTTTACTTCATTTTGGTCATGAGGCATAGTCAGTCATATTCAATAAACTGTAATATGTATTGTATGAGGCTTGTTTGTTGGATTTAGGGTACTTTTTGAAAATAACCTTTAAACAGATTTTAAAGATACTTTTCATTAAGCTCTGTTTTCTGTATTAAAATGTTTTTATATTGGTCTGACTTAATATTTTAATCTTAAATGTCATGTTTCTATGAGCTATAAGCAGAAAATGATCGTAATTAACTGAAAAAAATGGCATGAAAACATCAGCGTCTATTGTATCTACTTGTAATTCACTTTATGAATTGAGTTACTGAAATAAATGAACTTTTCAATAATATTCAAATTTATTGAACATGACTGTATTAGTCTTATATTATATACATAACATTAAAGTAGCTGGTGATTGCATTTTATTTATTCCCCCATATACTCACAATTGACAACTGGTGAGTATTCATTTTTTGCGAGTTAAAGTAGGGATTATACAGTGCATCCGGAAAATATTCACAGCACTTCACTTTTTCCACATTTTGTTACGTTATTCCAAATTGTATTAAATTTCTCTCTTTCCAAAAAAATCTACACACAAAAGTCCCATTCAAATGTATTAAAATAAAAAGACAAAACAAACAAACAAACAAACAAACAAAAAAAACATTTACATAAGTATGCACAGCCTTTGCTTAATACTTTGTTGGCACACATCTATCTATGTGAGGTCCCACAGTTGACAGTGGAGGTCAGAGAGTAAACACTAAGCATGAAATCAGAGGAATTGTCTGCAAACTCCAGAGACAGGATTGTCTTGAAGCACAAGTCTGGGTAAGGAAACAGAAAAAATTCTGCTGCTTTGAAGGTCCCAATAACCTCAGTGGTCTTCATCATTCCAAAATGGAAGAACCACCAGGACTCTTCCTAGAGCTGGCTAGCAATCTAAATTGAGCGATCGGGGGAGAAGGGCCTTTGTCAGAGAGGTGACCAAGAACCTGATGGTTACTCTGTCAGAGCTCCAGCTTTCCTCTGTGGTGAAAGGAGAACTGTTCAGAAGAACAACCATCTGTGCAGTAATTCACCAATCAGATCTGTATGGTAGAGTGGCCAGACAAAAACCACTCCTTAATAAAAGCCACATGGCAGCCCATCTGGATTTTGTCAAAAGGCACCTGAAGGATTCTCACACCATGAGAAACAAGATTCTCTGGTCTGATGAGACAAAGATCAAACTCTTTAGTGTAAATGCCAGGTGTCATGTTTAGAGGAAACCAGGCACGGCTCACCACCAGGCCAATACCATCTCCACAGCGAAGCATGGTGGTGGCAGTATCATGATATGGGGATGTTTTGCAGCAGGAGCCAGCAGACTAGTCAGAATAGAGGAAAAGATGAATGCAGCAATGTACAGAGACATCCTGGATGAAAACCTGCTCCAGAGCGCTCCTGACCTCAGACTGGGGCGACAGTTCATTTCTCAGCAGGACAACCACCCAAAGCACATGGCCAAGATCTCAAAGGAGTGGCTTCAGAACCCCTCTGTGAATGTCCTGTAGTGGCCAAATAATAAACTCATCCCTCTCATCAGGTGTTTTCCCCCAGGCTTTAAAAACAGCAGTTATCAAACCACTGATAAAAAAGAACAATCTGGAGAAATCACTTATTACAGTTTAATCTCTAACCTTCCATTCATCAGCAAAATTACTGAAAAAGCTGTCCTTCAACAGTTAAACAGCTTCTTAACAATAACAAACTGCTTTGACCTTTTTCAGTTCGGTTTCAGTCACCACAGTACTGAGACTGCACTCTTCAAAGTGTTCAGTGATATCCACATTAATACAGACTGTGGAGGAACTACAGTGTTGGTTCTGTTGGACCTCAGCATAACATTTGACACTGTTGACCATGATATATATTATGGAAACGACTTGGGAGCTGGGTCTGACTCTCTGGTACAATTAGAGAATGAGAATGGGGACTTCTTTGTGTCAATATGCAACTTCTCATTGGACAGGACAGAAATCACATGTGGAGTACCTCAAGGTTCAATCCTGGAACCCCTCTCTCACCCCCATTTAATATCAACTTGCTCCCACTAACTCAGGTTATAACAAAAAATAAGATTAGTTACCATAACTACGCAGATGATACACAGCACTACATCACGATGCCACCACGTGACTTTGAACCCATCCAATCACTGAACAGATGCTAAGAACAAATCAGTGTGTGGGTGTGCAATAACTTTCTTCAGCTGAACAGAAACAAAAGTTGTTACCTTTGGACCTAAAGATGAACAATCAAGAGTCAGCATGCAGCTTCAGTTATTACAGCTAGAAACTAGTGATCAGGCCTGAAATCTGGGTGTAGTGATGGACTCAGACCTGAACCTTTAGAGACACATGAAGACAGTTACAAAGTCAGCCTTCTATCACCTGAAAAATATTTCCAGGATTAAAGGACTAATATCCAAACAAGATCTAAAAAAACTCATGCATGCGTGTATCTTTAGTTGCATTGATTACTGCAACAGTGTCTTCATAGGTCTACCTAAAAAAATCAGTCAGACATCTCCAGCTGATCCAGAATGCTGCTGCTTGCGTTCTCACTAAAATCAGTAAGATAGAGTATGTCACCCCAGTTTTAAAATCCTTACATTGGCTCCCTGTAGCTCAAAGAATATACTTTAAAATACTTATGTTAGTTTATAAATCACTGAATGGCTTAGCACCAAAATGCATTAAAGATCTATAGTCACTGGCTCAACCTTCCAGATCACTGAGGTGTTCTTGTTCTAGTCCGCTCTCCATCCCCAGAACCAAACATGGACAGGCAGCATTCAGCTTTTATGTACCACAAATCTGGAGCAAACTCCTAGAAAACTGCAATAGCCAAAACACTGAGTTCCTTTCAATCAAGGCTAAAACTCCACCTGCTAAAAGTTTCCTTCGATTATTAGAAATTTATCAACATATCTGATGTGTATTTGCTTGATGATTTTGACAATGGCATTTGACAAAATGTAATGTTCATTGCTTGTTTCATAATTGGTGTCTGTATGATGTTTTTATGATGTAAAGCACTTTGAACTGCCTTGTTCCTGCAATGTGCTATACAAATAAATTTGAATTGACTTGACTTGGCCAAGCCAGAGTCCAGAGTTAAAACAGACATATCCTATCCAGCCTGATGGAGCTTAAGAAGTACTGCAAAGAAGAATGGGTGAAACTGCCTAAAACAAGGTGCGCTATGCTTGTTGCATCATATTAAAAAAAGACTTGAGGCTGTAATTGCTGCCAAAAGTGGATCAACAAAGTATTAAGCAAATGCTGTGAATACTTATGTAAATATGATTTCTTGGTTTTCTATTTTTGATAAATTTGCAAACATCTCCAAAGCTGTTTTCCACATTGTCATCATGGGGTATTTGTGTGTAGAATTTTGAGGAAATGAATTTAATACAATTTGGACAAAGGCTGTAACGTAACAAAATGTGGAAAAAATGAAGTGCTATGAATACTTACCAGATGCACTGTATTTAAACAGGTCAGTGGTAAGCATGTAATAAACTTTTCCATAAACTTTTATCTTAATCCTATGAAACTTGTAGAGATTTCATAAATATAGGCCATGGTAAATACATTGCAAAATGTTAAATGTTCAATGCTTACATTTAAAAATTATCAGAATTTTAAATAAACTGGTAAGAAAATGTTTTTTTGAGTTTGTGTGGATTTCGAAGAAAACTGTATCAAGTTGTGCATACCTATGCTTGCACATACACACATACTTCCATGAATGGAAGCAGGACTACTCCTGATGACTGAGTAGTTGCTGATGGTGCTGAGGGTTAATCTGTATTTAGTAGGTTCATCCGGATGCCTTTGAGGCCACCTTATTAAAGGAAATGAGACATTGTGAGGGCTTTTTCAACAGACAGTTTCTGAGCTCTGCAGGCATTCCTTCGTGTGTGCTGTGCACCTCAGATAGAAAGAGCGCCGGCTACTGTGGACCTTGTCTGAACACAACAAAACAAAAAGGCCGTTGTGCTCGTAGACATGTCAGAGAGGACATGCCAGTGTGTCAGTCCGATGCAATTTCAAAGTTTATCTATAAACATAACCACAGTAACCACTGTAGATGGCTGAAGTTCTGAGTTACTTGAATGAAGATACCTGAAGAATCTAGAACTTCTGTGCTTTAAAAGATTGCCTAACCCTTTCTGTTACCAGGCAGAGTTTGGAGGGGGTAAAATGGGGACCTGTTGAAATGGACTAATAATGTCTTATTCAGGTCATTTTTTTCTGGCCAAGGAGTTGACTGTACGTAGGGATGAAAGGGTTTAATTGGAAATGATAACCTGCTGAAAGCGAGGATCTGTCAGCCCACAAGCCCTGGCTGTCTGTCTGCCAGTACTGCAACAATATCCACAGGGAGATTGGCAGATAGAAGCTGCTGTCAGCGCCCTCAACTCAGGGTTGTTCCAGCATAAGCCTTGCACTTGTGTCTGGTTCAACTGAGGTTCGACGCATCTACTGCTGGCTGTGGGCATGTAACCCCAAACATTAGTAAACTTTCACAGACAACAATTGTTGATTGCCTACACACACACACACACACACACACACACACACACACACACACACACACACACACACACACACACACACACACACACACACACATAAAAAAGAAAGAAATTAGACATGAGCATCAAGAAAAGCACAAGTCAAATGGTTTCAGACTATCTGAGTACCTCAATGAGATCCATGACATCAAAGCCACTTAAATATTTTTCATTCTTGGGACCACAAAATGCAGCATGATATGACAGATACACAATAGCCCCACAGTTTCCTCTTGGCCCCTGCAGCAGTGTTGACATGAGTAGAAATTAAGTTTTCACTCATTTCTAAAGTCCAGACGGCTGTCAGACAAGAACATGGAGCTGAGTTGATGGTTTACCATGGCAAGCAACTTCACAGGCATTGTTCTGTTTCACATCCCTTCCAAGAATAGCATGCTGCTCTGCATCTTATACCACCTAAACATTTGACAGGATTCACAATTGAGTGGTGTTTTTAGCATTTTTTGAGGAAGGAAGTTTCTCAGCTGTAGTGATGATTAAATAGTATGTCGATTAAATAGTATGTCAATGGATTAAGTAGTCTATATGACCAATATATTCTTCCTAAGTGATCCCAGAATCTACTCAGAGACTTCAACTTTCAACTCCCACTCCCACTCCAACTGCTACTACCCACTGAGACACAAGTCCCATGAGTTCAATAACAGAAACTCCTTGTTTGCCAATAAGTTTGATTTGCTTCAAGTTAGAAAGCTTTGCTATGCTATAATGTATAACACCAGGCCTTATTATCACAGCTGTAGTAGAGTTACAGTAAAAATTCTTTCTTAGAGCAATTAAGCCAAGTAAATACTACTCAAACTTAGCCCCTTCTCCAGAGTTCAAGAGGCAAAAATTGCAATGTGTTGCATGGTTGGTGTCCTTTTCCAAACCTACTGGAGGATATAGGTCCTGATTTCCAAAATTGAGTAATTACTGGTGTCATGAGTACTTATTTTCCATCCTTCCTTCCATTCATCCATCCGTCTGTCTGTCCGTCCATCTATCAATAACCCCATTGATAATGCTGAGTCCAGCCACCCTATAGAGGAAGCTCATTTCAGCTTGTTGCAACTAGAATCTTTTTTTTTTGGGTTAGGATCCATATCCATATGACCACAAGTGGAAAGGTCATAATGGCTCTTTAATCCACCAGTGTTTTTACCAGCATGTGTAAATTTTCTCTGACATATTTAGTTTCCTAATTCTCCTTTTCTCAGGAGGTCCATCAACTGCCTTTTTCAGCACTGGATGCCCGCCAATTTGACTGGCTCGGTCAATCAATCTTATATGTATATTTCTGGTGATTGTTATTATTTTCTGTTATTTAATTATGTTGATACTTTGTTGTATATGTATATGCTGAAGCAGACAGTTTCCCACAAGTTGATGATCAATGGAAAAAGCCTTTTTATTTTTTTTTTTTTTAAAGTTGCTATTGGACTAAGAGTTTAAAATAACATTATCCTGATTAAAACCAGTCATGTCACTTATATTCATATCAAATAATCCTTTAAACATTACAGTGACATTAGGTTGATACAACTAACATTTGCCAAATGAAGTGTCAGTACAACACACAAATGTTTGTGGTGGTAATATGACAAAATATGAAAGAGGGTTAAGGATCTTGAATACATTTGCAAGAATCCCCAATAGATACCTGGAATCCAGCAACCCAAACACTTTCATCATCGATGGTATGTACCCCTCCAGCTCATCCCTTGGAAACAAACATCAGGAGATTCCTGGATTAATAGATCAGTTGTTCACCTTCACAAACCCACCATTTAATTATAACACACAGGAAATTATCTCTAGAATGGGCCCTGTGGTGATAAGATGTCCAAGACTCCTGGATGACAGCTTCAGAAACCTGAGAGAACTTATCAACAAAGTGTGGGGTGCGGGGCCCACGAATAGGTGCCTGGCAATCTGATTGGACTGTCATCTCTAGGTCATAATTAATATATTTATCAAATAATAACTGAAAAGAAAATCTCAGAATCATTGGTGCTATTGTAAAAAGAGGCTTGTCTGGGGCCCATAGGTGAACAGAAGCCAAATTCATGTGGCTGGCGGTTTCCCTTATGGCTAATAAGGCTGCTGTCAGTATAATGGGGAAGAAAGAGGCAAAGTGAGCTGCTTCTTTGGAAGCCTTGACAGATAAATTGCCTCCCGGAGTGCAGAATGAAACTGAATTTGAAAAAAAAAAAAAAAGGAAACATGTCACTGTCTAAGAACAATGTGTTTAATATTTAGACAGCTATACACACTATACATTCAGAGACAACCTATATTTTTAGTATTCACAACTAAAATGGCTAGGTGCTTGTTGTCAGAACAATAACAAATGTCTGCAGCTGGTCTGTTTTCATTGATGTCAACGTCAGTATTTATTCTTTATACTAACTTTTTCCCTAAGCATCGTATATAAATGTGTCTGTAGTGAAAAGTCATGTCATTGCATGTTTTTTTTATTATTATCTTTTGGTTACACAAAAAATATGGGATTGCAGTTCACCTGAATATAAAACAGATGCAGGATGACATAGTTATAGCAGGAAATGTCATTGCTTCAGCTAATTTAGATATTAATCTAAGTGTTTTCTGTATCATTTGCTAGATTTTCAGTACTTTTGTTGGTAGTCTGAAAAAAATTTTATTACTCAAGGAAACTGAATATAGTAATTACACTGAATCAAGTTCCCACAATTACTATTGAAGCTTCAAGTGTGGTCAGTTCCAACTCCATTGGGAATAAGACAGCTGGGATAAAAGGAGCTAGCAAACCACCAGGAAGCTCTACTAGCTTTTTCTAAATTTCTTGCTTATACTTTATAGAAATTATATTGGAAATAGCACTGACTTTACGTATGCAGCCTTCATCGTTAAAATATGTGGGAGAATAATGAATATCACAGTAGTTGTTCGGATCTAAAGTGCCTGTTAACCTGGCAAGGGTCATGCAGAACATGATTGTGATAAAAGTTTAGTATGTGTAAATGCACAAGCTGGCACATGAGATTTTTGATTTGCTACACTTCCTACCATCTTGCCATTATGTTGATACTATTTAAAAAGTCATTATCATTTAAGTAACTGTCCTAAACTCTTAACATTTGTAGCAAAATATGCCTTATGTTTATTCCCCACAGGGCTGCAATCCTAATATTGACCCCAGACTACTGCCATGTCCTCCCCTGTCCAGGTGGAAATCAACAGTGGGGATACTTTTATCAAGCATTCCAAAGGTACAAAACAGGAAGGAGGAAAGGTGGAATTGTAAAGGTAACACAATCAGCCACTACAGAAGTCACAGGAGTATCAGTTTCTTTAAGCCGCACTGAGCGCAGCACAAGATTAAGATTTGGATTACTGAACATTTACTTTATGTCACAGAGACTGAGTCACGTGGTTTGCATTATCAAGTGATATGGCACCCTGACCTTCTTGATCCTTTCCTCTTATATTTATTTAATGAGATGTTTTAGTCTTTCTCAGCTGAGGTTGAACAGACAGTTTGTAATAATCCACTAAAAGTCAGTGCCGTGATTTTTTTCAGTATATTCTCACATACTGGAATCCAATCCTATTGAGTAGATATCACCTTTGACTCTTGTACTTGACCCTGTAACTTGGGAATTAGGTTGTAG
Source organism: Anableps anableps (assembly GCA_014839685.1). Classification (NCBI taxonomy): domain Eukaryota; kingdom Metazoa; phylum Chordata; class Actinopteri; order Cyprinodontiformes; family Anablepidae; genus Anableps; species Anableps anableps. The sequence continues at coordinate 23,262,221 of CM026076.1, forward strand.
AAGTTGCACATGCATGCTCAGACTGTGTATGCATCACTGCATTTCAACATGACATAGAAAGCCAACAGGAAAAAATTATGGTGATATAGGTTTGCTGGTGACAAAACAACACCTCAAACTTTGAACAGCTTGCACATCACCATTGAACACATCATTTGAAAATGGGACAAGTATTATGCAACTTTTGATGAGGTGCAGAAATCCACAGCCCAGGGAAGAGAATCTATTGAATGAATTAGTCACACACTTTATATACATTATAAATCTAGGGCTCTAGGAGTGCCAAAAAGAAAGTAATTACTAAAAGAAATCCTGTAGAAATTTTCAACTTGTCATAAGGGAACATACGGAAGGTGTTCTGGTCAGATGAAAAAGAAAGTAACTTCTTGGCCTACATGCAAAATGCTGTGTGGGGTGGAAAAGTTACACTGCATACTACTCTGAACATACCATTTGCACCGTGAAACGTGGTGATGGTTATGTTATGTTGTTGGATGCTTTTCTTCAGCAGGGATATGGGTATGAATATTTTTGCAAGACACAGTGAACTATTTTTTAAGCTAATTTGACTCTGCTCTTCAAAGTAAATGATGAATCTCCACTGATTTTTAAAGATGGCTCTGCTAACTAACAGAATCTGAGCCGCATCTGCCAATAAGCAAGACTCTGTAAGTTAAACCTTCAGTGTGTCATACAGCAATAGTTACTATGTTTTTCAGAGCCACTGCTCCTCAGACCCTGATCTTACTGCCACTCTGGGTAGGTGGGTAGCACAGGTGCACAATGGCGCATTGTGTATTACACATTCCCCCCTGCTCATGTTCTGTATACATTGTGTCCATTTCCTTTAGGTCCATGTTCCATGGGGGTGACAGAGAGTGTATCTTTAGCTTTCCAGAAGGCCCCCACTACCATTCTTGACTCTCTCATCCACCTACCTGCTCTAGCCTTTGTTACAAAAAATGCACCAACCTGGGAGAAAATGTGGATGAGGTTATGAGGTGAGCAGTGGACTGAGGGTGAGGAGTCCACTGCTCACCTTATATCCACACATACCAGTCGGCTTTGCAACCCAGATCCCCTACACACCAACCCTTCCCTACAGGCTTTCTCTCAGGTTTGTAGTGTAGAGAGAGGCATGCCGGCTGTCCCAAAACGTTTCGCCTCTGTGAACACGCACAAGATGTCCATTCATGAACCCTGGCCCTACAACTTTGCTGCTCTCCCCCCTCCCTCTGCTCCCTTCATCTGCAGCTGAAGCAATTCAACTCGGGCCAAAAGCAGGGACCTTTAATCTAACAGAATGTAGTAGGCACCTGAACTACTTAACCGCTGTGGTTGTTCAAGAGGGTGGGCACAGAGGCTAAGGTAACTGGGGTGTAACAGAAAGCCCCGAACTTTATCCTTGGCCAGGATGAGTACATTTCCTTTCTGTTGTTCCCAACAAAGGCCAGCAGGTACAAATGGTCTGCTATCTGTGTCACTGGAAAGTGGGGAGCAATTTGTTTCTATTAAACAGGACAGTCCTCATCTTCTCCATCCACAAACCCCCTCCCTCCTCCAGTCCCATATTGATTCCAAAGGCTTTTGTACTGAAGGTAAAACACTGCCAGTTGGAAGATTTCATTTAAGCAAGTGGGGCCCTCAAAGTTTTTATTTGTAGGCCCCTAAAAAGCCTAAAAAATATTTTTTGTTGGGTTGTTGAGGTAAAACATATATGGGAGCAATAAATGCTTTTGGTATAATGAACGCTAAAGATGAAAATATAACTGCAGCATTTTGGCAAAAGTGTACTGTTACACCTGCTGTTTATCTGTGCTTTGTTTATGGTTGCAGGCATTAATAATGCAGTGCAACTCAACTGTTGTCCCCCCACACAAATAGTATGTCTTCCTATCTTCACAAGGACTTTGAATTTACTTCAATTTATTTTTCATTCATTTCAATAGCATAAACCTGACCCTTAACCTCAACATAACCATTACCAGTATATGAATAATCCTAAACCTTACCTAAAGTCAATTCGCACCTTAGTCCTAAATCTAACCCCCAACCCAAAAACAGCACTTCTCATGGGGCCCAGGCTTTGAACCCCATAAGAACAGTCATAGTAGTATTAGGAAATTTGTCCTTACAATACATAAATACAAGGACACACACACACACACACACACACACACACACACACACACACACACACACACACACACACACACACACACACACACACACACACACCTCCTTTCCTTTCCTTAATCAGTAATTGGACACATATGGATCAGTTCATAATGGTAATGAGCATCTCTAAATGGTTAAGGCGAGACACTATCACTCTTCTCTTTTTCCCCATCTATCTTTTTATATCTCCACATTTTCATCCTGCCTTTTATTTTTTTCCTCCTGCTTGCCTCCTTTCCTTTGTATTGACGCCCTGGGACCCCATCTGGGCCCTTTAGAGGCGTGAAATGCACAGTAATTATTAGTAATCATCACACACCATCAGAAACGGATCCTAGTGCTGTAATTACATGATAAATGTCTGCCTAACACATGCCCTCTATTTAGCAGCCCCCTGGAGACCATGGATAATAGACAGCTAACAGGGATCCGCAGAATAGGCCTTTCAGCGCTGGCCGGAGCTCATTGTCTACGAGCCAATACACCCTCTCCCCTCGTTTGGCAACAACGCAGACCCCGATCAATCCCTGCACTGCCCCCCCTTACCCAGCTCACTGACCCCTCCTCTCACACACGTCCCTTGTCACTTGCTAAGTAGACAGCGACGTCAATCACTGGCATTACACTGCATTGCTAATGGTCGCCAAACAATTTCACAGGAGAGAAAAGAGTTTTGTTCAGCCATTCATCAGATAATGGTGACTTTGTTTAATTGTGCTGCCGACCCGTGAGCAAAATGAGATAATTATCACTATCATTAACAGTGTGCCTTTTTATGTATTGTTATGATCAAAATGCTGCAGACGGCAAGCTGTTTTTATTAAGATCTGCTGTCAACGAGTTGCAATGAATGTGACACAGACTGCGCTTCAAAGTCTGTCATGAGCTTTGTTTAGATTCATCTGATATCTGATTAGCACATAATCATACATCCTGTTTGTAGATCTTCATACATGGACTTATTCACTGGTAACCGCAAAACACAAGCATTTCAAAGGTATTCATAAATCATTGAATCCATTTTAATTGTATTTTATGTAAAAGGCTAACCAAAGCAGGACATAATTGTGAAGTAGAAGGAAAATGATACATGATTTTCAAAATTCTTTACACATAAAAATCTGAAAAATCTGGTATGCATTTTTTTGGTCCCCTGATACACCTAAAATGAAACACACTGCAACAGATTGTTATCAGACTTCACTTAAACTCACAGCAACGAGACCAAATTTCAACCAAAACTACACATCACGCTGAGCACATTATCCCCACAATTAAACATGGTGGTGGCAGTGTCATGTTGTAGGGATGGTTTTTCAGTAGGAACAGGGTAACAGGAGTTGATGGGAAGATATAAATATGAGGCAGTCCTGGAAGAAAACTGTTAACGACCCTAAACATACTGAGCTACAATTTATTTGAGTGGTCCAATCAAGGCCCACACTTACAGGGAATTAGGAATCTATGTATTACTTAAAAATTGCTCCCCACAGGTGCCCTCCACCTAATCTACATCTAAATCTAAATTCATTTGAGCTATTTTGCAAAGATAATTAGGCAAAAATATTAGCCACCATATGTGAAAGCAAAGGTAATTGACACCTACCCCATAAAGACTTGCAGAGGGCCTGAATACAAATGTACGCTACCATTTTCTAACTTTTAAAAGCATGCATCTGTTTCCTTCCACTTTACACTGAAGTGCTCGGTCACAGAAATCCCATCAACATTTATGGATGTAACGTAACGAAATGTAGAACATTTAAATGAGTTTATATACTTTAGCCAGGCACTGTAAAGGTAAATTAAATTGTTGAATATCCATTTTAGACTAAAAAGTGTGTTTTCTCCACAATAATGCTTTTTTTAAAATTAACATATTTAACAACATAAACGACAATGACAAAAACTTACAGGGTGTAAAGGTTAAAGAATTTAATTAAGTAATATTACATAATTTACATTTTTTAAAAAATACCTTTACATTAAGTCATTTAGACAGGGTTCAAAGCCTGTTGGGTGGTACAGTAAAAGCTGATAATGACAGTTAGAATGAAACATAAGGGGCCGCCAACCCAAAAGCAGATTCTGCCTCTCTGCAGTGTTTAATGCAAATTAAGGCCCATGTGAGTCAATAGACATGTTCAGCGCTACTTTCAAACAACACCTCTATATTAGATTTTCATCGGCCCTCCTTGTATTCTCGTAACAAAGTTGATGGCGGTCATGCAGTTTGAATCTACATATGCAGTGATCAGATATGCATGCAAAAGAGCGCCCTCTTATCTAAATCCATAGAGTGAGATGAGGAATCGTGTTTGTGAACAACAAGGGGAATTTGCCTGAGATTTGCCTAGCTGGCTCTCGACAATGGTCATCTCTTTGGAGGGGTATTTTATATATTAGCCAGACCAGGCAACAAGGGTGTTGGCTGTTAAGCAAATTTTATATACTGTCTTACATCTATTCATAATATTAACAGTAATCGCTTTAAGTTTTGAGTATCCACCCTGTTTACTTCTTGTTCCTGTTCATTTATGAAAACAAGATATAACTGATTTACTGGTAGAAGGGTGTCAGGTGATAAGTACGGAAAGTCCATTTTACGCTCTACCTTGAGTTCCTTGAACAAATGCTCATGCAGGTAACTGATGCTGATAGCATTGTGGCTACGTTTAATTTACTTCCAGATTCCAACTTATTTTTCTTTCTGACAGTCTCTAAAATTAAAATTTTACAGAGCAAATCAAGGAAAATACAAGGATTCTTTTATTTCACAACCTGTTAATAAATATCCATCTTCCTAATAAAGTTTGTAATATGTCAAGACCACACACACACACACACACAAACACACACACAGTTAAACTATAAAAGAAGCAAATCTGTCTGAGCTTGAAAGCAAAGCCAGACATTGAGTGAAAAGCAGTGCGATCTCAGACTTCAACAATAACAGACATATCAACTATCCCCTAATTGATACAGGCAGGCGGACAGTCACTCACTTAATGAATTGCTAATAGCCTTCAGCAATGCTATGAGTGACAGGGCCCAAACATTCCACCTGGTGGAGGCTGCCCAGGGAGTGCTGAAGATGGAGATGCTTCTCATTAATGAAGGCAGGATGCCTAGCGATTGTTCAGCCTTGTGTGGAGAGGCCTCTACGTCTGCACCGAGGCAATGTCTCTCTCCTTCATCTATATAGGCCCCCCTAACGTCAAACAGCCAAGCGTCGCGGAGTCATAGATAATGAAGACTTGATCAAAGGGAGACAACATTCCAAGGGCCTGGCCGAGCAACCGGACAAGATGAGTGAACAGGGCTGGAGAGACGGACTGAAAGAAATACAAAGAGAGAAAGAAATTTAAAAAGGAAAAGGGTCATGGAAAGAAAAGAACTATTCTCAGTTCTCACCGTTGTACTTCTACAATTAGAATTTGCAAAGCACGCTTCAACTCATAAAATATTTCCATTGATCCAGAAGTCTGATCAACAAGAGTTTGAAAGTGGCTTACAAACTGGTTTGTGAAATGGGCAATTACTTGATTTTCACAGTAAAATCTTGGTATGGATGAGTGAAGAGTCCAAAGCAAAAAGTGAGTCTTCTAAAGTGTGAGAATAAAAGCGATTAACACTATTAAATACACAATCCGAGATTCATGTTCTTCTCATTTATTAGCTCCATTTGCCACAAGCTGTGGTGTTATTTATTCTGATGCTCATAACTGGTGTCCCTTCAGATGACCTATAATTTCCTACTAATAACTGCTGTGGGCAGAGTGATTACAGCTTTTCATTAGTGCCGGCAGCTTTTACTGGTGCTATCCCAGCTAAAGGGCCCTCTCTGTAATTGTTGGCCATTATAATATAGCATGCTGAAAGTATAGGGAGGGGGGCAATGATGCCTCTTTGTTAAATGCTGATGATTGTGCAATTAAACTTTGCCAACTTAATTAGCTCTCCATAGTAACATGGATATAAGGGATTTAGACACATTGTTGTCAGAGTTAAAGCTTTCTTCTTCATAAGTTGTGTTAAACTTAGTACATTGTTTTGTCAAAATATTTGTACTCCTTGAACTTTTTCACATTTTGCTATTAACTTCTGTGTAGTTTAATTGTTTTTTTTTTTGTTGTTTTTGTTTTTTTTTTTTTGATAGATTGACACAAACAAACATATAATTATGAAGTGGAAAGATTTTTACAAAGAAAAATCTGAAAAACAAGACATTCATATCTATTCAGGCCCTAAATCAATATTTTGGTGAAACCAACATACACTGCAGTTCACTGCAGTTATAACTACAAGTCTTTTTGGGTATGTCCCTACTATCTGTACATTATCTAGAGACTGAAAGTTTTGCCAATTCTTTTTTGCAATGTAGCTGAAACTCAGTTTGATTGAATGGAGGTAATTTCCCTCCGCATATTTTCCATGTAGGCCACAAAAGAAAATTCTGGTCTCATCTGACCAGAGCACCTTTTTCCACATGTTTGCTGTGTCTCCTACATGCACATGGGTCTCCTTATGGCTTTGGTCCAACAATGGCCTTTCTCTTACCACTGTTCTAAAAAGGCCAGATTTGTGGAGTTAACAAACAATACTTTTCTTGTGGACAGATTCTCCCACCTGAGCTGTGGATCGTTGCTTCTATCCCAGAAATTCCACGGTCCTCTTGGCTGCTTCTCGGATTAATGCTTACCTTGCCCAACCTGTCAGATGAAAGCTGAAGTATGTAACTTTTATAGAAAATATGTTTTCTGCATATTTGTTAAAACTGTCACCATGTCGTGACAGTATGATATGAGACATAATCGATGAAAAGATCGAGTTCCTCCACCTCCCTGAGCTTCTATTGCTGTCTAAAGAAATGCACCGCTCCCAACCTAAAAACAACCAATCAGTTCACTGCAGTCTTAGTGCTGTCAGTCATCCTTGTGTCTGCACTACTAAATGTGCTAATGTTGGAGAAACAACTTAACGTTCCAGGAAAACTGTTTATCCACCCCTACTGGTGGCCATGCTAACTAGCTTTAGCATTAGTGGCTTGCTATGTTGTTATGATCCAGCTCTAGCATAGCAGAAAGCAAAGGGGCTATGTAAGCAGTCCATACACAAAGATGATTGACAGTGCTAAGACACTCCTCCTGGCTCTGATTGGTTGTTGGTTAAAAGGCAGTGCCTCCCAGGATGGCTGCAGCCTCAGACACCTGGTGGACTAATAAAAGTATTCTTCTTCTTCTTCTTCTTCTTCTGACTGAGTGGTGTATTTCTGCAGTTACCACTGGGACCACTGGGAGAAGGCAGAGGAGCTTGATTTTTTCACAGATTATCCATCTTATATTATACTGTCACAAATATATATATAAAAAAAACTTTTTTTTTCAGAAAAGTTACATACTGCAGCTTTAAGTGGACAGCCATGTCTTGATAAATTTGCAGTTGAATCCTACTCTTTTTGAAAAATGATCTTTGAGATAATTACGCCTTGGGAAATTGTTTTATAACCTAAACCTGTTTTAAACTACTCCACAACTTTATGACTTTTTTTTTGTGATATTTTGGAAAATCCTGCAATGAGACACAGGTGACACAGGTGAACAGTGAACTTAATCAGGTGACTTCTGAAGCCAGTAGGTTGCATTGGCTTTTATTCTCATGTATATTGACTAAAAGGTGCTGAGTACATGTCAGTTATTAAAATCATGCATCATTTTCCTTTCACCTTACAATTAAGTACAACTTTGTGTTGGTCTGTCACATAAAATATTATCAAAACACACAGAAATTTGTGGTCTTATTGTGACAAAGGTGAAAAATGTCAGGTACTATGAATGTTTTGAAAACGCTCTGTATTTAAACCCTGAATGCACTAGTAAGAGACATATATTGAAGGTAAAAATTAGTATGCTTGCTCTTATTTTAAATTAGGTCACACATCATTGAGCAGCTTTTGGTCACAATGCCAGTTAGGGTAGTAGGAGTAGCATTGGTATCTTTGGTGTTGTGTGTTAATATTTACACTCCTTTACACCTGACCACTTCCCTATTAATTAACAGCCTTCTTAATCAAGAGCACAAAGAGATAACCAGCCAAAACCTACAAGACTTGTCCCAGTTAGTTTACATCACAGAAAGGTTAACAGATGTTATCTTAAGTAAAAAAGAAAATGTTACAAAAATGTTACAAAAATTCTAGAACTACATCCATTCATCCACACTATGCAAGCTCCTCATTAAATGGCATTAAAACTATGAAATTCTGTAATTATTGCATAAATCCTCATCCACGTGAACGGATTTCATTGCCGTGCAATAATTCCTCCTTAACGTGGAGCAGCTCTGGGAGTGAATGAGCCCTTTGTGCGCCACTGTGGCAAGGCTTTTGTGAAATTACACTACTGCATAATGATGCTAATCATAAATTAGCATTTCAAGATGGAGCAGAGTGTTTGGATTTTTGCTTGTATATGAATCTGAAGACTTAATACCACTTTGTTCTGTTTAGAGTGTAACAAGGCAACATTAGCCATTTTTTTCAAAATTTCTGTATTTATAACTATGCTGTACTATACTGGAAAAAAATTATTATTTACAAGAATTGTGGCACAAAATAATTAATAATTAGACTCATATCTTTTAGTCAGCAGTGTTTTTTTTGTGTGTCAGGTGGCTGCAGGCCAGAAACACCTGCTGTACGGTTAAAGAGAAGTTAAAATCTCTGTTCAACCTTTTTTTTCCACTGTTTTTTCACTAACTTTTCCTCATCTTTGTCTTAAAATTGCTGCAGATATGTAGATCTAAGTGTGAACCCTGCAACACAAACCCAAAACATGAGTATTGTGGAGTCTACTAGGAGCCACATGACAGTGGTATCAGATTGAAGTTTCTATTCATTCCCTGAGAGTAGCAGGTGTGTGTTTCATTACCCCAGCAAAGAAAACACGACTCTGGAGCGGGCTTCTTAATGTAGGGGGCTCAACCTGCAAATGAAAGCAGATAAAGAGACCGATCTGGAGGCAGCGCCCACTCTGTGTCCACTTAGCACAGTGCTAGGACATTTGTCAATTAGTGTCTGTTTATTTGATGTGACAATTAGCAGGGAGGCGCTTGGTCATTAATCCAAATATGGTTTCACTGTGCACACAATTAATATGTTTGTCTTTGTTACAAAATGCTTAATAATCAACAGTAAACTTATCAACCTATCTATCTATCTATCTATCTATCTATACATATATACATACATACATATATATATATATATATATATATATATATATATATATATATATATATATATATATATATATATATATATATATATATATATATATATATATATATATATATATATATGTATGTATATATAAGTAACTGGTTTGATAAGTTTTCTCATGAACTATGTGTTATCAGTTTATATTTTTTCCATTTAAGTTAAATTTTGTTTTAAAGAACACTTTCTGTGGATCTGTATGTAAAGAGCTCGGTCTCAGAAGACGGACACTTGCCTCACAAATGGAGGACTCAAATTGATGCTGCTATCAATTTTTCGATGTTTGCTCATTGCACATTGTTTTCGATTACTTGAACAATGACGGGACACATTATGCGTCAGAGTTGTGTAGAACTCATTTGCATGGAAAAAACATTGGGACCTCAGAACAAGGAGGACATGTAAATGATAACTGTTGCAGCACATAATAAAACAAAAGGACACTGATAAACATCCACATTTAAATTTCAATACCATTTACCTAACCACAGCTTTTCTCTGGAAGAGAATTATTTCTGGACACATTGTTGAGTTCTCCCAGTGAGTTTGGTTTCACCCTTGTTGTCTTCCATCATGTCAGTATCTTTGTTGTGCTTTGCATGTTTCTGAGAGGGCCTCTGTCAAACAAGTTGGGGTTTGTATGCAAAATGTATGGCATAGAGCATCCTGCACACCTTTGATGTTTTCTTATCTGATTCTTGAACAGAGTCACAAAAACATTTAAAATCCAGCACAGTTGTGTTGAAGACCAAAAAAAAAAAAAAAAAAAAAAAAAAAAATTCCATAATTTTACATTTCAGCACAATTTGGCAATTTTGTTTTGGGGGCTTTGTGGACGTAAAGGTTGGAGAAGTGGGTCATCTAGTTGATTGCTGTAAATGCACTGAATCAACACTGAATTTATGATCCTTAGTGCATTTACTGTAGATCGGGGCATGAGCAGCCTAAACCATTCATAAGAAAAAAAATCCTTCTTTTGTTTAATAACTTTTAAAGATCCATTTTATGCAGAATGTACAAAATAAAGTAGAACATATTTTAACTACCAAGAAGGTTCAGCTTAAAGCTGTAGCAGTGGCTGTGCACTAGGTGGTGCCCCACCTCTTCACCAAAACAGTCACAACTGAGCACTATTCTATGGACTGACGCTCTGATTAAAGTGTTTTGCATGCAAGTTTTGGTCCAATATAACCATGTATCAAGTTAGTAATATTGGCAGATACAGTCTTTATTTACTTATTCCTGAAAACTATTAAATTCCCATTGGTCTGTTTTGTTTTAAATGTAAAAAAGTGTCAAAATAAAGTGTTTAGCATCGAAAGGAGCTCACGAACACAGTTCTACACTCTGATATCTTTGTCTCCCTTCCCCCATCTCTATAACTCAGAATAATGTGATCTGAGGAGAGAAAACTAATGGTGGTTGATTAAAAGGGATTCAGGTGATGAAATAAGGCTCCAGTCTCGATGCTGAGGGCCTTTAGTTTCAGCCAGGCCCAAAGGCAGCAGCTGGAAGCATAATTACACAGGCTGATTTATACATCATTAAGGCCTCCATATCGGTCACCCCTTTTGAAAAGAGCAGTTAAGCTACTTACACTTTTCACAAAACAGCGGCAATTCTGTGTGAAATGAATGTATGCCGCTCCTCTGAAAGCATATGGTATATTTCTAACCCATTAATAATTCAAGCTGAATGAGCAAAAATTAGTTGGCTCGGTTACCGGCGCGTTTGTCCCACATTCGTTTTGCCGACGTTTTGTAAATGGGGCTATTACGCTAAAAACAAAGCAGAGCGAATGACCACAGTTTGCCGTGCTTAGGAAAAGAGAGGGCCTCGTTCGTACACCTGTCATTTTCCAACAAGGCACCATTATGGCTGTGCAGAAAGGTGATATCACACCTTTCATACTGCCTGCATCCCTTTCTGTGGAAAAAGCAGTACTCTGGAAATTTAGATATCTGTGTAAGAGAAAGCTCTCTTATCGTTATTAGGATTCAGATATTTGTCTTCAACCAATCCCTTCAAATGGCAGGTTTTTGGCTCATGTTTCAACCTAAAAATAAGTAAATAATTTGCATTTGCAGTGAGGTGGCAGTGAAGCTTGTGTGGCACTCTAACTCTCTGTGTTAAATACAATACACACCGAGTCTGTTCTAAACTCTGATACTCATGACTGCAGTTTGATTGAATTCAAATGAGGGCCCCCTTTATTTGAGCAGTTAAAGAATATACAAGTGAACAGGTGTTCTTTTCGATACATCCCAGCATACACATTTTAACAACCCTTGACACCTATGTATGCACGATTATTTAATGATATGCACACACCCTTACACACTCACTCACACACTGGGCATGAGCGGAGAAGGCACTGCTGAATGGAGCTCAGCACATTGTTGCTTTAACCTTCTGCACTAGTTATCCCTCTCAGGGCTTTGAGCCTTGGCAGCCAACTCTATTGGCTTTTTGTCACTGAGCTTTAGCTTGTACAGTGGTTGGGGAGTGGATAGAAGGCAAGGGGGGGGGACAAAGGAGGACAAAACAGCAAGAAGAAATCTTTCTTTGACATTATTTCTCAAGTGAAGTAAGTGTTAGCAGGAAGAGGCCTAGTCAAGTCTTGTCACAGTCCCTGATTCTTTCGGCATCATTATTCTCAGTATATCATTAGATTTTGAAAAGAAAGTACTCGCAGCTTTTGGCATCGCACTCCCACCTGACCCTTCCACTCCTCACTGTGGATTAAGAGTGAGTAAATAAAATGACCTCTGCAGTACCAGAACTAAGCATCTATATAGATACTTGATGCGACATTAAATAAAATGATGCAGCACATTTTCTCTGTAATCCCTCAAGATAGATTTATTATTTATTATATATTGTATGAGCTCACAACTAGCCAGATAGCTATTGCTGTCCCAAAAATGGCTACTGCAGCACCTGAGATGTTATTGGTAATTGAGTTAAGTTGGATGAGCACTGATGAGATCCACAACAATATCAAATTGCAATCATCATCACAATCCATATGTGCCATATCGCAATCCCAAAGGACTGATTTGATGCAATATTTAGTAGGATATTTTCAAGTGTGATGCATGCAAATTCTGGATGTTAATAATATTTTAGGCCTTTCCTTGGACAGACTTCCACTGCCCCTAAAGCCCTACAGTTAAGTATCTTTTTTATGGCTGAAATCCTTAAGCTTGTAAGTGGAGTTGGAACATTGTAATAAAGGAAAAGAATGGTGTCGGAAATTGTGGGTTAATCGTAAATAACATTGTCAAATGAATCTTCAGTAATGACATGTTTTCCTGATATCATGCAGCTCAAATTAAATTCCCTGAAAACTCTACCAACAAAGGCCTCCCCTAAAAATTTTCAGGTCGTTATTAGGGATAGAATTGCTAGATTGGGACATCCCTAATTTTAAAAGATAAATTTCATCTTCAGTAGAAAAGAAGGATGAAACGAATAAAAATGAGGTTATATCTCATAGGATTCACATTTCTCAATAACAAAACTGTGACAGGACAGCACACAGGGATTTGCACTAGCTCATTCATTTACAAACTCTTCCTTTTCTCCATCCCTTTCCTCCCTCCTCCCCTACAGCATCTTCCTCCTTTACTTGAATGTCATTACTCTGCAGGAGGATTTAACGTTGCTTTTAACCCTCACCGCTTCATAATTACTTTGACATTTACCCTGCATTCAATCAAGTTTTTAACAGCAGATTTATTGCAATGACTTTTTTGTATTCCAGCAGGCAGCACTAATTATACAGGTTAGCTGAAGTCTTCATGGTAATGTTGTTTTACATCTGTAATATTTTTTGTACCGCTTTTCCTGTGTGGATGAGTGCCCTGTCAGCTGCTTTAAGACAGAGTGACACAGGAAAGGACAGAAATACTATTAGATGAAGTATCAGATGTCTTGGGGTGTAAGCAGTAGAACAGAGTAGCACTGCCTATCCCTCCTTTATTGCTCAGGTTATTATCACAACTGCTAGGGAATTGTCGAGACGGGGAGATAGGAGTGGCAACGATCCATCCGGGACTCGTTCATCACCTCTCTCTGCAGCCCCTCGACTAGAAATTACATCTGCATCTGAATTAGTAACATTATTCGCCAATTTGGCTCAGAGTGAACATTGTTCCATTGAAGGTGGAATTAAATTAGAAAATGAGTGAGTCTTTAATTTTCAGATTATAAATCAGGGAATATAATTCACCCCCTTGTACCTTAAGGGCAATCACATTATCCTAAGCGACATTTTATCCTCCCGCCCGCCAAGTAATCTCATCACCATATACAGTCACACACCAATCATGCTTCCTGGGGAGGCAGGAAATACATCTTCCTCCAGAATTAGATGTAAAGTATGAGTGTCTCGCCCTGCATGAGAGCTTATTTTACATGAAATTTGATGGTTCTTCTGAACTCACAAACAGTAAGGAAAATTACTTGTTTAAAGGGATATTGCTTTAGTTTTATCCTCATAAAAGCCAACTCTTGCTGGTTGAACATCAGGTTTATCTCCCTGAATGGCCTACCTTTATACTGTAGATTTAATGCTACAGTGGTAGGTTTAGAAATGAGAAAACATCTTGCAACCACTGTGGTCACCAAAGGGCTTTGACTTCAGTGATATGCATTTGAAACCAATCGGTCATTTAATTGTTATATATTCCATTTTAATTGAATAAAAATGCTCAACTTTTGCAATGATGCTTCATTATTTCCACACAGTATTATAAATATGACAGTGATTGCAGTAAACAAATCATAACTTTAACATAACCTGGCAGAATCAGAAAGAATAGATTGACCTTTCACTGAAAGTCTCTCTTTAGTCTGTTTCCCCCAAACTCTGACTGTTCATTTCATTCTGGCCAATGCCCAGAGCTCATTAAAAATGAATGCGCTCTTTAAACCCCAACACTAGGTCTTTTCCATTAGGGAGAGAGATATGACGCTGATAAACATTATTTGTGATCGGATATGAATTGTGCGAGGATTGGCTGCAATATTGGAAGCTGCATTGAAAAGTGATTGTGCTTGAATTCCCCCATGCAGTCTTGTGCCATATCAAGGCTCTTGTAATTTGATTTCTATTCATTTCAGCCATTGTTGTGCATTATAATGAAAAGCCATATCAAACTGATCTAGACCAACCAATTTGGATTTTTTTTATTTTGTCCCACTTGGTTGATTTTAAGCTGATCAGGATATTTGCTTGGCACAGTCTTGGGCATTCTGAAAGGCCTTATCTTACATTTAATTACCATACTGCCTTTGTTGAAGCAAAATTCATCTATTTTGGTGTGTATGGGCGGGGTATCCTTCTGCCTGTGTGAATAAAAGAGAACAGGAGTAGGAAAAATCCTGTTTGGTTGTCTTCACTTTGTCTGTAAGCTTCTGTGATGTACCATTCAGATGTATTTTCATGAAAACGGAGCGTTGGTGCATCCCCCCATAAAAGCCAATAAAAGCCAGGCTATCGGAGATTCACCCCTGAGCGCTTCACTGACAACCTTCCAGACATATACATTTAATATTCCATTGATTGAATTATTTTTATGAGTCACAGTTAACATTATCATCAATATGCCCTTAGGGCCAGGACATAAACCAAAGAATTGGACTCATCAAATACTGAATAAGACAAGGTGGCAGACTACTACCACTAATAATAATAATAATACCAAACACAGTTTTCCAACTATGAGTTTCTTTTAAGCTGTCCAGAACACCATGGCCCAGCGTGGTCATATACATTTCCCTATTTGTTAAATACTAATATAACAATAATTAAGGCTGTAGTATGTAAATTATATTAAAAATATTTTTTCTACATATTTGTTGAAACTGTCACTATGTCATGACAGTACAGTATGAGACAGATAATCTGTGGAAAAAAATCGACCTCCTCTGCCTTTTCCCAGTGCTCCCAGTACAGTACTAACTGCAGAAATACACCATGTCGTCAGAAACAATCAATCAGAGCCAGGATGGGAGTCTTAGTGCTGTCAGTCACCGTGCATGTGGCGCTGCTCATCCCTCCCTCTCCTTCTTCCCCTTGCTGTCTGCTGCAGTGCAGCCAGCAGAGACTGTTATGAATGCTAATGCTAGGTAGCATGGCCACTGATGACGACACATAAACAGTTTTCGTGGAATGGTAAGTTGAAAGTACACAAAGGTGATTGACAGCTCTAAGACCTTCCTCCTGCCTCTGATTGCTTGTTTTAGGTCGTGAGCGGTACATTTCTTCAGTCAGCAAAAGTAGCTCAGGAAGGAAGACGAGGAGATCGATCTTTTCACAGATTATCTGTCTCATAACATACTGTCACAACATGGTAACAGATTTAACAAATATGTGAAAAACATATTTTCTATAAAAGTTGCATACTGCAGCTTTAACACAAAAATTTGTTTAGATTTTGCTAGCTACACATTGATTACTTTCAGACTTGTAGAATCATGACAGATGATTTATGTATGCATGAATTATGCACAAATGGAGAAAAACATGGAGCAATGATGACCATTTCCAGGAGTGGACAGTCTACCAAGATTACAACAAAATTGCACTGACTACTCATCCAGTAGGTCACAAAAACATTAATAGCACTACAACCTTCACTTGTCTCAGTTAAGGTCAGTGTTCAAGATTCAACAAGACATTGGGCAAAAATGGAAAAGTTCCAAGGCCAAAACCACTGCAGCCAAAAAAACCCAAAAAACCCAACAACTTGCCTTGATTGATGGAACGATACATTCTGCTCTTTAACAGAAAACCCTGAAAGAAACCGTCTGACCATTAGTTTATTACTTCAAGTTCAGGAACACATATTCACTTATTTAGAAATAATGGTTTTAGAGTAGTTTAGTCAAAGTCTGGACTTTAACTCAACTGAGATGTGGCATAGCCTTAAACAAGCTGTTTACACTCAATAATGCTCTAATGGGGCTGAATTTAGGCAATTCTGTAAAGAAAGATGAGCTAAAATTCCTCCACAGTAACATGAAACACTGATTGTAATTAATCCCAGAAGCTTAATAGCAATTGTTGCTGCCATGGATGGAGCAAGCTAGATTTAGGGAACAGATTTTTTCACATCCAGCCAGATTGATTTGAATAGCTTTTTTAATTTATGAAATTAAATCATAGTTTCAAAAAGTGGTTTTATACTTATTCAAATTGTCTTGTCTGGTATCAAAATATGTTTTCTTGATATGAAACATTTAAGTGTTACTAAAAAAGAGCAATTGCAAAGGAAGTCAGTAAGGCATCAAATACTTTTCAAAGCACTGTGTGGAGTATATTTTTTATTTCCTCGTTTAATGTAAGTGTGTTAATGTGAAGGATTTAAGCCATTAAGGGACGCATTTCATACAGAATTGCATTACAGATAGATGCATGTCATCCAAGCATATTGTACAATGTGAGGTGGTTTGAGCTGTATTAGCCTGACTGTTTGACCCCACCATGATAGTCAATGTGCTTGTTTTACTTCCCTCCAGGTTCACTGATAGTCAGAAAAGGATGATAATGGTGACCCTTGGACACTCTGCTCCATGGGGCAGGGATGCAATGGGCTACAGCTTATGCACATATTAATATTAATACATATAAAAGCCATCCAACTGGCTCAGAGTCATCAAGCACAGACACACACACACACACACACACACACACACACACACACACACACATACACACACACACAGACATGCAAAATTGTATGGAGACCAACTGCTTCAAACATCTGCATGGTTCCAGGTACACACATATATATACAAAAGCAAGTAAAAGGCCCATTATGGATGAAACAGCACAGCATTTGTGGCTGGACCGTTTCCCGAGGTCAGTTTGAAACATTTGCCAGCCGGAAACCTACACAGAGTGCCGGTTGTTCACACCGTTTGGGGAAAACACACATTATGTAAATGATTCTTCTTTTGGAATGAAACACAGACAGCTCAAAGCCATGTGCTAATGGCTATCGTGTCAGCCAAAGCTAATGGTTGTCTTTTTTTGCTCATGTGTGCACTGTGTTGCATGCTTTTTGCAGGTTATTCTGCATGTATGTTTGTGATATTCTGATTTATGTTCCCACAAACCCCTTCAATAAACATTTGGGCATTGGAATTTCAGCCTGGATGGTCAGTAAAATAAGGCAAGAAGCAAAAAGTTTTTTTTCTACTTTGCATGTTTTTGGGAATCCACAAAAGCAGTTTGTTAACAAGATCTGTAGAGAGACCAAATCCACTCGTAAAGGCAATAACACCGCTTTTATTCAGGGACTACAGGAAAGTGACAAAGGTACACAATGTCACCCCTGTCAGTCAACCAACTGAAGGCACTGCAAATATTAAAAGTCTATTTGCATACCTTTACACTGGCTGATAGTTTGGTATCAGCAGCATCTACAAACAGTCTGGAGTAATGGTGCATACACGCAGTTCATTTGGTCTGAATTGAAGGAAATATATCCTTTTAAACATTAAGCATTACGGCTTTTCTATATTCGTGTGGAGTCCATGATGTTTCCACACAAGGGAGACAAGGAAATAAAAGTTGAATGATTTGGAAGTGAAACTGCTGAGGGGCGTATGAGTCACTGACATGGATGGTGAACTGAAAAGCACATCTCAATGTCAGTAGGCAAATCAAGGAGCCAGGATGTTGTTTTCCCTGTAGATTACGGCAGGAGATGTAACTGTTCAAAAGGAAAATTAAACTGAAAATTATGAAGACCTGTATATGGGTTCTCTGGATTGCCTCTGTATGGTTCATCAGATGCCACTGATCTGCAGCTTGAGCTCACTTCATTTTCTGTAGTATATTCTCTGATATTCAGCAACATATTGCTTAATCAAGTTATGCTGAATGATTTAAAAGAAATATATTTTTTTCACAGAACAAAAAAGAGAATTGGTGTAAAGGTTCAACAACAGAAAGGCTTTTGAATTTGATCCTATTTAGATCTTCTTATGTCCACACTGTCATTTCTGACCTCCTAAGATCAGCATGTGGTGTTGAGAATGATAGGACACCGTTGTTATCCTAATACCTTGTCTAAAGGCAGATATATGAATATAGCCTTCCTAAGATTCTTTTATGGAAGGAGATTAAACCAAAGCGACCTGGGGCTATGAGCACACTTGATTCTGTATCTCCAGCTAAACAAAGATGCACTAAGACCTTTGATTATCAAAGAGGATGATTTTCTAGGATGTTGTTACTGAGATGAAAACAGCACCTTTCAAAATTATTTACACCACAAGTTGTGAAAAAGTTTAAAGTCTGGTTAGTTATAAAACAATTTCTCAGACTTTCACAGTACTCACAGCACTGTTCAGTCCAGCATCTCAAAATGGAAAAAATGCATTACAACAGCAAACATACCAATAAGTAGCCATCCAACTAAAATGAAAGGCTGAGCAAGGCGAGCATTAATCAGAGAGGTAGCCAAGAGGTAACTAAGTCTGCAGAAATCCACAGCTTAGGCAGTGGACTCTATTGACTAGTCAACTATTAGTGGTGTCCTCTGCAAATCTGACCTTAATGGAAGAATGGCAAGAAGAAATGCATTGTTTCTTTCTCAAAAAAAAATGCTGTTAATAATAAAGAAGATGTCTCTTTTGCAGTTTGCCACAAGTCATATGGGGGACATAGTCAACATGTGGATGAACATGCTTTTTATAGACTTCAGGTGGACATGCAAAACACTGTTTGTGATTAAAAAAAAAAAAACTTACACTGTACATCTTCCTGAACTCACCATCCCCACAGTGAAACACGATGATGGCAACTTCAGGCTCTGGGGATAGACAGAGTTAAATACGGGACAACTCTAAAAAATAAATAAATAAACAAAATTTGAGGCTGTAAAAGACTTAAGACTGGGGCAGAGGTTTGCCTCCAGCATGACAACAAATCTAAACATGCTGCCAGAGCTACAGTAGAATGGTTTCAACCAAATATTTATACAGTAGGAAGGTCCAGTCAAATAAAAGGCCTAAATATAACTACAACTTTGTGTTGGTCTGTCACATAAAATTGCAATTAAATACATTGAAGTTTCTGGTTGTAATGTGACAAAATGTAGAAAAGTTCAAGGGGTATGAATACTTTTGCTAGATGCTGTAAGAATGATTTGTCACTGGGAAAGAGCAATAGTAAGAGGACAGATGACATCATCTTACTATAAATCATTTGAAAATCATCTTTTAAAACACTTTCAAAAGCTGTATGAATATGTTCTTTCAAATAAGTGGGGCAACAGATGGAAACAGTTGCTTCCAGTTTTACTAAGAAAACTCTGGTACACTCAAGCTAGGGGTTGGACCGGGACAGGTCATATTTCACCCTCAGTCTGACTTGTCCCAACAATGTGACAGCTTGTGACAAATAACCTGGCTCATGATTGAAATCTGACAAAATAACGCTGTGTTTTATAATAGCGTCCTCGAGCAGAAATATGGAAGCTGCAAACTAAACAGTGCTTCATCACCTCCATGCCAGTCCCAGCGGTTCTCCATTAAGGGCCAGATCATTGTGTTATGCCTCCCCCCATCCCAGCTGACCGCTGAAGTGACAGGCCTGGCTTGCTGCCATGACATTGAAAAATATTTGTACTGACAAGGCCACAAATCACACGCCGACAAGTTTTAAAACTCAATGTTCACTCGATGTGCATCTGCTATATTCTCGTTAAAAGTGTAATATGGTAGTCTCTCCTCTCCACGTTCTTTTATTATTATGGTATTGACAGCGACTATAATAAAGTTGTGCTGTTTTGATGCCAGGGAGGGAAGCTCAGGAGATGGAGAGATTGAAGGAAAGGGTGTATGTGGGGTGAGAGATGAAGAGAATGGCTGTGATGGTTGAATGCTCGCATGGCGCTGTAACAAAAGCGCTCCATTTTCATGACAGAACTTCATCTGACATGTTTAGTTTGATAGTCTACCTGTGGTCTTCTCAATAAGTCTAAATCCTGCATTGTGCTGCATGTTGAAACTGATTTTTTGAGGCATAAAATGTAATCTCTTGCTTAATATTCACATCTAAATTACATTTTAACCCTATGTTTTCAACACTGTTTCCCTTCTCTCAGCATACTGTAAAGGGAGTATAATCAGCATGCTTCTCTACTCTAGTACTTTCAAGCCTGTGGTTGCTCTAACATCTCTCTGTTTGAAACCTCATCGACCATGTAGGCCTTAATGTGTGCCTGGTGCACACGAGCAAGTGTGCTTTAGGCTCATTGTTAACATAAGGCCAAATCTGTAATATAGCACGGACAATTAAGTGCACAATTTTTGTATAAATGCAAAATCCCTCACTGTGAATTATTTAATCCCCTCTCTACAGTTCATTTAATAGAGCCCTTTTGGCGGCCGGTTGGAGTCACAGAAAACTAATTTGATTCTGTTCCTTGATTTAATTAGATCTTATGATGTATGGTATTGCTAATTCGGTGGCTCACCATGCGTTGTCGGCGCCTGTCCCTTGCTCTGGCGGTGAGCTGTCACAGCCCCATTTTTAACAGTATTGAAAAATTCAAGCTTTATTATTGCCCCCTCACTCATTTTCTCCCATCAGAAGGAAAGTAATGAGCTTTTAGTCTCTCCTCTTTTACTCGTCGCCCCTCTCCTCTTGTCTCTCCATTTTCACTGCTCTGCAGCGCCTTCTCTCTTTTTTGTGTGTACCTTCTTCTTCCTTTCATTCTCTTTTAAAACAGTAAGAGTGGATAAAGAGTTGGGGAGAGCACAAGGAAAAGAACCATGAAAGCAGAGAGGCGGAAAGTAGAAATGATGGCAATGATGAGTGCAATATGCTGCAGAGAATGAAAAGAACAGGGAATGAAATGATCAGGTAAGATAGCAGAGAGCAGGGAAGGATGATCAGCTGAGAGAATGAATTTGTCAGAGAGAAGTGGAAGGTGAGCATAACTGTGTTAGTGAATATGAGTGATAAGTAGTAGTTAGAGGAAAAGAAGAGAGGAAAAGGTAGATCAAAAGAACCAGGAGAAAGAAAGAAAGGATAGGGGGAGAGGTGGAGAATGTGCTGTACGCTTACAGCGCTGCAGGCTTACTGCTGTGGCATTAGCACACTGATTCATGAGTTAAGTTTCCCCAACTGCCCATGGCTATTAGCTTTCAGTTCCTTCGGCTGTCATTTAGACTCCAAAGAGTCTTTTGGTTAATGCACTGTTTTAATGAGAGTGCACCACTCGCTAATATATTTGACTGTATGAAAGGTCACAACAGGAAGCTAAACAGATTGAAAGAGTGGGAGCAGAATGGCAGCAGGGCTGTCAAGAGGCAAGACGGCTTTTCAAGCAAACTGATTGGATTGGGAGGTGGAACGTGAGAGCTGGGCGGCGGGGTTAACGTTAACCTGTGAGGCAGGCTGCAATGTCGTCACTGTTCTGTGCGACATATACTCCCTTTGCCCTGCACCCAACAATCCATAACATGCTGAGGAACTGATGGGTTTACTGTTCTCTCTTATAGATACGCTTCATCTATCAGTTGCTACGTGAGAGGGAGAGTAAAGTTAAGGAAAGAGATGGAGAGAGACAAGCAAAAGAAGGGGCAGACACAAGGAACAGGGACATGTTTCATTGCTGGGGTTGTACTGGTACACCTAGCTCATGAGACGACATATGTTGGATTCACAAGGGCAAGATGAATATTGCAATATTTTTTGAAAACTAAGGAACCGTTTTTTGTGTTCACAAACAAAGAAAGATCTACATATTAAACAGACCTTTAAAGAATCTCTGTTCAATGTGGGATTATCCACCTGAAGTTTGGACAGTCTAAATATTTTAGATTTTCACCAAGTGATGATAGGATGCAGTCCAGAATCATTAAAAAAAGTGAAATAGCCATTCAGCTTAGCGCAGATTGTAAGCTGCATGGCAAATGATATTATGCTCCATCGAATAAATTGTTGTCACAGAATTAGAAAAAAGTTTGGTGGAGAGAAATAAGAAATAAAAAGGACAGACAAGAATACAAGGCCCCTTTTTCACAAATTTAGTAAGGGTTTAATTAACCACAAACTATGTTTCAAAGACTCTGTAATCAAAGTAAAATATTCTACTTCAACTTTGACTGGTTCATATATTGCATCAAAGACTGACAACACCCGTTTAATCTTAAAGTGGTCCTACTGACGAAAAACAAAGAAAATTCTCCCTTTCTGTTTTGTCATGAATAAAAAAAGGTTTTATTAATCTGAAATTGCTTTAAAAAAAAACTCTGTTTGGTGCAGTGCAGTCTGGGTATTTTAGGTTTTGGAGCAGAAATAATCAAAGGCAGCTCAGACTGATTAAAAACTGTTAACTAGTCATTTAGTGGAACAGCCATGGGAAGACCTGAATCAAATGTTGACTTTAACATCAATTAGCTGGTCACAATATTCTCAAACTGTTTCACTTTGTCACCATTTCTTTTTCCACCCAAAAATGCGGGCATAGAAAAATTTTTTAAAGTTTGTATAACAGCATGTCAAAGTGATGGAAGCTTGTTGGCCAGAAGGCTTTATTAGACAACTCTGTCAACTCAGCAAAAGAGAAGAGTTGACATCTTGCAATTGAACAGTGTGGTTTTGATTCCAACTTCCTCTTCCTTCACATATCAATGTACCCCTGGGCAAGGCACTTATAGTGACCTATTCATCCATTTTTTGGTGGATCATGACTCCAAATTATTTGTGGAAAATTTTCCTATTTGACCAATTTTTTCATAGAGCATTTCTGTAATATTTGAAAGAACATGCAGCTTGGGAAGCTGAAATACCTATGTACAACACTACTTGACATGCTACTGTCTGGTGTTTGCAAAGCAGCCAATCCAGCAGAGCCATTCACTTTTCTTGCCCTTGATTGGCTGAACCCCCAAGAGCAGTGATGTTAGCTTTTGTGCGAGTGCTAAGACGGTTTCCACTGTGCACATCAATGCATATTAGGGTATGTTTGGTGTTTTAATGATTAAAATAGGCAGTTATGAGCATTTTTAGAGAGGGTCTCAAGTATTAACAGATTTGAGCAATTCCTTGGTGGCTGTGGTTCCTAACCCCTGCGAATACCAGGTGTCCACTCTAGTCCCAAGCTACCTACCAATCTACATATTTGTGGATGAATGTGTGCACGTTTGTTGGTGCAACTGGCTGAATGTGGCTCTGTTCTGCTATTTAAACAGAGTCCAGGTCAGTGCAAATTCAATTAAAATCAGATCAGTTCATCCCAATACAAATTTATCATTCATTTTAAATTTAAGGGTAGGATTAATTAATGTACTCTAATCTATACAATACTGTTACATTACACTGATCACCATTGAAAGAGGGCAATATAAAACATTTTTAAAGTCTTTGCTCTCCACGCTCTCTCACATCTTGTCAACACACCACCACATTTTTGTCACAGGACACCTAAAACGAACTGTCTTCAAATTGGAGAGCCATGTTCAGGTTTGGTCCACAAATCTGATAATCTAGCAGTAATCCATTCAAAACTAATCAAACATTTACAAAGGTGCCATGATGTGGAGAGAGCTCTATTCGTCAGCATCCTCCATCATCAACACGCGAGCTGACCTCGTTATGCTCGCGGCGTCTCAATCTAACTATGCAAATGAGACAGCGGCACAGGGGGGTGGGTGCAGGGACTGGCAACTAGACTTGTGTATAGAAATTATAAACAAATAGCCATCCATTATGGGTGGAGTTTCATGGGCTGGGCAGTGCCTGGCAGTGAGGCTGAGACAAACTCTTCTCCTGTTGGACAATCTGTCACTGAGCAGGAAGTGACAGTGTTGTCAAGGTGAATTAGCAGCATATGTCAAGCTTTTGTTATAAATCCCGGCCTACTGTAACCCTTATTTTCCCCCCTGTGCGATGTATGAACTCAGCTGATGATATATCAACAATGTTTGAAGATTTATTATTCAAGGAGGAGTGATTCCGCAGGGGGAGCTGTGGTACGAAGCGGGACAGGTCTTGTGGCGAGGGCTGAGGGGGTTTTGGGGGAGTGAAAAGTGGGCTCCTGTCCCTGTAATCCTCTCCTGCTGCCTGTAGGCCCCAGACCTTTTTTCCTCTCCATTACCCAAACCATTTGTTTATTGTGCAGTAATTACAAACCCTCAAGCCTAGAGGCAAACAGGCGGTGAGGCACTGTAATGATGTAGACATTTATAACAATATATCATAACAACAGTGGATTCAAGACAATGAATTCATGTTGCAGGATTTAACATCCAGGTGGTTCACAGTGACTCAGACAGTAATATACAGGCAAGTAGAGCATTATCGATTTGTAAGAAACTTCATCCCTGTCAAAGGCTTGAGCTGAGCTGGGTAATATGTTGCATTTCATTTAGCATTTTCATGCATGTTTGCTTCACAAGCTTAAAAACCACAATCTGTTCTGAGACAGGGTAAAAAGGAAAAAAGAAGGAACATTTTCTCATTTTCAACACTCCAGAAGCCATTTAGTGCTCCCTGTGTTAGAGTGGCAATCCCTATTACCGCTGGATAAAGTGTACCCTTTTTTATTTGAAATGAAAATGTCAGTAATTTCTTTTGAGATTGATGACTCCTTACACACAGGCCCAATAAATGAAAAATTGATGAGGCTCAGTTCTCTCTTTTAATATTTAAGGCAATATTAAAGCCTCTCTTACACCTCATGGAAATAGTTTTATTTAAAAGGAATAAGACCATTGGGCATTGTTTACTGAACACCCCATGCATGTTTTATAAAACCGGTGCCTCTTGGAGGAATTCAAAGGCCCTTGAAATTGTTACTGTTTTGCAGTAAGTATAAAACGACTTAAGAGGAAGTCGAATGGCCTCAGCGTTGTTGTCTCGCTGCTCTCCTGTTGTTGGATGTGGGCTGCTTTGATGAGGGTTCTAATGGTAGATAGTGGTGCCAGGAATGAAGAGAGAAGGGGGGCTGTTGCACAATAAATGGCTGAGATTTTATTTCTTCTATTGGGTCGTAATGTGTGCTCGGTGAGGAAATTGATGTTTAACGTGCCTGAGTGGATGAGCGGAATGAATTGCCATTTAAAACAAAGACCCATGGGTTCAAAGGAAAGGAGGAGGAGAGAAAAGAGGAAAAGGTAGAAGTAGGACAAGGAGAGGAAACTACTTGGATTGCTACACAAGCCAGGGGCAAGGAGAGTCCCTTGCAAGGGTAGAAAATGATACCCAGGTATTACCATCACATTTGTTTGAAGGGCTGATCCTGTGAGCTCACAATGGACTAAATCTAGCCAAGAAGTTCACACCTTTAAACAAAGCTTGACCTGTGATGACTTTTATGGTCCTTCTTGCCAGCAGTAAAACAACCAAGTCAAAACTATTTTCAAGATAAATAATGGGAAGATCAGGATTTTATTGTAGGTGTACAAAGTCATGCAAGTCATGGTATGTGAGAAATGAACAGGCCTTTCAAATGAATGGAAACAAACCTTCATTGGAGCACGTCAGCCTTCAACACACAGTAGAGAGCATCAAGAACAACCAGCTTACAAGACTTTGACTGAAGATGATAAAAGCATCAGCATAGTATCAGTAAAAAAAGGGCAATGATTTTTTAACTAATGCTAGAACTTGGTCCAGAAAGGACTTAAGTAAAAGTATAGCTGAGTCTTTAGCACATATTTGGTGCATCATGCCAAACTGCAAAGATTAGTGGGTTTAAGCTGAGGATAGAAGCATTAACCTTTATGTTTAAAAGTCTCAAAGCTTCTGACAAAATTACCCATGACTGCAGTCCAACAATCCGTTCTGTCTGTGTGCACATCAATATGACGCACCCTGATGCAAACTCATGCGTGTCAATTCGCGGCACTCCCAACATGCATTCACCTTCAGGGTTTGAAAACATTAAGAACAAAATCACTTTGAACAAACCATCTGGGACAAATCTATGGCACTATTCTGATATAATGGTTACTTTTACCCTATCAAACAACACAGCAATATTTTAGCTTCAGTTATTTCTGAAGCTATCTGTTATTTTTCGTGTTTCTGCAGGCACACAAATTCACAGATGTAGGACCAGAAAAGGAAAGCATCATATATAATGAAAAACCTTCTATACCAGCAGGACTCAATCCAAGTTGAGGAGCCCATTACATTGTAGTGGTGGTTAACAGGGACATTCGAACAGAGAACCAAGATACTCCAGCTCCCATTTAGACAAATTAAATCAAGTCCCACGATGCTTTATGTATCTGTTGCCTGGGTTACACATCCTAGCACACCGGGCCCTTTGACGGAGGGTGGAATGAAGCTCTTTATATCAGATGCTTCGACAACAGGGGGTGACTACAACCTGCCAACCTATTATCAAAGGCACTGGTTTCATAGCCCTGCCATATTTTTTGATTGATCTAAATTACACGTCAGTGAGTGCTGCAGTAACATGATCTATAAAGAGATAGCGACTACTTGTACATTATTAAACTCCCTGAGCGGCTGCTCTGCTTTTGGATTGCTGTAATTATCTGTGCTGGAGGCACAACAAGTGGCCCAAACACAGCTGTTATCCTGCCTGCGCACCCGAACGTTGGCTGGCATTAATTGTTTCTGAACAGAAGCTCCATTTGGCTGAGGTTAACATTAAGAGATGGGGTGGGAACATGCCTTTATATCTTTATATAAAGAGGAAACCTATGCACACATTTTCCTTGTAACTGTTTTTGACATTTAAAGTGTGATCAACAAGGAACAAAATATTTCATACTTTTGCAACATTGACAATGCTACAACACTAAAATTCAAATAGAGTTTGTCAGTGGACACAATTGGTGGAGCTCTCTTTTTCTCCAGTGTCCCATGAACAGAGAACCATCAGCTGTTTGTGCTTGTTATGTTGTAAAAGTAGAATTCCTGTAAATCTTCCTGGATCTAACAGTAACTGTCTTTGGCTTCATGACATCCCATAAATCCCATTCTATAAGAGAGAGAGTGTGTGTGTGTGTGTGTGTGTGTGTGTGTGTGTGTGTGTGTGTGTGTGTGTGAGAGAGAGAGAGAGAGAGAGAGAGAGAGAGAGAGAGAGAGAGAGAGAGAGAGAGAGAGAGGTCAGTATGGGGGGATGGCTCTCTGGGAGACCTAAGGGACCTTTGTGGGACACTGGTATGGGTCATGTGACCCACGTGTCCGACACTGTGGCACCAGTCAGGTTTTGTGGCCAAGCACTGGTGTTGTGGTGACAGAGACGGTAAACAGGACATATCAGTTTTACCACAGTTTCTTTCTTTACCTCAGCGCAAATCTCTGTACTGTGATATTTAATCCATTTATATGTCCATACAGAGCAAAGACAAAGTGCAGTAAAGAAAACTTACTGTTAAATCCATTATATAGGTGTATTACAGTGAATTTGCTCATCATTGAAACATTCATTTATATCAGTAATTCAATAAAAAAAACTACATTTTTAAGAAAATTTGAATATTACAGAAGAACAATAAAACAGGGATTTTCAATACAGAAATGTTTTGTTATGGCTAACACAATCATGGATAATGCTACTGACTCGACAGTTGTCCACCAGGCTATCTTTGACACCCTCCACAAGGAGGGTAGCCAGAATAGGTCACTACTAAAGAAGCTGGTTGTTTACAGCATGCTATATCCAGATATATTAATGGAAAGTTAAGTGGAGGGAAAAAGTTTCATAAAAATAGAAAGGTAAAGGTAAAAAAGGTGTTCATCAAAATTTACTGATATATATTATGTAATATGTGAGTTTTACTTTTTGACTCAAATTAATGAACTTAATTAACTTTAACTTAATTAATTTAACTTTAACTTTAACTATTACATTTTAATTTATCAAAATGTACTTCTATTTCTATAATAAACTTTCAAACAGATTTTCATGTTTCTGTTTTATTTAAACACATATGAGTAAGTATTTTTGACAAGAAAATACACATGAAAGCCTCCATAATGTGCTTGTCTTACATCACCACATAATCAGTGTGCTTTTATCCCAAGCCTTATTTCATATGGTCCACCTTTTTATGACGACTGCTGAGGAGTGTAACAGCAGATGCAGACATTGAGTTCAAATTCATACACGGCAGACATAATATCAGGCAATATAGAAGCAGACAGAGAGGCTATTGAAATGCAAATAGACTGCTCGGGCCGCAGCAGCAGGGAAAAGAAATTGGGCAGGATGACAATGCAAGTAAACCACTCCAGTTTGTCAAGAAGGCCACTCTTTGTCATAAAACTGGGAATGGATTTCTGTACAAGTGCTGCTACAGCACTAAAAAGAATAATATTCAAAAATAGGAGGAAAAGGAGACATAAACTAGTTCCCCAATGCAAAACCCTCACGCTAAGATAGAGAAATGCCTGTAAATTTATTGTCTTCCATTTATTGCTGCATGTTTTCCAAGGGACCCCTCTTCTTGGATCATGAAGGGTGAACGATGTCAGGTATGAGAGGGATACAGTGAGGATGCATGTTGGTGCTGGTGCTATTATGCATGCACACTTCCTTCATGCCTCATTCTCATCATGAGTGGCCTTTCAGTCCACAGTGTGTTTTGTTAGTCAGGTAGGCACGCTCCATCAGGAGGAGGAACACAGAACTGGGAGGCCTCACCGGACCCTCAGCCATAATAAATTACCTACAAGTGCTGCAGAACAATAACACAAAAAAGTGTGAGCCATCCATTTCGCCACCATTTACAAGAAATCAATATCAATACTTAATGCAGTGGGGATGAAAAATGAGCAGAGATACAGAGGCATAATGCAGGCTCAAATGAAAGAGCTCGGAGTGCTGCTTCCCAAGGGTTTGGGGGATGAGGAGGGAAGCAAGACGTGAAAAAAAGGAACTGTAAGAAAAATGGCATTATAGCTTTGTGCTTTTGTCCCTCATCCATTTGAGTTTCATAATAGTCTTTTCTCAGCTTGGTTCCTTAATTGATAATCAATGTGCAATTTTGGCACGCCAGCAGCCCAGGACAGAGCATTCACAAACATCTATTTAAAGTACATGATCAGGTAAAAACGAACACTGGATACTAAATTTTGTGGGGGTTTTTTTACTTCAAACTGCAGAAGCAGTAATGTAGTAACCATCAGCTAAGTAGATCAGCTGATATTTCTGCTGCAGTCAATGGAGATCTCTTTTCCATGTCACAAATGAATTGTCTGTTAAAGATAAACATGATCCATATTTGTCCTTGGGGCATGGTGTCATGATGTCAGCCTCAGTGTCCCATTTCATTATGGTGAACTCTGATGTATTACAGATCTTTGAATGCTGTTTATAAAACTCTTGGGACTTTTAAGCTGAATCTTGAAGAAAATATGCTGCAGTGAGGTGAAAACCAGAATGTGATTTACTGGATGGACAGATCTGTAAGCCTGTTTGATTTTTCTGATTATTACACAGTTCAATGTTTCATAAACCTGTGTCCTGGAGTACTATATGACTTAAAATCATTTCTTAAGTGCATCAGTAACTTAATTATGATGTACAATCCACCACAAAAACCCTGGGGATAATTCAAAATTTGTTAAGTAAGATCCTGTTCAAAGGTTATAAGCAGTGAATATTGTCCAAGCAATAGCCAGCTCTCTTGATGTTGTCATTTTGTGTAAATCCTGATTAGCTGGACCTGGAGCCTGGAATTAATGGCTACTTCGGGAACAGTCAAGACCAAAGTAGACTTCTATCATCTTAAAGCAACTCCAGTCTCAAAAATGATTATTTATTCAGAAATTAAGTTTGGAGGTTCCTATGTGAAATAAATGTTAGGAAGGAACATATAACGCTTTTGTGTTGAATGTAACTGAATCATTGAAAAGAAAGGCAAGCTCTGTTTTAAGAATGAGTTTCACACAGGAAGATTGTTAGTGGCATATTATTTTTTACCTCCATTTTCCATGTAAATAATCTTCAGAATCTTTGTCAGTATCGATCTAATTCAAAAATGGCGAGGATTCAAAGGTTCATAAAACAGAGTTAGTACAAAATGCTGTGACATTTTTGTGTTCAGAGTTGATTTTAGATGGTCGATTTGAGTTGATTTTAGATGGTAGAAATCCGATTTTGGTCTTGACTCCTCTCAAACTAGCTTTAGCTTTAGCCTCTTGCTCTAACTAATCTGGATTCATACTAAATGAAGAAACCAAGAAAGTTATGTGCTGCAGGTAAGACATTAACTGCTTACAACATTTTAACAGAACCTCACCTTAAAAGTTCCAAACTATTCCCTCAAGTAGTGCTTATTTGTGAAGGTTGTCACTTTTTGTGGAATAAAAGTTTACTTTTTCCACCCTTTTGGAGATCTAGCAAACACTGAAGTGTACCGTTTTTATCATTTTGTGTTTCATGTCTCTTAAGGCCCTGATAACATAATGCAGCATTCATCATATAAATCATATTCTTGTCAGTGATATAGTCTGACTGACCCACCTTTTCTAAGCCAGAACAGGAATGCCGGATGACACATTTAGATACAGAAGTATAGAGCTAAATAATGTCAGCATGGAAATCCTTGTGCTGTCTCAACTTTTTGTTTTCCTTCACCTCCTGCTTCACAACTGTGCCTGTCTCAGCCCAAGTGTAAGTCACCAGTAGATGGCACTGCAGCCAAGTTGTCCAGATACTGAGTTACCGCTTTCACCTGCCAGCTCGAGCTGCCAAAGAAAAAAGTGCAAATGTATTTGTTACAGTCCGGCTCCAAGGGCTTTTTTCAGCCCTTGTGTTCACAGGCCAGATGTAGTGTGTGACATACAGAGAGAATATCAATAACCAATATGTTCATAGGCCAGTGGTTCCAAGTTCTTTAAGCACACAAAGGTGATTTCCCTTTTAAGGTCTCTCCTTCTTCAAGTTACACTCTTATTGCCATGAAAACAAATGATCACAGCTTATGCAATAAGCAACTAAAATATAGCATTTTGCATTTTTTTCTCTCTCTTTGTACTCCTTTTACTCATGTTACATACCTTCAAAACTAGAGCATACATTACACCTATTATACCTGGCCATCCCCTGACTTATCAAAAAGCAAATAACATCAATTAGTCTTTGGAGGATAGAGTATTTCTGTATTGTTAAAGCCATGGTGTCGAGTTCTGAAGGGACCCATTGTCCTTTCTTGAGCTCGAGTCCTTTAGAGTAAGTGTTTATTGAACTCAACAGAAAGCGTCGGGACAATGGGACCTGATATTCCTTACTCACTTACTGCGTAGTTTGTTTCACAATTTCACCACAAACTGCTGCGATCAAGTCTTTGTGAAGGATTTTGGCAGCCTTTCAGAGTGGCTCTTTGAACTTGTGGTGGACAGGTTTATTATGGGTTTTATCTGGTTATTCTTGAAGATCAAAACTAACCAAATGGAGCTGAATTTAAAATTAATTCATCTTTTGTGATGGTGTCAGGATCTAAGCAGAAGGTAAGCACTACTAGTAAGCATGTGAGTTGCGATGATTCATGAAGGCTGATCATTCTTGTGGTTTGGAGATGCAATTTCAGAACATAACCAATGTTTGCATTAAAAAACAAGTTATTTGAATGTGGTTTTCATTAGATTGACTTAAATACCAAACTAAAGAAGAACAATGGATAATAATAAGATATTCAGTCTGCTGCATGGAACACCCACATCTGACACAAATTATAACATCCAAGTGTTTCTAAAGCAAAGCTGAAAAAGAGAGAACTTAGGAAAATACAAATTTATCAAAGCAGATATTATTACCCAAACTTTTTAACATTAATATTGCTATTCCATGGTTTTCTGACATCATACAGTACTTGCTGTGAAGTGTGTAGATATGAAAAAACTGTTTTCTTTTTGGTTGTGATTTTATTTGCATTATTTAAATAATTCTGAAAAATCCAGCCAAATATGTTCATCTGTTTCTGATCATAAAACAAAAATTCATAATAAATATATTTAGCTCATGCTCAATATATTGCTTTTTAGAACTTTTGAATTAATATTTTTTCAATTTTTTCAGCTTTTGATGAGTAAATCCAATTACCAAAACATAAACAGACAACAAAAACATAAAATGTCCATATATCCATTTGTTTAATTTTATTTTTGCCACTAGAGACCTTTATTTACAGTCACCAGAAAAGAAATGTGTAAAGCGAGAGAGAGGGGAAAGACATACAGCAAAGGTCTCAGGGTCAGGAATCAAACCCAGAACCTCTGTGTTGAGGACTATTGCCTCTGTATATGGGGCTCTCGTTCTACCTCTGTACCACACAGTGCCCCCAAATGTCCAAAATTTTGATTTGTTTCGCTCAAGATATGCAATTCATTGTACTTTTATTTGCATTGTGAGACTGACGTCAAAAACATTATTTTAAATATGAAGGGGAAATCCAGCCAATTTTAAAATTTTGTGTATCTATTGCATCACAAAAATACAAACAGCTTGAATTTTAATTGAATACTTTGTATTTTTAAAATAATATCTAGTATCCAATAAAATGTCTTATTCTTTTCATTACTGGTCTTTCATGAAAAAATGCAGTTACTAAAACATACAAACACCTGATAAAATTAATATATAATAGCATACCAAGTTTTAAAACTGAATAAAAGGGTGGAAAGTAGTTATTTCTTGGAATACTACAACTCTTCAATTGCATACATTGATTTGAAGGATTTTTTTCTTAGTTGCAAAGAATCAAACATCTATGTGTATAAAACTCTCAGACACAAAAGTAATTGATATTTCAAAGCACACTATAATAAAGTTCATGCTGTTGTTGGCCTATTGCCGCCGGCTGCATGAGCTCATGGGTAATACAGAATCAAAGGAATGTGTTTTGTTGAGCAGAGGGTGGACCTTGGTGTCACGGTGTCAGTGCTAACACCAGTGTAGCACACTCACTATTGTTTACTGAATGGCTGTATCACTGTAACAGGTCATGTAAAACACACCATTCTCTCACACATGCCATGCACAATCTGGAGTAACCCAAAACACTTTCACAGCAACTTGTGAGGCTGTTAAATGCTGTTCATAAATTTATTGATGTATTTTCTTCGACGTTTTCTGATCATTATTATGTTTTGAGTGGAGATGTGCCAATCAAAATTTTTGAACAATGTTTTTTGTAAAGTTTGGGCCTGCAAATATCAATTTCAGCTGAAGAACAACAACAGATGTTGGGAAAAAAAAATTACTTTCATGATTAAAAAAAACAACATTCGTGACAAATTTCAGTGTGGGTTTAAACAATACCACAATTACTGAGACAACACTTTTGCTGACTGTGGATGCAGCTATACTTGTCCTTGTAAACCTAATTAGTGCTTCCTTTAACATGATAAATCATCACCTTCTCCCACCGAAACTCAAACAGTGTAGTGGCATGAAAGGCTTTTTTGTACAGTCATATTCAGTAAATTAGAATATACATCCCGATGAGTGTCATTTGTTAGGTTAAAAGTACCTTTTGAAAGTAACAACCTTTAAGCAGGTAATAAACATACTTTTCATCAAGCCCACAGGTCTGTTTTTGTAAATAGTTTTCTTATTGGTCTGATGCATTAGTCTAATTTTAAATGTTGTGTTTTCATTAACTGTTAGCAAAAAAATCATCATGGTTAAGCAAAATAAAGGTGTTAAAGCATCAGTCTTTGTCTAATTAATCTATATAATGTGTTTCACTTGGTGATGGAGTTACTAAAATACACTGAATTTTCAATAATATTCTAATTTATTGAATGGGTGCGTATATTTTACAGAGAGAAGTTTCTCTGTCCAGATAAATGGACCTTCTGTTGCTGCAACTCCACTTACCTATGAAGTTTCTCAAGGGATTTTTCTGGGCTCCATCATGTTTTCTTGGTATATTTTGCCTTTGGGAACCATAATTAAGCATATTTCTTTTTTTCTGTTATGTATATGAAATACAACTCTATCTGGCCTTAAAAACTGGAGCCAACAATTCATTGTAGCCTTTATTAAACTGCTTTGATGACATCAAAGCATGGCTGAACTTCAAATTTTATAACTTAAATAAGAACAAAATTGAAATCATATTATTTTGAAAAGTTGACCCCAAATAATTACCCAGATCCTTTTCTTGAGCCCTCAACTCCCTTATAAGAAGCCCTTTGTGAGAAACTCTGGTGTGACAGTTCGTTTATTGTTCAACAATCTCATCAGCACAGTTGTAAAATCTTTTGATTTTACAACTGTGGAATAAAATCTTATGGTTTGATGTATTTTTAATGAGATCCTGGAAAAATTGACAGAATGACCAGATCTTTGTCTGTATGGACTACAGAGGCAGAGCTTCCCCTTCCCTACCCTCATTACACACTGCTGGCCAGCTGGCTGAAAAAGTCTATTATATTTTTCTCTTGTTTTTGAGAAATATAAATTTGCTTGTTAGGAAATATCTTCAGTCACAGAAAAAAGTTGTAAATGGAAACTAAAGAAGTATCCCCTAATTTATTCACAATATACATTTTGTTTAAAAAAAGTTTTGTAAATACCGTGATTTTACAAAACTATGGTATTTTTACACAAGGTTACCATACCTTTTTATTCTTTGGCCCATACCTAGTCATGTTTGTTCAGTTTTCCAAAACTATTTTTTTAGCATTTTCATGTCTAATTAAGATCCATATCAGTAATTTCCCATATATTCTTCCTTTGATTTATCTTTCTTTTTGGCTATACCTATATTTTATCTGGACTTTTCCCTTTTGTAGACGTATTTATTGGTTTGCATTGCAATGTCAAATTAAATGTTAAGGTTCAGAGTCTGTTCGCTCTAAAGACATTATAGGAGGACCTCCAAATGCAATTGGAAAGATTTACTGTGACATTCAGAGATAATCATCTCTCTGAATGTTGAAAATTAAAAATTAAAATCCATATTTCCCTCTTTTCTAATATTATATTGAATTCTGATATTTTCTTTCTGTATCAGTTCTGATATTTTCCAAATAATGCTTCCATTCCTCCTTGCCATCCTCCTACCTCTGTTCTGATTCTCTGTGATGACTTATTTTTTTTTTTTTTTTTTTTTAATCCCTTCCATTAACACTGGCATGCTGAGCTCTAATTACTCAGTCACTCAACATTCTGGGCTGCCCACCGCTCATTTGGGTAAGCAATGTGGCCTGTTAGCAAGATGCTTGTTAACTGATTTCATTTAATTATATAAGAAGATAATTGCATGTAAATGTTGCATCTAAAAGCAGTCATCCAGCCTCGCTTGCTGATTTAATAGGTGCATGTTTAGGATCCCCCAGTTTTGTTTATTTTAGAGTGAGGTTATTAATTGCTCACTCTGATGAATCTCCTGGATATTGTCTCCATGGTGGCAACGGCTTTGTGAGGGAATAATGGAAAAGAGTGTTTTGACTTGGTATTTGCAGCACAGAAGGTCTTCTTGGCTATATGAACTATTTCTAAGTGTGCAGCTGCTGACTTGAGAACCGAAAACATGCAGCAAAAAAAAGAAACATTAAGAACCTGAAGCAGAATGGTATAGTTGTTAACATGATATGTTCAGAACAACCTACATGTCCATCCCTCTGGATGTACAAAAAGAATAGCATGGCTCATTTATCAATATTCTATTGTTCAGGGCAAATGATGCTGCTCTAAGCTAAATTTCATTCAAGCTCCTGTCAAGTGAAGGATTATTTAGTGTGTTTTAAGAAGTGCAGGGTGGAGATAGGGGTCAGAGTTGGAGGGTTCCCTAGGGAGGTCCTCAGGGTCTTTGGGACATCAGTCGTCCATTATGAGCTAATCAGTAGGAGTTAGCAAGCAGCTGTATGTGTTGTGTGTGTGTGTGTTGAAATGGAAGAAGGGACAGAGAATGAGATCCACCACATGTTGTGAGTACAATGTGTATGTGCATGTGGTGGCAGGTGTGCGAGGATGGCGAGGTCATGCATGTGTTTTTTAATGTTGTGCAGCAGCAACAAAAACAAAAAAAAAACAAAAAAACAAAAAACAGGATCCTTCGATCCCTCATGACTTTATCCATGGTGGCTTTTTCTCTTCCCAAACATGGATGCAGACACAACCGGCCTCCAGATGCTCTCAGTTCGATACCATCTCCGAGACTGACATCCAGCCATTCTCTCACAGGCCTCTTTGCATGGCCCAGGGGACCTGCTGTGTTAAGAACATGATATAGTATTTACAAAAAAATATTTGTAAATGGACGCCATTCGGCCGTCTGCAGCGGGCCCCGGCATGATTCTGTTTCCCACCCTGCTGTCTTTGGGAGAACATATGAATGTCAGGAGATGTATGGCCAGATGCTCAACCAGAACTGGTTCTATCTCAACAAACATGTACAACTTTAAATCAGCTTCAACAATAGAAATGAACTTCAACAACATTACATGTTATTTCAAACCTTGCACATATACAGATGCAAAAGTAATAATACTACCTAAACCTTTTCACATTTTGTCACATTACAATCACAAACTGCAATATATTTTCATGGAATTTAGTATGTAGGTGATAGCCAACACAAAGTTGTGTATAGTTATGAAGTGAAAGATACATGATACATGGTTTTAGCAATATTAGACAAATAAAAATTTCAAAAGCGGCATGTAATCACCACCCCTGAGCCAGTGCTTTGGAGAACCACTTTTTGTTACAATTTCAGCTGCAAATCTTTTGTTACCAGCTTTACACATCCCGAGACTGATGTTTTTGCCACTTCCTCTTTGCAAAATAGCTCAAGATAAGTTATATCTGTGAACAGCAATTTATACAATCAGTTTTATGACTTAAAGGTTTTCCTGCAGGACTATCTTTTTTTTTTTTTTTTTTTTTTTTTTAGCTCCATCCCCTCTAGATCCCTACAGCAGGATGCTGCCACCACCATGTTTCACCATGAGGATGATGTGTGCAGGTTGTTGTGCTGTTGGTCTTCCACAACTCTTAGGCCAAAATCTTCAATTTTGCTTTCCAAGTGTGACCAGAGCTCCTATCTATTGACTTATTAAGTGATTTCTTTTCCTTTTTTTTCATTAGGTGACTTTTGAGAAAAGTTGGCAGCACTTTAATCAAACTCAGAGGTATTTAATTAAAGGGGGCTGGATAATGCATTTCTGATTTGCATTTGTATATAAAAAAGAAATTAAAGCAATATATCATTTTCTTTCCACTTCTTCATCTTTTATTGGTCAAATACATACATTTCAAATGAAATACATTGAAGTTTCTGGTTGTAGTGTGACAAAATTTAAAAAGGTTCAAGAGGTGTGAATATTTGCAAGGCACTTTAAATGAATGTGTAACATTTCTTGTAAAAAAAAAAAAAAAAAAGTCCTCTTTCAGTGAACAAGCACTTTCTGATAATAAATTGATGTTTCAATGAAGTAGGCTTTATCTGTAACCACTCAGGAAACAAATATACCACAAGAAACAAAATATTGAAAAACAAAACCCAACACAAAGCCTGCATTGATTTTTTTTTTCCCCCTTAGAATGAGAGGACAAAAATTCTATAGCTAAGTGCACTAAAAGCACTAATAGAGATGTGTATGATAAATTGATACACCCTGTTTGTGTTACTGTTACAGTGGAGAGTTAAAAGTGTCATAGCTGGTAAACTCGGAAGTCTTCTTGTTTCAGCTGATGATCATTTTGACTGCTTTAAAACTTTAAATACAAATCAAAACAATACAGGTTATTTTATTATAACTGAAACTGACCATTCTTTCAGCATATAAAAACAGAGCCAGTTTTGATGACTGTGAAACTTTTTTTTTTGAGACTGCTTGAAAAGATAACACGGTTTATTCCGAGAACACTTAATTATACTGCTTGTACGCAGTGTTCATTTAGAGGATACATGGATTGGTAGCCTGTAAGTAGAAGCTGCTCTGGGAGGATTGGGTGTATCGGAGACACCTGATCCATCCCCAGGCGCACTTTTACAGCCTCTGAAATGAGAAGCATCTTTGATTTGCTTGGCCTGTAAACAGACAGAGACATGAAGGAGCTCTGGTCTCAGCTCTATACTACGAGCTGCCAAAGACTCATGGCCTGAAAAATGAACACAGTCAGCCTCTGCACTCTGACACATTTTTTTACACCAGTCAGGCATATTAGATAGCTGTTGGAATGGTTAGGATCCTGCCAGTGCTCATAGGCAATGAAATACCAATACAAAGTATGGCATTATTGTAGAGAGGAAGGAAAATTATGCAAAGTTTTAATGGTCTTTTTATAATAAGACCCTTACATGTGCATATGCAGTAAACTCCTTTCACTCTGACACTCTTAAATAAAATCCAGTGAAGCTAATTTAGTCTCCATATAAATACAGCTGTTGTATGAGGGCCTCAGAGGTTTGTTGAAAACATTAGCAAACAAAAAGCACCACAAAGACCAAGGAACATACCAGAAAGGTAAATGATTAAATTGTGGAGAGCTTTACAGAAGGTTAGATAATAACACAATATTCCAAGCTTTCAACATCTCACAAACACTGTTTAATGCATCATTTATAAATGGAGATAGTATTGCACATTTGCAAGCCGACCAAGGCGTGGATCCCTGGTTATACAGACAAGCTGGGCAAAGCAGCCAAGAGGCTCATGGACTCTGGAGGAGCAGGTGAGAACCACAGCACAGGTAGGAGAATTTACCGATTGGAATGCAAATTGGTATGACTGAAGTTGCTGCTGTAACTGTAGCGAAAGGTGGTTCTAAAAAGATTTGATTCAGGAGGGCTGAATACAAATGCATGCACACCACAAATTTTAAGTTTTTTTTGCAAAACAAATGGAGACATGTATCATTACCTTCCACTTCACCAATATGCATTATTATCTAATGATGGTCTAACACATAAAATCCCAGTAAAATTCATTATAATTTGTGGTTGTAATGTAACAAAATGTGAAAAAGTTTAAAGGGTGTGAAGACTTTTGACAAGTAATGCAATAAGACACTAACAGACTTCATACCTTAAAAGGGTATAAGCTGGTGACCAACAATTGGTGTTTCAATCAGATTATTGCTTTCATAGTTTCTCTTTCATGCTTTAAATATAAAGACTCAGAAACATTGTTCAGAGTTGTTTGGGTTAGCTCATGCCTTGGGACCTCTTCTTAACCATGACAGCTCCACAAATTAGCTGACATTCAATAGTGTTCTTAGGACACCAGTAAGATAAGGAAATAATGGGAAAATAATTATCCTCAGTTGAGACAACAATTATTCTACAAAACAGGTTTATTGTCAGTGTGCATAACACCTTTTACAGTTGGCACACTGAGCAAACTGAACAGGTTTATCCATGGCAGAGACAATGAAGCTTTGTTAGAGCCTTACTGCAGAAATGTAAGAATATACATCACAAAGACTTTTTTTTTAAATCCCATATTGAGGTCAATTAATATAATCATTGATTACTCCATTATGTTTTTACATGATTTGGATGTTAAATTTATTATTAACCACTAATAACCTAAGGATAATAAATAGCAACATATAAGTAGAGTTTAAATGAGATTAATATTACAGTTAATTAATAACAACGAAGTAAGCTAGCTGTAGTTAATTAATATTAATTAACCTAATTAATATTAAATTAATGCATTAACTATATTTAAGGACACCTCTTTTGTAAAACGTAGAGACTACTCTTTGGACAAGTACAGTTTTGAACCAAGTTGAATGTTTGAAGATGAAATGAACTTGGAAAATACATGTGTTTATTACTTCAAAATTATTTGGACAACTTCTTTTGGTTATAGTGCTGAAAAACCTCTTCTAAAATATTTATGTAGCCCATTCAAAAAAAAAAAAAAATGCTGACGATAGTATATTGTTTTTCTGTGATTGTGTTTATCAAATCCGCTTTCCAAAGATAGACTTGTCTTGGTGTCTGTGTCAGTTAACATGCATGTATTGTACAGTTTAAAAAGGCTGCTTACCATGTTAATGCCATTTATACAGATGAATCATGACTTAATTGGATGTAATTAGCTCAGTTGTTTTTCAATAAACTATTCCTGGCAAAGTGAAGTGGAGTAGTGGGAGGTTCAGGGCAGAGTAAAAAAAAAAAAAAAAAAAAAAATGTTAATGTTTTCTTTTAGTTTGTTGTTGTTTTTTTCATTAAACACATCTTTTCTCTCTATGTATTTTTTTCTCTCCATAAAAGCTAGACCTGGCATGGCATTCCTGTGTTTGGCTGTATCACCTTTATGGAGGGGGGCATCAGATGAATTATTTCTCCCAACAACATCATGGTATCTTCTTTTGGGTAGTACACCTGTCTTTCTGTGTTTGACCTTGTATTTCTCCTGGACAAAGCCACTGAATGAGTTAAGGCTGCCACTAATTATGTGAACTCTTTTTCATTTTACTCCTGGCTCAGAGTGTATTTGCTTAGCTACTTTCTGTATTAGATAAGACCACTGCCATTATCTGTTTACTTTTTCTATAACATAGAAAATACTCCTAGACGAATGCATTTTTATGTGTCTACTCTGCCTTTTCAAA
This sequence comes from Anableps anableps, assembly GCA_014839685.1. NCBI lineage: Eukaryota > Metazoa > Chordata > Actinopteri > Cyprinodontiformes > Anablepidae > Anableps > Anableps anableps. Next base: position 23,303,213 of record CM026076.1, read on the forward strand.
CCCCCTCTTAGTCACAGCGGCTAACTCTGAGTCAAGTTTTGCTGCAGGTTTATTGATTTAGAAAGAATGTTGTTTTTTTTCTACTGTCACCACATGCAAAGTTAACAGCCTAAGGTAATTAATTACCTACTGTTGCCACATGCTTTCTCAGTATGAATGATTGAAGCAATGAGAGATTGCTTTGCCATGTACCTGCTTAGTATGAGCAATTGCTGGAACATTAATGATTTGATGTAATCAACCACCAACTGTTGACACAAGTTTTTTTTTTCAAGAAAAGAGATAGTGACAATGGTAAGAAGTTGATTCAATCAACTGTCCACTGTCACCACATGCTTGCTTAGGAGCAGGGATTACTGCATAGTTAATGCCTTGATGCAATAGCCATCCACTGTTTCCACATGTTTGCCCAGGAGGAGGAAAACCTGCAAAGATAATAACTTGATGGCAGCTGATGCAATCAACCATCCACTTTCACCACATGCTTGCTCAGCCAGAGGGATTTGTGCAAAATTCATGCTTTAATGGAATTAGTATCTACTTTCGCCATGTAGTCGCTTGGCAGGAGTGATTGCTGCAAAGTTATTGCCACAATGTAATAACCATCCACTGTTGCCACCTACTTGTTAGGATGGGGAATTGCTACAAAGTTAATGATTTGATGCCATCAACTGTCCGCTGTTGTCAAATACTTGTTTGTTACACTTCAAGCTTTCACCTCGGCTTCCTTAGCTAGAAATCTTTTTACCAATAGCCATAACAAACTAATCTTGACTGCAATGTATTAAAACTAGATTAAACAAAAATTTGGCACCGTTTGTTTGGTACACATATGTACAGAATTAATAGAGCATTGCTTTACACCTGAATACATGCAGACTGTTTTTGTGGAACCAACTAGTGAATGCAGTGTTCTGAAGTGCAACTTAAAAAAGTGACACCAAAACAAAACAAAACAAAGGAAGACTCCCAGCTATCACTAAGCTCTGCTGTTTGGGAACATTAAGATTTTTTATGCAGATACAGAAATGTGGACTGAAGCTAAGCTTTACATCAGCGTACATATCAGCTAGTACAATAGATTGTCAAAATGTCAAAATAACTACAAAGTGATTCTAAGATGTTTTATTCCAAAAATATGAGCACAGTCTTATTTCAAAATTTCTAAACATTAAGACTGACTGTTTTCAAATGGGTGCAATGTTGTATAATCTATCTATGCAGGCATTGGCTATCCTTGCTTATACAACTTTTCAGTTAAAAAAAAAATCCCACCAAAGCTCCAGTCATTTTTATACTTTCCACTTTCTCAAGTCTTAGAACATAATGATATCAAGGTAATTTCAGATATTGAAAAAGATTTTTTGTTTACTACTACTGATTTTTTTTTTTTTTTTTTTTTTAATCGAAGTAAAAAAAAAACATCTTTTTTATTCATTTTTCTTGATTGGAGTGCACTGAAATTTCTCCAAACTGTAACTTTAAAACCAAGATATGCACTAAAATTGAAATATATTGATTTTTTTCTCTGGCAGAAGGACAGCTGCACAGTTAAAAATAAGTCTAAGATGATTTTGTATCTTTGACACTTCCACCAAAGCAGAAGCTCCTAAGAGGAATTTTTTTGGTCTGCCATGACCTTTCTTGTTGTCCCCTTCGCTGTGGGCTGAGAGTCAGCACTGATGAGTCAGGAAGGAGGATGGAGGGATGGTGAGTGTTGCTCCTCCTCCAGACAGTCTGCCTCCATTCTGTGAACATGAAGCGGTGCGGTTTGCTAATGTGGCTGGGGAGAGAGCGGCAGGGCTAAGATGTCATGTCTGTCTGTTGGCTAACAATTAAATGTGGCACCTCAAGCAGATCAATTTGACTTTGAGGCTTCAGGTTTTATCTCCTCATTCATACTGCTCATTTTTCCTCACTGTCTCCCTCCCTTACCCTCTTACTCTCTTCTGCATTTTTCATTCCTTTCCTTTTGGTACCTCAATACTTCTAATTTCCTCTGATGTCGCCTGTGCCTAAAGACCAAATAGTCTTCTTCTTCTTAAAAAGAAAAGTCAAATTTAGATAGAAAGTCTGAACTCAAGATAAGAATAAGAATATTTTTTTTTTTTTTTTTTTTTTTTTTTTTTTTTTTTCAAAAAAACCCCCAAAAAACCCAGCAGCCGCACCAGACAGACTCCTGCTTCAGGACGGAGACGAGCGATGCTGCAGGGAAACACAACACCGGCACAAACCAGCACTTGAAATATCAACGCTCCAGCCTTCTAATTAAAGCCAAGACTAATGGGCCCTAATTGCGCCGCTAAAATGTACCAGTTCTCTTCTCTCTAGTGTAACTTGACTACACTTCTTCACATATGGATTAATGGGGACCAGAGCAGCAAAACGAAAAAGCAGTTAATTCATTGGAAGATCTGTGAGGGAGAATGAAAAGGGGGGAAGAGGGAAGAGAAAAGAAACACTGGATGATGATGATGATGATGATGATGATGATGATGATGATGATGATGATGATGATGAAGAAAGAAATCCATACATAGTGTCAGGGTTTTTGCTGATGATGCCTTTTCTATCTGTCTCCTGAGGTTGCGTTTAGATTAGGCTTGTTAGTTTTACTTACTGGTGGTATTCATCTCGTTGGCCATAACCCAAATCTGACGACAGGACAACAGCTGCATTAACTACTTGTGTTTTCATTTATGTAAGCAGAGTTGATGAGCTGAGGAAATGTGGATTTAAGCTGGAAGATTGTGTTTCTTTTGTGAATATATGCTTGGCTTTCAAATACTGCTGTTTCTTTGTGTGCTTTATTTGTTTAAAAAGCTTAAGACAAGATAACTTGAGTCATTTTAAAGAACTAAATGTCCTGAAAAAAAAAAGAGTAAAATCAACATGGTTAAAATACTCTTTGCAGAAGAAGGAAACCCATTAAACCTAGTACTCCAGTTTGTTTTTTTTCCTAACCTCTTTGTGTGCAGGGTGTTTTCATTATCATAGTTTTTTTTTATAGTATGCTGCTGTTAATCCATTTTAAAGTTGACGTTTGTTCCTTTGGGTTGATTTCGTTGCACAGCAACAGGTGAAAAGAATTTTCTGCACTGCATTTAAATGATGTATCTTCAATTTTAAGGTGAGATCCATCAATGCTACATGATGGTTAAATTTATTACAAATGTTCTTTTTTATTAACAACATATTAACACCATTACTAAATATATTAATTATTTCCAATTGATTTCCACAATGGCAAAATGCTTTTGAAAATGTGTACAAGAAGGATTCTAAAATTATTATTATGTGATGTTTATTTGCATTATTATGCATGATTATCGTTATGTCTTAGGCTAGTAAGGTTTAAACTGTAAAATAGTTTTCTAGTTTGTGAAACTATAGTGTTGTTTTAAAACTATACATATACCATATCCCTAGAACATCTTTATGTGATAGACTGACAAGACCAAGCAATTGTGAAGAGGAAGGAAATGATGACTGAATACTAACCAGAAATTACAAAAGTGTGACATGCACTTGTATTTGCCCCTGTTGAGTCTGACTTTGTAGAACCATCTTTCACTGCAATTACAGATAAAGATTAAATTAATTTAAAAATTTAATTAACAATTAAAAAAATAATTTTAATTTTAATTTTACCCATGAAGTTTTACCCATTCAGTCTAAGCCATTCCATTATAGCTCTAGCTTTTGTTTTTAAAATTTTAAAAGGTTTGGCCCCATCATATCTCTGTCTGGCTTCTTCACATCCACACTCCAGTAAGAGTACTTTGGTCAACCAACCAGTTTCTCTTAGATGTTCCAAGATCCAGGTTAAAATTCAGAGGTGATTGGGCTTTTGTAATTTGTGCTCCTAAACTTTGGAACAATTTACCGTTTCATTGTACGGACCGCTGAGACTGTCAAGACTTAAATCTTTGCTCAAGACCCATTTTCTTTTCTTTGATGATGATAGTCATGGAGTATATTTGTTTTAACTTTACTTTTAAATATATTTTTCTTGTTCTTATTGTTGTTATCTTGTTTTATTTCATTGAATTATACAGCACTTTGGTCAACATCTGTTGTTTTAATATGCTATATAAATAAATTGACATTGACATTATGTTTGGTTGTAGTTGAACCTCTGCTACATCCTTAAGTTTTTTCCAGCCTCTAACCAGTTTTCTTCCACGGTTGCCTCATATTTAGTTTCCTGAATCTCCACCTACACTATGACAAGGTTTCATTCAGTTTTAATGAAAAGCATCCCCACAGCATGATGCTGGCACCACCACACTTCCCTATGGGAATAGTGTGTTCAGGTTATGTGAAGTGTTAGTTTTCTGCAACACATTAGATATGAACATAGACTAATTTTGGTCTCATGTGAACAAAGCACCATCTTCAACATGTTTGTTGTGTCCCCTGGACTTTTTGTGGCTTAATTTCAACAGAAACTTTCTTCTTTCTGCTCCTACATAAAGACCAGATTTGTAGAGTGCATGGCTCACTATTGTCCTGTCGACAGATAGTCCTACATGATTTTCGCAACTCCTCCAGAGTTACCATGGGCCTCTCGGCAGCTTTTCTGATTAAGCTTGTCCTTGACTCGCATGTTTGTTCATATGGAAAATCCTCAGTGAGAGCTTCAAAGCTTGTATAAAAACTTTATAAAACTTTAAATTCTTCACAATTGTATCTCTGAACTATCTGCTGTCATCCTTGGTCTTCATATGTGTTCATTAATGTTCTTCAACAAAACTCAAAAGCAGCTGGTTCCACTGGAATTTATTTAGAGGTGACAGAGTAAAGGGAACCACATGTATTATTTTTTTATTAAAAAAAAAAAAAAAAAAAAAAAAAAAAAAAAAAAGCATCTGAAATTGTTCTTCCCATTCACAGTTATTCACTTTTTTTTTTTCTTGGGCCATCTCAATAAAATAAATTTAAATTAGTAATTGAAATGTGGCACAAATTTAAAAAAAAAATCAGTTGGTATGAATATTTTTGCAAAGCACTGTGTATTACAGTGTAACATTTCAACAATAGCTTGAATTTATAAAACATTTATGCTGTTGCCATAAAAATCATGAATGATTGGCAGGAAATAGAAAATGTCCATGAGTCATACAGTCAACTCTCTGTCTCTAAAAAATGTTGTTTATGACAACATCATAATACTTCCTTCTTTGTTTTCATCAACTGTGGTCATTGTTTGAGAAATTTGTTCATGCCGTTTTAGGGGTTTTTTTTTCTTCAACATATTCAATGTTTCATTAAGCGGAGAACTAGTAAGTCCACTCTGGTCTAGTCCATACAACTTAAATCGATGGCAAATGATATTCTGCAACAGTATCTGGCCAAAGAAACAGAGAGTTGCAACATGTGGTGCTCATTTGCATGAATATATGAGTAATTTGTATACTCAAATATGAGCTGCAGGAAAAATTCCACATTTAGAGCCACACTGGCAATATATACAGTCAAAGCATTCACTGAAATGATTCTGCATGAGGTGCTTCGTCACAGTTACAGAGAAATTTATGACTGCATCAGCCAGTATGAAAATCAGGTATGTACTGGTTGAAATCCATGCAAACAAAGTGCTATTTTCATATTTACAATTAAAGCAAATGGCTTTTAAAAGAAGTGAAAGCATTTAGAAGTTTAATCTATGCTGTTTATTGTATAATAAAAGACAGATGGGTGTGTTGTTCAAGGGAGAAGATATGACATATAAATATGTACAGATATGTACTTGGTTTCTTTTCATCCATTTTGCTGCTCAAAATAATTGTGTAATATATACATATTATCTTTATATGAATAAATATAAAAAATTTATATATATATATATATATATATATATATATATATATATATATATATATATATATATATATATATATATATATATATATAACTGGACTGGAAGCCCTGAGATCAAAGTGGGGCACACCCCCAAAGGTGGTGGAGAATGACCGAGCTAAGATCCTGTGGGACTTCCAGATCCAGACAGACAAAATGGTAATTGCGAACCAACCGGACATCGTGGTGGTGGATAAACAACAGAGGAAAGCCGTTGTGGTGGATGTAGCAATACCAAGCGATTGCAACATCAGGAAAAAGGAACACGAGAAACTGGAGAAATACCAGGGCCTCAGAGAGGAACTGGAGAAGGCCTGGAAGGTGAAGACCACAGTGGTGCCTGTGGTCATCGGGGCCCTCGGGGCAGTCACCCCCAAACTGGAGCAGTGGCTAAAACAGATCCCAGGAACAACGTCAGACATCTCAGTCCAGAAATGCGCAGTTCTCGGCACAGCCAAGATACTACGCAGAACCCTCAAGCTCCCAGGCCTCTGGTAGAGGACCCGAGCTCAGAGGTTGAGAAAGACCACCCGTGGAGGGTGAGAAGGGAATTTTTATATATATATATATATATATATATATATATAAAATAATTAATAATGCTCAAAATAATTGTGTAATATATACATATTATGTTTATATGAATAAATATAAAAAATTTTTATATATATATATATATATATATATATATATATATATATATATATATATATATATATATATATATATATGTAAACTGCTCTGCACAAAATTAATGGGAACACTAAAATAACATATCCTAGATCTTAATTAATTAAATATTCTCATTGAAAAACTTTATTATTAACACTGTGGAATTGATTGAGAAGGAAATAACACAAAATTATCAATGTAAATCAAAATTATTACACCATGGAGATCTGGATTTGGAGTCATACTCAATATGAAAGTGGAAGATAAACATGACAGGCTGATTCAATGTCAGTGAATATTCCTCAAGACAAGTCTAAATGAGGCTCAGTAGTGTGTGTGGCCTCCATGTGCCTGTATAACCTCCCAACAACGCCTGGGCATGCTCCTGATGAGACGGCAGATGTTCTCCTGAGGGATCTCTTCCCAGACCTGGATTAGAGCATCAGTTAGCTCCTGAACAGTCTGTGGTGCAACGTGGCATTGGTGGATTGACCAAAACATGATGTCCCAGATGTGCTCAATTGGATTCTGGTCTGGGGAACAGGCAGGCAGTCCATAACATCAATGCCCTCATCATATAGGAACTCCTGACACACTTCAGCCACATGAAGATTAGCATTATCGTGCATAAGAAGGAACCCAGGGCCCACTGCACCAACATTTCACAATGCACCAACTGCACCAACATTTCACAATGGATCTCATCCCGGTACCTTATGGCAGTCAGGGCACCTCTGGCTAGCACATGGGGGGCTGTGTGGCCATCCAAAGAAATGCCTCCCCACACCATGACTCACCCACCACCAAACTGATTATGTTGGAGGATGTTGCAGGCAGCATAATGTTCTCCATGGTGTCTCCAGACTCTGTCATGTCTATCAAATGTGCTCAGTGTGAACCTGCTTTCATCCATGAAGAGCACAGGGCGCCAATGACGGATCTGCCAATTTGGTGTTCCCTAGCAAACGGCAATTGTCCTGCATGGTGTTGGGCTGTAAACACAGGCCCTATATGTGGACGTCGGGCCCTCATACCATGGAGTCTGTTTCTGACAGCTTGAGTAGAAACATACACATTAGTGGCCTGCCGGAGGTCATTTTGCAGCCCTGGCAGTGGACCTCCTCTTCCTCCTTGCACAAAGGATGAGGTAGCGGTCTTGTTGCTGTGTTGTAGCCCTCCTACTACCCCCTCCATGTCTCCTGGTGTACTGGCCTATCTCCTGGTACCTATTCCATGCTCTGGACACTCTACTCAGAGACACAACAAATCTTCTGGCCACCGCTCGCATTAATGTTCCATCTTGGATTAGCTGCACTACTTGAGCAACTTCAGTGAACTGTAAAAAATGCCTCATGATGCCTCTATGCGTGTCAGCACTGACAAAATGAAAAAGTGACTAAAAGTTCAACCAGAAAGGACAAGAACAGAGAAATGATCTGTGGTCACCACCTGCAGAATCACTCTTTTATAGGGGTTGTTTTGCCAATTGCCTCTCATTTCCACCTGTTGTATGTTCCATTTGCACAGCAGCAGGTGAAATTGATTCACAATAAGTGTAACTACCTAACTGGTGACATTGAGTCCACAAAGGTGTGACTGATTTGGAGTTACATTGTTTTGTTTAGGTGTTCCCTTTATTTTTTTGAGCAGTGTGTATATATATATATATATATATATATATATATATATATATATATATATATATATATATATATATATATATATATATATATATATATATATATATATATATATATATATAACATGACAGTATAACTTAACTTTGTGAATAATTTAACTTTGATATCAAATATGTCAGTGATACTGTGCATGGTATTTAAATGATTGAAAATATCTATTCTTCCCTTAGAGTACAAAAAGAGAAGTTGTTCAGACTCTGGTCAAAGATGATCATGAATGCAAAACCAGAAAGGTCTGGTTTTATCTTGATTTTACTTATGTATCAGTACCCTCTCCTTATTTATTTATTTTCTAAAATATATTTACACTGTGTTAATAACGTGTGGTATGCTCCCACCTCCTGCTCAAATGGCTAGAGTATTTAAGTCTCACATTTAAAAACACTGAAAAGTAACATGGTTAAAACTATTCAGATATTTTTGTCTTGACTTTTTTATTCATTAACTCTGTTGATGGATGAAGTTAAATGTTGAAGTTGATTTGAAATTACCCTGTCAGCCTAATTGTTTCATGTACTGGAAATTGCATTACTTTGCTTTTCTTTATGAAACAAAGAATATTTTTTGATAAAAAAAAACATGAGCTCTTAAATGTTTAATCAAATATGGTATTACATGAATGTTGACCATCTCACCCATATTTCATTCAAATCTCTGTGTGGCTGCAGGTCTACATAGGCTGTTGGTTACATGACTTTTTGCTCACAGCATTGCATCCACACCGAGCAGGAAGAAATGCAGACCAACAGAATTAGGGACTTTCATTTGAGAAGAGAAAAAAATTACTTCATTAAAGTATATAATGAAAACAATTTTGTTGTGAAAAATTGTTGTAATCATTTGAAAAGATCAATATTTAAGTGATTATTTTTACATTTTTCTGAATGGTTAAAAAAAAGTATTTTTTCAAAATCTGCATGATTTTCTCTTAACTTGATATTAGTTGTTGTTCATTGCTTTGTGTTCCATATCTCGGTATTCAATTACCTTGCCATAGGCAATCTGTTTGGTATGCATTAACAAAAAAACAAAAAAATCAAAACCTCAATCCTAAATTTACCGTGACACTTGTCTTACAGTTGTTTCAAGTCAAGTTGAGACAAGTAGAAAACCAGTCACAGAGCGAACAGCTACCTGCTGGAACTAAGCCAGTGATGGGAACAGACATTTTTGGATGAATGAGATAAAGGAAAAGGCAAATAGATCATTATTTTTTAAAAAACAAAAATACATTTATCATTAGGTTTTGTAGAAAAATCAATTCTCAACCAAAATCAGCTTTTAATTACTAAAGTGAAGACATTAACTATGGCCACATGCAGTCTTTTCACTGTGCTTTATTGCATCCTTTTATATAGAAACAATTTGATTGCCCTATACTTACAAAGTTTTAAAGAATATGTACTAAATGTGAAAATATAACTCGCTGTCTTATTTCCAGATTTTACGTTTAGACTACCAGTCATTACTGTATTTCATAGAAATAATATTTCTACTAGTCAAATGATTTACTAATAGGTGTAACAGTGTAATAGAAGACCAACAGATTCTCATACTATGGTTTGTCACATACCAGACATCATGATCTGAATATATCAAAAACTTGAAGAGGTCAAGTTGATGTATGGCGAAGAGAAAAAATCTTTAAAATGATTGTTTCAACAAAACAATGATGTAAACACACAAGTAAGCAAGCAGCATCTTGGTTCCAGATTAACAACAGTAATGTTATGGAGCTGCCAGTACAATCCTCTGACTCTAATTTAATAAAAAGCCCTTTTGGGCTGAACTCAAACATGATGTTTCTGAGGCAAAACCAAGAAAAGCAGAGGAACTCATCCTGGGCTGAAAGACCTGTTCACAGGAGCCAGAAATTTTTTGACTCTATGCAACAGACATGAAGCATTTCACAGAAACCATGATTATACAAAATAAAATCAGTTTATTGAGTCACAACAAAGCCAGTTTTTGGAGCGTTTTTCAGTAAACACAGTAAATATTTGAGTTTGTAAAGAAAAACAGAGACAGTCGTTTTTTGAAGATCCTAATATTGTTTATTTCCTCACTCTCTGTAAAGAAATATCAGCTTTCCTACATTTTTCATGTTTGATTTAGCATAGAATAAGCAGTGTTTACTCACTAAAAAAAAAAAAAAACAAACGCACACACACACACACACACACACACACACAAACACACACACACACACACACACACACACACACACACACACACACACACACACACACCCACACACACACTTCTGTTATTTTGGGCACAACTGCAGTGAAGTGCATTAGCAGTGATGTCCCGTTCTGATTTTAGTTCAGTTAAATGCTTAATTCCCAGTATATAATACAGTAGTATAGCACAGAGAGTACTGTGCTTATCACTAATTGGCAGTTTAACTCTACCCCACTGCCTGACCAAACCTTTTATCTTTAATTGTGCTCACATTAGATTTCCAATCAGACCTATTTTGCCTTGAGCAATAGCTCAATCGGGCTAATTGGTTTCCTCGTTTTTTTAAATTGTACGGTATTGATTACTTGAGGTCAGCCCTGTTTCACAAATAGAAGACTCTGCTTAGCTTTTGTTTGGAAACTTTTAAATCTCTTGTCATTACAGTCTTATGGAGAGGAAACAGAAACAGAAGCCAACAGACCAGCTGGGTCATAAATTGCCACACACACACCCACACACGCACACACACACACACACACACACACACACACACACACACAGAGAGAGTAACATAATGCACACATACAACAAAGTTAGTGACACAAACTTAGATCAGCAGTACTATCCCTGTACATGCTTAGAGCAATCGTTTTCTTTAATTAAACAGGCCAGTACAATGCAGGCCCCTGGATGATAAGACTGCACTTTTTAACTTGCATTTGTTTCAGGCCTGTGGATGTTATAGGGAAAAGAATAGCAAATAAAGGCAGAATCAATGGGGCTTCATTAAAAGCAGCAGGCAGTCTTTAGCCTGGACACAGCTTAATTACAGTTTCACTGACGTTTGCTTTAATTGTAGGAAATAAAGGGAATGAAGTGGAGTGAATAGAGGGTATTAGCATATCTATCACTGGAGGAGGCCACTGGGGTAGGCCTGTGGCTGTACACCTCACCTCTAGCCCCTTAGATCCACACAACATTTTGTCTGCTTTTCTTATTTTCCTCTCTTACTGAAACCTTATGGTAAGTGCACTGAAATGCCCATTTGCCTTTTTTCTTGTATCTGGCACATAGTCTTATTGGAATCAGGTAGTGTTTCAGTAAAAAGAACCAAATACATTAAATCTTAAAGGTATTTACAGGCAAACATTATCTAATATAATGATATGTAGCAGTGCATTTTACTTGACAAATGATAAAGCAAGAAGAGTAATGGGAGACAGTACAGGGATATGAAAGGGATGAAGCAACTGGTAATGATGACGCTACAGGCAATTTTTATGAAACTGAGCTGCGCCTGTACTGCTGCCAGAGACAACAGAATCAACATATAACATTCCATCTGCATTTCTGCATGTTTAGCTTTTTAACAAGTATATTGATAAAATACACCCATAGGATTCAAACAATGCATTTTTGTGCTTATGATGTTAATGCATTGGGGCTCTTTGTCATTTACCTTAACCAATTTAAAAACCAAGTCCCAGTTTGATACAACATTGAAGTTAATGAAATCAGTGTAAATACTTTAAACTACCTTTACATATAAATACCATACCACATTTCATCAGTCGGTCATCATCATGGTCTATATCAGTAATTTGTCTGTTAACAACTTAACTCAGTCACTAGTGATGTTTGGGATATTGTAGTCTCCTTTATTTATTTTTTTTGGCAGATGCTTTGTCCCAACTGTATTTTTTTTAAATTACACAAGGTTACCTATATGGATACACTTTATACTATCAATATTAGTGTGTACCAAATTTCAATTGCAAAGGAGTGCTTGTATACAATATTTGGTTGAACATTATATTTCAAGTTTCAGGCATTCACACTGATATTGTATTTGGCCAGTCTGACGGGCTCTTGCTGCCTGTCCAAGTCTAAAAATGTATATTTTTAGTAGCTGAGATGCTAAAACTCAAAAGTGGTGGGGCATTTTGTAGTGGCAAAAAAGAAAAGAGTCAGTATTGTTTTTGAAATCTTCATCCTAATTTCTACCTATAAATTGTTACATTTGAATTATTGCATATCATGCAGCCCTAATTTAACAAGTAAGAAAATAAGCTACAATACAGTCCTCACAACATGTCACCTAAAAGCATACATAGCTTTATTATCTGTTTCTCAGGATATATTTGACTTGACACACTTATTTACAGTCGTCAATAAAGTCACTTCCTGTTCTTACTTGATGTTTTCATGCAGACCAGTTTGCTGAAATGCCAGGCTAACATGAGCATGTGTTTTTCCAACCTTCCTGACATGAATGTTGTGTATTTATGTTAGTGACCTGTGTGAGAGATCAGTAATTATATTATTTATTTTGATTTAAAACAAGTGTTTATATATTCTAGAGAACAGAAATTCTTACTTTAACGCTGAGATTTCCGAAAGGCTCCCAACATTTCCAAACTCAGCATTTTTAATGTCAGACAGAAGTTGAAGGGTCAGCAGCTATTTTACTGTACTCTGTTTAACTTTTCTGTTATCTGCAAAAACTCTTGGTCTCTCTCACTCTCTCACAGCCTGAATGAACTACAAACATGTCTTGACAAGTCATAGAGAATACATTTTCCTTTTGAAATTGTGTGTGCTTCTGCTGAGTTTGTTGTAACTACCTCACTGATACTGAAAAAAGCTAACTTTGACTTTGGATCCTGCAGTAACAGCTTCCACGTTGGAAAGTATTGTTCTTGCACAACTTGATGTTGCTTTTAGTTTGGTGCATTCACAAATCAGATTTTTGGGTTGCTGACCAGCTGGTTACTGGACACACTTGATAAAGCAGAAAATTGTCCAATTCCTGTTACCAGATCTTTCGTTACAACTCCTTCGATAGCCTTTTTCAGAGTAGTTCCAGTTAATCCTTGATGTCAAACCCAGAGAAAATGTCACTGTCAAGCTTCATAAACTCCATTTTAAGCGCTTTAATTAAATATAGTGTATTTGAGTCAGTAGTTTTCCTGCTATGCATTGTCTAGATCTCCCTCACACAGAGAGCTGCCTGGGAATATTTGAGCACAGTTGAGCAGGTCACATCACAAAGATAGACAAGAAGCTGCAGCAGTCAATAGAATCTCTCTTCCACTATGAATGTCAATGTAAATGAAGCAAAAATTATATTTTTGTTTTAACTAAAAAGTAAATGTGCCTAGCCTATGACAGTTTGGTAAATGTTGCACATGCTGTGTCTTTAAAAAAAAAAAAAAAAGAAAGAAACTGCTAAGGGCACCAATGATAGGTATCAGGTGCTAATTTTATTTGGGTACTCCAGTGCTGTTTATTTAAAATGCTGATTTTTTTTCTGAGAAAGAAATCATTGTGAATAAAAGCTAATCTGTTTCAGAACATATGTTGCTATAACTTCAGTATACAATCCTAATATGGACTTATCTTGCAATTCCAAAATTGTTTAATTCATTAACGTCAAATTATATGCAGGATTTCAAAAAGGAACATTACACCATCCCCTCCTTGATGCAAATACACTCTCCAACAGTGTTCTGTACCAAATGCCTGAAGTCACACAAACTATGAGTAAATAAAATGAGTAAATAAAGTAAAAAATATATTAATATAGATGAATAGTATATTATTAATGCAACACTTATCTGTGGGTGGTGGTGGTCCTTCTCCATCTGAGCCCTAAAGCTGACAGTGACTGATTGCTAGCCAGGATCAAACTATCCTCAGTGGTGCTCTGGTGACAGGTGAGTGGAGACAGTCTGAGTCCAATTTGCTACCCCAGCAGTTAATAACAATTTTAGAAAAGGTTTGGGGTTAATAACACAATCATTACCTGGATGAGGCCAGGAGACAGCTGTAAGCATCTATGCAGATGGACGGCCATCATTAGTCCTTGTCAAACAAGCCGATCTAAGAGACCACTTCAACAGCTGAGAAAAGCCAAGCATGAAAGGCAGAGTGCTTAGCCTTGCAGCTTCATCCCACAAGGACTGTGGGTGTTTTTTCACTATTATTTACACAAACTCAAAATGAGTTCTGTTTTTATAGCATATTTTTATTCTTATGCTCTGCATCATCTTAGTGTCATTTTAGGCTAAAACATTTATTTAAAATCTGTACAAGTCGTGTTCCTTTATGTTTCAGTAGATATAACTGAGCAAGCACACTGGAAGGTCCTTCATTATTAAAAAAGATTGATCTGTAATTTGTAGAGTTCCCATCTGTCCTGGTTACGCAAAATTATGGCTAAACCAGTTAGTAAACACTTTGCCCCATTGTCTGTTGTTTTGATAATCACCCATAATAGCATCCAGCGTCAGTATGGTCTTTAAACTTGATTTAGGAGTTAATGGAATAAGAGGGAGAGGCAGTCAGTATATGCACTGGGCCTAATGTTATTAGAAATGTTTGCGGAGGCTAAATTAAATCAGTCGCAAATTGTGCTCTCAAGTAAGCCAGAAAAACCCTGCCTCTTTGACGAGAGGAGGGGGCGGCATTGGTTCATATTTTAACCTTGCGCAGAAAATGCACTTAAACAGATTAAAATAAAATAGGGAATAGCGTGTGGATGGATGGGCATGGTAATTGCTTGTGTTTTAATGGTTTCCTGTTAACCAAGTCGAACTAAAGGCAAAGCTATTCTAAAGTTAGAATCTGTGATTGAGGCCGCAACTTTGCAGATCTGGTGATTAAGTCATCCTAACAGCACGCTACACATCTAATGGGGCTTTTGCTGAAAACAGATGTTTGTTAAGAGGATTTTTTTTCTCCTTTTGTTGAGCTGCTGAGCAGGTGCTTGTTAGAGTGGATGGCTTTTGACCAAACTATGCAGCAGAATGTGCATCGAGATTGATATAGCTTGCCAAAAGTCTAAAAATCTCAGTGTGTGTGTGTTTGTGTGCAAATAGACATAAAGCCCAGTCATGTGTGTGTCTCATTCATTTCCCTTAATGCTGTCAGTGGAGGCATACTGTTTGTCTGGTTGCATCAGGTAGCTCATCACACAATGCAGCCCAGACAGTAATGATAGCCATAAATACTCTGGGAATTCCCAAACGCGGATTATATTAAGACAGTGTCTTTCCAAATATCTGCCAAAAAATGCTTGGAAACAAAAGCAGTGTCTATTCAATGCACTGTACTACAGTCATAGATCATGTATTATAGTAATAAAGCACTATGAGTAAGCACTAAACATAGTAATGCACGGGATGTCTCCTTTTCCTGTATGTTTCCAACTTAATGCAGTTATTTTACTACAGCACTACAAATCCTGATATTCTAAAACACTATTTGGGCCAGATTTGTACCCTTTAGCTGAGGGCTTCCCAAACAGTGCTGTTTTTTTCTTAACCTATCTGTTCTGGGTTATTTGTAACAGAGCACGTTTTGCTCGGGGTAAAACTGTGGCCCCTGTGCATGCTCATGTTCATCTATTGTGTGAATCAACAAGTAAATGGCTCCAGATTGAATGGGAAATATGCAGGTGATGATATATCCTCAATACATAAAAAAATGTGTGCAGCACTACTCAACTCAATACTATTTAAATACTCAGATGGACTCAGTGAAATTTTTGGTTTTCTTTCTCAACTATCATTATGTCTGAAGCCAAGCAATTATATATATATATATATATATATATATATATATATATGTGTGTGTGTGTGTGTGTGTGTGTGTGTGTGTGTGTGTGCGTGTGCGCATTTGCAACCCTATGCACATGGCTTGAGTTTCAGGTCTTGACCTCTTATCACCATATCTCCAAAGCCTATTGTGTAAGCCTTTGGTCCAACTGAAACTAAATTCACAGAAGAAGAAACTGATACCAGACATTGAATTATAAAGCATCTCTCCAATGATTATTTTCTTCACAGATGGCACACTTCACAATGTGATGCAGTAACTATTAATAGTAAATACAGTGATCACAGTCAGTGGAACAATAACTTTAGAAAGTTCAGAGCATCTCTTAGATATTCACTGTCACTCTGTAAAGTGAAACCAGACTGTCAGAGTGCCAGAAGTTGATGTCACTAAGTAGCACAAGGTGATTGAGAGTGAGAGTACAAGTGTTGAAAAAAGCAGGACAGGAGCATGTGTAGAATCACCTGTGTTGTTCCCTTTGTGTTGCATGCTGGAGGGCACATTGCTCATTGGGTCACAAGTGTGAACTAAAACTCTTTTGTCCAATGTCTGTGCCCTGTGGGTCCAGATCTCCTTGCTTTCAAAATGCAACTTTTTTGCTGCTTTTGTTTACCTGAATGACACCTTTGGCTGACTTGCAATACTAAACAATAATCTCCGTAAAGCTTTAGACTTCTAAGATAATTTTAGTCATATTGAATGTTTGTGTTATTGTTAGCAGGGCATTTTTCATATTAACTTAAAGCAGCTTCATTTACAGTACTTGGCAAACCTATCATTTTTTGTGCCAATATCATTTATCATTAACACATAGAAGCTGTACTTTTAAATCTCAAATCTCATACATTAATAACCAAATACAGAGTATTTGGAGTTATATGGAGGGATAGAAATAATGATAGTCAAACCAGTAACAATACCCAGTAAAAATTTCAGTTTAATATCCATTTATAATTATGTTTTTATACCAGGATTTGAGCCATTTATTGTTTACACATTGCTTGAGCTCCACATTCAGACTGTTCCAAAGCTTCACCCCACAAACAGAAACTTATTCTGTTGTTCTGATCATTTGTGTTTGATATTGATGTACACACCTTAACTCGTAAGGCCCTTCTTTTTCTTGAACATCTTTTGGATGTTGTTTGGAAATTGATTATTTTTGGCTTTGTACATTATCAGGGCAGTTTGCAGTTCAACTATGTCTTTGAATTTAAATAATTTTGATCATTTAAATAGTAGACTTGTATAATCCAGGTATGTTAATTACTTGTATTGCTCTTTTTTTAAGTGTGATCATTGACTGTAGCGTAGTTTTATAATTGTTGCCCCAAATCTCCGTACAATAGCTGAAATAAGGTGAAACTAAGGAACAGCAGAGTATATATATATATATATATATATATATATATATATATATATATATATATATATATATATATATATATATATATATATATTTTTTTTTTTTTTTTTTTTTTTTTTTTTTTTTATTTTTTTTTTTTTTTTTTTTTTTTTTTTCATTTTTAAACCTTTATTAATCCCCCAGGGGGGAAATTACATTTTTCAGGACAGCACGTCCGTGGATGCAGCCATCCTGGGAGGTGCAAGTGGGTGAAGTGTCTTCCCCAAGGACACAACGATGGAGACGGACGAAGTGGGGCTCGAACTGGCAACCCTTCCAGTTATGGGACTAACTCCTACCATCATTGCAACTATCACTCCATCAATACTTTTGGATAAATTTGTTCTGAATATATTTAATATGAGGTTTCCAGTTCAGTTTATCATTGTTAATAACGCTAAGAAATTTATTTTCATGTACCATTTCAACATTAACTTTATCTATCAGTTTTATAAGTTTCATATGTGATGTGCCATTCCAAATTAACATTATTTTTGTTTTGTTTAGATTTAAGAACAATTTATTACAATCAAACCATATTTTTAGTTTATTCATTTCAGTAATTATATCTTTTAACATTTGTTCTAAAATATCTCCAGCACAGAAAATGTTTGTCTCATCAGCAAATAGTACAAACTTCTTTATTTCAGATATTTTGCAAATATCATTTACATACAATATAAAGAATTTAGGACACAACACAGAACCTCAGGGGACTCCACAAGTAATTTCCAAAAAATTGTAACATACATACATACCATTTTAACATGTTGTCTGCCACTTAAATAACTTTTAACCCACTTCAACACAAGACCCCTAATATCATAGCATTCTAATTTTTTTTTTTTTATCAATAAATCATGATTTATAGTCTCAAAAGCTTTCTTAATGTCAACAAATGCTCTAACAGCAATTTTCTTTTTATCAATAGCGGTATTATTTCTTCAGTAGCTTGAAGTATGGCCAGTGCTGTTGATCGTTTGGGTCCAAAATCATATTGAGTTTCACTTTTTAAATTACGTTATTCTAAAAATGATTTCAATCTGTTATTAAACAGTTTTTCCAATACCATAGAGAATTGTGGTAGCAGAGATATGGGTCTATAGTTATAAAGTTGATGCTTATCGCAATGTCTGTATAATGGGATAACCTTTGCTATTTTCATTTTTTTAGGAAATGAACCAGTTTGAAGGGACAGATTACTGGTATATTGTAGTGGTTTTGAAATCCCCTCTATCACACATTTAACAAAAAACAAATCAAATGCCTTATAAGTCAGCAAAGTTTTTGTTCTTGCATTTGTTTACAGTATCAATTATTTCTTTTTCTGTTACAGCAGTGAGAAACATTGAATGTGAGCTTTTATCAATTAATTTATCAATTTTTTTGAACAGTGTTGGATAATTCAGGGATGTCATTCGATAATTCCAAACCAAAATTTCCAAAAAAGTTGTTAAAGCTGTTAGCATTTCATTCATATTGAAGTTATGTTCTGTTGTTTGTGTGGGAAATATTTGCATGTTTTTTTGGTGTTGATATTCTTCTCTTTCAGTTTGTGGAGCTATTGTCAGTCGGTTACTATGGCAATGGGTCTGCGTGTGGAGTAAAAATAAGACAAAAAGCAAGTAAAAAGAAGATTACGAGTGGTTTTGAATTGTTTTTCACCTGTTTTTCAGCGTTATTTTCTCTTTGTTGTGGCACACTGTAGTCGCTGTAATTTCTGAAAGTTCAGTAAGTGACAAAACTGGACTAACTGCCTTGTTTGCTTGTAGAACATCATGATATTCATAATAGTCATCAAATAGGATAAAATATTTTATAAAGTATTTAACAAACTATGGCTGCTAAAGCAGCAATTTTGTAAAATAAATTAATAATTTGAAATTAATTTAGTCCTCTCTTGCACCTAGACAGAACTGACAGACACCAAACTGTTTAAAGATTTATATCTAAGGAAAATACATACACTGCTCAAAAATAAATAAATAAAGGGAACACCTAAACAAAACAATGTAACTCCAAATCAGTCACACCTTTGTGGACTCAATGTCACCAATTAGGTAGTTACACTTATTGTGAATCAATTTTACCTGCTGTTGTGCAAATGGAACATACTGGAAATTAATTAGCAAGACAACCTCTATAAAAGAGTGATTCTGCAGGTGGTGACCACAGATCATTTCTCTGTTCTTGTCCTTTCTGGTTGAACTTTTAGTCACTTTTTCATTTTGTCAGTGCTGACACGCATAGAGGCATCATGAGGCATTTTTTACAGTTCACTGAAGTTGCTCAAGTAGTGCAGCTAATCCAAGATGGAACATTAATGCGAGCGGTGGCCAGAAGATTTGTTGTGTCTCTGAGTAGAGTGTCCAGAGCATGGAATAGGTACCAGGAGATAGGCCAGTACACCAGGAGACATAGAGGGGGTAGTAGGAGGGCTACAACACAGCAACAAGACCGCTACCTCATCCTTTGTGCAAGGAGGAAGAGGAGGTCCACTGCCAGGGCTGCAAAATGACCTCCGGCAGGCCACTAATGTGTATGTTTCTACTCAAGCTGTCAGAAACAGACTCCATGGTATGAGGGCCTGACGTCCACATATAGGGCCTGTGTTTACAGCCCAACACCATGCAGGACAATTGCCGTTTGCTAGGGAACACCAAATTGGCAGATCCGTCATTGGTGCCCTGTGCTCTTCATGGATGAAAGCAGGTTCACACTGAGCACATTTGATAGACATGACAGAGTCTGGAGACACCATGGAGAACATTATGCTGCCTGCAACATCCTCCAACATAATCAGTTTGGTGGTGGGTGAGTCATGGTGTGGGGAGGCATTTCTTTGGATGGCCACACAGCCCCCCATGTGCAAGCCAGAGGTGCCCTGACTGCCATAAGGTATCGGGATGAGATCCTCAGACCCATTGTGAAATGTTGGTGCAGTGGACCCTGGGTTCCTTCTTATGCATGACAATGCTAGGCCTCATGTGGCTGAAGAGTGTCTGCAGTTCCTGCATGATGAGGGCACTTATGTTATGGACTGGCCTGCCCGTTCCCCAGACCTGAATTGAGCACATCAGGGACATCATGTTTTGGTCAATCCACCAATGCCAACATCACACTACAAACTGTTCAGGAGCTAACTGATCTGGAAAGGGATCCCTCAGGAGAACCTCCGCCGTCTCATCAGGAGCATGCCCAGGCATTGTTGGGAGGTTATACAGGCACATGGAGGCCACACACACTACTGAGCCTCATTTAGACTTGTCTTGAGGAATATTCACTGACACTGAATCAGCCTGTCATGTTTATCTTCCACTTTCATATTGAGTATGACTCCAAATCCAGATCTCCATGGTGTAATAATTTTGATTTACATTGATAATTTTGTGTTATTTTCTCCTCAATCAATTTAACTGAGTTCATAATAAATAATCCAGCCAGATGTGCTTGCAGTACTTGCACTAATGTCTCAGCTTAGTTCACCAGGAAAGAAAAAAAATAATGTGATAAAAATCAATTGCAATTAGAAATATTTCAGACAGTCAAAACTCATGCTGAAGACACAATTGTCTATTAGTTATTTGTATTTGTAGTCACATTTTTAAAAATGTGAGACAGCTTCATATTTTAAATGTTACCTGATTTCTTGTTATATTGTGATAACATTGTACCATTATTATACTGTCACTTTGTTAAAAGGAAATTTGGTATATTTAAAAGATAAAAGTGACTCAAAGTTCTTCTTGTCATGATCTGTTCTTTTGGACTTTTGCTTCAGTCATTTCTTTGTATTGATTTCTTATTTTCCCTCTGTTAGTTCAGTTATTTCTAGATTATGTTTAATGGTTCCTATCCTGTGTTTTATTTTGAGTAGATCAGCCTTGTTTTTGTTTTACTTTAGTTCAGACTTTTTAGTTATTCTAGTTTATTATTATTCCTTGTGTCAAGTTATCCTTCCTTACTCCCTTATTTACTGTCCCTCAACCCCTGTTGCCATTCTCTGTCTCTCTTCTCAGTTTCTCTTTAGCTCTTTCCCCTCACCTGCAAACTGTTAGCCAATCAGCCCCAGTCCATTGTTCCAACATCCACACTCCCAGTATTTAAGCTTCTTTCTTGCTCCCACTACTTCCTGGTTCCTTCTGTTACTTCTCTGTTTTCTTCCTCATTGTGCGCCACTGCTTTTGCCCCCTGGATTCCTGTTTTTGTTCTGTTCTGGCTTCCTGCATTCCCTGTGACTTTGTAAGCTTTCTTTTTTTTTTTTTTGCTTTGTTTTTTTGTTCACCATTTTATTAAATATGTAAATCTGCTCTCCACCTCTGCCATCTCTGCATTTGGGTTCACAACAACCAACCACCAAACATGACACTTCTAAGTAGTTTATTGATAAAGATGTATGAAAAAATATTTTTTCCACACTTTTCAGAAATACCTATAGATTTTTAAACTATCTTCCTGATCCCTGTCCCCCCTATTGTCTCTCATTTGTATAAGGACTTTACTGTTGGATATAATTTTTCTCTGTAACTTTTCTGTTAGTACATTAAAACCCAAGGTCTCACACCATGCAGCTCAACTTGTGTAATTTTCCTCTTGCACATTCCAAATGTGTACCCAACAGTTTTTGCCTGTTGTAATTTTGTGTTTGTTGGACTAGTAAACTGTGCTTTTGTGAAAAAAGTGCT
Source organism: Anableps anableps (assembly GCA_014839685.1). NCBI lineage: Eukaryota > Metazoa > Chordata > Actinopteri > Cyprinodontiformes > Anablepidae > Anableps > Anableps anableps. Next base: position 23,325,340 of record CM026076.1, read on the forward strand.
TTTGCTTTCAAAATTCTGCACTGTTATATCCTAATAACTATTATAGAAAATACTTATGATTGGTTACGGATGACACAACCTGGGATTTACAGCCAAGGAGTAGTTACTTTACTGTTTGGATTGATGAGAAGTTTAACAGATGACTTGAGAAAGTGCTACAGACTCTGTTTTCTGTCACAACTTCCTCATAGGATCATCTTACACTGCAGATATCCTGGCTCTCAAAAACGTGGAACTTAAAGGCATCACTAAAGTACCTGCAACACTGTTTCCCATCTTGGCATGTATGCTGGCATTTTGAGAAAAACAAGGAGAACATGCTAGGAAATGAAGGGCGTTTTGTGGAACATAAAATCCTGTCTTGTCTTTGAAGTATGTATGTCACTTCTGATCAACTCTGTTTGAACAGTGGATGTAAATAATATCCAGGCTGTGGGATTTGGAGTGTTCAATTGCATCAGGAACAGGAACTCTACTTTTGCCAGGATGTCATTATCACATCTATTTTTTTTTTAATTAATAATTGTGTTGAAACTCCAGTGTTCAAGGAACAATGCTCAGCAACTTTAAGATGCATTCCTACTTCAACACAGTTTGACGTACTTTGCATACTGTTCTGTTCCTATAATTAAAATATTTTAATGTGAAATTTATAACTATACAATAATGTAAGGCATATTTTTAAAACTAAAATGACAAGTCCAACAAGAAAGCATATTGGCAGGCTAATTGTTAAATTCCACTTTACCATAATATTCAGCTAATGTTAAAGCAACGAGCAGCAGGGGATTACACAAAAATAACTTCTCAAATGAAGAGAACAACAACAAAAAACCATTGTACTGAATGCATTTCAGAAAAATTACACTTACAACACGGTAATTATGTTGAGTTTGAGCAAAGTGTTTCATATCAGCTCAACATTATTTGGCATCACAGCATGTGCACTGGAGATATGTCTGCAAAGAAACAGAGATTGTATACTTGTTGATAAAGATGGCCATATTACTCTCTAATAATTGTCCATGTCATAAATCCACCATCTTTACTGGATGAACTTTCATCTTTCACCTTTTGCACATTACCCCACTAGGTGTTTGCAAGAAATTTCTGCCCTGTAACTGCTACAACTGTGATTGAAAGCATGGGGAAATCCACAGGTAAGAGTAGTCATCTCTTGGAACCTACCCAGACATTGTTTAGGCACATTGTCAACAACTCCTGTCTTTGCTTATCTTAAGAATGTAAACCTTTATAAGCAATTGTTTCATCTGTAGTTCTATTGAGAGTTGGCCGGTTGTCTCAAAGTGTCTGGGTAATCTAATGTAATGCAAAACCAGTTTTGTCTGTGACACCAAATATGCAGCTAAGCACAGGCGTCTCAACTCTTGGCTGGTACTGTATGGTATTCACTGGCAGACAGGATGGCTAGACCACACCAAAACCTGCCAGTAACATTCTTTGCGTGATTCAGACATATCTCTTTCTCCCACTAGGACTGAGTTAAGAGGTCTGATCAAAAGACCCATCATACCAAGAAGGCTGAGATTGGATGCAAGGTTTGGAAAAAAGGAGGGAGAGCGAGCCGCTGGTTGTTGTGTTGTTTTGTGTTATTATTTCCATTTGCTGGGGAAAAGGAGAGATGAATGGAGGACTAAATGGATGATGGTTGGGTGGTGGGGAGGAGGAAATTCCCTTGTCTGGATGGAATTGGATGGTGAGCTTGGGGATGGGGGAGGTATGAGGGCCACCTGATGTAGAGGGTGCTGTCAGGCCCAAGACAGCGGGGTCTTTGTCTTCTCAATAATCACTTGCTGAAACCTCTTCTTTTCATTTCTTCTCTCTGACCAGCACTCTACCTTTTACTTTTTCAATTCATATAGCAGCATTGGCTCATACTTTGACCTGCCTGAGCTCAGAAATAGGAAGACAATTTTCTTAAAAATATTGTTTGTAATCTAATGGCAATCAAAACAAGTTTTAATATTTCTATTAAAAAACTATTTATGGTTATATAAATTACCTCCCACACCATATTTCTGATTCACTTAACAACATGGACACAGCATTTGTTCTCCCCAGCCAATTTATTAGGTATATCTGGTTAACACAAATAGCAAATCATCCAATCAAATGGCTGTAACTCTACATTTAGGCATCTAGAAGTGGTGATGAAGACTTATTAAAATTCAAAGTGAGCATGAGAATGGTGAAGAAAGTGAGATATAAATGACTTTATATATGTCATGGTATTTTTGAAACTGCTGCTCTGCTAGTATTTTCATGAACCACCATCTTTCAGGGCAACAGAGAATATTCTGAAAAAGACTAAATATCCATGAGCAGTAGTTGTATGGATGGCAATCCCTTGTTGATGTCAGAGAAGAACACACACACACACACACACACACACACACACACACACATTCAATGTTATAGAAACTCAATAGTAGCTAAAAAAAAAACCAAAAAAAAACCCCTCATTATTAAAAATGTATGCAGAATATACTCTCACCATACATCAAACCTTGAAGCATATGGTCTAATGTAGACGAAGACCACACCACTCCTGTCAGCTGAGAACAAGAAACGTAGGCTACAGTTCTCACAAGCACAGTAAAGTAAAAATAAGAATAACAGATTGCAAAACATCGTCTTGTCCAGTGAGTGTGAAATTCAGCTCTGACATTTAGAAATAACATGAAAACATGGGGTCATCCAGCCATTTATCAATAGTTAGGTTGCTGGTGGTGGTGTAATGATGAGCGAAATATTGCCAAGTTTGTGGTTAGAAAGGATCCAAATGCAGAGAAAGCTTGTGGTAAAACAGAGTACTTTACTGATGATGAACAAAGAAGAACTTACAGGGGAAATTGCTGCAAGTGCAGTTTATGGAGTGCAGGCAGAGAAACAGATAAATCCAGCAATGGACAATGAAAAATCAGGACACTAAATATTGAGGCAGGGGTGGAAAATGACAAAGAACACAGATGAACCAATCAGAGGTGACAAGGAATAGCTGTGGCAGAATGCAAGCAGGGACACTGAGGGAGAGAGACTAATCAACACAAAATGGGCTGAACTAAGCTGAACTCAAAGGATCTACAAACCAAAAGGGAAAAGGCCTGACAATAAACTAGCAGAAATAAATTCAAATGAACAAGGAACAGAACAAAAGAGTGAGCTAAGAAACTAAATTCAAAGGAATGTATTAAAATGGCAACACCTTTCTAACAACAATGAACACAAAAAAACAGAATAAGGCAAAACCAGTGGAATATAATTAAAACAAGGAAATAATAAAACACAAATGAAAACCAAAACAAAAAATACCTGTGAATCGTGACAGATATATTACTGGCATCTCTTTCAGCAACCTTTCACAGCCTAACTCAGTATTGTTGCTGACCATGTCCATCTCTTTAGTACCATATCTTCTCGTGATGAATTCCAGCTGGAAAATGTACCATGTCATAAATCTCAGATCATCTCAAACTGGTATCTTGACTGTGAGAAAGAGTTCACTGTTCTCCAATGGCCTTCACAGACACCAGATCTCAATCCAACAGAGCACCTTGATGATGTAGTGAAACAAGAGATGTGCAGTCAACAAATCTGAACTAACTGTGTGATGCTATCAATATGGACCCAAATCCCAGTTATCCAATGTTTTTTTTAACATAATGTTAAATCTATGAAATCAAGTATTAAGGCATTGTTCAGGCAAAAAGGGGATCCAACTTGGCTCTAGCAAGGTGAATGTAAAAAAGTGGCAAATAAGTGTAGTACCTTATAATTATGTGGGACTGACAGGGAGAAAATTTTGAGAAAGAAACAAAATCCTTGATTGAGATTTTTTTTCTTGTTATTTGGTATTTTCATTGTAATTTCCCCTCGGGGATAAATAAAGTAATTCTGATTCTGCAGACTTTCTGTTTGGTTAAACTTTGCAAAAGATCTCAAATTAGTTTAATTCAGCCTCAATTTAACATGCAACAAATGTTAATGGTTATCTAGAATTTGAATAGTAACGCTCCCAAAAAAATGAAGTTGGCTTTTTTCTTTGGTTTTGTCTTGTAATTTTAGGTAATTATGTGTCATCCTCACATTCTTGTGGTTTCTTTGGCATGGTGATTTAAAAAAATCCATGAAATAAACATATTCTCAGTCTTTACTGCTTCAAAGAACTTTTTTGTCGAGAATTAAATGCTTTTTTACTCTTAAACAAACTGCCTTTTAATGTCATGTTCCCTTTGGCATTTTAGGGAAAAAAGGATACATCCTGTATCAGATCACCTAACCAAGTGAGTTCAGAGCTAGAGGACTAGATCATCTTAGTCACACACCTTTAATTACTTTTCAGAGATGCTCTGTACTTTTCCATCAGACACAATGTTAGAATATCTGTTTATTCACACATTCTGAGGCATGAACGAGTGGTCCATGTCCTCCCTTTTCATAAAACACATGTCATAATAATTATTTTTAGAGCCTTTTTAATGGTTTTCTCATCATTCAGGCCAAAGAATTAATATAATTTAATCTTGTTATGGTTTTCAAGCCACTCAAAGGAATGTGTTGCATATTTGCAGGTGTTACAGGAATCTTAGATGAGGTCAGATGTTTATGGAAAAACAGTACTTAAAATAATCAGCATAATGTTGTTGCAAAGCCCACAGGTGCCTTAAAGAGACGATTCACAACACACACGCTGTGTGGTTGTGTCATCTCTCTGTGTTTGCCTTATCAGTATAAGGGTTTCTTGGACTGAGGAATTCTTTGGGGTTTTGTCAAGTTGACACAGCTTCTCATTTCTGTAATAAAAGTAATAAGTTGTTCCTGCAGAAAATGTAAATTTATGAGGCTGCAATTCTTTAATTTCTTTCAAATATTAAAACAATTTGTAGCACAGTTTACCATTTTTTCTTTTGGTTTATTGCCTCTAAAAGTTTCCAGCAAAGTTTTTTTGTTTGTTTTTTTTCCTAACGTTTGGCATTTAGATTCAACTTGTTTCACCTATCCATTTGTATATCTTAGCTTCACATAAAGGCTGGCTCTGAGCTGCTTCTACACCAAGACCAATCAAGCTGACCCAATCAATTCACTTCAAGTCTCCATCTGCGTCAGTCATAAATCATGAAAAAAAAACTACCAAAATGACAACAATGACAGTAAATAAATGTTTGTTGTTTCTTTTCCTTACTTGGTCCTCACTCTGTTTCTTTGCTTTGCTGGTGTAATGGATGGGATATTGTTGGTGCTGCCCTCTGGGCAGGGAGAGTTGTTTACTTTGGTGTAAAGTCCCCATCCACCAAAGGTCTCTGTAGGGGATGTTCCCGCAGCAGCCTCACTCCTAACCTCCCTAAAGCTCCAAAAGGTAATGGCATGGATAAGACATGATTTATATCCACCCAGGCACCCCCACCGACAGACTGACTTCTTTGTGCTCATAGCCTCTGTTCATCAATAAAGATCACATTTAGAATTCAGTCCAAACCCAGTAGATGGTGATTTAACTTCTGCAGAGTTTTTCTAAATAAGTAGTCACCCATGGCTTGTAGTCTGCTTCAGGCAAAATGACTGAATTTCTCAGGGCTCCGGGTATAAACCCTATGCAAGGTTTCAACACAAAATGGCAAAATATCATTCTAGTGAAAGTAAAAATAAAGTATGTAAATTTTCCTTCAAAGAAATCAGTATAAACTCAGTATGATGCATACTTCTTGTTTTAATTTTATGCTTTTGAGAAAAATCAGCAATAAACTAACAGTACAGTAGTTTATTTTTCATGTGGATCTTTGCATGATGCAGTTCAGTTCCTTGTGTGAAATTGTGTGAATATAAATATATTGTGGTTGGCCACATAAATAAAACTTAGGGCCAATTTCTGTAAGGATCCACACACACTTGGTGAGTGCAAAGAAAATGTATTCACACACCTTAAACTTCTTCACATTTTGTTTTGGTTACAAAAACAAACTTTAATGAATTTTACAGGTATTTTATCTGATAGACCAAAGCAAGCTGGGCATAACTGGAAAGTGGCAGATGTACATGTAGTTTATTTTATTTTACAAATGAATAAATAAATCAGAAAAGTTAATTATTTTTAATTCAGCCCTCATTTTCTCCAATTCCTCTAAATAGAACCCACTGCAATCTTTTACTTGCAGAAATCACCTAGTTAACAAATAGTGTCGACCTGTGTGTAATTCAAACAAAATAAACACAGCTGTTTTATGAAGGCATAGGAGGTTTGTTAGAAAACATTTGTGAACAAACTTCATCATGAACACCAAAGAACACAGCAGAAAGGTCATGGATAAAGTTGTGGAGATGCTTCAAGTTTCAAGCTTCAGGCCTCTTACAAAGAATGGGTCAGTCTATCAACTGAAAATGGAAAGTGTAAGGCCCACCTGCTTAACTACCACAACATGGTCAAGGAGAACATTAATCAGGAAAGCAGTCAAGAGCCCCACGGTAACTCTGGGGGAGCTGAAGACATTCAGAGCACAGGTGGAAGAATTTGTCACTAGGATTACTCTAAGTTGTCATTTCCACAAATCTGGCTTTTGTGGCAGATCAACAAAAAGAAGGCCGATTTTGAATGAAAGCTGTAACTATTCCTATTTAGACTAGGTTGCCTGCAGCACTATAGGGGACGCAGCAAACTTGTAAAAGAAGGTGCTCTGGTTAGATAATGCTGGAATTCTGCTTTTGACTTCAACACAAAACACTGTTTTTGAAGAAAAACACTGGACATCACCTTGTACACTTCTGTACTGCTGTTGGGATGCTTTTTTTCAACAGGGACAGGAAAAATGATAAGAGTAGATGGGAATCAGGGAATGCTGGAATAAAACCTGTTAGGGGCTGCAAAAAAATTTAAACAGGGGCAGAAGTTTAACTTCCAGCTGGAGAACAAGCCCAAATACACAGAAAGAGTTACAGGGGAATATTTTAGATCAAATCATATTCATGTGTTAAAATAACCTAGTCAAAATCCAGACCTGAATCCAACAAAGAATCTGTGAAAAGAGCTGAAAATGGATGTTCAAAACACAATCTCAGTGATTTTGAGCATTTTAAAAGAATGAAAAAAGATGGCAGAAACATACCCCAAAAGACTTGCAGCTGTAATCACAGTGAAAGATGCTTATATTGTATTGACTATGTGGAATAATTTTGAAAAGAAATATTGAAAATCTTGTATCAGTTTTCTTCTGCTCCATATTTATGCCCTACTTCTTGTTGGTCTAACTCATAAAATATATTGACATGTGTGGGTTTAATGTTAGACAATGTGAAAATATTTAAAGGCTACAAATACTTCTGAAAGACACTCCACAAGTTTCGTATGTTCCTGTAAATAGGTGATTTTTTTTTTTTTTTTTTTTTTAATTTCTGTTTATTAATTTTTTTATTCATTGACAATGTGAGTGTCTGAACAATGAGACGTTTTGTACCATGTCACCTTTCATGTCATGGTTACCCCTGAAAAGAGTGAACAAATTAGAACATATTTCTCACAAGAAAAAGTGTCACTTGCTTCTCTATTATGGCTACATTTCACTTGTTCCAACAGGCCTTTTAACTGGATATCTCAAGTTAAGATTACAAGATGTCTTGTTTGGGAATGAAAAAGGAATTCATTCTCCTTGGCATTGATAGTTTTCATATTAGTTTTTTTCTTTCCTTTCTGAGTAAAGACCTTAGCACTGACACTAATCCCTGTTGTGTCAGTCTGTGGTTGCCAAATGATAGAATATCATCTTCCTGTCTGGCTGTGTGTTGATGTGCGAGTGTGCACGTGCTCTTTTTTCTCATTTTATAATACACCAGCACATTTTGTCACTGTAACATAAGCTTTACCATCGAGAGCCAGAGCGGGCTGCTTCAAGATTCAATTTAACCACAACTGTTTACAGCTGTCAATATAAGGACTCACAGCACAATAAATGCATTAAATTGCATCTGGCCTCATGTCACTGAAAATAAGGTGAGTGGACATGCTTGCGTTGGTGTCGCTGGCTCGCACTGTTATTAGGCGGCTGTGTCTTAAGGGTTGTCTGGGCTGCTGTCCATTGGATTTAATCAGCCTCTATTACCTGCTACCCTTTTCACGGTTAAAATAATCACCCACAATTACTAACATAAAGGGGAGAGCTGACAGGAGAGACAGAGCCAGAGAAATCACACAAAGTAATTTCTCCCCACCTTGGTTGCTTACATGCCTTTTGATGTTTTTGAGGCGTATAATAAAAGGATTGAGGGGTGTCTGACACAACACTCCTCTAAATATGGAAATGCCCTTTAAAATACAGAGATCCACACCTGGGTGAGTAAATGTCCAAGATCGAGAGCGAAAACATGTATTATAGAAACATACAGTGCACACTAACAAAAAAAAAGTAAAACATTTGTTATACAGTAAATAAAACACATTGATACACACTAAACTACTCTTGCAAATAGATACACATATTGTGCATCCTCACCCAAGTAAGTGCAGGACACATACACCGAAACCCACCACCATTACCCAAAGAGGACTGCACAATTTATTGCATGTCCCAGATGAAAGAAAAAGTGAAAATAATTTCATAATTGGCCACCTCTAAAATGAAGAAAATACAACCATGAGAAATGGGGCATCGTCATCTATTGTACTTTAATCCTCACCGCGCTGCTGAAAAATAAGAGACACCATTAAATGTACCTTTGAAAATAAATGGGCCCAATTACTGGCATGGCTGGGACTCTCTAATGAAGCTTTTGTCAAAGCACACAAACATGGTGGATGGTGCTCCAAACAGGGCGAGGAGCAGGAGCCATTCGGAGCTCTTGTTATTTCATGCAGAAGTTAAATTCGTTTAAAAAATTAATGGCAGTATAGTTGTGATGCAGGGTACAAAGAAAACAGAACTAGAATGTATCTGTCCAAAAAATGAATAATCACAACCACAGGGACAAGATAGCTGTGTTTGAATGAATAAAGTAAATAAATAAAAATGACCCACACAATTAAACACAACATGCTAAATGCAGACAATATGAACATTAGCAGTAATCATCATGACAAGGGTTGCTCAGTTACATTAGCCGTTATGTGTTCGGCAAGTAAGTCATGTTAAATGGGTTTAGGAGAGTTGTTTTGATAATGGCGTTTTGTGGAATCTCTCCTTTTTTAATTATCTGGTCAGAGGGTAGCAGCTCAAACTCCCTCTCTTTCATCCCTCTTCACTGCAGTGAGTGCAGCTGACCCTTTCCACAGCAGCGGAGAACGCTTGGTGCCTCTGCTGAAAAACACAGCCTCAATTAGTTTTGTCAAAGCTCTTCACTGGGGACAATTTTGAAAAAAGAGGAATGTAAACAGTCTGAAATCGTATATAGTATCTGTCTTTTTTCTTTTTTCTTAAAAAGCTTACATATTTTGTTAATAAGTTTATTTAAAGCACAAAGGAAACTCATGATAACCATCTAAAACTAGGCATCATCTGATGATGTCCTTTTGTAATGATGACCTTTTTTTGCTGACCATAAGTTGGATCGATCCAGGAAAGAACCAAATCCAAAACATAGACATAGTGTAGGATTTTAAAGCAACAGCTTGTCAAAGGGTAAAGGTTATGGCAATGAGTGTCTGCTGAGGGACAGACAGAGGTCAGCAGGTCTCAGTCAGGGTCAGGAGTCCAGGTGACTCCGAGTCTGTGCTCCCAGTTGCATTCATGTTTCGGTGCATCAGTTGCATCTTTCTTTATGGCTTTCTTTCTTTGTTGCAAGCAGAAAAAAATTGTGGCAGTCCTCATGCGGCCAAATTTGAAGTTTTTTTTTTTACCCATTTTGGGAGTTTCTTGGGTTTTTTGGTGGGATGGAGGGGGTTGCAATAAGGCATACTTTGAAATATAATCATGAACTAATTAGGAACTTCAGAAGTCTGCTCCAGAAAATGATGCTGCTCCAAGGAGGAGCTGCAGTTTCTAAGCACCACTCACTATATTATTTGTTGCAACAGCAGCATCAATTAGAAAAGGTCCAAGCAAAATATTAGCCCAATATTAAATGGATACTGAGCTACAAGTGTTAACACTGTTATCACTAAAGCCAGATACTGAAAACAGAGGGAGTAGGATAAGCAGGGCTGACCCAAAGTTGTAAGGGGGCTTAGGCAGAATTTGATTTGGGAGCTCTCTTCATGTTAAGAATATCACCACTGAACATGTTTCAACATCAGGGAGAGGGGACCAAGCTCAACTGGCTGAGCTTAAAAGAAATTATGAATGATTGGTTATTATTTGCTGAGATATTTTTGTGAACAAACCACACTCAAACACAAAGAAAAGATTAAACTCATAGCAATAGATTGTACCTATGTTAACATAACAATTTAAACAATGATGATTAATGTTTTCGGTTTTACAAAGCAAACCTGCCAATTCCTTTGAGTCTTCAATTTGAATTTTAAGCAATTTAAAATCATTTATCTGTGCTGAAATTTGTCAAATCAAATTTAATAGTGTTCTTATTCTCAACAAACAAATATAAAAGTTTTAGATTAATGATCTGTGCTAAAATTCAATCATTTATGGGAGGTCCCTAATGGTTTGAAGGCCCTAAGTTTGTATGTGCTTTGGAGATGAGGATGGTGAAAAGGATGAAGCTGTTTTTTATAATAATAATAATAATAATAATAATAATAATAATAATAATAATAATAATTTCCCAGAAAATCTCTGAAATTGGTCATTGATCATCTTTGGTCCGAAGAGAACAACATTAGCAGTCAGTGAACTTGTTACACTGACTGACCACAGACCACTGATCTGTGCTCATCACCAAAGATTTTCATGAAGTTCTTTCACGGCAAAATATTTTGTCCTATTTGTTACAAGTTGCACACCCGGCTCTAGACATTTTAACCAAGAATTGAAAATGTATCACATTGCTGGGTCCAACACAAAACCCATCCCTGATAAATCAAACCAGGGTTTGGGCTATTGTTCTGTTTTTGATCCAGGAGTGCATCAGCAAAAAGTAAATAAAAAAAAACAAAATAAAATAATGTGTTGCTTTTACCAACTGTTTATAGTGTGTACCCCAGACTGAAGCTGCAAGCTATGATTCTTTTTGTTTTTATTTCTCTTAAAGAAAATAATGTATGTAATCTATTTCTTTAAATTGCTCTAATTTTGCAACCAGCAGAGCAGTCAATGCTTTCCTACTTTAATTAACATTATGATTGAAGTACAAAGTGTTCTATGAATACTGTTTCCCTTTTTTACGCAAAATAAATATTTCTAATACATTACATGTCAGGTTTTTCTCTTCACTGATGGCACAAAAATAATAAGAAACCAGAGCTTTAAGTGGTGACTTGAAATCTGTTTGTATTCTGCCAACAGAGAATCTAAGAATCATCTTAAGTCACTGTTAATAAAGCATAAAAGTTCAAATATTTCCATAAAATCCTAATATTAAAATGAGAAACATATCAGAGCAAAATGAGCTAGGGGAAGTGAGACATCAGCTGTACCTTTGTCCATAAAGCAGTCATTTCAGATTTAGCTGTTGCGTTAAACATAACAGCATAATGTGTACTGCCATCCCATTGCACAATTCATTTCATCATTACTATTTTATATATCTGTATGATTAACACTCATTGCATGGCTGAGCTCACAATCTCTCTGTCGGAGGCCCCCACTAAAGACAGCTTGAGCTTGAGATATTTTTTTTCTCAGTCATTTAAATTTTTACACTTCCATTTGCTCGCCTTTTAATTTAGCGTATAATGATGCCATTAGAACAAAAATCCATCTGGAAGTTCTGTTGGGAGCAGTTAATGTTCCATGGCATTTTGCTGCTAATGCCATCGTGCCTGCATTGGCAACAGATGCTCTGAAAGCAACAGATACATTCTTTTCCAACATCATTACAATTATGCCCGTGTCCAGGATAAATGTTGCTGCTTGTTTAGAACTGAAGATACACAGCAGACTGCATCAGCGCTAGTGAATTGGATATTTTTATGCCTTTTATGCAATAACTTGGCCTGTAAAAGTATATTACTCATCACACTCAGAGGAAAGTTAAGAAAAAATGAAAAACAAAAAAACCCCACATTGTTAAAATTTAACGTGATTTCACTTTAGCAAGAAACAGTGCTATACAAAAGTATTCACACCCCTTGAACTTCATCTAAGTTTGACACGGATTTCCCTCAGAAATACATTCAAGTTAGTGGTGGTAATCTGAAAAAATGTGAAAAAGTTCAGTAGGTATGATTACTTTTGCATGACACTGTACTTATAAAGCTTTGTTACAGTCAGTCTCTACTCATCTTGTGCTTCAACTGTACCCATTCTGCTGACCCCTTTTCCCACCCACCAATGAACACACTTGGGCAGTTTGTCTTCTGTGATATGAAAGCTAAAGCAAAAGGCAAATCATTATTTTCTCTTGCAATTTGGGTGATTAAGTATAGTGGATAATTAATAGGAATAACAAACAATTTCCTTCGTGGAAGATTACTGATGAGATGTGCTCTACTTGCGCTGCCATGGCCTTTTTATTCTCTCTGCCTCAATTATGTTAATGCTAACTTTCTCTCCCACAAATTGTTGTGATTAATTTTGTCTTGTTTTGAATTACAATTGCACTGGCTGCTGGCACTTTAAAGCATTCATTAATTCCCAATTAGATTGGTGGGCTCATTTGCTCCAGTGCTGCTCGGTTCTGTAGCGCTTTGTGTTTAATGTGTTAATTGGGCAAGATTAAAAACTGCTAACCTCTTATGAGAGGAGAAAAGTTATTCAACTGATACATTAGCATAATTTATCGTGGGATGCTTAATTAAGCTAGATATTGCCACGATAATCATGACAACTGTCTAACAACTGCTGTTAGAAGTTGCATACTAAAACTGAAGGAAGTTCGGTTGAAGCAGATGTTGCTTTCTCTAGTTCGGAGTATCTTGCTAATGTGCTGCCTGTGCTTATCTCCAATCACCCAGCATGTCTTAGACAGTGTGGTGGGTTTTTTTTCTTTTTCTTTTCTTTCGATTTCTGTGTTTTATGTCTCTTCAGTGCTTTGTTACAACCACTCGAGCAGCATTAACAGCTCACTACTCCATTTACCCAAGACTTGGATTGTCTCTAACTCATTTACCACCATCAGAGGATCGACGCTTCAGGCCAACATGAGTGGGGTCGAACACAAGAAAAAAAAAAGAGTGCTTTCATGTCCCGATGTGATCTCTTCAAATGAGACCTGGAACCTGGAAGTGAAATATTGTTTAGCTGTGTGTACCGCATAAGCTTTTTTCATCACAAGATGAGAGATACTGATGTGTGTCAGCTGGGATTCTGGTTCCTGAAAGGTTTGGTAAAGAACTGGGGTTGTGCAGATCAAAGAAATATAAACCTTGATCATTTCACCTTGATCAGAACTCTCCATAGGTTTGTGAAGTTTACCCCTTCTTCCCTAATTTTACCTGTATTTCATTTTGCTCTTTTTTTGGACAAAGTACTATTAATTTCAAAATTTAGACCAGCTTTATTGTATAAGGTAAGGCTAGTTAATGTGCATAGCCATATTCATATATAGGGTAACTCAAAGTGCTTTACAGAGAATGACATTAAAAACACATAAAAAACAATAGTAAACATTTAAGCATCACATGTAATTAAAGTGCAAATTTAAAACATGAATGAACCTTGTACTGATAAAGCAATTGTTGACTTTTATGGAAAAGCTACAGTAAACAGTAATGTTTTCTCTCCTGAGACTGAACAGTCAACAGTCTTTGCACATCTCAGGTTTTTAGGGAGTTTGTTCCTGAGCTGAGTAGTGTTGAAACTAAATCACCTTTTTTTATTTCTGATCTAGGGAACACTGAGCAAGCAGGTCTCAAATGACCTTAGTGGTAAACATGGCTTATACAGCACTTCTGAAATATATTACGATCCAAGATTATTTAGTGCCTTATAGACCATGAAGATTTGTAATCACCAGTCCAACCAGTTGTCCTTGTGTTTGGTCAGGACAATAGCATTTTGGATGAGCTGCAACTGTTTCAATGTTTTTTTTTTTTTGTTTGTTTGTTTGTTTTCTTTTGTTTTCTTTTGCAGATATTAGACAAAAACGCCAAAAAGCAAATCTACTGAAAATAAAAGCATGCACGTGATTTTCAATGTTCTAGTTTGAAAGAAAACACTTCATTCAAGTAAGGGTTTTAGATGGTAACAAGGTATCTAGTAATAAACTTTACATGATTGTTAAAGCTGAGGTATTTGGAAAGAATGTGACACCATTGTTTATCGTTTAAACACACGTTACATGCTTTCGAGAGAATATTAAATGTGCATTATTGCATGGTAAATTATTACATACTAAAAATATTTCATAAACATTTTTTACACTTGTACATACTGTGTAACACCACATGACCCAAAAGGAAGTGTACAGAGTCATGACTGTGGTACAAATGAGAAAAAAAAGATGAATGGTTCTTATGTTGCTTCAGTATTTTTCATGTATCAAGAACTTAGGCATTGTCAAAATGTATTAGAACTTTTTTGAGTGGCAATACAGTTCCTCTTAGTGTTTGTTCAGGTAATCTGTGAATGGCTTTGGATAACAGCAAGACATCAACATGAACACCACTGTGGCTCATCTACAAATGGAAACTTGCTTGTTTCATGACACAAATTTAATCTGAACTGAAAACAAATGATGCCTTGTTTGCTTGTTTGTGCTGTCGAGTAGGGAAAATGAAGGGAAAATAAAACTGACCTGTGTGGTCAGTCTTATTTTATAGAACAAGCCCTTATGATGTTACTCTGGGGCAAGAAGAGAAGAGAGCGGAATAAAATACATGCCCATTGTCACAAGCAACCATGTTCTTATTAGAGACTAGTCCAGTGATGACAGGTGCATCTCAGTAAATTTGAATATCATAAAAAACATAATTTCAGAATTTCCAATTCAAAATCTGAAAATTATATATGGATTCATTATACACAGAGTATTATATTTGAAGTGTTTTTTTTCTGTTAATTTTGGTGATTACCACTTACAGCTCTCAAAAAACCAACATTCAAAAATAAAAACATTACATAATACCAATAAAAAATAATAATACAGAAATGTCTGCCATCTGAAGAGTATGCCCAAATGCTGTATGGTATACATACGCAATATTTAGTCCAGATTCCATTTGTATTAATTAATGCATCAATGCATCCCTGAGCAACAATCCAGTTCTTTTTCTCCTTTTCCCACGTAAGATACTTCTGATGTTGTCTCTGTTTCAGGAATGGATGAACACAAGGAATCCAACAGATGTAGTCCATGTCATAGAGACACCTCTGTGTAGTGGCTCTTGAAGTTCAATCTCCAAATGCAGTCCACACCTTGTGAATCTTCTCCAATCTCTTGAATGGGTTTTGCTTCACAGTCCTCTAAAGACTAGGCTTATCCCTGTTGTTTTTGCATTTTTTCCACCACACTTTCTTCTTCCACTCAACTTTCTATGAATATCCTTGGACACAGTACTTTGTGAACAACTTAGACTCCGTGTCAAGAGCTGATGGACAAATATTTATTTAGCAGTCTTCCCCCATGTCTGTAGAGGCCATAACACAGCATGTCTGTTTCACTGTAAACATCCTAAACTGAATTTTGGTTTTCTTTTAATTCTAAGTGATAATAATCAAAATGAACAGAAACATACACTTAAAATATATCACACTGAATTTAATACATCTATATAATACATGAGTCTCACTATTTGAA
The DNA here is from genome assembly GCA_014839685.1 of Anableps anableps. NCBI lineage: Eukaryota > Metazoa > Chordata > Actinopteri > Cyprinodontiformes > Anablepidae > Anableps > Anableps anableps. The sequence goes on from CM026076.1 coordinate 23,341,135, forward strand.
TTAAAAACTGAAACAATGTTATGTGTTGTATGTTTGAAACATCAAGATGAAAATAAAACTTTTAAGCAAACACTGAGGGAGGAAGAGTTATGACAGTTTTTAAGTTTTTGTTTATGTCAGTGGAGGGGAAAAACAAACAACTAATAAGGAAACACTGTACTGGTATCATGACTGTGGAAGTAAGATAGCTGCATGTGTTTCTTTAGTCTTATTTAAATGAAACTTCAGTGGGGATTTCCAGGAGGCTCAATTTTCAATGACACACAAATCAGTTATATCAGATTTTACTTTCGATAACTGAAGAACAAAAAGGCTTCAACGTATTTGCATTTTTATATGTGTTTACACCCTAACTATTTTTTTCATGCCTTTTAAAGGAAAACCTAACACATTTCTTTCATTCTTATCTCTATCTCCTCCATTTCCTTCCTGAAATCGAGGACAAAGGAGACTCTTGTCTGTGAGTTGTGTTCACTGGCAATGGGAAGTTAAGGCGGAGAGAATTAGGAAAGGGCAGGAACAAGGCTCCAAACTACAAGGTAACAAGGGAAAACCAATCCCACCTGGAATTATCCTGATACTGGAGACACAGGCCTCAACAGACAGTGGATCAATGGGGCTCTCTCGAAGGAAAAGGAAAGGAGGAGGTGGTCTGGTGTGGGGTATGTTGCCCCCCAATGAAAGTGTGCCATGGCGTGTCTAAATTACCCTCCAAAGTTGTGGAAGATCCTGTTACCTGTTCAGATGTTTTGGTTTGACTGTTCACTTGTCTGTTTTGGCTGCGTGCCCATGCTACACTGACCAAGGATCAGTGTAGGATGGGATTAGTAACACTGATTACACTGACACATAATTGTCCAGCAAGCATGATTTTGTTGAGGTTTACCACACAACAACAGCAAAAGTTGGCAGGAGATAAAACTGCTAGACTGGATTATTTTAACTGTGGATTTGAAACACCAAATCAAACAGTTATATATTTGCACATGTGATTTAGTACAGAAAGCAAGCAGGATTTGAAAACTGGAAAGTGATTCAAAAAACTCAGCAGACAGTCAAGCATCTGTCCAGTCAAAATGGAAGCCATTTGTGGTCTCTAATGGTAGTTGTTATTGCTGATGCTCTTTTCAATCAGCAAAGGAACAGACAGAAAAAATTTTGCAAAGCAGAATTTATAGGAATAAAGCTCCTCAAACTTTAAGTTCCAACACAGGAGGAAAACAGCTGGATTCATGTTAATGCTGCCTTGAGCTTTCTAAGTCATGCAAAAGCAAATGTATACATGATCAGAGTAATTGACTTTACACAGATTTAAAGATGTGCCTTTGTGTGACTTTATTTTGCAAAATACAAAAAATGATTTGCTTGTTTAAATGTATATCACTCAACTTCATGTGAAGAATAATATTTATTTCATATTATTTATATTATTATTTATATATTATGTTATTAATCTGATATTGAAATCTCTTTGATGATCTGAAACATTTTGTGACAAAAAAGAAAAAACAGATCAAATCTGTAGATCTGTAAATCTGTAGAAGAAATCAACATAGTTGGCAAGTCCAGTTGGTGATCAGAGCCATGAACTGACATTGGCACAGATTTTGTTCCTGAAAGAGTCTGGTTGGAGATGACCAAAACTACAAAAAAAGGGTGAAGAACAAAATGACCAGCATGCAGTGGTAAAGTGGATTCAAAGCAGGGTCACAAACTTCTCAACAAGCAAATTGACCCAAACCAGACATAGTTGGATTAATCACTGATCAAAGGTTTCCTGAGCTATTTATAAATGTTGTGCTTCTTAAGGAAAAATATTACTTTATTCATTTCCTGTTCTTTCAGTCTCTTCCCCTTTTACTACCTGTTTACCTTCACGTACAAGCAGTTTCATTAGGACAAAAGCTCTATTGTTTTCTTTTATCCTTCAGAACACATTGCTCTTCCTTTTGCCTGTTGTTTGCCTTTTTGAAAGCATTAGGTATCCTCTTTAAGCCAGTGCACATTAGAAATGAAAGAGCAGAACACTCCTGGTCCTCACTCTCCCAATCACCACCACCATCCCGGTTGCACAATGGACCCTTGTCTAGTGCCATGTTCCAACCGAATGTCATCATCCAGCATCTATGAATGAGCAAAGCACGCCGCGTCACATATTGATCCACTCCCTTTGTGAGGCCTTCCAAGCTTGCGATAATTAGCATCGTCCATTAGCGACTTTGCCGCGCTAACATGCCCATTAAGAGTCAAAGCTTTGTGAACATTCATTTGGCCCAGATTTTCTTCTTAAAAGAGCATAATAAGGGAATGGTGAAATACCTTGTGGAAAGATGAAAAGTGGAGAACATTAAGTGGGTGTTTAAATGCATTAAAAGGCATCTAGATTTAATTAACACCCTGGATAGCTGGCAGCTTTGTTCATGTGCTGTAAATGATCATCTCGGCAAAGACGAGAGCTATAATTTTGAGTATGTTTTCAAAAGGTGGTTTGTAAAATCACTGTTTAGTCCTTCCATTCACTGCCCAAAATTTATAACTTCTCTTTGTCTGCCTTAATGTTAAAAGTAATCTGCACAGCAAGGCTTCCCTCGTTCCTTGTGCTTGTAATATGCCTTCATTTGGTAAGAAAGAGGTGTCAGGCATCAGTTGCTTGTTAGCAATAGTCATGTCATTCATATCCAGGCAAATGATTTCCTAAAATCATGCAAAAAAATAAACAAAACAGAGATAGACAGTTGTCACTGATGACAGTCAAACATATGATATTTGGAGCACTTACTATGTAGCATAATAAAGTCTTGTCCACAGTCGTAAACATTTTTTGGGTGTTTTAACTTCCTGTTCATGTGCAAATTGAGTTTTTGGTTGAAATAAAACAGTTTAAAAACTGTTTGTGGTGGACTGGCTAGAGACACTAAAAAATGATGACATATAAACCCACTTTGCACATACCCACTAATTCTTTCTGTGCAAAGAAACCACAAGTGATTTTTTTTGTTTGTTTTCATCCAATTTCTGTTGCAGTTTCTCCCAACTCTGTTTCCATTACATTTTAAATCTAAGATAAAGAAGTGAATGACTAGTACAAGTAAATAGCTTCAAAGAAAACACACACACACACACACACACACACACACACACACACACACACACACACACACATATATATATATATATATATATATATATATATATATATATATTTGTTTTTAAGAGTGGGAGCTGACAAATAAACTACTATATTTGTATTTTACCTTTATTGACAAGTTCCGAAGCACCTGATTGACCACATTTGTGCTTCTTACTATAATGAATATGACATTACTTGAGTTTGGATTTGATCATTTCTGTGTTGTTGGTATGCTAGAAAATTAGGTAGGTTATCATGCAGGTAAATTTATGCTGAGAAAAAGGATACCTAGCAGATACCCAGCGAATATGACATCTTTATAAGCCTGCTTTCTTACTGTTTTTCTAATGTATCATACAACTATTGTGCAATGTAAGCTGATTAATTCAGTTTAGAGAATGTGTATCAGTGTATGGCTGCATTTAACTTAAAAATTAGTTTATTATGACAATTATTAGTTTAATACCAAAAAGTAGTTTTGGTTGAGTAATTAACCGTTTTCCATTATTTTGGATTTTCTGGTGTACAAAAAGCAATGTCCTGATATATTTGTTGAAGTTCTAATCATTGGGCCTCTGCCTTGGTTTTGGTCTTGGTGGGTCTGTTCTTACCCTTAATCTTGGCCTTGGATGGTGCAGACTTGATCTTGGCCTTGGTCTCGGAAGAACCAGTCTTGATTCCATCACTGGTATATATAAAGACAAAACTCAAAACATAAAAACAAAGCCAAAACATGCTCAGACCCCTAACCCCATACAGCTGCGCTCTCCTCCACTGCGCACTTAATCGGCATTTGTGATCACCCTGATTTGCTCTAGGTGTGACTCTGCTCCTTTGCAAATCCCAGAGGTGCTCCAATAAGCATGCATCGGAAATGCGAGATCGCGCAATAAAGCCAGTGATAAAAGTATGAATGGTGTTATATAAAATACTGCAGCTCCCAACTTCCAAAATTAATCTTTTTTCATCCATTGCTCTCTCACTTTGTCTGCCTTGACCAATGCTCCTACTCTAACTTCAGCAACAGAACATGACTTAGCAGGTTTCAAAACATATCCACATGCTTTGTTTGTATTGTGTGTATGCATAGCCATAAATGATCAATTTTGACAGCCTATATGTATAAATATACCCATATATTTATTAATATACCTTGGATTTCAAGAAAATGCTGTCTGTTTTTTACTAATTATTTTGAAAATACTGATGTTGTGCTGGTTCATTAACTCCGCACTTGTTCCAGCAAAAATAGGATCAGTTCTAATTTTGCGCTATGGTGGTGTGGAGGTCCTGTGCGCCACTCTGTGGAGGCAGTGTAAACACTCTCATTGACTGTAATGGGTGTGTAATTTCTGTGGAGTCCATTCCATGGCGGAGCAGTGTATGCATGCAGTGTAAATTGGGGGTAAGGGTTAAGGTGCTGTCCAAATGAACAATTATTTAGCAAAACTTTTTTTCTGCATTTACACCTCCTGAATACAAACAAGTTGGGTTTTTGGGAGATAAAAGAGAGTGATTAAAGATGAATAATTTTTAAAAGCTCAGTTTTTGGTATATGCATGTGGACTACACATCTGGAGAATTTTACAAATAATGGTGTAGTCCCCCCACATCTGTTTTGCTTTGTAGTGGCGTGGTTGGCTGGAGTCGCTTTAGTTATGGCCAGGAACTTCTTCTTTTGGATTTTAATGTAGTAAATGTTCTTATTGCCTCCTGCTGGCACAGCATTGGTATTACAGTGTTGATTGGAAACCCACAGACTCTGTAGAATTTTTTCAAAAACAGAGATAAATTCTGTTAAATGAAACATCTGCAATGGTGTAGATAGGGTCTGAAACTAGTTTCAAACATGATGACTCGTAATTATTGCCTACAGACCATACTGAGTATTGATAGCATCACAAGAGGTTCACGTCTATCTGTTTACTTTCTCTGTTTACTGTTTGTATTGAACTGGCAGGCAAAGAGATTATTTTTCCGCTGAGGACCCTAGAAAAACATCCAGTGTTCAACCCCAGCACCCGCTGTAGCACTGCTGATATAATGAGAGAGCGTGGAGAAAAAAATGCCAACATCGGCAGAGGATCTCAGTCGAGGTGTCCACACGGCAGCCTCTGCTCCCAGACACACGTGTGTCATGTTGACCTTACAGAGCCGCGAACCGGCTAAGAGCAGAAATGAGCACAGGGTAAGGGAAAGAGGGGCGCGCCAAAGTAAAGTGCTCACCCTGGGCCATTATGATTAACCATCAGCAGTTTTTGTGTAATCATCGTCAATGTGCTAGCTGCAGAATTCTGTATGGAATGGGCTGCAGAGGAAAATCAATCACATTATATTACTGTGGACATGCTTTATTGACCTCTGTTGGTGTTCACACATTTCATACTTGATTTGTATCTACTGGCGGGCATTTAGAACAATGTGAGCAATTTGGGCGATGAGGAAAAACAGGGCAGCGTTTTTAAGCCTGGAGCCCATGCTTATAGATTGAATGCTGTTTCATAGAAAAAAGGGGGAAACTACTGAGATGTACTTCCTGCATACATTTTATAAAATACCTAGGGGCATCCAGATAGATAGATGGTGGGTAGATGTGCCTGTATTGGCTCCAGACAGCGAGTACAATGTGTGACATCTCTTCTTCAGACAGACAACAGTAAATAAGGGCTGGATGTCTCATTACCTGAATACCAAGCTCTGACAGCTACATTCATCCAAAATGCATTGTATCTAAAGGTTAAGAGTAGTTATGAGAAAAGTAATGTATTATTAAAATACCATTCGGAATGAAGTACCTCCTGATATATTTTCCTTGGTAATGAAAGTAGGGCTCAGTGGAAAATCTAATAATTCGAAAGCCCATTTCTTCAACCTTTTATTCCTGCTACTCCATCCTTAACAATTTATCTGGGGGAGAGTGAAGAGCTCACAGCTCGCGAACAGACAGTAAACATTTTGTTATAGTCAGAACCATCTCTTATTACTGGTTTTTCATTAAAAAAGAAAGCCTTTCGAAGCATTCAAAGCATTTCGGCGGATGAAGATGCTTCACAATTTTCTCCCTCTCACCCTCTTTCTGTCCTCACTACACCTGAATCCTTTTTCTTTTTGATGCTGTTAAGGGAGTAATTGAGTGCAGAAAATGGCTTGGCTTATTTGGACTGAGCCTGATCCAGAAATGATTAAAGCTAAAGGGGTTTGAGGTATTCAAAGAGAGAGAATGACAGAAAGAATATGGTTAATGCTTTTTTTTTCTTTTTCCCATTTTGTGAGAAGAGAAGGAGACGGTGGGGGGTGGGGGTGGGGGGTTGACGGGGAGGCTGAGCACCGAGCAGCCAGACAGGTTGGTGTTCGAGGGGGCTCAACGAAGGGATGGAGGGAGGGTGTGAGTACACAGAATAGCCCCTACTCATACCCCTATTAAAAGCATCAGGGTTGTCAGAGACAGTAAAAAGACAGGAAATCACTGTAAGAAATGAAGCTTCTTTTACCAATTACTGAATACCGAGTACACACCTTGGAGCTCTTTGTCCTTTGTTGCACCAGTTCCCTGTCTCGCAGCCCTTTCTCCCTTTCTTTCTGTCTCTCTCCCCGGCTTCCAGCCTTTGAGTCGGATGCATTAGCACCGAGGCCTAGAGAAGAGGCAGGGTTTTTCAAAGCCCAGTTGGACTCACTTCTAGCCTGTCGTCGTGGCTCCTTTTCAGGCTTTTATTCATAGACAGCAGGGGCAGGTCTGAAAGAGACGCCCTCAACCTCTCCACTCAAACATTTATCTCTTCTTTTTTTTCTCCCCTTTTCTACAGCAGAGATGATTAGCAAAAGAGACATTTACTGATCGGCAGCAGCTTTCCATAAAGCACATTCGGCACATTTGATTAACACACCCACACAGATGTGCACATTCAAAGACGTACTGTCAAATAAACGAAATGGTCACAGTCAATCCCTCAGATGGACGCAACTGAATTAGTGAAATTGTGTGGCATGGTTTGTGAATGACATTACAGTTATATGAAAAAAGTAGCTGCCCCCAATACAGATTTCTTCTGTTTCTGCTTACTTTGTCACACTTAAGTGTTTCAGATAATCAAACAAATTTTAATACCAAACAAAGAAAACCTGACACCAGAAGTTTTCAAATGAAGATTTAATTTATTAAGGAAAAAACTATCAAAGCCAATTTGACTCTATATGAAAAAGTAATTGACCCCTATATTTATTATCTGTACCACTCTTGGGAACAACAATAGCCCTCAAGCGTTGATAAATTTTGTTTTTTGACATTGTTGTGGTGGACTTTTGGCCAGATTTACTTTGCAGAATTGTTTTTATTCCGACACACTCAAAGCTTTTTCAGCCTGAAGAGCCTGTTCAAGTTATTACCACAGCATCTCAGCTGTATTTATACCCAGACTTTAATTAGGTCACTCTAAAATCTTTTGTTTGCTTGTTTGTTACTTTTTTGAGTCATTCAGAGGTGCCTTGCAGGTGTGCTTTGAGTGATTGTCCAGCTACATACTAGGTATGCTTGAGCTGAAGTCATGAACTGAAGAGTAGACATCTCCTGCAGGGTTTTCCGTAAGAGAGCAAAATGAATGGTCCAACCAATGACATCAAGTTGTAAAGGTCTTGAAGAACCAATCCAGCCCAGGATCTTCACACTACAAACACCATAGTGGTAGTGTGATAATCATGAACCTGGTTTATTTCTGTTTCACATTTTCTTCATTTGTGGATGATGGCTCTCACTGTAGTTCGCTGATGTCCAAAAGCCTTGAAAATGGTTTTGTAACCCTTTCCAGACTGAGCCATGTCAATGATTGTTTTTTTTGTTTTGTTTTGCTTTGTTTAATCAATTATGTTATACTTTTGGAGATCTCTTAGTCTACTTCATGTTGTCTGACCTGTCATTTTTAAAGGATTTCTTGATTGTATGGGTCTGGCAGTACTTAAGCCAGGGTTTTGCTTGCAAAAGTAAACCAAGAAATGTTGTTAATCACATAATTTAAGATTTAACGGGGGGCGGGGGTGCAAATCTATTTTCACATAGGCCCTGGTTGGTTTGAATTGATGTTTCCCTTATAAAGGAAATAATCATTTAAAAACTGCTTTTCATCTTTACCAAGGTCTCAGTCAGATGTTAACATTTGTTCAATGATCTGAAACAATAAAGTGTAAAATAAAAAAATAAAAGTAGAAGAAATCTGTAAGAAAGCCAATTCTTTTTCACAGAACTGTATATAATCAATATGAGCATCTGTCAGGTCATTTACTTTAAATAGATTGGCTCTGCCATACCCACTCACCTCATCTGAGACTCTCGGGACCCGTAAACACCTTCCAGACTTGCTTTCAATTCCATCTATTGATGAAGTCAGTTAATTACTTCACAGTTAAAACAAAACCAGATAACTAATTCAGTCTTAAGAGACCATTTAATGCCTTTTGTTGCACTGGTTTTGTAGTCTGCTTTCTTGTGTGTAACACTTTCGCCACACAATGTGGATTCACATCAGGGATTTTGTAGGGATTGTTGCTGTGGATGCAGTTATGGTGATAGCCAGCAGTAATGGTGTCGTTAAAGAAGATATAGCTTCCAAATTAGAGGTTCACAGAACATATTCACCATAGATATAGCTGCCTTCAGGATCCATAACATTGTTAGTGAGTTTTCATAGACCTCTCAGACAGACGTTGTCGGCTTGTTCAAGGTTTGCTCTTATCAAGACACATGAGCGCATTATTATGTAAGATTACTCATTCTGAAGGGATTTAACTCAGGGTCTGTTCCTGTGTATACTTTAAACACCCCAACCCCACCCTGGGCTCCAAGCTATTCCCTCCACATCATCCTCACCTCATCTGTCATCCCTGCTTGCAGACAGCACCAGACACTTTTCAAACCGCTCGCTGTTTTGCCGTGATGCTAATAAGATTTTCACATACTCAGAAATAGATTACTCCTGTTTAGCTCTCTGCGTGTGTACAGGTGTTTTTAATGGTTAAAGAGATTTTTTGGCTTGGTGCTAATGTCAACCATCAGGAAGTTGCCAGCTCTGACAGTGAGAATATTTGTGTGTGTGTGTGTGTGTGGCATAACACATTGCTTCTCTCTGGCAGCCATTTGCAAGGTTAATGTTGTAGAAAACAACATCCATCTCTACATTCCCACCTCTCAAAACAGTTTCATTAGTCCTTGTGCTGTGGCTCCTCATCTCAGTGTTGTTCTTATATGACATGCATCATGTTATTAGTGAGTGACGCAATCAATAAAGTTCTGCAGTTGGCGCAGCCACAAAGTTGTTCAGTCGGTGTGTGTATTTTAACACACAGGGTAAAAGTGATCTTGTATATGCACCCTGGCTGTCTCCACTTCATCCCTCAGTAGTGTGATAAATAAGAGGCACCACAGGCACCATCTGTCAATACTAATAGTAACATAATGGGTTTAGTTTAAGACATTTTGATTAACAAATTTCATGTTTTTATGCAGCTTTATTTGCTGCTGTCACATTGAGTGAATGAATAAATCTGAGACAGCCAATTTTTATAACTAGACCATCATTAGTTCAATTTATACCCACGTGAGTTGGATATGCTGTTTTATTTGAGTAAGGCTGTAAATTGATGAGCCAAACACCAATGATGGACTCAAAATGACATCAACCCAACTTCAAAGGATGACATTTCATGCACTGAGCATAAAATGGCTACATGACTCTGTCATTCTTCCCAAACTAGATATATAGTGTATTAGGCAACCTATCAGCAATGTTATACCATAGGTCCATAAATAATTAACCTGCTTGATCAATTAAAATCAATCCATGGATGACCAGAAAAAAAGGCACACATTGCTTTATTGCAAAAGAAAACATTTCCAGGTAAAGTCTGTGCTCAGAGTAAAAAAGATAATATTTGAATACACAGACTATATATATAGCTGTCCTGTTGTGTTTTTTTCATTTATATATATATATATATATATATATATATATATATATATAAAATACAAATAAAATCAGTAATTCACACTTCTCGTGTGTTTAGCGCTTTTCTTAAGTTGATTTTTGTGTTCTGTTTGTGTTCTGTCACTATGAATTCTTTGCAAAAGTGTTTTAAAGTTTAACATTCTTGTTGTTAAGTAGCAGACAAGGACATTGTCAGCTGTGGTCATGGTGTAGTAAAAGAGGGACAGGATAATGCCAGTCAGAGTAGGAGTGATGAGAGGAGGAAGAGATGGATGCGGAGGGTAAGTAGAAGGAGGAGGAGATGGAGATGGAAGAGGAGAGGGAGAAGCAGGAGAGTGGAGCTGGAACAACTAAAAAACTGCCAGGTACAGGTGCAGTGTGTGGAATTGGGTTGGTGTTACATCTTTTCTTAGTATTAAATTAACCTCTTAAAATCAAAAGATTGTGGTTTTTTTGATGTCTGAAAATAATCTTCTAGCTCTGGAGGTTGTTGAAAAATGTAGTGTTTTTTTTTTTGTTTGTTTGTTTTTTTACAGCAAATACAGTTCTTTTGTTTTAAAGTTAAGGTTCCACTTTCATTTGTTGTGCAACTGGATAAAAGGCCTCTACAAACCAAGCTCCCAGGCTGGATTTCAACGCCAGCTCACTACTGGATGGACTGGTGACCAGTTCCAAGTGTACCATGCATGTCTCTCACCCAAGGAATGCTGGAGATAGCCACCAATAACCCCCACGCCCCTCCCAACCCCATCCACCTACCCCTTCTACTCTGCATGGATGAATGGAATCCTTAAGACAAGAGAAACACAGTTTTTGATATTATACCTTCAATATACTTATAAAGTTACAAAGAAATTTGGTGTTGCTAGTTGTAACTCGTAAACAGAGTTCGATAAATTAGCTGAACTGAATTACATTAAAACATTTCATGAATGACAGAGATTCAGTTTACAGAATCAATATTTCTGGTATGGACACTTTTATAAATGCTGTAGTTTTCAGAAAGATAGTGCACAAGACAATGGCCTTATGTTCAGTTAAACTCAGAAACTGACACATGTACAAAATGACCTGCATGTAATCTATGAGCAAAATATTCTTGTGCCTGAACCAACAGAAATGGGCAAAAAAAAGCATGGATAAATTGCTTTGCTCATTGTAAATTCCATATTCAATTGTAGCATTTTCTGGGCTAAATGGGATTGTGCATTAAAGTCTGAATATGCCTGACTTTGGAGGAGTGATGCATTTTATTTTCCCTTTTCCCTGCACAGATGTGGCTTGTGGAAGCCACGGTATTGCAGTGCTTTCAGTGAAAAGGCCATCTTTAGGACCTCTTGATCAATCTGTGACCTTTAAGTACGTAGCCATCACATAAATAGGAGGGTGCGCTTACAGAGACTTCAAAAGCAAGGGGACCCGATAATTTCAAAATGGAGCGGTGTGGAGTGGCACTGGTGGGGAGTCCATAAAAGCCTGCCTTGTTCTGCACACACCTCCTCTTTGCTCCACAACAGCCAGTTAGGGTAATAGCTCAAGGGAGAAAGGGGAAGAGAGAGGGAGAGGAGGAGGGGTGGAGGCATGGATAGAGGGAGGGAGCAAAAAAACAGGTAATTACTTGTAATCATTGGCTGAGGAAGAGCTGATGACCCCTACAGCATAACAGATTGTACTGTTCCTCGTTGAAAAACACAGAGGAGTCCGGATGTAGTCCTGTCAACAGGTAACAACTTGGAAATTAATTGGTAACCTTAAACCTCCTTTCATAATCACGGAAAAATACTGTTTTCCTCTCCTGCTCTTTTTCTCTCTCATTGAGAGGAGATGAAAAAACCTCAATAAGTGCTAAATAAGCAGGCACGGCAAGTCCTCATTATCCTACGATCTTTTTTATTTAGATTGGGCATCAAGTAGAGAAAAGCATGGTTCAACAAGGAGGCATCACAGATATGTTAGAGGCAGTGACAATAATCCTTCGAGCTGTACTTCAAATCTCAGATTCATAATTATGGTTAAAAAAATAATAGATGAAAGCCTTTGTCAGTACTAAAATGTTTACTAAATTACATAAACAAAATCTATCATAACCTTTAATTAAACAGGGTGTGGTTTTTTTGTTTGTTTGTTTTGTTTTGGTAAAAAAAAATCCTAGCAGCATTCAGGTAAATTTAAATTGTATTCACTAAGCGGCAAGCAATAAAAGTAAAATGTGATTATTTGTTATTTATACAGCTGAATCTGAATTAATCAGAATTTTATGAAAAGAAAAAAATGATAATAGATTGTCATAGGCTGCTTAAATACTGTTTATTTTTGTTCATTTTGACAATTATGGATTCAAAATATATAAAAAAAAAAACAGATTCAGTTTCTCATAATATATGTATAAAACCAATGAAAAGTATTTTTCTTGGAGAAATGTTAGCCTGCTGATAGGTATATTCATGTATTTTAAAACATTTACAGTCAATACTTGGTCAGTTAGATATATAATGCAGTGTAACGTAGAGGTGATCGACCTGTGGTTCTGCTAAGGTGTTAAGGGAGTTCAGGTTGCTTAAATAGCAGTTGTCAACTCATCTGCATTGTTGGTTCTTGTGACATTCATCCTCCTTCAAACAATACTAGATTCCCTATGAGGTTGAGGTGAAGCGAGTTTGCTGGACAATCAAGCACAATGATACCATGGTCATTTAAGCAGGTACCTTTGGTTGGGTGAACAGGAATTAAGTTATACTGGAAAATGAAGTCAGCATCTCCATAAAGCTTGTCATGCATGAATTGCTCTAAGATTTTCAGACAGACACCTGGAATAACTTTGGGCTTAACAAACATAGTGGCCCAACTTCAGCAGGGAACATGGCACCCCAAATCATCTCTGACGGTGAAAAACTTCACGCTGAACCTCAAAGAACTTCGATTCTGTGCCTCTCTGCTCTTCTTCTACACTCTGTGAACTTGATTTCCAAATTAAATGCAAAATTTACTTTCATCTGAGATGAGGACTTTGGACCACTGAGCGTCAGAACTGGATGCTTTTTGTTGTGTGTCAGGTTTAAGAGAAGCTTAACATGAGAAAGGAAACAGATGTAGCCCATGTCCGGGAGATGTCTTTGTTTGGTGGCTCTTGAAGGATTGACTCTGGCTGCAGCCCCAGCACTTATGAATCTCTCCTCTTGAAGGGGCTTTGCTTCACAATCCTCTTAAGGCTTTGGTTATCCCATTTGGTTGAGTATATTTTTCTACCACACATTTCCTTTTACTGAATTTTTAATTAATATACTTAGATACAACACTGTGGATAGCCAGCTTCTATAGCAATGATCTTTAGTGGCTTACCCTCCTGTCCATCCACAGGGAGGAGATAAAGCAGGACACTTCATATAGGTATGGGTATTCACCTAGAGAACTTCTTAAGCTGCATGCTCTCGTTAACAACAAAAGCTCATTTTCTACATAGGCCGAGGATATTTGGTGTCAGTCAGAGCATCATGTTTTTATTTTACCAGACCGGGATGGAGATTGGTATCAGGTGTGGGATGACAACAAGGTTTGGCAATCTTTCCACACAGTCTCCAAGTTGAAGCTCCTAGTACAGACTGCTATTAAGGTATTGGGGAGGACTCTCCCTGCAGTCCATTTATGAGCAGTCTGTACTTAGGCAGGCGCGGAGGGTATTGTTGGACCCGTTCCACAGTCTTCAGATGGAATGAGCTCTTCCCTTCTGGTAGAAGGTATAGAATCCCAAAAATTAAACAGAACTGTTTTAAATACTCTTTTGTACCCACCACCATCAAAATTTTGAATCAAAATTTTAAATAGACAGTACGCTGAGGCCTGGAAGGTGTGCAATAACATTGGTGTTCTGTTGTTGTGGCTTTGAAACTGTTGTTTATGTAGTCTACATTTTTAGCTGTTTATATGTATTTTATGTGTATTTAATGTCTGTTTGGGCAGCTGCGACTACGCATTACACACCCTGACAAATATTCTATTCTATTCTATTGTGGAGGACGAGAGAACAGCCCATATCATGACATATCAAGAGTTTTTAGTCTTACGTAATAATTTAACTTTCTTAGAAACTGATTTTTGAGCTTCCATTAGCTTTAAGCCTTAATCATCCAAATTAACAGTATTAATGCTACATCATTCTGTGTAATTAATATATTAATTGAGCTTTCTGTTTGAATTGAGCAAAAATTAAAAAAAAAAAACCTTTCAATTAATATCTAATTTATTGGGATGCACCAGAATGTAACAACAACATTTTTTCTGATACTTTTGTGTATTTTTGTGTATTTTTGTGTATACCAAGTTTCCATTAATTAAATGCCTTTAAATACAGAATATATTATTAATAAACCTAACTGCCTCTAATCACTTTTTTACAGTCTACTTTTTGTGTTGTAAGAAATAGTTTTGTTTTTTTTATAGCCAAGGACATGTTTTTGAGTGTGATTATACCTACTTGTTACATAGATGGGTCAAATTGCTTGCAAACAATTGATGCAATTAATATCATCAATGTAGCACTAAGTATCACTTGTATTTAAATGATTTCCTAGACTGTCTCACACATTCTCAATGAAATGGTATTGGAAGTGTGGACTTTTGCAGAGCCGGTGACATAGGAGGACATATTGATTTGGAGCAGTGTCTCTTCTTGGGGTCTGTGCGACGAGACAGTGGCCTCCTGATGGTGGGAGTCTGCAGTGGATCAATTGGGAACACTTGTGCCGCTTGTACCTGTTTGTAACTGATAAGACAATACTTCAGACAACTGGTAATGATTAGCTAAAGATAAACATAACAAATCAAGATACAAAAGGGAAAACAAAACTGTATTTCACATGAACTCTACAACAAAAAATTGGAAGGGCTGTGTTTTTGGGGGATGGGGGGCTGTTATTTTGTTCCTCTTATGACATGGTTAATAGTTTAATCATATATAGTAGTTTGAAATAAAGTAAAACATGTAATATTAAGCAGCAATAAACCATCACAAAGTTCATAAATCAGTCTTACAATCAGTTAGAATCAGTTTGAAGAATGACTTCTCTATTAAGTAGCATCTACTTCATAAAAGAAAAATTGGGACAGGATTTCAAATTTATTTAGAATCAACACTAAGATTAAAAATGTTGATAAAACTAAAAACATTGATGAGATATAATCACTAGCATAATGAAGAATTACATTTATTAAATATTCAATCTAAATTCTACTTATTAATTAAACTGAGCAAAGAAACACATGAGCAAACATCTAACAAAAGCGAGGGATGCTGAGGATTCTGCAAACTAATACTAAAGATGAAATTTAAACTGGGAAATAAGATTATGAAAATATCATTATCTAAACTGATTAAATGTCTAACATTAATCAAAAGTTCATCAGTCTAAAGAAATGGGTTTTGCTGTCTAGTTCTAAGTTCTAATATCAACGTGAGTCCAAGAGGTAGCTAAAGATTCAGATCAAGATTCAGCATCAGTCCTGGTCAGTCGGCTTTCAGCCCTTCATCATAACCATGATGACAGAACTGGAAATGCACCTTACTTGGTGTGAAGTTGAACTGTTATGCTACTCACAGGACCGGCTGGACCTTTGCAGGTCCACAGCATGTTCTGACCCCGTCTCTTGCTTTGACTGACAGGGAAATGTCAACCTAAACAGTTGATCAAATTAGCTTGGATTTTGCAATGTACCTGAAAGGTTGTTAGCTCTGGCACAGGTTGTTGGGTCTCTGGAAGTTCCTCAGCTTAGGTTTTGAACCAGGAAGGATATGAAGGGAAATATGTTTTTGAAAAATTACAAAGATTTACACAAAATATTTCACCAATATAAAAATGATGTATTGTGACATTTTTGTAGCCAATGTGGTGTGTCACATGGCACTTTTCAAATCACTGCATTTATTTGTTTTCCGTTATGGTGAGCGAAGAGTCTACATTTTGACCCTGGGATTCTTAATCATGACATCATTAAATCTTAGCTTATACTAAAGAAATTAGGAGAGACTTACCTGCCAGGGAAAATGGATTATTGATTAAAAGAAGGCAGAAAACATCTAAGTTCAATTCAAATTCAAAAATACTTTATTGATCCCAAAGGGAGATTAAATGTTGTTGTAACTCAAATTATCCAAGATTCTTCAAAGAATAAGAATACAAATTGGAAATGCACCTCTATGGGTGAAACATAAAAGGTATTAAATAAACACAAGGTCATGAAAATATGACTGAAGTGAGTTATCTCAGGACTAATGAGGGCAGATTTTCTTCCTCAGACATGAATACCTGAATACTAACTGTTGTGACTAGTAGTTTATTCCTTTAAGCAGGACAGATCAAAATGTCCCCGCTGGGAGTTATACCTTCCTTTAGCTGCGTCTGTTTTCAAAATTATAGTATAACTGAGACATCATCCCCACCCATGAAGTATCCTGTTCATCTGCCTGCTGCTTTGGCTAATGCTTAGTTTTTGTCATGGCCATTCAAAAGGAATTAGCAATAACACAGTTTGTGGTAAAAGGCTTGTAACCGATACAGGGGCTAGCTGTTGTCTTGTTACAGTTTAATCTGGCCTGTAGGTATCCCGGCAGTGGTGAGCAGGTAACGTGAGACTCAAAGATTCACTGCATTAGTTCTGCTTAGCTAACCGTGAATGCTAATTGCAGGAAGAACAAAATGCTGCTTTTCCCTCTTTTTCCTCTCTCCACCCCCCTTTGCCCTACTGAGAACTTCATGCAAACTTTGGAGAAAAGACAAAGGTGGTTTCTCTGCACCTGATCATATTTGGTAATATGCTGTTCTTTTTTCAATTGTTTGTGTTTTGCCCAGTCAAAGAACAAGAACATCTAAAATGTTGAACTGTATGGGACAAAAAGGATGAAAAGCTACCAAATATAAATAAATAAGGGTGTAATGATCTATCTAGTTCATGAGATGAGATGATACACAATATTAGGTTTCTAAAATGAGATGAAATAAGATTAGATTTTTCCAACAGTTTCAGAAAACAGAATAGTTTTTTGGTTTTGTTTTTACAAATAGAGTAAAGGGTCAACAAATCACAAAGTGTTCACCTAAAGAATTGGTTATCAGAGTAGAATATTCCAGCCCACATTTAAACAAAATATGGCACTTTTTTGGCTTGTGGAGTTCTTGCCAATGAAAGCCCTGAAAATATTTCCTTTTTGTTTTGTCAGATTTTTTGTTTTTTGAAGTTTGATAAATATAAAGTGAATTATCTAGTTTAAGTTTCATCACTTTATGTATTTTAAATTTTGAACTAGAGATGATCAAAAAAATCTGTAAAATACCCTTTAGCTTGGATATGAAGCTACAAATCAGACACTAAATTTAATTTAATTTAAGTCTAATTTAATGATTAGCCATCTTGTCTGTCATCACTTCTTTTTCTTACCCAAAATGCTACCACAAAAACAATTAAAAGGTAATTTAAGTGATACGGTGCTTCTTCTGTGCTGATGTAAACTGAGTATTGGTGACAAGACTAGGCACATGGCGTCACACTTCCTACATCCAGAAGCAGCTTTCTACTTCACTGATCACACGTAAGAGAACCGTGATGGTTGTATATTGTTGAGTTTAAGGGTGTAAAAACAAAGGTCATACAACAGTATAGATAAATTTTCATTAGATCCTGTCACTGTGAACAAATTTTCCTGTTAAGCATCGAGCATCGACAAATGTGGCCGGCTAATGTCCAGAGGAAAGAGAATTGCTCTGATCACTTTATTAGTGGTAAGAACATCTTCAAATATTTCTGAAAAAAAAACAAACTGTGATGTTGTCAGTCAGTCAATAGTGTATTGAACTAACTGCTGTAAAAATTTACTTTGTAGTCAAACCTGCAGACTATGTCACATCCATCCCAGTCTGAGCCCTCCTTGAGGCTGAATGACACAGCAACTCCCACAGAAACTGACCGCAAAAGGAGAGTCTCAGAAAAAAAATTGAAAAGGTACAAGTGTTGTCCATCAAATTATGTATTTGCAATCAGATTATTTAGTCATGGTAATATGATGAACAATATCTAGGAATATGCTTTTGTTTTGTGGTAGTAATTACTAATATTGAATTAATAAACTATATAGCACTATAATAAATTAAATACCTAAAAATATATCTTGATCACTCAGTCTTGATGGTACAATGGAATATTTGAGATATTTCATCCATTTTTATTGTGCTTCAATATCTGAATTATTCCTGTTTCTCTACTGATATCAGCGCCATGCATTCTTTCTTCTCATTACAACAGATATAAAAGGATAAAGGACTAGTCTCGCACAAGGACAAGTACATCACAGCCAGAGCCTTGCTGGACCTTCATAATGTGCATGGACCAGAAATCATTGACCACAGCATCCTGGTCCAACTTCAGAACATCTAGGCCCTGCTTCAGATGTTCAGCTTGTCATACCATATGTAGTCATGACACATGAACAAGTTTCGTGCTCACTTACAAATATGACTAATTCAGTTGTGCCACTTGCTTGAATTTAAGCTGCACATAAAAATTGAAAAAATAGAAAACATAAATAAAACATATCACATGAAATAGCTAATAAAAACAATTCAGTACACTATGATGATGTTTTCAATGGTGTGGTACTTGTGTCTTGATGTTTTGTGTGTTATGTTTTTGCATTCCACTGATATTATATTGTGCTTGATCTACCATGGATCTGTTTATTAGGAGCATTAACAAAGTTATGAAATATGCTGTTGTATATGTGAATTTGTGACATCACAATCTACAACTATTTTGGTGCATTTAATTTAACTTCTCAAGATGGGATTAGAAAATAAAGACTTACATGTGTTATTTTCTGCCCTGTTGATTTGAATAATACTTTCAACAAGTACCAGAGCTTTAGGGCTCACTGCATTTTCAACACTGGATAGATTTAAACTATTTCAATCTTATAGGACTGTGTAAGTACTCACACTAACCTTTTAATTTAATAATGTCTTAGTCCTGAAAGCAGGATCAGGCTATGAGCATAACTTGATGTAGTTCAGTAAAAAGACTTTAAATGCATTCTGTAGAATTTATTTGTGTCATAACAAACATGAAACGCTGTCAAGCTTTCCCAAAGAAAATGTAATACTATTTGCACAAATTATGAAACATAATTATAAAATATAGATGTGCAAATGTACATTTACACATTTCTTCTTGTTGCAACATGGGCTTGAGAAAAAAAATCTAAATTACATTCAGAGTTGTTGCCATACTTCAGCACACGTGATTACTGCCTATGTGACCATATTTACAGTCACACAATGTTAAAAAACAGTACTTGCTTTAATTTACATCACAATTGTTAATTATGCCTCATACATAACAGGTGGTAGAGAAGGGACAGCAGGCGGCACATTTATACTCAGGCTTCTTTTGCCATTTCTGGCGCTTACACTTATAATGTGTGCAACAGAAAGAGCCTTTTGGGACATTAATCAACTTTATGCACTTAAAATGCAATAACACATATGGACAATTTTCCTCGTCACAGCTGATCGCATCACCATCTTCCTCACTGTATGACTTCCGGCAAACACAAATAACTTGTTGACTAACTTGTTGCTAGTATCTAGCACATCTTATGATGTGCTAGATACTAAGTTAGTTCTTTCAAAGAGCAAAAAGCATTTAAAAATTAATTTAAGCGTGGTTAATGCTGCTCACAATGCTTCTCCCAGGTAATGCTGTTTACCAGTATCCTATCAACATGCCGTATTTCCGGGGTCAGTTACTTCTGGTCCAGTCTCATGAGAACTATCTACAACGACTTCCTTTCTTAATTAAAAAAAAAAAAAAAAAGAGTCTCAAAGATTAATACAGTACATCAAAGCATTCCCCTTCATATTCTGCACTTATATCAGCTTACACCTATTCTCAAGACCAAGGCATTTTCTGACAGCAACTGAAAAGTACCTCATATTTTAATATGGCAAGATCTCATCCCATTAGATCGCTACCTCCCGATAAACAACCACACTCTTACCTTCCAATTAATAGAGGGTATTTACATAACTTCTTACAAATATTAACAATTGAGGAAAAAAGTTCCCCCCAGCCTCACATACCCTTATGAGAAAACAAGACAAAAAAAGAAAGAATCTGAAGAACACAAGAGTTTAATCCACTCCCCACACTGATATTGATACTAATCTGTGTGCAAGGTCAAAGACCGAGTTATCCACCAGAGGCTAAAAAGGCTCAGAGATACTGGTCAGTTTTTGCTCTCAAACCTGTGATCACACTCAGAGGGTCTGACCTGGGCAAATGAGAGGCCACAACCCTACTGGCAACCACTAAGTTCTATCAGTCTTCAACCGAGATATCTATAGTTTACCTGTTGGGCCTCAGGACACAGCTATCAAATAGCCACTGTACCAAGCACTCCTGTTTTTAGCTTCCAGTGGAGATTTATTGAAATTAGAAGATTCCTTTACAAAAGCTTAGGATCAGTGTTTCTTCAAGGATCCCTATGCCATCCCAAGGGGGAGCACTCTTTGATCCTGACCTTCAAACCCTGAGGGTTAAGTCTTCCCTTTGCAAATTAGTTTGGCATGATGGGCCACTTCCTAATTGGTCAATTGCTCCGTGTCATTGTTGATTCTGCTAGTGTAACATGTATGGGTTTTCCCTAACACCCTCTATTGTCACCAAATCTGTCAAAGGACATTATACATGCTTTATCTATAGGCATGTAGAAAAAGACATAAAAAGCATAAGCACTGTCTCAAAGTGCTTTAATTTTTAAATTGTTTAAAAAAAGTCTAAGTTTTACAGCGCACACCTGGATGTCTGTCTAATATTCAGTCTTTTGGAGCTTTCAATCTTCCTCCCTCTTTGTGATTGTTTGACCATGCTATAGGCTATGGTAGTTCTTCAGCCATCAAAGGCAATGGAAAAGAAGAGGTTTCAAGTCCCACCCTGCAGCATGTGGTTTGCAAGCTTGTGCCCCTCCATTTCCATCTTTTTCTCAATCAGATTACTTTTGCTAATTGCGGTTGTTGTCACTGAGCTTTGCAGGCCTAAAAGAACAGGTGGCTTAGAGCTGAAGTGCAGTTTCTGCATTTAAAAAATGCAAAAATTGTAAAAAATAAAATAAAATAAAATAAAAATATATATATATATATATATATATATATATATATATATATATATATATATATATATATGTTAACAGAAATCTGTGTTCATGTTCTGCTTGAAGAACATTAGTCTTTTTATTAACTCAAGCTTTCTTATAAGCATCTTTCTGATTTATCTCCTGACCATGATTCAAATGGTTTGTACAGTAACCTTTCTCAATTACCTGTGCAAGGTCTGTTCACTTGCAGGACCATGGGAGTCTCTTTGGCGGAGAGTGTGCCTCACCAGCCGCCTACCACCGAGACGGATTGTCGAGGGGCAAAGCATTAGTCTCAGAAGGGGATCCATGGCCTCGGGCATACCTAATTCCTTTCTAATGTGACAACTGTTCTTTTGAAGACCTGTTTTCTCACTGACCAAATCTCTTTAAAAGCATCTTGGGGGTGCAAACAGGGCTTAGAGGGAGTGCGCTGTGGCAGGCCACACCAAAGCCAGTGGGGGGGCTCATGTTACACTCTGCCTGCCGTGATGCATTGTTGGTGGGACTCCCAGGCTCCAGTACTCCCTCCTCCTCCTCCTCCATCTCCCCAATCACCATGTCCATCCTCCTCCTCCTCTCAGCGATGTCCCTTCGAAAGAGACTGCTGCAGAGCCTTGCAGAAACTCTGACACCAGTCCAAAGGATGCACTCTGCACATGAAACTTTACACTCAACTAATGGTTACAAATGTGTTTTCAAAGAAATCCCTGGTCTCTGGAAAAAACTACACTCACACCCCTAAATGTGCATATGCGTACACACTTGGGTCCTACAAATATGAACACGGCTGCATAGAAAGCTAGAGGCAATTTTAAAGTGGGAGACTTAAAAAAGATTATTTATACTGAGGTTTACATTTTATTTTAATGGAGTGAGGCCAAATCAGAATAAAACATGAAGCAACTAGTCAACTAGTATTTCTTTTTATGTACTTAACCAGTTGGAAAAGTGATAACCAAGCATGCTCTGTTCAATAAGTCATCTTTAGAAACTTGCAGGCGGCTTGTGGCTTTGACTGACACTTCACACGGATTCTACTGACCTCTTGCTTTCTTCCTCTCATTCCGTCAAAGACAATGTATTCCCTTCCAGCGGAGTGATCCCTAATTAGCTGTTAGGTGATAGCGTGCTGCTCTCATTGTGTTCCCCGCTGCTGTGCTGCAGGCTACGTGGTCAGCAGTCAGTCTCGGACTGAAGTGACAGATCATCTCTCTATACACCAGACCCCTGCAGCCTGTAAAAGACCACTTGGTCCTTACAAAGAGATTCCCACTCTATGCATTAAGAAGGCCTTAAAATCGAATCTCATAACAAACAAATCGCCCACCAAGCAAAGACAAAAGAATCATTTGAGAATTCGTTTGTGTTCTTGCAATTAAAAACAATAACCAGTGATGTTTTTCTCCTACTAAAAGCCCTTTGCAAGTATGAAATTCTCAGTGATAATTATAAGCTAAAATAGATAAATATAAATACCATGTTATCAAAGTATTGACACAAAAATTCAAAACAAAACATTTTATCATCTCACGACCATACTTTTCTCAACTTAATTACACCAAATGTATCATTATATATATATATATATATATATATATATATATATATATATATATATATATATATATATATATATATATATATATATATATATATATATATATGATGTATTTAAAAAATATTGGTTTTAACTTGTGAAAAGCTTCCACAAAACAGTTCAATTTCTCTTAAAGATTCCTAGCAATTATTTCTATTGCAACAATGATTCTGATTGTTGCTATAATAACATAGGCTATGATTATAACAATTTACCTTAATTATTATTTTGATAAAAAGACTAAAACAGACATCTAAACACATGATAAATTTAGAAATAGCTTTCAATTGCTTATTACACAGAATATTATACAATTTTGCCATTCTCCTCTCTATGGAGTAGCACAAGTCTAACAATCTGATACTAACTTGTTATCTAGTTGTTGGGCTACCTGCTCAGGTACCCACTCTGTAGTTGCCAGTTGCTTGCTTTTAATTATTAATTGATCAGTGGTACTCCTTTAGTTTCGATGCCATGAATGTCTATGCTTTTAATGACTAGAAATATTTCAGGTCAACTCAATTCAGTTTATGTATGTAGTGCTAATTCACAACATGTCATTTCAAGGCACTTTACAAAAAAAGTCAATTTAACTGAATCAAACAAACATATCCCAAGTCAATTACATACACTCCAATTTATTCTAGTTATCAAACAATGCAGTCAAGGTCTGTTTATTTTTCAAACTGGTTAAAATTTTATCTATCTAAGGATACCCAGCAGATTGCACTGAGTCATTGACTTGTAGCATTCAGTCCTACTGGACGACCATGTAGCGACAGTCAACAGTCACTTGCATTGGGTCATTGTCTTTTGAGCAGTACCTCATATTGAGCATCTGAGCATGGATCCAGCAACAACAGAATGGAAAATTTCCCTTTAACAGGAAGGAATCTTCAGCAAACTTCAGCATTCAACAGCAGAATTTTATCTTGTTCATAGTGAAAATTTTTGCAGCCTTTTTTTCAACCAGTTGAATAACAGTGTGCAACAAACAGTCATGGGCAACAAACAGTCATGGGCAGGGCCTGTGCCCCTCTGCTCAATGCTTCATACAACTGGAGAAAACTCAAGTCACTCCAGCACTTTAAACGAAGAGACTTGTATAAAACCTTTACCAGTTTTTAAACTGTTATTTTTAAAAAGTCGGTTTAGCTTAATACCGGTAACCGATGATAATAATTTTAGTGTTTGTTAGTTTGCTCAATGTAGTCATTTAAATAGAGACATGCTTGTCATAAGGTTTTCCAACAGGGAGTAAATTCTACAAAAACCCCATTGGAACACATGAGAGGATATTTCCATTATAAGTGCAGAAAATAACTTGGTTTTCCAATAAAAGCCATATCTTCTTACTTTTCAGGATATCGCAGGTCATTTCTGATACAAAGATATGACTTCTTTCCTGTCTGTCTGTTAGGTCCACTGGAGGTCTGCTCTCAGACACTTCCAGTATAGACCCGGGCAGCAGGCAGGGACCTTGTTTGAAGGTCATGTCAGCACTGGGGTGTAAACGTTAGAGCTTTTTGTGGTCAGGGTAAATGTACAAGCCCGCCCTGCGGGAGCACTCCTTCCCTCTCTTTAATCGGCGTGTAACAGGCCCTTGTAGAGCCAAACTGTCTGCGACACATCAGCACTTAGAAATAAAAACCCTTCTGCCAACCCTGCAAACGGCTGTGGTTTGAGTACGGCAGCTGGATCATTTCAGAGGGACAACATGGACAGGTCTGCTGACTGAGAGACAGGAAAGAAAAAATTCTATTCAAAGGCTTTGGACTTGAATCTCACAGTTTGTACACTGGAATATAATTTTTTTACTATCCATATTATTGTTCTAACCATGATGAATAAAGACTTGTTCATATGCCTTATCAATATTATCAAAGTTCTTATTATGGAACTCTCCTAACAAAGCTGTTTTGGACATAACTGTAGTGCTCATATGTACAGTTTTAACATTAGACTGATTAGAACAGCAATATACATCAAAACTCTGAAGGTATTGAAAAACTTAGAACAAGAATGCATCATGTGGTCAACAAGCTTTTATTTAGAACAGCAAAGTAACACTTATTCCAATTTTTGCTAAAACATTAAAATATTATTTTTCAACAATTTTTTCTGTGGTTATTTTGTTTTTTATAAATACCTAAGCAAAAGTCTAAATTAAATACAAACTGAATTTAATTGTAGTTTTCAAAAAGACCTGGTTGTTGTGCAGAAAATGAACCCTTTTTGTCTTTCTGCTCTTTGCAAAGCATCACAGTTTGTCAACTGTAGTTTTAAAAATAGTGTTACCTTAAGAATGATGGGTGGCACCAGACCTGGCTCAAGGTCATATGAAGCCCCGAGCAGAATTTAATTTGGGGGTCAATATGCAATTAAGCATAACAGGCAGGACTGTGTCACTAATCGCCCATTTATGTTACCCTTTATTGATCATTTTTGTATTCTGCATTTAAAACAACTTGGTTTCCAGTCAATTAGTGACTCAAAAAAATAAATTTGATTTAGTGCAAGATAGAATGTTTTCAATTGACAAATAGTCATTTCATATTATTTATTAAGCAAACAGACTTCAGATAAAGTGCCCATTTTAAACAGTAGATTTGTTTTATAAATGTTTAACACCCATATTAATTCTTTAACTTTGAGCCCAGATGATAATATAGGGGTCTTAATACAGGATCAAAATGTTTTCATTTTGTTTTGATTTTTGAAATATAAATGGCTTTGTATGTGTATGAACAGTATATGTGTTTGTTATGGGATATGAACTTAACTTTTTATTTTGGTTATGTGCTTTATGCATTTTGCATCAGCGTGTGAATGTGTGAGTGAATGGGTGACTGATTGAATGTAGTGTGAAGTGCTTTGGGGTCCTCTGAGCTTGATAAAGTGCTATACAGGTACAGGCCATTTACCATTTAATTCAATTCAATTCAGTTTATTGATATAGCGCTAATTCACAACAAATGTCATCCCAAGGCATTTTACAAAAAAATTAAAAATAAATAAATAAAATAAATTATTATTATTATTATTATTATTATTATTATTATTATTATTATTATTATTAATAATAATAATAATAATAATAATAATAATAATAATAAATTCAGTCATACATACATTCCAATTGATCCTAGTAATCAAACAGTACAGTAGCTCAATTAATTATTCAAAGTAGTTCAAAAAGTTTCTAAGGAAACCCAGCACATTGCATTAAGTCATTATCTTGCAGCATTCACTCCTCCTGTCCGAGCATGTAGCAACCGTATGGCATTGTGTTGTTGACTTTACAGCAATCCCTCATACTGAGCATGCATGTAGCGACAGTGGAGAGGAAAAACTTCCCTTTAACAGGAAAAACCTCTAGCAGAACCTGGCTAAGTACAAGCAACCATTTTCCATGACCAACTGGGGGTTTGAGAAGAGCAGAATACACAAAAAAACCAGATGAACTGATGTAAGATTATTTTTGATGTTGATGAAAGTAAAAAGTTAATGGCAAGAGAAGGGGAACGATTAGTTGATGGCAGCATTATCTCAGCTGAAGCCCTCCTCCAAGAATGTATCACAGCCAAACAGAATGCCAGACCAAGTGTAACTTCTACAACAAATTATGCAAATTAGAGAGTAGTAGAAAAAGAAAGTGACAAAAAGTGGTCAGTTTTTCCTCCAGCAGCCTAAACCTATGGCAGCATAACTACAGAAATAGGTCAGGATAACCTAAGCCAGTTTAAGTATAAGCTTAATCAAAAAGGAAAGTTTTAAGCCTAGACTTAAAAGTAGACAGGGTGTCTGCCTCACAGGAGCTGGTTGCATAGGAGAGGAGCCTGATAACTAATGGATCTGCCTCCTATTTTAGTATTTGAAATTCTAGGAACCACTAGTAAACCTGCAGTCTGAGAGCGAAGTGCTCTGTTAGGAACATATGGAATAATCAGATCTCTAATGTATGATGGAGTTTGATTATTAAGGGCTTTATATGTGAAAAAGACAATCTTAAATTCTGTTCTGGATTTAAAAGGAAGCCAATGAAAGGGAAGCTAAAATAGGAAAAATAATATGTCTCTTTTTAATTTTCATCAGAACTCTTGCTGCAGTATTTTGGATCAGCTGAAAGCTTTTAACTACTTTCTGTGGACTTCCTGGTAGTAAAGAATTACAACTGGAAGCATATATATAGTAAAAAATAATTGGTCCAAGCACAGGGCTCTGTGGTACTCCACAAGTATCCCGAGAGTGAGAATGTTGTGGTCCACTGTATCAAAAGTATCACTGAGATCTAGCAAACTCAGAACAGACACGAGTCCATTATCTGAAGCCAAGAGAATGTCATTTGTAACTTTCACAAGTGCTGCTTTAGTGCTATGATGAGCTCTGAAACCTGACTGAAACTCTTCAAAGAGGTCATTACTTTTAGATGCTCGCACACTTGATTAGCAACTATTTTCACAAGGATTTTAGATAAGAAAGGAAGATTAGAGATAGGTCTGTAATTTATGAAGTCATCTTGATTGAGAGAAGGTTTCTTAAGGAAAGGTTTAATTACAGCTACCTTAAAAGCCTGTGGAACATGTCCATTTACTAGGGACAGATTAATCAAATCTAAAATGGAGGCAGTAATCAAAGGGAACACCTATTTAAATAATTTGGTTGAGATGGGGTCCAACATGCAAGTCGAAAGTTTGGAAGAAGATAATATTTTTGATAACTCAGAAAGCTCAACTCATTCAAAACAGTCCAAACACATATCAGGTTCTAGAGTTACATTCAGTGCTGCCTCACTTACTGAGGATGAAGTAATCACGTTTAGGAGGATGCCAACAATTTCATTTCGAATTGAATCAATTTTATTTAAGAAGAATTCCATAAAGTCATTACTGCTGAGAGCTGGGGAAATTAATGGCTTAACATAGCTATGACTCTGTGTAAGTTTGACAATTGCACTGAAAGAAACCTAGGATTATTCCTATTCTCCTCTATTAATGATGAAAAATACAATGTTCTAGCTTGGTGAAGGGTCTTTTTGTACAGCAGTAGACTATTTTTCCAAGTTAAGTAGGACTCCTCCAGATGTGTAGAGCGTCATTTTCTCTCAAATTTCCAAGTGTTCTGCTTCAAAGTACGCAGCTCTGAATTAAATGAAGGAGCCAACCTTCTATGGATAATTACCTTCTTTTATAAGGGGGCTACATTGTCTAATGTCTCAGGCAATGAGGAAGTAACTCTTTGAGTAAAAACATCAATTTGAGAAGGACTGGAGATTAAACAACTGCCTTTACCATTTAGAATTTATTTGCATTGCATTACACAATGCTGAAGTGAATTTTTAATTTCTGGTATATAATAAAGTAGCTTTTCTATTTAGTAACAAGTAGATTGAAATGGTTTTGGGGTTTAGCTTTTTTTTCTCAGCAGGTGATACAATGTTGTTCATAATGATAAAATGTCATGCAAATTGATAATTTAGTTAAATCATTCTCAGACGATGAACCCAGCAAACATGTTATTTATGAAAGGCTGACATTCACAGACCTACAGGTGAAACCAATTATTTACAGACACTGTAGAAAAGGACACATAACCGTGTTTTTCTCGCTGACTGATAATAAAAAAAAATTCAAAAATGTTTATTTATTTATTTAGGTCTGTTAAGTTGATCAAGTTTATTTCTGTTTTCAGAACGCCAAAATAACGATACAGAGAATATTTAGAGATTGGGGTTAGATTAACACTTTTTTTATTTCATTATTCAGATTCATTTCAAGTTTAAATACACTATAATTACTATGTCTTAAAAGAAGTATGAAAGCTCAGCTGATGACATCATGGCTATATAAGCTTCTGACTGGTTCATGTGAATTAAATGGAGATACAACTTTGGATTCATTTTGAGGTAACACCTCAGAGACATTTCTTCCCTTTGTGACATCATGGAAAAATCAAAGTCAAGCAAGCTATCAGGGACAGCCTGTTGACCTCCACTAATCTGGTTCATCACTGAGTACAATTTCCAAAGACCTGAAGGTTCTATGTTTTATGCAAGTATAAACAGCCTGGGAATGTCCAACCAACGTACTATTTAGGAAGGGGACATGTTCTGTGTCCCAGAAATAAGTATATTTTGCTGGAAATGTGCATATCAACCCCAGAACAAAAGTAAAAGACTTTGTGAAGATACAGAAAAAAATGTTTTCAAGACGGCATTATAAATCATTGACCTCAACCACACAGAGCATATTTGGGCAGAGCAGAAAAGGTAAGGTGTGTGTGAGCAAGGCAGTCTACAAACCTGATCCAGTTACAACAGTTCTGTGAAAAGGGATGGGCCAAAATTCCAGCAAACTATTGTGAGAAGTTTGTGGAAGGATATTCAAAATATTTGACCCAGTCATGCAGTTTAAAAAAATCAGTTTTGAAGAAAGTAAAATCTTTTGAAAAAGATCACTCTCATTACTCAGCAAATATAAATTATTCTTATTTTATAGAAATTGTTTTGGTTTGACCTAAAACAGGAAAACTTTATTTTGATTTAAAGTCATACAGTAAGAAACAT
Source organism: Anableps anableps (assembly GCA_014839685.1). Taxonomy (NCBI): domain Eukaryota; kingdom Metazoa; phylum Chordata; class Actinopteri; order Cyprinodontiformes; family Anablepidae; genus Anableps; species Anableps anableps. The sequence continues at coordinate 23,370,574 of CM026076.1, forward strand.
GGTTCCTTACTGTGTTTACAACCTGTTACAAATCCTTAGATATAGGCAACAGAAATGATTAAACAAGGTTTAAAATATGACTTTGTTGGCATAACAATCAAAAGATGAATTAACTTCCTTAGTACATGCATAACTGGGAAATTTGTCAGACTGCAGAGTGGAAATTTAAGTCTTGTGAATTCCCAGGCCAGCAGTGGGTCATAAACAAATGCAAAGTTTGCTTTTACCTTGTGCCAGTCCTGTGTTAGGTTTTGCCTTGTTCCCACTCCACAACTTTCTGTGCATTCCTGAAATATTTCCAAACAACTGATTTTTTTCCTTTGTGTATTCAGAACAAAAGTGTAGTAGTTTTGAGTCAATCACCTGACTGGCTGTGCACAGCATGGGCAAGGGAGGGGAAGAGTTGAATTATTCTATGCACCACAGAGCAGCACTTTCTCTGGCATCTCTTTAAAAGAATTGTAAATCACAAAAACAACATGACTTTTAGCTATTTTGAAACTGTAACTATTTAAAATATTGACATCACTAACAGAACCATATTTTTATATCATGATTCCAGTTTTCAGTTCGTTGCTGGACAATGTAGAACTGTTATATAGATGTCAGTTTAAGAGTGACAGGATTTACGTTGAATCATTTATATTTATTTTGCTACTCAGTGATGTGTAATACATGTCCAGACAATATCAAAACTGTTCTTTAACAGATTGTTCTTAATTCCCCAACATTAAACACCCTCCTTTTCTGCAAACTCTATAAACATAGAATCTACATCAAGAGAGAAAATATAATGTATACAACAGCTTTTCTTCCTATCAGGAAAGCAGACCGTTTGAAGGAGCCAAGACAGCAAACTTAACAATTGTAATGCTCCAACCGAGAAACCTAATTTACCAATTTGCAGGAAGACAAGATGGCAGGAAACAAGCCAATTTGCCACGTGTGCAGTGCACAACGAACCGCAGGCTCGCTCCCTGGCCTCATGAGAGGTAATTATCCCTAAAAAAGAATGCCAAGCCGTATTAAGATGTGGCCGCATCAAAACGAGGGAGACAGCCTCATTACAAGTAATTATGAGGGAATTAGAAACATCATTTAACTAAACGAGCAAATAATGTCCAGGATATTGAAGAAGCTGCCTGCACTTCTGCCGACCACTGCAAGTCCCATTACAAAAATTGTTGGTCTTTAATAGAATAATGACATGCTTTATCTTCCCTGATTCCCTCTGAGGGGTTTGGAAGCAGAGGGGACGGACTGAGGGGGATGGGAGGTTGGTGAAACAACTGTTGCAGAGCTCTCTGACTCGGTGGTCTCACGCTTGAGTGTATAGTATGAGGCCTTCAAGAAACCCCCACCTCCCACATTATCCTTACAAATACAAAAATGGAGAGCACAAAATTGTATGTCACAGCCATTATTGTGTCAAAGGTAATGCTAATGGACTTATCTCCACAGTAATGGCTGCATTTTCTACACATACTGTGGTCTGTAATAGTCTGATGCATATTGTGCTAAGAGGAGCACTTCAAATAGACAGTTCAAGAAATGGTCAGTAATTTAACAATGAAGCATTATTCAGTTTGCCAATGAAGGTCTGATCCATGTCTTTGGTTAAACATTGTTCTTGAGGATATTAACTTAGAGACAGGAAGGTTTGTTTTTTTCATTGTGGTTTAAATAAGGACCAATTTTATATTTTTATTCGACTGTTAGCTACAGATATGTCAATATCTGAGTTATCAGTCACATTTAGAAGAGTTTAGGCAAGTCTGATTTTGCTCCAGAGACCAAATTGAAAAAGAAAGTAGATATTTGGACAAAACTGTGAAAAAGCATTTTCCTCTAACTGATTTTTTCTGTTATTGTGTGTTTTGTTATGATTAAATGTCATCAGATACATTTTAATGTCAGATAAGAACAACCTGAGTAAATACAATAAGCAGCATTAAAATCGTTATTTAATCTATGGGAGGAAGTGCTATATATGACATTCATAATGTGAAAAAATAATCATCAACAAATCAGTTAGATAAAACCTGTTTGAAAACATGAACATGGCTAAAATTAGGACATTAAATTGAAGAAATTCAAAAACAGATTGGCATCTATCATATATAAAGATTTGGAAGTCCAGGGAACCACAGTAACAACCATTATCCACATATGAAGAAAACATTAAAAAGTAGGAAACCATTTCTCCATCCATTGTCTATACCTTCTTATCCTCGCAGGGTGCAGTGGAGAACCTTCCCAGGTAAGTCAAACCTACCAAATTTATTTAAAGCACATATCAATGATTCATTCAGGAGATCACTAAAGAGCCTAGACCAACATCCACAGCTCTGGAGACCTCACTTGCTTTGTCAAACTTTTGCCAACTAATAGCAAAAAATTGTTCCAAGAATTTTGAGAAAATATTCTGCAACTGAAGATAAAAATGTGATACTCTTTTGATAGGTGTGTCCCCATAAACCTGGTGTGAAACTCAAACAGCATTTTAAGATAAAAGCACACTGATAGTTGAACAAGGTGTTGGTGGTATGATGTCTGGGACCGCATTGCTTAATTAACTGAACAGCTTCATGGTATTGATGTAACCAGAGTTTCTACTCTCTAACTGGAAATCTTTATGGCGAATGTCCAGCCATCAGTTCAGGACTTAAAGATCAAGCAAACCAATAAGTCCAACTCTTAATGGATCACAAAAAATGGTGTTAGAGAGGCTTAGTCAAAGTTTGGACTGAAATCTGATTGAGGGGCTGTGGCATAATGCTTACCAGAGTGTTCATGATTGCAAAACCCTTCAATGTGGCTGAATTTTACAAAGAAGAGTGTGTCAAAATTCCTACACAAGGATGTAAAAGACTCATTGTCAGTCATCGCAAACACTAGTTGTTGCTGCAAAGTGTCGAACAACCAATTATTAATTTTGTGGGGAAATTATTGATTTACATGGGGCAATGATCTGGATAACTCTTCTTTTAATAAATGAATTTATCCTCTGAAAACTGCATTTTATATTTACTATATGTTAACTCTGACTCTGATAATAATATGTGTTCATCTGTAACGATGTCAATATGATAAAAATACAAAAACAAAAGAAATCTGTAAGGGGTGAATTCTTTTTTGTAGCACTGTGGCTTTTTCCCTTCCATTACCATTGAAATTTTCACCTTCTTAAGTGATTTCTAATAAATCAGTTTATATGTTTCCTTTACCATCCTGTCTGCCAGGTAGCATACCCTTTCTGTCAAGAGGATGGGGCTTTCCATTGGGGGAGGGGGGTGGGCAAACACAATTTCCCTTCAGCTCCTTCATTTCCAGCTGATATAAAACAGAATCATAAAAAATTGCTCCTGCTTCGAGCTCTCCTTTTTAACCATTAACCCATAAATACAGAGGCTGGTTAAAGCCGGGCGGATGACAGGGCCTGCCTTCAAAAACCTCGTTATGCTCCTCTCAAATTCATTTAGGGAGCAAAACAGGTCTTGAGAGTTGCCTGGCTTAATGCACTGCGATCACTTTTAAAACTCTTGCCTGCATCTGTTTCTGGTGTTATATCCCTTTATTCTAATATTAAGCCACACATTCCCTTTTATTTATAAATCAACTGTCTGTAAACAAGTTGCGAGCTAGCTGAAAGGCCCTCCGCCCAACAAATGATGAAAGGATGGGATTAGTATAAAAGAAGATCTTGAGGAGGGTTAGATAATGTGGTTGCAGTCTGTTTAAACTCCATAATCTTAATTAAGTTAGATTAGATCTTATCTGTGGATGTAAAGGGACGTGATATCTGGAAGTTTTCCTATAATTCATAATGATCCTGTAAATATGTTTAAAAAAATTAGCCTGGGAATCAATTTACTCGGTGCACTCTCCCTCCCCTCTGCGTCGAGCCCACAGCTCCCATTACTCCTATCATAAATTATCTCCCAGAGTGAATTACACTTGCTTTTCACCTTACCAGGACCGTTTGATGAATCCTAAGGCAAAACATATCATCTCAACAAATCTTCATCACTGTTCCAGTCTCCGTCTCTTTGCAGTTTAAGCCACTTCAAATCATTTTCATTGCCCTGCTATTAAAATTTGTAATTCACACCTGCCATTCCAGTGATCCATAGTTACATAGAGCACTCTTCCCTTTCCTCTACATGCTGCAGATCTCTCTCTTTTCCTCCCTTGTCTTGTAAATCAAACACCTGAGGGTGACAGGTCATGCAGATTTCCCACAAGTCAGTGAGGTGCAAACATCCATCCAAAAGCGTGGCGCATTGCCGTCACGCACGATGACATAATGACCACTTGGAAACTAATAAACAGCTTCATTCAAGCAAAGCTATTGCTCCTTTTCGTAAGCGTTACCGTCCCCCCACCCTTCTCTTTCCTATCTGTCACAAATTCATCCTCCTGTACCTCACCTCCTCCTCGCCATGCAGCCACAGTTACCAATAAATCACATCTGTTGTTTAACGCTATCCATTTTGCCTGAAACACAGGGCGGCTGTTGCAGAAATTGGGTCAGGCATAATCTGCGAGGCAGCAGAGCCCAGCTAGTCATGATTTCTGCCAGGTAATGTAGCCATTAGCGCACACAGAGAAAGAGAGGTTGGTGGGACGGAGATAGAGAGGGATCAGATGGGTGGATAGGTCGCTCCCCTTTGTAGCCTACAGGATGTGACACCCAAGAAAAACTGGCAAATGGCATTATTTTATCACCCTTCCATCAACCACCAGACACCCGAGAGCCTAAACATGGGCTTGGTAGAGGCTTAGTGTGTGTGATAAGGTCCAGGTGTGTCTTTCATATTTGCATGAATTGAATTGTTATAAAATCTGAGATCACTTTTTTTTCCTTTTGTCTTTTGAGTTCTTGAAAATGTAACAGGCCTCTAAAGGACGAGGACACACCGTCCAGGATGCAAAGCGCGGCCTGTCCTGTAATCCATTACACAAATGGAGAATAAGAGATCCAGCTCAATGACAGAGTCTTGAACTTTTACAACGTGCTTCCTTCTTAGGTTTCCCCTCCTATACAAGGCCTGATGCTTGTAAAAGCTATTGGAGGCAAGACTTCAAATGAGAGAAGATCCCGCCCAGAGGCATGATTGGCTAATGATAGTGAGCGTCCCATTTCAAGCCTGAAAATGTGCTTTATCTACCAGTATCCATCTCTCCATTTACCACAGAGTTCCCTGGTCACTTGTAACCTTTATTAATATGAGACTAATAAAATAAATGCCTAAAAAAAATGAAAATTAGTTATTTTGTTTTGCTAGTTTGGTTCTGGAACCGAGCAACTGGAAGCAATGTTAAAAGCCTCAGACAAATACCTGGAATGCATCTCAACCAATTATTTCTTCCACATGAGATGAAACTGAAGCTCTCTGAATCTTTTTTTATTAGAAAGTTACTTCAGCATGCTATTTTATGTGACTTACTTAACCTGCTGGAGATTTCAGCCCTCATATATATATATATATATATATATATATATATATATATATATATATATATATATATATATATATATATATATATATATATATATGTTTTCATTTTTTGATTCTTCTTAAAATACATTTCACCACAGAATTACTAATGCTCTAAAATAAACAGTTCTATGTCCACAAGAGATTCTCACACAGGATCCTAATAATTTACTACTGTTTTGGTTCCAAGAAGCCACAAAATTAATCACTGAATTCATATATATATATATATATATATATATATATATATATGAATATATATATATATATATATATATACACTGAACCTCTCTTGGTATTTTTTTTTTTTTTTTTACAACATAACACTTTGTTGTCATCAGAAAAGTTTTTTAAGTTTTTTTTTGTTTTTGTTTTTTTGTGGCATTTTTCTTTTCTGTGTTTAGAAGTGAAATGTTTATATCAAATTTAAAAGGCCAAAAAGAAAGAAAATGAAAATACCATATAATAAAACCAAGCAATCCCATTTGTCACTGGAATAGAAAAATTTATTGAATGTGTTTATAACTGAGGGTCTAAATCACAATAAAAAAACAATGATATATTTCGTCATATGGAAGAATTATGTCTTTTTTGTCCTTAGGTGAATAAAATAATCAGTTATAAATAAAAGTGTAAAAGCAGCTCCTTTCAAATCCAGGTTTTGTTTGAAGTCTTAAATCCAATATTGCAACAGTGAAAGATAGTAAAAAATAAAAACGGTACAAATTTCTTGTTATCATTATTAGCAATACACATGGTGTATTTTTATGCATGGGGAAGCTTGATTGCTTTCTCTTGTAACTTACAGATTTTTTTTTTTCCCAACAAATAAAGTGATACAATTAATATACATGGGATTATGGTGACACATATAAATTTTGTATTGTCTGAAATGCGTCTTTTCACGTGGACTGCTGTGATAAACATGAACAGTCTTTCAGTACTCTATTTTGTTGTACAGGTTGTATAAAGGTAACGCTGGCAGGTTGCTCCCCGGGTAATACAGGGGCGTCGGGAAGGCAATGGACCGGGGAACGGGGACGCGCAGGAGGTTGTTATCTCTAAAAACCAGCGGCATCCCTACTAATGTCTGTGCGGAGGCGTGGGCCATGTTGGCCGCCTCCAGCTCGGCGGAGAGCTGCCTTTTCCACTTGTTCCTCCTATTCTGAAACCACGTCTTGACCTGAGTCTCCGTCAGCTGCAGGCTGGACGCCAAGCAGGCCCGCTCCGAGCTGCTCAGGTAGCGCTTCATGTCGAAGGTGGACTCCAACTGGTACACCTGGCTCCGGGAGAAAACCGTGCGCGTTTTCTTCTTGGCCGAGTTGCCGTGCTTGTCCGCGCCGTCCGCCTGTCTCTCCTCCGACAGAGGTGACATCTGATGACACGGTCTGTCCTGCTCCTTCTTGTAATCCTGCAGCAGAGGTTGAGACAGGTGCGGCCGCCGTGCGAGTCCGTCATTCCCTGACAGAAGACCTTTAGCGGCACCTGATCGCATCAAGAGAAGTGCATGATCAGAACCATTCATGAATGGTTTAACGGCGCTTTTAAAACATTGAGAATACGTATTACATTCTTAGACACAATCAGACTGAATCAGTTTGACTTAAGCTAAATGAGAGCCAAACATAGTGACTTTTTGAATAAACACGTTACTGTCGAGTGTGCTTAGTGCAACTACAGTAAGCTATTAATTAAATTCCGCTGTATTTAACGCTCAATTGACGGTGCGTGTAGGGCCTGGTGCAGCCATTTTGGAAACATGTTTCATCAATTAGTGGGCTCAATTAAATTTGAAACGAGAGGATAGACATTGGGCTATTTTGTTCGACCTTCCGCTTTTGCCGCTGCCTCTGAGCTGGTGCGCATACGTGAGTGGAAGTGAATGGGCTGCATGCGATTGGTACAGTGTTAAAATATAAACTAGTGAAATATGATTTGAACATAGCAGTTAGAATTAAACCAAACAATTCTAAATATTTTAATTCAGAGTAATAATAATAATAATAATAATAATAATAATAATAATAATAATAATAATAATAGATTTCTGACCTAGGCAGGAGAAGTTGTGGGCTTGATGCTGCGCGCATGGCTCGCTTTGACCCGTGTCGGAGCAGAAGCAGTCCGCTGAGTCCTCCCCTCCGCTGCACTCCTCGGAGGAGGAAACCGACAGCGAGCGCCTCCTCTGCGGCGACGGCCCCTTCGACAGTTCCTTGGCTCCGGAGCGCGGCTCATCGGACGCCGTGCCCAAAATGGACTGGATGGTGAAGCTGGAAACGGGGCCTGACGAGCACTTGCTCCCGCTGTCGTCTGCGCTACTCATTCTCGCTTCATAACAGTATCGAAGTATTGACTGAATCGCTTTGTCCCGTTGGATTCCGTGATTGCTTTCTACACGACTGGCGCGTAAAAATTACCAAAGCTTCTTTTGTCCGCTTGTTTTTTTTTTTTTTCTTTAAACCCCCCAGCCGGTTTAATTGTGGCGTTTTAACACTGAAGGAGTTGGAGTTGTTTTTTCTAGAGCTCGGGGAACATGAGTGTATTCCCGGTCCTCCTCCTCACGCTCTGGATCCGAGGCAACAAAGTTGCGTTGCTTCATTTGCATGTAGGTAAGCTCCTACTGGGCCAATCGCAGCCCCCAGTATGAGCCCGGAAATTTCAAACTCTTGTCAAGCTTTTGAGATGGGAAGTAGAGAGGGAGAGATCGTTTGTATACCTAAAATTGAAGAGGATATTTCATAACTTAGGTAAAACTGTAAAATGCAATATTTATGTGGTGATATTTTTATTTATTTGTTTCTTGCATGCAATGCGTGCTATAGTGAGTTATTAGAATGCATAGCAAAATTACGTAAATAAATTATTTTCACTATCTTTTTGGGGGCGATTCGAGCAGCTGCATATTAACAGAATACATGTTTTTGATAAAAATGTTGTTATTGTTCTATTACTCTTTTGTGTGCCGTCTATATAATGTCATTTGTGGATGACCTGAATTAAAACTAGTCAGGTTGGCTTTTTTTGTATGCATGCCAAATTGGCCGCCGTGACAGTAACACACACAAAGCCTTGGAATTAAGACAAAGACCAAACTCATCTCCCCCTGAAAATAATAAACTCTTTCCCCGTCCATTATCTACGATTAACAATTAATTTGATCATTACAGAGCTAATCTGCCTCGTGATGACCTCGCGTGGAGTGGAGGCCGGCTAATTGATTGACTAATTGATTGGAGGTGGTGGGAGGCTGAGGGCGCGCACGCGGTACCGAGAGGATAGTGAGCGCGCATCACCACCTTCTGTCTGCGCGTGCCTGTGTAAGCTTGTGTCTGCCTGCGGGGCTTGAGCTGCAGGTTGGCTCACATTAGCACCATGCAAATAGTTACTGAGCCGAACCAAGGAATATGCAAACTAAGCTGCTGCTTCAGGGACTCAGGCCAGCAGGGGGCCCAGAGGAGCACTTATGTTTCTCAAACGCGATGTAGATTTCCGAACTTCAGATATATACTTACATTTATCTAGAATGAGACCAACTTTAATTTTGGACTAAATGTTAAATATATATATATATATATTACAAATATAAATATAGATTTATTTAGATTTTTAAAGAACTGGAAAATGTGCTAGTTGTTGTCAGAGGAAAATGTTCACAGTTTTATAGTTTTGTTAAAGTAATTATTTATTGCCACTATGTTTATTTTTACTGCTGATTTATGTACTAAAGTCACATTTTATCCACAACATAACTTAAAATAAATCTGATAAATCAATTACCAACTGAGCAAACTGAGGCTACAGATAGATCTAATTTAGATATAGATCAATATTAAGGCTATACATACCTCCGATTTAAGCAGAGATATTTTATCTACGTTTTAACCTCACATAAGCCAAACATTTTTGGATTTATAAAGTCATTTATACAGTATTATCCACACAATTAATTAACACTTCATAAGTACCATACAGTCTGTAAATCACACATCAATTCCAGAAACCATAGACCAAAACCTACCTAATCTCAATCTTGTGATGTTGTGATACCATAATCAATACATGGAAAAAAAAAAACTATTTCTGTTGATGTACAGTAGCTGTTATTATATAAACAGTGCCCTGAGGAAAGCCCGTCATTATCTTTCCAGTTTTGACACTTCTCACAATTAAAGTTGCTCAGGATGCCAAAACACCAATGGAAATACTATTTTGTGTTTTACTGTCAATGTTTCAGAAATCTCAAACTGGTTCATAAAGAATGAATGTCCCATGTAGATTATGCAGTTCAGGTTTGATCATTCTAAGTATTTTCTGTTTTGAACTGATCAAATGAGATCCAGAGCCTTTTAAAAAACCTTATTGCCTATATTAAAACCTCCTGCTGCATTTTCATATAGTGCCACTGTGGGAATTAGAAACATGTATTTTTATTTAAAGTTTAAATGAACACTTAAGACAAAGTTAAGTTTGGTTTCATAAAAACAAAATGCCAGTTATTAAGCATGAATCATAACTTCCAACCAGAACAGCATTTCTTCCAACTTTGAAGTAAACTTTCCTATTTGCCTTCATAACAGAGGCGATACATCCTTAGAGTATCTTCTGAAGAAGGACAGATTTGACCAAACATACAGGATTTTTTATTATTGTTTATTACACCTTAACAGCGCTGTAGTTGTGTAACTCAATTTATTAAGACTGGGTACTTATAATTGTGAGGTTTTGAGTAAGAGCCCAGCGCATATTAGTTTTTTTTGTTTGTTTTTTTCTTTTGGCTTTTCAATCCCAACCGAAACATGTCTGCATTCATACTGTTTATAGACATTCAATTTATATGTTTAAAAAACCTTTCACTTTCAGGTTAAATACACTCAGTTTTAGCCTGGACTTCTGCTGGCAGTTCATACATTTCAGATTATCAAAGGCAGTCCAGATTTAAACAAAAGAAAAAGAAATTTTGGCACCAAACAGTGATGAGCCATTTCTTACAGGGGTTACACTATGCACAAAGACTGATGCTCTCATTGATTAGACACACAAATAAGTAATAGAAAGGTTTGGCCTAAAATGACAAATATTATTTTTGTCCTAATCCCTCCTGCCATCCCTTCGGCAGAACGGAGCCCTGGGCAGTGAGCCATATGGCCTCTATCAAAACCAGCCATAGATATGGTAAATTTAAATGCTGGCAGAAATCCGTGAAACCAGAAGTGTTAAATTTCCAACAGAACACTACGTATGGAGCTATGGTGGCTGTCTGGTGTGGTAATAACTGCAAGTGGGCCGCCAAAAAAAAATCTGCTTTGGTCTCCGTACGATTTGGTGTCGACTCTGCGTGTCAGCGACCTTCTTTGTACCAATACAACCGGTATGTTGTTTGGACAGACTGGGGAAAAAAAGGGGGGGTGGAAGAAGCTGGTTCAGTTGTGCAGGTGAGGTGACGTTGCTGATGCTGACATCAGATGCTGCCGTCGTCAGTGGCATCTGGAGCCGTGCGTAAATATTCTGAAGTGGCAGCAATGCCAGCAGCTGCTAAACGGTCCCGCTGAAACTCGCTGGGGGGGGGATTATATGAGGGCAGTCGAGGCGGATGCTGGATTTATGGTCGTAACACATAAGGCGTGAAATCTGCAATGACACTTAAATGGGTTTATTTTTTTATATGCCGCTCTTTTCATACAAAGACCCGTGTCAATGTATAGCCGCGCCTCAGTCATTTTCAGACAACTTTAACAAAGTGGTGGTGAAAGTGGATACAACGCGTTGCTGTAGTGTTAAAAAGAATAAATTACGCATGCTGTCTTGATGGGGAACCTGACGTTTAGAGGTCAGTAGTGGTAAAAGGCGAGCTGTGGTTTGTTCTGGTATTATGACAACAATCATCCCCTCCCTGTGTGTCTGCGCGTCTTAAGGCCCGAGCAGCAAGGAGCGCGCCTTAAGTTCGCGCTCTATCACATTGATAGGTGGTGTACGGCCGGCCTACCACAATAACTGAACAAGATCTTTAGCAGGAGAGAAAGCTCTGAAAAAGACAGATGAAGTTATGAGGCGCTTTGATCTGGGAATCAAGCTCCGATAAATATTAAACAAAGAGCCTTTACACGTGTGTATTATGATATATGACGTGTCCAAGTCTAGAATAAGGAAATTACCAGAGAAAATGATACCAATAAATTTTCTAAGTATAAACGTTGATTATGTTTCGATTTTCATTCAAGAAAGCTGTGGCTGGTCCTTTTTTCCCTCTGTGCGCGTCTTTCTTGCGTGCGTGTGAATGAAAGAGAGAGAGGAGAGAGTTGTAAATGCAAGCAGACCAGCCGAGCCCTGAAGGTGTACAATTTATGTAATCTGAGTGTGGAAATGAACTGGGTAATTTATTGGAAAACACAAAGTCAGGAAGATTGGATCAGCCACAGCCTATCCAAGGGCTCCTATCCATCAAGTTCCAATTAACAACCCAACCATTGAGTTTTAATGGCTTTCCAATCTACTGCCCTGATAGACTCATCAATTCCTTGGGGAGAAATTAAGAAAATCGACCGCCCCCTCGGCGTTTTGGTGTCATTCTTCACAGCAACTATATGTCAAATTAAAAACACAATTAAATTTTAAACTGTTCCAATCAGACGCTGCTCTGCAACCTATGTTTCACTTAATAGAACTTTGATGAAAATCTGATGCCCGCGTTCAATCAGAAAAGCAAATGACATCGGTAGAAAAACAAGGTTTCCTCTTCAAACATATGATATTTGACGCAGAAACACGTGGTGAGGGCATCGCCTTTGTATGGTCTGTGATTATGGGTTGGCATTTGTCTATAGCTTGATACTCTTCGTGTAATTGTGGAGGCTGGGGATTTTGTTTTCTTTCACAATCAAGTTTGTCCATTTTACCAGAGGCACCGCCTAAGCATGTTTAAAGGTAACGTTATAGAAACCTGAAAGATTAGCAGCAATGGCGCAACTAATCAATTTTCTAAATCTTGAAAAATATCAACATTTGTTTTAATATCAATTTAAGAGAGGATAAGCTTCAAGGGGAAGCAACATTTATTTATTCAGCCAAATTATCATTCAAAGTGAGGTCAACAACATATTTTACAACTTGTTGAAATCAAACTTCCACTGTCGCCACATTTTTGCTCAGTTGAAGGGATTGCTGCAAAGCCTGACTCAATGCAGCTGCTTGACCTGCCTTAGGTAGACAACCTTGCATCAATTGGCATTATAAACTGAATGAACTGAACTTTTGCCAAGTGTTTTGAGATGGTATTTGTTGTAAGCCGGCTTCAAATAAATTAGCTAAATCAATTAATTGGACTAAATAGCATGTCTGTTTGAAATACCAACCAATCACTCCTGGCCCCTCCCACCTTATGCGACTGTCTGGGAAACATGTTCCATTTAAATTTGAGTTTTGTATGCTTGATTAGTGAATTTTATCATAAAGTGATAAAAGCCATCCTCACATAACATATTATGTCTGTTATTATGTACTTGTAAGATTTCTGTGATATGCAGTCCAATGCCTTGTATGACCTAAAGTTGCTAAAGTTCATTTAAATGCATGCACTGCATAAGGGCTATATAAACACGACAGAGACATGGAATACACAATTAACAAATCAACTTATTCCACATAGGTCCATGAGATGCACAAAGTAACTGTGCCTTGTGTTTTTTGTTTATCTTTTTTTAAAAGAACAATATAACATGGTCCTTTGACTGTTATTTCAGTTTATTGTGGATACATGCATGGGACATTGTTTTTGGACTCTTGAGTGAAAACTTGTATGAGGCTTTAAAGAAGTTCTAAGACTAAATACCTGAGCCTTCATTTTTGTAGGTTAGAGAATAATAGCGCTAAATGAAAAACTGAGTGACAATGAGAAAATAAAACCTCAAAGCACATTTGTAAGATGCATGGCCATTATTGCATTGGACTTACACTCTTACAGAAAAATACATACAGTAATTTCACACTTAATAAATCATATGAGAAAACATATAGCCACATGTGAATGTTATGACCATGTGAAGCATCACATTAAAATTGTATGTTAGATATATGAAACATATGTTTTATATGAGGCAAAATGGTTTTGGAACATTTTGATAAACAGTGTGTGAAACCATGTGAAACCAATGTAAAACACATATAATTGCAAAAGGTCCCAAGGAAGAGCCATAAACGTCATGCTTGTGATGCCAATGTGAAACCTGTAACTCACATGTGGCGTCCATGTAAAACCTGTAAACTTTATGTTATACCCATGTAAAAATGTAAACTTTATGTTATACCCATGTGAAACCTTTAAGTTATATATGAAATGATAAACTTCATGTGATGTTCATGTGAAACCCACCAACTTTAGGTAAAGCCCTTCTGGAACCAGAAACTTCCTGTGATGCACAAGTGAAACCTTTATATATGATGCACTCTTCAAAGCCATAAATTCCAAATAATTCCCACATGAAACCTTTAAAATTCATGTGGTGCCCATTTGACATTGATTAATTACATGTGACGATCATGCAATCCATAAACGTTATGTGAAACCCTAATCAACACAAATTTTGTGTTATGTCCATTTTTTTTTTTTTATAACAGCACTTCTTCATCTCACTAGCCCTAAAAATGATCAACCGAAACATTGCAAGGGATTATCAAAACTTCTGAAATTCTCTCATGTTTTTTCCTTCCAGTGTGTCACACCAATCATAAGTGGCACCTATTTGGCCACTTCCTCGAAAAATTTCTCGATGCTCGTTTATTTGGTTCACAGAGTCTGCTGTGACAAAATTCTTATATGTATATGGATGCATTAACTTTTGCGCATGACACTTCCTAATAAAATGATCAGGTTGGCATTATTCAAGAAGTTCACTCTGCTTGTATGTTTTCTAGCTGACCCCTAAGTCCTGTAACGGGGACTGCTGAATATTATCTATTCAGCTCTCCATTTTAATACAATACACCCGGTCACGTCAGTTTGTCCCTGTTCGTGCAAATGTGTTTAATCTGATTTTTTTCCGCTCCGCTCCTTTACATAAAGATGTCGCACAAATGGAAATTATCGAGTGGTATTTTTTTTTTTTTTTTTTTTTTTTTTCAATTTATGCGCGTAAATCAAGGTCATGAGCTTGGCCGAAGCCGCGTGTGAAAGCTGCTGCGCTTTACTTGACGCAGCGTGCTGCAGACGTTTACAGATCGATATATGCCAGAGGAATAATGCTATACTAATCTATTAATTTGCAGTAATGGGGCCGTGTGGAGTGTTCATTGTAAGGTGCGCGCCAATATACTGGGATGATGTGCTATGAATGAACCCTTTGTCTCTTGATGAGGTCATCATAAGAGAGTTTATGGTGACTGATTAATTTCCTGATTAATTTCCAATACTAAACACAAGACTATATATATATATATATATATATATATATATATATATATATATATATATATATATATATATATATATATATATGTGTGTGTGTGTGTGTGTGTGTGTGTGTGTGTGTGTGTGTGTGGGAACAACTAGCGTGTCGGACCTTACGAACACAGGGTGAACTTGCCCATGATGAGTGTTTAAGTTTAATTAGACGGCCTGAAAGCAGACAGCAGTTACTAGCCTGCCACTGACGCCTAAACAAAGTCTAGAGGGGAGTTCTGCTTGAATAATAAAAAAGGAAATAAATTCTGCACAACAGCATTTAAATATCATCATCAGACGATCGTTTCTGCACAGTCGAGCTCCTCCCTTCAAGCTTACTGGTCTAAGTTCCGATTTTAGCTCCCTTGTAACTTTAGAGAGAAAATCAGCAATTTTTGAAAACAAATTATATGTAAAATTTGAAATAAAAACGCAACATGTATCTCGATACCTGAGCTGACTCCTGTAAAAGACGCCCTTTTTCAAAATCTCCCCTTGTTGTGTTTTGTACCTTTATTTAAACTTCAATAATTCGTCTTAAATAATCATGAACCGAGCTGAAAAATGTGTTCATTGCTATACCACCTTAAAAGGCACGCTTGACAACTTAATCCACTTTTTTTAGGTGTTTTGGTTATAGCATATGATGACCTTGTCATCATAGTACTTCCCGGTATGAGCTAGTCCTTTGGAGAGCAGTGACACCTGTAAAACCTTGTGGGACAAAGAACCTGTTAAATAATGGATCTCTAATTTAAGATTTAAATCTTTTGCACGTTTTAATATGGACGTGCCTGTAATTTGAGTTACGGTAGAATAGTGCAAGGTTTAATTGTGCTCTATAGCTATTATGTTATTTAGAGGCACTCACAGATTTTTTTTTTAATAAAAGAAAAAAAGTTCCCAGCGAATTTTAGAGGCTATTTTTAAAAAAAAAAAAAAAAAAAAAAAACCTTGTTAATTGTTTTATCATATTTAAATCCAAGTGTTGCTACACACACTAAAGTTCATAATATAATATAAGATAGATAGATAGATAGATAGATAGATAGATAGATAGATAGATAGATAGATAGATAGATAGATAGATAGATAGATAGATAAATAGATAGATAGATAGATAGATAGATAGCGCCAACAATGTAAAAATAGCAGTTAATATCCTATTTTCAGATTGACATGACACAAGCAAACGTCAAAAGACATCGGCTCGTATTTGGAGAATAGTGTCCTCGAATACATTACCCGTAATTTTGGAAAGATGGTGCCAATTACGCACGTAATTGACCGAGCCACTCTTTATGTAAAATAACCTTTTAAAGTGCGTAACACTTGGGTGATGGCAGAAAAGCCACCTGCTGTTGCTCAAAGAGTGAGTGGATGAAGTCCTGCTTTAAACTTTAATTAAATATACATATTTACATATTCTAAATGATAGTGAGAAAACATAATATATGAAATAAGGCAAAAAAAATGAAACGTAAGGAATATTTTCGGTTTATTTCACAACATGATCCAGCAATACAATATCAAAACGTTGTTTGTTTTTTGTTTGTTTGTTTTTGTTTTTTTTTTTTTTTTGCTGTACAAATGAGAAGCGTGTTAGGAATTTTCTTTTCCCGCGCCTCATTAAATATATATTTACATTTTTTACACCAGTCATTTTTTTTCCCATTATTTTTAATCCCTCCGTTTCAAAAACACAAATTGTCTTTGGATACTTGTGCTTCAGAGATCTGTGTGGAAGGAGCGTTTGAAAGAATCACTATAAACCGAAAGCTACGTGGGTATTTTTACAGCTAGAGTGTCTTGATTGTCCCCCGTCAAGCGCTTAAAAATAGATAAAACACGTGTTTCACGTTTAGTGAACTCACTCATCTGACAGCACTGTCACCAGCTCTTGAAAAGGAAATAAAATTCAAATGAGGGTGTTAGGTGAGAAGTAGGACGCCACATTTATGTAAACAAGTCCCCCCCCCCTTTTTTTTTTTTTTTTTTTTTGCATCGCACAGATCTAGCCTGTCCAGCAACAATCAGGTTTTAAAACAAGGGAAATAAAAATACACTCATCAAACAGTGGGCAGACTCCTGAGATGTCAATAATAATAATAATAATAATAATAATAATAATAATCGGCATCCTTATGGGAAATGACACAATTATCTATCTGACAAAATAAGTCCATGTTTGCCTGACAGTGACAGTCTCTTCTTAGCTTTTTCGCAGTGTCTGACTTTGTATAAAAATATTGTCTTTTTTATTATGTTATGATAAGATGAGACATCAAAACTCTTTTCGGCGGTTTTCAAACCGGTCTGAGCAGCGGCACAGATGTGACGATGGGATGGGAATAGTAGACTCCCGGGTGCGGGAAGGTGAGTAGAGGTTGGCTCACGGGTACGCTGGCCGCTGCGCCGCCAGCGCCCTCAGAGGCCGAGTTCTCGTGGTAGAGGATGGGCACCCGGACTATCCTCTGCGCCGCTGCGTGGCTAAGGTTGGCGGCCTCCAGCTCGGCGGCCAGCTGCCGCTTCCACTTGTTCCGCCGGTTCTGGAACCAGATCTTCACCTGGGTTTCCGTCAGGTGCAGGGAGGCGGCCAGACCGGCGCGCTCCGAGCTGCTCAGGTAGCGCTTCATGTCGAAAGTGGACTCTAGCTGGAACACCTGGCTTCGGGAGAAAACCGTGCGCGTCTTCTTCTTGCGGCACGGCTTCTTGTCCTCGTCTCGCTTCTTCCACTCTTCCAACTCGTCCTTCTTGGTCTCCTCCACGTCGCTCTCCTCCAGGATGATCTCGTCGCTGCTTTTGTTGTTACTGTGCTCATCCTCGTCCTCGTCGTCGTCGTCTTTTGCGTCCGGCTCGGATTTGAGCACAAGGTCCGGGGAGTCTCTGTCCGTGCCAGAGGTTGGAGAGGAATCTCTGGCTCCTGGTTTCTCGATTGCTGGAATGAAGACACACGCAGGGAGAAGTCAAAATAAAATATTTTGCTTTTCATGCGTTTGGGGCATTTATCACCGCCTGTTGATATTAGACATCCAGTCGTTTGGGTAAACTACAGAACCAGGAAACATAGTTATGTATCAAGCTATTTTTCTACTTAAATTAATACATTTGGATAGGTTAGTAAATACAGAAAATGCTAAACCTGATTTGGAAAGTTACTTTAGGTTTTTAATTCTAATACGCACCTGTTCTTGTCAGCTCGTTATGATCCCAAATGTATAAATCATAAAAAAAAACTGGGATGTATAAAAAGGCTGTCAGTGACGAAGCCTCGGCGGGTGAGATGTGCACCATAAGCGCGGGGAGACAAATCAAAAGCAAGCTGCGCATCGTCACCCTCGTCCAATGGTTTCATCATGTCTGCTTCATTTTATGCACAGCGTGTTGCTTTATTGATCTATTATCCCATGTCGTGGCATAACAAAGTAGGCCTTCGAAGGGGAGAAGCTACTAAATCTCAACACGCCAACAAAATCTTTTTGGAAAACGCACGACATGAACGATTTTCTGGGAAATCTATCTTTTACGAAGACGTTTTGGGTATGAGAAAAAGAATTTGTTTATTCTGTCAAATTTATTATTTAAAATCAGACTAAATCGGTATCGCATCTGCTCATATTACCTTCAGTTCTGTGGAGATGAGCCGCTGAGCTGAGGGTGTAGGGGTACCACCAAGCCGAGGTGCGCTCCAGGTAGTGAGCCGGCAGAGTGAACCTCTGCGCGGGCACGTCAAAGCGTGGAAAGTTGAATTCCCCGACCTGGGAAAGGGAAAATCCTCCCTCTAAAGTCGCCTTAGCGGAGGCAGCAAGCGGCGGTTTGGGTTTAGGCGGCTTGCTGTCACAGTTCAGCAGGTTCTTGATGAAGAAAGGGGAATCCTTGGCCGGAGCGCATGTCTCCTGCGTTGTCTCTGGCATCGCTGCAGCTGTGGTCTGAACGCCGAAGTCCAGGAAATTGATAGCAGAGGAGGGGGCAAAGTAAAAATGCTGACTTATAGGCTTTGGATATCCCAGGTACTTGGAGTTCCTGTTTTTTCTAATTCGACTTCACACCCGGAGAGAGTCGTCAAAAAGCACTTCCTTCTCGGCGGCTGAAATAATGAAATAAAGCGCTGATACGTGTCACAAAAAGACAATCATGACCATGTCTCATCCCGGAGTGTTTCCGTCAAAAACGAGGGGGGAAAAAAACCCTTCGTGTCCCAGCGTGTCAGTCAGTCTGGTGTCTGATGCTAATGATGAAATAAAAATGTCATCCAAGTTAAATGCGGAAAGTATAGGCGATTGGGCATGTACAATGGCAAATGGGATTAAGGGAGAGACGGTGAGGGGAGGGAGGAAAAAAGAGGGAGAGACCATCCTCCCCTCCTCTCCCCAACTCTGTGCGCCCTGTGGCTGCAGGCAGTGCGCGCTCCCTTATTATTGGTCTCATACAGTCCAATTAGCGGCAAATGAACAGCACCAAAAGGAAAGACTTGGACCCGTCTCACAAGGAACAAAACATGGAGATCCACATAGATTGCATCACTCATAAAAATTTACTTTCAGTTAATCTAATACAGAGGCATGTGTGCTTTAAGTCTTAAAATGTTTTTTTTTCCTCAACATTTTGATGTAATTAAACTCCAGCAATTTGAACGAACATTAAAATAATTGGGAGTAGTGAGGTCATTAAAAGCATGATTTCAAAAAACCTATTTAATTGAAAAACAGTTTTAAAAATAATCTGGATTTTGCAGCAATTGTCCTGAATTTGGTAATTGCTTCAATAAAACATTTTCTATTAGATACAAATTTATTTATAAAAGCAAATCCGATCGTGAGTGGGTGTGAGGTCTCATGTCAACAATCATCTTAGAGCTACCAACAGCACAGGCCTGTTATCCACACTGTTATCTCACCTAATAAATAATGACTTTGAAGCAATATTAAATAAATAGCAACTAAATAAATCAATTTATAATCTCCTTCTTTGTGGATAATTGTTAATTTGGTTCACTTTGCGTCGTCCAAACCTAAATACGCTGTCTGTATATGTTTGGTAACGTCTGTTAGTACTCTGAGTGTTCTTTTATCGTCAGTCTCTGCTGCTCCTATAATGTGGAAAAAAGGTCTGCAGCTCCACAGCGCGTCACCAATGGGCGATTAGATTCATATTTCTAATTCATTGATTTCCAGCGAGGGCCACTTCCACAATGTCTGAGGGTCGCGCAGTCATTTATTTTTTTTAAATTCCTAATCGATTTTGTTAATTCATCCCTCAGATTGCGCTCTTTGTAAAATGCGCCATGTATATTCACTCATTGATATTAATTGACTTGTTAAAAAGCAGCAGCAGCAGCACTGGTTGGGAACTGCTGGGGCTGGTATGGAGGAGGAACGGCGGAGGGACAGCGCCCTCTGTGGGGAGCAGGGCATTTGTGCCTGATTTGACCACCTTAGAGGGTAACTCTTGTTGTCACGGTGTAGCATTGTGGGAAGTCTCACAATCAGGTTCCCGTTAGAAAAAACCCAAAATCTCAGCTAAAAAAAAAAAAGAAATAGGAGAGTCATACACGTTGTACATTCTCCAGATAATAAACACCAGTTGATTCAAAAGTTGGACAAAAAAACGCAGATTTGCAGAAGACTGTTACACCTGTATTTTCATTCATTCATTCATTTAGACTATAAACAGTACGATGTTCTGATATTTGATATTGTTTTTCAGAGGATGAATTAGAGTTCAAGCATGTAAGGTCAAATCCAAGCATACAGTAACTAATGTTATTGTATGTAGCCTACTAGTGAACTGCTCAAATAGACACATCCTGTGGATACAACAGCAGCAGCTTTTTTGCTATCATTGCAACTGTATACAACCCTGTTGGACTAAGGTGCAAACAAGCACATTTGTATAGAAAACTCAGAACGTCATATTACTCTCATAAGCCTCAATCGCCAACATTGTTATCATTTTGTTTTATTAAATTATGTTTTTATTTATTAACTACAAATACTTACTTAACTTGTAATGATTGAAGAGCTTGCTCAGGATAAGAAATTGGTGCAAAGCCAGTGACTTGATGCAGTCTTGTGGGCTTCCATTTGGCAATATAAAGTGAACTTGACAGTCCTGTATTACAACTACCATGTAATTTGAATGTATGGAACTGCATTTGAATCTGTCTATATGATTAGATTTTATAGGACTAATTAAGTGGAATGATTTAAATTAATGATTTAATTTAATGATTTAATTTTTGTTTTTTTTAAAGTTCCTGAACATGGCATTTATTGTGAATTGGTGCTATATGAATAAACTGAATTTATTTATTTATTTATTTATTTATCATGCTGCTTCCTAAAAGACAGATGCAGTTTGGATGAAGCAAGTGAAGAAAGTTGCTACACCTAAAAACTGCTGGGTTAAAAAAACAATTTGGGTTAAATTGGTAATGCAGTCATTAGTCTTATATAATCCAGGGTTGATTAAACACAACACAGTTGAGCTAAGAGTGAGACTTTTCTGGTAGCTTTAATGATCATTAAAGCTACCAAAAGAGTTGGTTAAAAGTCATAACTCATAACCTGTAAAACTAAACAAGAAATATTTGGATCTAAAAAATATATTTTTTATTTTTATTTTAATTCTGCACTGAAAATGTTCAGATTAAAAATAAAATAAAAATGAATACAACACATTCAAAATGTCTGTAAAAAAAAAAAAACTTTAATGGAAACACCATAAACACTCTGTCTGTATAAACATTATAACAAATTCTTTGGTCACATCTTGAATCTTGAAATAGATAACACTAGCTTGTGCTAACTACTTAGCAGCTAAAAGACAAATGTCTTAAGTGAAAAAAAAAAAAAAACATTCTCAACTATGAGCTTTAAGTCATTAACACAACTCACCTACCATTTCTAATTTCAACCTGTGCAAGAGGTTCAGTCAAATCTGATCAGGCTTTTATGAAAATAGGGGTCTGTGAAGAAAGACGAGGCTTCTTCCAGTCTCTTCTCCAACCCAGAAAAACCGAATCATAATTTTTTTACCCAATGTTTTGTTAAAACTGCCCTGTTTCTGTCCCAACTGTTTAACCTAGGTTTTGAGTAAAGTATTACATGACAGTATTTGCTAAGTCTGACTCTAATCATTAAAAAACACCACAGGATTCATGTATGCTACTAATTTATTGCACCCAAATTCAGTCATGACATGCAAAGTTGTAAATAAAATACAATTTTTAAGTCTATGAATGTTTTTTTTAATTTATCTGTAAAAACACAATTTAGAAAAGATGAGAAATGATCTAAGCTGGTTTTTGATAAGGGTAATATGGGTCACCAGATAGGTAGGCAAGACCATGAGGGAACCATAAGTACTCAGTAAAAAGAAAAGAAAATAGCATTTGTCATTTGCTATTTTGCAAGTTCAGTCAATGAACTCTGTGTTGTGCACAGTGTAAGAACTATGATAAAGAATGCACCATGGGTGGCTCCTAGTATTTGGTATTTGATTTGTTGCTGCCAATTAAACACTAATTTAAGTCAGTGTTTCACCTTTTTATAAGAGATTTGGGCTTTCTTTGATCATTGACAGGTCAAAATCTGAAACACTTTCAATGGTCAAACATTAACATGATTAACATGATCTGACAGATCCTAAAATGCAATTTGATATTTAACCCTTTATTATGTTTGGAGGGGAAAAAAAACACAAAAAAGGATTTTTCACGGTTTCTGTCATTGGTACCACTTTTTATATATTTGTGTGTTTCTGGTTTACTTTCAGAGATGAATCCATACCTGTAATTCAATTTTAAATGCTGTATGCATTTTTTCATTATTATTTTGTACTGTAGTGATAATAAACCAAGAAACAAGGGTCCTAACAGTAAATGTGTTGTCAATGTTTCTTGTGAGGCATAAGAAATATTTTCAAAATGACCTTAAGAGTCTGAAATTTTTAGTCTATAAAAGCAAAGAATGTAAAAATGGAAACTGTAGAAAAAAACACACCACAGGAGGCTTTTCTGCTCTTATTAGACTCCATGTTGCTTGAAAGAACTGATACTTGAAACCCCATCATTGAAAAGAAGGATAAAGACTGGTATACTGCAATCAGTTTGAGCAAAATACAGCTTTCATTGTGCATTAATTACAAACATGTAGTAGCCTTTGCCCACACGCCATTTAGAGCCTCTGAATGTTCCATAAGTCTATTTTTGTTGCTCCTTGGGTAGGTTACTATGGCCTTTATATTATTTATTTCAAAGCGCCCAGATATTGATTATTTCACAAGGAAAAATGACAAATGGCATCAGGGAATGACACGGTCAGCAGGTTCTATTAGAGAAATGATAGTGTTGCTCGTGGTTTGTTAAAAGGTCCAGTTTAGGTACTTTATAGGTTTACATCCATCATCGTCTAATGACCTATTTGATGAAAAACACGCACTCTGGTGACAACAGCCCTGTGCAGCCAACTTTGCTTTGTAATTGCTCCCATATTAAATATAGATTTTTGTTTTGATATCTTGTGAGAATTCTTTTCTGTGGGTCAGAATTGTGATAAAAGACAACAACAAAAGCTCAGGGAGAAAAAGCAGGAAAGAGGGTTGTGGAGAACAGGTGACTAAGAGGTGTTGACAGTGAAACTGGGAGTTTGTTGAGAGTTTCAGGAGAAAAGATTTAGACCCTTTGCTTGAGGGAAAACAGTAGTGCTGATAAAGTATGCGCCTTAAAAAAATATCCACCTTCAGTTAAATATATCAATTTTGCATACCGTCACTGATAAAAAGCTTGTCTCCAAAGTTTAAAAATTTCATAGAATGAAAAAGAATGTTTATTCCTAAATATAAATTAGTTCTGTTTAATCAAAGTTCCATGATGTTTTTGATACTTCAATACTTCAATGGATAATATCAATAAAACCATAGACATACATGAGCAGTGATCAATAGAGTTGATTTTCACAAAAATATTATTTGTTTGCTTTATACTCTAGGTGTAATAATAATAATAATAATAATAATAATAATAATAATAATAATAATAATAATAATAATAATAATATGTATAGAAGAAGGATGAATATTCAGTAGTAAATGTAATTTCTGAAACAGCTGGAATGCTCTTCAAAGTACAGTAAAAAAAATAATGCAGAAAATATTTATTTGAAACATCACATATGGGATGGATAATTTAAAAAAAAAAATTTCTTTAGGATTTGGGGATTTTAAAAAAATACAAAGAGTCTACAAAAAAAAAAAAGCTCCTGTAAGAATGAAAGTCAGTATTAATATAGTGCAGCTCTGTGCTAAGGGAAGACTGGATGATGTGCTGTCAGTTGAAGTCCAGACTTGTTACCCACTGACAACATTTTGCACATCAGGAAATAAAACTAATCAACTGATTTAAATCACAACTTAAACTATCTGCTCTTTAAACTCCTGGGAAGAGGCTATGCACATCAAAATTGCAATACGTATTACACAGCTGTCCAACAATAATAATTGTAACTTTTTTCTGTTATTATATCAGTGCAGGTTGTTTTCATTTATATGTTTCCATGATCATAACATCCCAATGCTTCAGACTGTAGTTGAGATGAACACATCCATTTTATTTAAGGCAATCTGTAGTTCTATCAAACACCAATGCATAGCAGTTACTCAAAATTAATCTCAGATATTAGAATGTAAAAAATGTATTAAGTAAAATACCAAAAGTAGTTATAGTTGCTCAGAAAAGTATCTTTTCTTTATTTGACCTGTTACAATCAAATATTTCAATGTCTTTTATTGAGATTTAATGTGATAGACCAACACAATGTGAATTATTGTGATGTGAGCTAGAAGGAAAGTATAGTTTTCTAAATTTTGACCATTAAAAATCTGAAGAGTGCATTTTGTCTCTGTATTCCTTCCCCTTTACCCAGATATACCTAAAACAAAATCCACTGCAATCAACTGCCTTCAGAAATCTCAAAGTTAATAAAAAGAGTCCAACCATTTTGTAGTTTGTTCTCAATGTGAACCAAACTGTTCTATGAAGGTCTATAAGGTTTGTTTGACCAAACCTCTAAGGTCAAAGTTCCATGTTTTGAACAGCTCACTAAGAACAGTTCGGTCCAACATCTAAAAATGGAAATCAGTATAGCAGATAAGTAACGTAAGCGTACCTGTACATGGGCATTCACCAAAACTGAAAGGTCAGACAAGGAGAGCATCCGTCTGAGACACAAACAAGAGGATCATAGGAACTCTGGAGGAGCTGCAGAGATCCACGGCTCAGGTGGAAGAACCTGTGGACATGATAGCTATCAGAAAAGCCTTGTTGAAAAAAAGCCATGGCAAGTCTCATTTGCTGTGTACCATAAGCCAGACAGGTGACACAGCAAACAAGCGGAAGAAGGTTCTGTGGTGAGATGAGATGAAAATTTTTTGACCCAAATGTGAAACCCTGTGAGGCAGAAAAACTATTAAGCTATAAATCAGGAGAATAATCTTATAATGGAATGGTTTAGATGAGCAGTCCCCAACCCTGGCCCTCGGCACACTGTCTTACTTGCTTCAGGTATTTCCCTGCCGGCACACACTTGACTTAAATTAACGTGTGATCAACAGACTTATGTAGCACTTGATGGCATGCTGAGATGGTAATGCAATCCTTTCAATCAGGTGCGCTGGATGAGGGACACATCCAAAACATGCAGGACATTGGTGCCTGACAACTAGAGTAGAACCACTGCTTTAAATCAAAGTATATTCATGCATTAGAATGGCCCACTCAAAGTCCAGATCTAAAGCCAATTGTGAATCTGTGGCAAGATTCTTTGTGCTCACAGATGCTGTCCATCCAATTGGACAAAAAGGGGAGAAAGTTCAAGACGTTTGAATACCTTTTTAACCAGTTAACTTGCCACACCAAAATCATCACAAACATCCAAAAAAAGCATACCCAAATTCAATCAGCTACTGTTCTTGAACCCTTTGGAATACATGCAAAAGTTTGGTCTCTTTGTAAAGATATTAAGCTAAATTTTCAATTTTTGCAGTCAAAAATGTTTTAACTACAATTAGTATGTAGCTATTAAGTTTGTAACACATAAAAACTAGAACATTTTTGCCTCGTCTGGATTTTTCTTCTGTATTGTCATGTAACTACACAGTGAGTGTTGAAGGTATGGACTGGAAAAACAAAACAAAACTGTAGAATTAAGTATTTTTACCATGTATTTCAAGATTGATCAAAATAGCACAAAAAATAACTTTTCTGGACATATTTTTGTGTGTTGATGTCAGGTGTTATTCAAATGGTGCCATTTGGAGACTTCAAATGGCACCATTTGGAAAAGACCTGACATTCAAACTTCAAATGGCTGTAACTCATCAATGCTTCAACATACAGTCATCATTTAGGGCTTCCCTGAAAGGTAATTTTCAGAGGAATACTCTGCTATATACAAATTCACTGATAGCATGACAAAAGTTTAATTATAAACAAAATAAAATATTAATTTTGGGCTGGGATGGCTTTATATCCAGCTTCTCAACACCATGTCATCTGTCTGCAGCTGAAGTTGATGTCTCCTTCATCTTGTTGGCCTCTGTCTCTGATTCCAAGCTCCCCCTGCTGTTTCTGCCCATCACTTTGCCCCTGTCGCACAGAAATTTCCCCGTCATGGGACAATAAAGGATATTTCTATTCTTCTATTCTATTCTATTCTGCTACCCCGTGCCTTTACAGGTGTCTAATCCTCTTCATCTGATGAAGTACCCTTCTCCACCATCTGTTTGACTGGATCCCATTCATGATCAGATGTTGTCCTAATCTGTAAAAGAAGTAAAATGTTAGGCCTTTATTCACAAAAATCCTAGTCTGTTTTCAGTGTTTGCCTCAACACCCAAAACAAATAAACGTATATCTAAAATAAGGTTACAGTAAATGTAAACACTACATATACATACAGAATAAAAACACACTGTCTTCCAAATAGTTCTTCTCTCATACCCAACTTACAACAGGTGTTGTAAACGCCAACAATTACATCCACATACACAAAAAAACTTACATAAAGCCCACCACAAAGCAAAGCATTTCTATCTTTCAACAGCAAATAATGAAATAAAAACTTTTTTGTAAAACTTCAGACACTTACTGGTCATCTCCATCAAAAAAAAAAAAAACGGGTCATCTTCAGAAGTTGGCTCATCAGTGAGCAAGTCCACAGCCTCCTCTGAGGGTCTGCTGTGCTGTTTTTCCTCTCCAAAACGTTCATGACGCGATCGCACTGAATAACAGTAAACAAAACTCAGCCGCTCTAAGGCTCATCTTGTCCTTTTACCAGGTGAAGAGGACAATAGAAAGACGTGAAAGCCCCATCTCGACCTAGAATAAATCTCCCCTTCCCCCAAACACCGAAACGCTTTCATATGTAAAACACCACACACACACACACACACACACATAATTACACACACATATACACACAATATATATGCGGCGGCGCACTGTGATATTTTATGTGTAATTATGAAAGTGACGCGCACCATTAGATACATATTTCCATCAAATGCCATTTTATACGAAGACAAGCTGAGAATAAAAAGTTATACTTACTGTAACCTCCTGCGAGTAACAGTTGTTAGTGCGCGGAATTCTACTGCCATAAAAACCAGTCGAATCAGCGATGAAGTCCTCTAATGAATAATAATCCACTCTCGTGAGTTATTTTGTCCCATTATTGAAGAAATATATCCTGTTTTCGACACGTTCTGACAATCTTTTGATGGGGAAAAAGTCCAGTAAACAGCTTGCGCACGAAGACGCGCACGCTCCTACATCCTGCTCGGTTTTACGCGAGGGAGCACTGAATACGCAGGTAGCTTGTGAAGTCATGTCAAAACAAACCCCAATGTGCCATATACCTACGCGTCAGAAATTGTATTGACTATGCAACCGCTGTTTTAGATTTAGTGTTAGAGTTGACCGGAAAGAAAGATTGGAGAAAGATTGGGACATGTGTGGAGAATCTATATGACGCTTTCTGGATATTATTGGCTCTGGAAAACCCATTCCTTAACAGCATTGGTCGAATGAGGTGTCAATCAAAATGGGAGGGTCTAGTCTTCAAAAAGGGGGGTTGCGATAGCGGTGCGCAGCCCCAATGTGACGGTATAAGGCTGCAAATTCTGAAGCACGAAACGTGTCCAGCGAACTGGACACCACGGGGCGTGGCCAGTTAACAGGTTAAGGCTATTTAAATGACACACATTCCCCATTTGCACGAATTATAAGATTAACCCTATACATTACATACATTCTCTGAAGCAATAAGCTTCTGAAGCAATAAGCTTCAGAGAATGTATGTAATTACCTATTATTGGGTTATTAATATAAATTTGCAAGATTCTCATTTTTCCAACTTCTATAAAAATAAATAAATGTGTACAATGTTGTGAACTGGTGTCATCCAATAACTACAATAAGTTTTATTAACCATTTGAGTTCATTTAGTTTAACAAATTAAAAGAGAGCTTACCCAGGTCTGTGCGTCAGACACCATCCACCCAAGCAGCAGCATTTATCACAGAAACTGGTCCACTCTGTGTCCTTCTTGCACTCTTAACTCTCGATTTCAGGTTGAAACAAGCCATTGAACCAACGAAGGCCACATGGAGATTGCTTAGATTTAAGCATTGCATTTAAAGGAATTAGTGGCTGTCCACTGACCCGACAAGCTTTAATTGGGATTGTGCAGACATTGATTGTAAGTGGCCATATGGCTCTTGAATTACAGCCTGATTAACTTTTACTTGGCCCTTTACACCAGGCAGTTGAAAGAAGCTCAGTGACATTCAGCTGAGCCTAACAAAAGGAAATCTTGTTGCTTTCTGTGTAAACAGGCAACAACATGGACAAATTTATAAATTCTAGTAAATTCTTGGTATTGTCATTTTTATCTAACCTTTTCTTATTAAATCTAGATTTTTCAGTGCTTTAAAGAAGTTTTGCCCCATGATCCTTTCCACATTTTGTTATGTGGTGGAAGCAAAATAATGCAAGAT
Source organism: Anableps anableps (assembly GCA_014839685.1). Lineage (NCBI taxonomy): Eukaryota > Metazoa > Chordata > Actinopteri > Cyprinodontiformes > Anablepidae > Anableps > Anableps anableps. Next base: position 23,399,563 of record CM026076.1, read on the forward strand.
TTTTAAACTTTTCACAAGTAAACATGTGAAAGATTTGGTGTGCATTTGTACTCAGCTACTTTCGGTCAATACTTTGTAGAAGTAGAAGCAATTTCAGCTGTAAAGCTTTTGGGGTATGTCTCCACCAGCTTTGCACATCTTGAGACAGACATTTTTGGGGCCTGCCATAGGGCCTGCATGGAGTAATTCTTACTCTCCACCTTGAAACTGCTTTCTCTGTTAATGCGGCCCGAACCGTAGCGTGCACCCCCACAATATATATATCAAAAATTCCGGCTCATTCTCGAGATGTGTGCTATTACTCAACTTTTTGTTTCAAGTTACCATGGTGACTTAATTAGCGAAAAACTACCCCATACAAAGTCAATGGAGCGAGGTCCTGAAGACATCCTAAAAAAAAAACTATTTTGGAGGATTTACTGTCATCATGGTTTCGTCTACAAACGCCATTCAACACTCAGCTTATAGATACGTCCGTGCTGTGTTCAGAAGTGACGACAGTATGTTGATACCTCTGACGGTTTTTCCACAACACGCCTCACACTTTGGCAGGCCCCTTTTAAATTTCTTCAGAAATTTTTTTACCTCTATCCTTGCAAGATAGCCCAAGCTTAGACTGGATGGAGAGCTTCTGTAAACATTAATCTTCAAGTCTTTTTACATATTCTCTCTTGGATTCTGGTCTGGACTTTGACTGGACCATTCTAAAATATAAATATGCTTTGATCTAAACCATTCCATTGTAGTTCTGGGTGCATGTAGAAACATCCCGGTATTCAAGTTTTAAGTGTTTTAAACCCTTTAGCAGGCTTCCCTCTAGGATTGCCTTGTATTTAGCTTCTTTTTTCTTCTCATCAACTCTGACCAGCTTTTCTGTTGCTGCAAAACAAAATCATACCCTGCACCATAATGCTACCACCTCCACTTTCCTTCAAGGGGCTGTTGTTTTCAGGGTATGTGTGGATTTTTCTCCATGCATAGTGTTTTACATGTAGGCTAAGTTCCATTTTGGTCTCATCAATAAAATATTTTTATTTTTCCACATTTTTGCTGTGTCACATTGTTGCAAACTACAAAAGACTTTTTGTGGATTATTTTAAACAATTGCTTTCTTTTTACCACTTTTCCATAAAAGCCAGATTTGTGGACAGAAACCATGTTTATACAAATGCAGCACATACTTTACAAACTTTTATTTATAAAAAAAAAAAATTCCTTTCCATTTCATAATTTTGCACTCCTTAATATTGGTCTAAGAAATAAATTGTAGTTGAAGAGGGGTTTGCAGTTTTAATTTGACTACATGAAAAAAGGTTCAAGGGGTGTGAATATTTTTACCAGGCAATATATTATCCTTTCTCTTTCTGTCTTGTTTCTCTGCAGAGATGATAACCAGAGATGGTGCATATTGAAACAGTCATGGGACTGATGTAGCCCTTTTTTTATCTATCATCCGCAGTTTAATTTGAGCCCTCCAGCCACCTGCCCCAAATGTCCATCCTCTGTACCTCTCAAAACTCTTTCCTGGATTGTCGTCTTTTACCCAGCCTGCCTGCATGTGTCATTACAAGTCAGTAATCTGGAGAAGGTAGCAGAAAGGTTCTCATCAGCGTCAGCCTGAGATATAGATATGGGCCCAGTAATAAATGGCCAAATGCACAGGCAGCAGAGCACACCATCAATAAAGCAATTTCTTGTGTCATAACAGCTGCGCTTTTCCTAAAGCCAACCTTTCAAAACTTTTCCCCCTGCAAATCGCTGCAGCCCCACCATTACAGCCCTGCCTTGTGAATTTAATGGATTCCGTACAAATAATATTCTGCTATAATGGAAAAGGTTGAAGTCACTGAAGACAGATGAAGTCATAAACATGTATAATTGAGAATCAAAGACCGATAAATTTTAAACTGCTATCCATTTTCTCTTTTTAGATGATGATATATGTCAGTGCGGCTGCAGGAAAATGGAAGAGATTATGGGGGGAAATTATAACAATAAATTTTCTAAACATACACCTTGATTATGCTTCGATTTTTTGGAAGGGTTGAGGCTAAGGGGAGGGGAGGAGGGGGTTTGAAAGAAAGCTGGGATTGCTGAAAGCTTGCTGGCTAAATGGCACCATAAAATAGGTTCCCTGCTCTTTTGCCTGCATAGCGTAGGCATGCCTGGAGGTGTGATCCCCCCTCCTTGTCCCCCTCTCTTTCTAAATGGGGGAAATGAATTGTGTAATTTATTGCAAACGTGCACACAGTGAGATTAGATCAGCATATCCCATCAAAGGAACAACAATCAATCAGCCTCTAGTTAACAGCTTGAAACACATAAACCAGGGCACCTAATGGCTTTCCAATTTAACAGATTGATAGACTTATCCGGTCCTAAGGGATGAATTAAGAAAACCGGGTAATTCCATAGAAGCACTGGCACTTTTGACAGGACCTTTGCCCCTTTTTCCAGCTCACTTTCTATCTTTTCTTTCGAATATGAAGACAATGTAAATTTCAAAATAAAGAGAAAGCCAATTTCTCCTATTTTATTTATTATTTCCACCCTTTGTGTGAGAGAAACCATGCTGGGACTTATTTGTTATTCAGATGAAGCATGAGTGCAAGTGTGTCAGATGTGGAAAATGGGCTGATTTTAATGACCTGATTATCGCGGGTCATTTGGAGCTGTGAATTCAGGGCAGCGATTCAAAGCCACTTAACAATATCTAAATGTGACCCAGGTTATCCATTCAACCGAGAATGTAAAAAAAGAGCTTGTTTGTTTCATATCTTATTAATCGCATAATTAACTGATGCAAATTCACACACATTAAATTAGAAGACATAACCTTTCTGGATGCAGGCAAATAAATGTTTATAGAGGTATAATAACTAAAGATTAACATGCATGAAAATTTCTCTGAACATTTTTTTTCTTCTACATTTTGTTATTTAGCATAAAGGAGCTATTATTTCCCAGATAAAACACAAGTTTTTGTTTGCAGATAAATTGCTGTTATTTTTCTTTTTTTCTTTTTTTTTTTTTTTTTTACTTTTTGTAATTTATACTTTTAATTTTTAAAGCTAATCATACTGTTGGGCAATATTTAATTATTCAACAACAATTCCTGTTTCTTTGGGGTATAAATAAGTTGTGACATGCAGCACATTTCTTTTAGTAATTCTTCAAAATGGGAAAGACAAGAAAGTATTCCATTCAAGTTAGGCAGATGTCTGTTGATGTTCATGAGTCCAAAAAAGATAAAAAAAAATGTGAATGGTGACAAACAAAAGCTGAATGATGACCCAGGTTTTCGATCTTGCCATCACATACAGTGAGGTGGTTGGATGCCAGGGGAAATAAATGTTTGCATTGATTCTAAATGCCACAATAACATCCACTTGCAAGAATGCAGGTGTTTCCAAAAACTTCAAAACTGCAGAATAAACACCGCCATACTTGTTCAATAGCCTTGAGGCTAAAACAGAGGTCCAGAGGAGGTCTTTTGTTATTTCAACAGCAGCTGATTTCCAGTTTCTTATCTTTCTTATCAAATTTTCCTGAACACCAAGCATTCTAAAATAGTGACCACTAACCTAAGAGAAGTCATACTCTGGTATGAATTTGCAATTTAATTCACTATTTTAACCCAATAATGATTAGGGAATCACAATTATAAAATCTGCTTTAATTCAGTACCTGCTTATTCTATTTGTAGAGCACAGATTTGCAACAAACATCATATCTGAGAGCTAATTCATTGCAGTGAAACAGTCTTATTCAAATCAATTATATTCTAGTTCAGTTGAATGCTGTCAGAGTACCATTACTTTTAAAATGCCAATTGTAATCATTCTTTACTTTGATTCAGTATCTCACTGTGAGTATGCACTTTGGTGGATGTGGAACAAGACAGGAGATCTTCCTTTCGACAGGAAAAAAAATATCCAGAAAAACTAGTCAGGAAGAATGACTTGGCTTGAGTGACTGAAGGGACCAGAGAGCAGGAAAATGAGTAGAAAGTGAGAGGTGTTGAGAAGGATGTTCCCCAAGCATATCACTGAAGGTAACCTCAAGTTCACCCCAACCAAAGCTAAACATGACCATTTAGGAAGGGTCCTGTCTTTTTAAAGACCCACTAATTCAGAACTTTGACCCAGAAATCTTATGTAACTTACACTCAATGTATTATCTTGTCCTCATCCATACAGACAGCTGATCTTTCTGTGTCACTGCATAATTGAGGAGCTTTTGGTATCAAGGATGTGATCCTGAGAGAGATGTGAAAGTGTTACTTTAGACCCATCAGAACCTGATCAAACTTGAATGAGCCAACAGACAAAGTCCACCTACAGGACAGAGCTTCAATTTGTCAGAAAGCCATTGAGCCTGCATGTTTCATAAATCTAAAAATAACTAATTTTTGAAATTATGACAGAACTCCATACAGAAAAGTCCTTTGAACTTGTATTATGGATAGTTGAGGAAAAAATAATGTCAATGTTTTTATCTCTGGGTTTTAATTATAATGACATTATAAAAGGAGTTGACCTTTATTAAGTTCTAAAATTATTTAAATCTAACAACTGTGCAAACAACATTTTGAAATACCTCAAGTCCACTCTTCTTTCCAACATTTCCTCAGTTCACTGAAGTTTGATGGTGTTTGTGCAAACCTCTCCTAAGATCTTGTCACAGAATTTCACTGGATTATTGGGTTCATTGTCTTGATGATGATCCAGTTTGAGCTAAGCTAGAGTTGTGGGGAAGGTGTTTTCACTTATGTCTCAAGAACACTAGTATATAGAAGAGTCCATGGTTGACTCAATGACTGAAAGGTGTGCTGACGACCTGTGACTACAAAACAAGCCCAGATAATCACTCACCACCACAATGCTTGACAGTTGCCATCTGCAATATTAACAAAGATCTCTTCTCTTGTGTCATTTGTCCAAAATAATTTTTTTCCATAAGTCTTCTGATTCATTCAAATGCAACTATGCAAGCCCAAGTTTTGCTGCCACATTGCCAAAGAAAGACTTTGTGGTGGCAATTCATCCAAGCAATCCACAATACTTCAGTCTTTTTCTAATTGAACTGTCATCAGCTTTAGCTTATGATGCAACTAAGATCTGTAAAGTCTGAAATGGAGCTGTTGGGGTGTTTGCAATTTCCCTGACCATTGGATGATAGGACTTTGGTTTGAATTTGTGAGAATGTCCACTCCTAGGAAAATTTGCATTTGTCTTTGCAGGTTTCCACTTATGAATAATCTTTTTCTTTGTAGACTGACAGATGTCAGATGGTTTGAAAACTGCCTTATGACCCAAAGTCTCAGATTGATGAGCAGCAATAATTTATTCTCTAAGGTCATTGCTGATGTCTTTCATATCTGACATTGTGTTCAAAGGAGCAAACTGTCAATGCTCTGACTTTTATAGATAGTCGTACTAAGATGAAAATGAATTACTCTTAAGCTGGCTGTTTCCTTTTAAATCCAACAATCATCAAGAAGGTGCTTAGATTTTTACACACAATGTTTCCATTTTGGCTTTGTTTTTGGTTTATAAATAATGACTTGATGAAATTTTTGTGTGTTTGTACATCTGAGGCTAGATTTCGCTATTTTAGAACTTTGTAAAGATCTGATCCTTGTTTTTTTCCCTGCTGTGTAGGACTATGACCCATTCCCTCTCACATGACACACAAAATGGATTGAGATTCAGCTCACAGGTTAGAAATGAACCACAATTGATTACCGATAGATCAATAAATTGGATAGAGAATGGGAGCCCATTACTAACCATTTAAAACTAATAGCACTTTAATTGCCTCTTCCTGCTTTTCACTCAGCTCAGTTGGAAAGTGTCTGCCATCTGACACATATCAGGATCAATTCTCCAAAACGGAAAAGATCAGCTGTGAGAACATGCAAACAAAAAACAGGAACAAGCTGTCAAACTCAACAATTATGTTCTTTACAGGTTTAAGACCAACAAATGTAATTTCCTACTTGACACTAATATCCTCCCTGTTGACACAGTTTCCCTGACCCTCATGTTTGTTTGGTGAAGAGGAAAAGGGGCAGATGACAGCAAAGTATGTTCAGACATAATTGCCCCTGCCTCTCAGTCCTCATGATTGACAGTAATGAGTGTTTATTTTGTCTCTCAGCTCCCTATTTGTGTCATGGGGCGGTAAAGAGTTCTATTACTGTTAGCTGCTTAGAATAGCCCATCGTCCTCTTCTAGAAGTTGTGAAAGCTGTCAAATAGAAGTAAGAAAGTCTGAGATTTAGATTCACACAAGCTTTATTGTATTTATTGGGCTTTTTAGTGATTATGCATGGATTAAGCATTCTGTATAACACAACATTTGTTCTGCAACAACTTCAACAAAGTGTCATTGAAATTTGTTTCCAAAAAGTAAACACTAAACACATATGTGAGTCACCAATTTGATTCTAGAAAAATAACTAGAGCTGTTATGAGAGCTTGTGATATGAGAGCTCATCATATTACATCACAAAAACATTTTTAGTCAAAAGAAAGATTGTCTCATGAAGTGCTGTCCAGGTTTTGGCTTCATCTGGCGAAGTGAATATGAACTACTATTAACTGCCATGGATCTGATGGTAAATTCCTCAAATATGACATCCTGTTGTATCTATGTTTTTGATAAAGGAAGCAGTTTTTAACTTACCCTGTTGTGTTGACAAAAAAAAAACCTATTAAAGATCGCTTGTTGAGTTCTAACAAAACTGTGTTACAGGAACATGGAAGCTCACAGAATTTCTAAATAATTTATCTGACAGCATCTTGCACACTTTACAGCAAGAAGAACAGGAGACATATTTACAGACAAGTTGTTCACAATTTGTAGGCCTAAACACTGTGAGAATGCTGCAGCTGGCTAATTGTTAGTTGCTAACCTTGCTAAAGTAGCTTGAGAGCTTCTTATCAGTACTAAACTAAGTCTAGGCTGAATTTGATCTTCTCTTGTTCAAAATCTTAGATATACTGAGATTCGTCAAAGCAGAGCTAGATAGTTCTGTACTGATCAGAGATTTTTTAAAAAATGTAATGTGTTTTTGAGCATTAAAAAGGAATTCCTCGTTTTCTCACAAGTACCTATAATCTTGTCCCATCTTGTTCTCATGAATTGAATATTGTGCATCATCTCTTGTCATGATTTGGATGCATTCTTAGGCACCTAATAGCATTTAAGGCCCACACGTTCTAAACAGATCTGCTTATGCAAAGAGGTATATGAACATAAAATGCCACACTTTATGTGGTGGCTCAGTGTATCAAATACTTCCTAATCATAAAATCAAACAAAACTCATTGCAGACATTCCATCTTTTTCTCTCACGCTGAACAAAAATGTGATACATCACTGGGCAGCATCAATCCCTAATGGGCCTCTTAAAATTGGACTCTTAATACATCAAGTATCCACAGTAACCCCTCGACAACTCTATCTTCCTCACATCTTAACGCAGCCCTACAGTCCTCAGGGCACCCAGGAAAATTAACCATTTAATAGCAATAAATAACAGAGTCTGACTCAAGGGGACTTCAAATCACTCTTTCTCTGAGACACTTGCACACAAAATAAGGAGAAGCCACATATGTCGGCCTAACAGCAAACAGTCCAGTCAAATCAGTATGACAGAGATGGCATGCTATCTGACTAAGGTTGCTTTCCCATTCATGTGCCAGTTAAATGTGGAGGAGCTTTTTGTTTAATATAGTTTAAGGTGCTACAATCTTTATGATTGAGCCCACTTAAATGTTAGTTGAGAGATAACTTCACAGCAAAACAAGAGTAAAGTAGTGAGTAGAACATATCTAATTAAAAAAGTAAGATATTTAGTTGCGCATAAGTTCAAAATTTGGTGCTTAAATATCATTCATTCAGCCAAGAAGTTTGTTTCTAATGATTAATTATTTATAAATAATTTATATCTGAATATATCTTATTCATACCTTTGCAGAGAAAAGATAAGGATAGTGTCTCACTAAAGTTGAAATATGGTTTGGCATCAGTTTGGGGTGACCTGATTATGCTCATGAACAGTGGAAAAGTGTAGCAATTAATTTTCAACTGAATTCTACCTTATGAAAGGAGGGAGAGAAATATGTTATGAAAATGTACTAATTCTCATGATTTTAACACTTCTATTGTAAATTGAATGTTTACATTGTGTCTAATCATTAAAGTAGCAATAATTAACCTATCCACTAAGCACATCATAGACTTACTTTATCAGTTAAGTGACGAAACAAGACAAACTGACAAACTGACACAACGAAGAAATCAAAGGGTTAGGGAAATTCTTAAAGGGATTGAGAATGAGTGTTCAGGTTATCTTAAACTGATTAAAGCTGCAGTGTGTAACTTTTTCAAAAAATATGTTTTTTATATATTTTTTTTATATATTTGTTAAAACTGTCACCATGTCGTGACAGTATGGTACAGAGACAGATAATCTGAAAAGATTGATTTCCTCCACCTCCTCTCTGAGCTACTATTGCCGTCTGAAGAAATACACTGCTCCCAACCAAAACCAACCAATAAGAGCCAAGAGGAAGGTCTTAGCTCTGTCAGTCATCCTCATTTACTCCCTGCTAAATGTGCTAATGGCGGAGAAATAATTTACCATTACAGGAAAACCGTTTATCCGTCATCATCCGTGGTCATGCTAGCTACCCTGAGAAATCACTACAGTCTCTGCTAACTGCAGTGTAGCAGAGAGGAAGGAGGAGGGAGAGGGGGGATGAGCAGCACTACATAGACGGTGATTGACAGCGCTAAGACCCGCCTCCTGGTTCTGACTGGTTATTTCTAGATAGCCCTGGGAGCACTGGGAGAAGGCAGAGAAGCTCAATTTTTTTCACAGATTTTGTGTCTCATACTAAACTGTCACAGCATAGTGACAGTTTCAACAAATATGTAGAAAAATATTTTTTGTAAAACACAACTTTAAAGGTTTAACTTTATCAAACTCTCTCTCTCTGTCTGTCTGTCTTTTAAAGATGAACTCAGTGTTTTTGCACATAATCTGGATTTTCAACAAACCTGTCTTAAATGTGAGGCAAATTTTGGAAGAATTCAGAAAAGGGATTCAAACAAAGCAGGCCTTTGGTGTCAAGCAGGTTCTGATGCCTGAGAATTACATTGATAAGACTCTTTACTCTTGGCCTTGAGTCTCATTGTGTCAGCTCTCAGTGAACTGGACTGGGTTCCCTGACCTGTGGTTTTGAATGTCCTGAACCTCAGCTCAGTGGACAGAGAATTTCTGCACACCATTTGTTTGTTTTGGCTGATCAGTCCATTTGTTTCTACATCTGGATTGCACCTTCATCTTTTTGCGCTGCCTCAGCGCTCAGCATATAGTGCTTGTCACATGTTTGCAAAACATGCTGTTATGCCAGTGTCAAAAGAAAATTGTTATTCTTTCAAAACTGTTTGTTTACCTTCTCAGGGAGACAGTATAAACCTTAGGTATCACTGTAAGATAAGAATGTCAGTGCCTGACTCAGTGTATTCCCATCAAATCTACTACATGCTGTTGGAAGAGACATAACTTACATGTTTGACCAGCAGAATAGAACTCTTATGCTAAAGAGCATTATTTGACATGTACTGCTATGCATCAGAAACTGAACAGTTTCAGACTTGTGAATATTTAACTTGAGCAATTGCAAGACCACAGTCTGTGGAACAGAAGATTATTAGTTCAATCAAATGTCTCCCGAAGGCCTTTTCAACTGTCTCTGTATAGTGAAGTGTTCATAGTTGTGTATAAATAAGCATTTTAAAGGTCAATTTTGTGAAGTTTTCATAACGCTGCACCCTTCTCAGTAATCAGTAGATTTCGGTGATTCAATCCCTTCTTATAATTGCTGCGCAGCATTTTGCATTTGTTTACTGGAATTTTGATGATTTATTATCAGTGATGAGTTCCAAGTCTTTGAGATTGAAAGGTCTCCTTGCCATCACCCTAATCTTTAGCTCTGTTCACAAGTTCTCATATCGGTATTGAAGCTGGGACTCTGGCTGGGCTGCTCCAAAACATTGCTATTACTTCCAGTCAAAACAAAGGTGTTGGAAAAATTAAAAGATTACTTTAAACCCTAACTTTAACTTCATCTAGTTTTTACAAAGCACTTAAACACTGGCTTTCTCATTTCCAGAAATATTCATCAACCACTTTATGCTGCAATGCAGTGCCTTTCAAAAGGATCAATAGGGTTGAACTTTTTCCCATTTTGTGTTCAAAGTACATCATTGGAATTTTATGTGATTGAACAACAGACAGTACTGCATAATTGTGATTGCAAGGAAAACAATGAATGACCATATTCCCATCGTTTATGCCGAATAAAATCATTCCCACGGCATATTGCCACCATCGTGTTTCACTGTAGGAATTGTGTTGCGGTTGATGTGCAGTATTATTTTCCACCACACATAGGGTTTGAATGTAGATCATAAAGTTCAGTTTTGACCAGATTAGCCTTCTTCAACCCTCTCCATAACTTTATCCCTGACCCGCCTGGTGTTTTCCGTGATCTCTAGGATGTTGTTTGTTCACTAACACCTATTACCAAAACTATGAGGATTTCACCAATCTTATCTATTTTTTATTGAATTATATAAAAATGTTAAAATTTGTGTATTCTTTTTTCTGTTTCTTCTGCTTCACTCACTGCATTCATACACTTGGAAATGTGCTGGTAAAGGCCTAATAAAATAATTTGATGATCGTGATTGTGATGAAGCAAATTGCAGAAAAGCCAGTTTCATACACATGGGCACATCACAAGAAATAGTGACGTTTTTTCACAAAGGATGTGGGGTTCAAACTTCCATATTTCCCGTGGAAAAGTGCTACTAAGCTGTGGGCAATGAAACCAGAACTGAACCAGGATTTTGTTTTCTGTATTGTTGTGTTATCATATTGCTGATTTCTTTCACTTATCAGACATCGCTGCTTTTATTTTATTTTTCTGTCAGTAAAAACATCATTTCTCGTAACAGATTGTTCCTTAATTTTTTGTTTGACATTGTACATGCAGCAATGGATTTCATATTAGTCCAAATGTAGCACTGATTACTTGTAAAATCCCAAGCACAAATCAGATCAATACCCTGTTCTCTAGAACAGAATAGAGCTGCCTACCTGTACGCACTCATGGAAAGGGGACAGTTACTGACCAATTGATTTGATCTGAAGGAGGGGGCATTTGTTTTCCCCACAGCTAAAAGACCTTGACTGTAAGTCTAGCAATCACTCCAGCATCTTACCTCCAACTACAACTGCCTCTAATACCCAACTGTGTCCTCAATCTCCACTCCAATGGGCCCTTGTATGCAACTGTTCCGTCAGCAGCGTTATGTATTCGGCTTTCTATTTCACTTTAATAGGGGAGAAATTGCCAACATATTCTTTTACAGCCCCCTGGTACCATTAGAAAGCCACCTGTCATTTGGATTATTTATGAAAAACTATTTCATGCTTACTTACATTTGCTGCTTATTTTCCCCCAGTGTGACCTGCAGGAGATTTAGTTCCATTTTGAAAGCCTTAAAGCCAATTCTTTATGTCTGCAGGTCAGCCTTCTCAATTGAGTTGAGATTGAAATACTAGTGTGTAGTGGGAAAAGTATGGCAAGAGGAAACCAATAGTCTTTTAGTGTGTAGGGGGGCTGTGGTCAAAAAAAAAGAAAGGGAAAAGGGGGATAGTGAAAGAGGTGAAACAACAAAGGGGTGAAAGAAGGTGATTTCAGGTGGATATGGAACGGGAGAGGAGGCAGCTTCAGAAATACGAGGCAATGCAAATGCAGTAGTAAAAGTGGAAGAATGAATGGCACACAAACATCTGGCTGCTCCTGAGCAGCAACACTAACAAGGGCCAGAACAAAAAACTGAGTCAGCAAGTTGGCTTTGAAAGTAAAAACAGAGAGGACATAAAGCAAAAGTGGTCTTAAATCTGCAAGCTTTTATATTTCATCCAAAAACATGTCAAAACCCCTCTTGTGCTCGATGTTTCAAATGGACAACAATAATAAAATCAGCTGCTTGGTTTTCCCTGCGGTGTTTAAAGCATCCACATTCATGTCTGTGCAAAACTGCTGGAAATCTTTTTTATTTTAAGATATAAGGTACATCAAAATAAAGAGACCCACAAATCAAGACACAGCAGTTCAAACCTCTTTGAAAAAATATACCTGGGTCATTCCAGATGCAGAAGACATTTTCTGTCCCAGCCATAAAATCTCAAGTAATCCATGCACAAAACACTGACATGTGTGTTTGTTAAGTAAATTACAAAAGTTGAAAATTGTATTTTTCTCTTAGCCCACTTTTTAATCCCAACTTGTCTAATACAGTGATTTCTTGAATGATTTTGTTGACACGTTTCTAGCACTAATGCACACGTCCTGCACAATTATCTTAATCAGAAGCGCTTCTTGAATAATAGTAACATCTGAGCATCCAGGTTATCGAAATCTGTTTACCATGATAGAGGAAAAGGAGCTAGTCACATGACATGAGGAAATATCATCAAGCCATATGCTGACATCATAGATAGATCAAAGTCAGTCCTCTACTCTCCAGTTCTCTAATATCATGCAAACAAAACCAACTATGCTTCCCATATCATCAGAACAAGACAGATTCATTCAGTTTTTTTATATTTATTTATTGATACATAAAATCAGTCTGACATCATAACATCAGAAGTAATTTATCTACTCAACTCAGTTACCAAATCATTTTTAAATTTAAAAAAACTTCAATGAGTTTCTTAAATCATAAGTATTTTACATTTGATAGTTTGAAGCAAACATTTCAAAATCAATAGTGACATTTGTAAAAACAAAGAAATGAAAGCATGTAACTATTCAAAGGTTGAGTGAGCCAGATTTCAAAAGTCAAGTCTTATATGAAATTCAATGTTTATTCAATGTTAATGTGACTTTTCATTTTAAGGGTAGAATATTTATGAAACAATTTTTGAGAACATAGTTTTTCAGTTTCCTTCTGAGTACTCATAAAAGGATTGCTCATAACAAATAGAAAATTTCATTAAAAGTATATCTTTGATGCTTAGGCTAAGCAAATTAAATCATTGGATGACTTATTTTATGGTTCTGAATACTACCTTGTCCTCCATTTCTGGAATGACCCACCTGCACTCATAATAGAGAGAAACATAAAACATGGAATCAACATTGAGTGGACACACACACACACATCCTTCTGATCTAGGCTCAGCTTCGGTTTTATACATTGACCTTAATAAACTGTGGCGTGGCCACGCAGGTTTGTCACTGTCACAGGTAAATGATGTAATTAATGAGGGTGTAGCAGAGAGGATGAGAGCTGGAGTGTTTAGCTTTTAAACACCTCTCCAGCTGACTGGGTTTGGGGAGGCCCAGCTGGACAGAGCCAGCAGATCGATGTGGAGGTCAGGGGTCAGTCAACCCTCCTATTATGGCCGAGGTAGCTCCCATCATCATCATCTGGCTAACGATGCCTGCAGGAGAGCCAGAATAAGGCGCAACTGCAAGAAGAGGACTCAGATTTAGGAGTTTTAGGGACAAAATCTGCATTGTCTCTAAAGATTTTAACTTCTGAAGGGAGGTTTTCATATTTTTATTCTAAAAACAAATTTTGAATAGAAATGATAAAATATGTCATTTTGTTAATCTGCATAATGATTTTTGTCTCATTTTAACAAATACTATGTGTATGGGTTTGTTTTAGAAGGTTGTTTTCAGTTAAGATTATTTATTTTTAAAACTGTACAAAGCAGCAATCACCTTATACTGATTATTCAATCTATATATAATTAGTGATATAGTAAAGCAACCACAGCTGAATAAAAGTGCATAACACAATAGTGCCATAGTTGTGTGCAAAGTTACCATTAATAAATGTCAGTCTATAATACTGCCAGCCAACTGTGCATTGCGTGTTTTTTTTACATGTTGTCCAAAACCTCAACCCTCTGCCAAATCTGGATGAAAAAATGATGAATCCAGACATAATTTTCACTTTAAATCAATTTATTTGCCTCATTCCCTACCAGAGAAAAATCATACTAGGAAGTCTATATATGGATTATTTGACAATGCTTTTTTCCATATTGTTTCTAAACTTGTAAAGAATTTCTCTTAAACAACTTCTTAATTTAATTGTATTTTATTTTACTTTATTTTATTATCCAGGACTACAAATATTTTAAATTACACATGTGGAAGTATGTCTTTAAAAAAGGTAAATCCTAATTGGGAATGACAGTTTCTGACTGATTCATTATGTCACTCAAGCATATTCGTAATAATCCAAACTAATAATTTGAAATACCCCTCAGATGTCTACAAACCCTGACTTTTTTTTATCTGCAGATCCTCCAAGGAATACAGTTTTGTTGATGATGGTGATGCATTATTAACATTACAGCAGAGGAACATGGGAAATCTTTCCTGGCCAGATTGCATTAGATCAATATCCTCAAAGAGTGAAGAGCGCATTAATCTAAAACTTCCTTCACATCAGTTTTTAAATTATGCAAAAAGAGTTGTTTTTGTTTATTTGTTTGTTTGTTTTTAAACAAGGTAGCCTATTACTTGTTTTCCTCAACCAAGAACTCTTCATATCCTACCAAAGATGCTAAACTTTGTACAGTTTTATAATAAGAAGTATAAACTGTTTTAAAAAATAACATAACATAAAATATACAACATAAAATAATAATAAATCAGAATAAAGAAAGAATATATATCAGTCATAAATAAAAATGTAGCATGGTACAAAACAAATTGTACCATGGGTAAATTTATAACAAACAAGAACAAATGCGAGTGATTGGTTAGTCGCCTCTCATACACGGCAACTCTGCTATAATTTAATAGTGCAGATGAATATCTGGATGCTAATCCCTAAGCAAGAGTTAATGTACATTTATTAAAATAATTAATCATTCCATAATTTAAACACCTGATTTGTTGTTTACCTTTTCTCATCCTCTTAGTCAGTGTAATGTAGTTACTTCTTATATAAGTAGAAATACAACTCAGTGTGGCTATCCTATGAGAACAGAATAATACTTAACACATTTTTTTATTATATTTAGTAATTTATTTTTTGTACAGCAGGCTAGAACACTGGTTTTCTTAAAATAATATATCTTTTCTTTAGGACTAGGACAGCATAGGTGCTATAACTTGACAAGGAAGATAATTTTTGGTAGAGTAAATCAAAATATGGATCCATTAAACATTGGATTGTTGCTGATATTTACTCAGCTGCTTTCTAAAAGTTAAATTGTGAAGAGTCTGGTTCTTCCACAAGAACAGATTTAAAGTAATGTTCCTAAGTAAATGGATAAAATAAAACTTTCTTAAAATAGCATAAGGTGTACAGTGTGAGCTTTTTGTTTTAATGGGCTAACAAACGAAAAAGTGCTATCATTTCATATAGAAGTGAACTGGGAAATTTTGAGATGCTAACTGGGAGACAAAAACAAGGAACAAAATGCTTGATAGTTTTCCAAATAATTTAAAGAACTAATTTTTTGCTAAGCTTTACTTAGCAAAATACAAAATTTATTTTTGTATAAATTCGGCTATGTTGAAATACTACTATGCTCGCAATTCAGTTTGACACACACATTATCACATATTACTCCATGGTGTTTAAGGATGTGCTATTGGATGCACTATATATTATCTTCCCATAGACAGGCTGATCCATTACCAGCCTTCTCACGGCACAAGTGTAATGCTCATATTAGGGCAACTGTGCGTTCAGAGGTATCATTCGGGACAATGAGCTATGGCCAGAAAGTGACAAGGCAGAAAAATGTCCCCACTTTTCAGGCTGTACAAATGACATTTGGCCATGATAACTCACAACCGGACACTTCATTTCAAGTTGGGAGCCAGCCGGCCAGTCATAAGCTATTATACCATCTTCTTTATTTGTGGGCCGTGGTTTTGGTAGTGGGAGCCATCAAATAAATACTGCTAAAATGCCACTTCACTCAAAAATATTGGCCAATTCTTTCTTGGCCGTGACTGGGCCTGGATAGCGACCTGTTTCTGATGGCATAAACCTCTGAGAGTCAGGTGGTCGAGCAGCCAGCATTCATCACTCCATGAAACTGCCACGAGTCACTGTTGGATACATATGCAAGTGAATGCTGCTGCATTGGTTGCTTGGAGCTATGCTGAGAGCTTCATAGTCAAATGAATCGATTACCAATAAATCACAGGGGAATTGCTTGCTTAGAGGAATAATCACTCATTGATGAAGATGAAATGGCTACGAATAGATTTCAAGAATGACAATCTTTGAGGAGTAATAGTATAATTTGTCACTTGTGACAGTCTCTTTGATTGTTCCTGATATTTCTGCCTGTTGGGAATATTGGAAAGAATCTTGCTGGTTTGTTGCAGCCAGTCTGATGTGTGTGCGTGTGCGTGTATCTGTGTGTGTGTGTGTGTGTGTGTGTGTGTGTGTGTGTGTGTGTGTGTGTGTGTGAGTGAGTGTGTGTAGCTGAGTGATGCTTCAATATGAATATGAGGCAGTGAGAAGAACCTGCTTAGACTTCCTAATGTGACAGCAGCTTTACTGCACATCGCTTCATAAAATCCAACCATATCTGTTCACCCCTGGTATTAAATGAGCATTTAGCACACCACTGTCTGTGAATATGTGACAAAGAGACCAAGATGATGTGTGAATAACCTCATTTGTTTGTGTGAGAGTGAAGTAATGACAGTAGGGCAGAAAAAGATCAGCATGGAAACTTGGTTGATGCTGCCTAAGGCCAGGAAAAAAAATAGTGAAAGATCATAATCTGACACCTTGAGCCTACAGAACTTGGTGTGTATTTATATTCCGTTCCCTTTATTCAAATACCCCCCACAAAATCCAATGCAACAAATTCCATTCAGAAGTTACTGAATTAGTAAAGACAGTCAATCTATGTGTGTAATTTAATCTCAGCATGAATAAAGCTGTTTTATGAAGGAGGTTTGTTAGAGAACATTAGCGAACAAACACCATCATTAAGACCAAGGGACACATCAGACAGGTCATTGATAAAGCTGTGGTTAGGCTTAAACCAGGATTAGGTTGTAAAAAAAAAAATATCTCAAGCTTTGAACATCTCTCAGAGCACAGATCTCACATTTATCATCTTAGATTGCAAAAATTATGGTACTCTTGTAAACCTTCCAACACATACAGCTAACTGACAGCATGGCCACAGAGAGTGATAATCAGAAAAGCAGCCACGAGGCATATGGTATTTCTGGAGGAGCTGCTGAGACCCCAACAGCTATTAGTGGAGCACTTCATAAATGTGTATGAAAGTGACCTGGAGAAAGCCATTGTTGAAAGAAAGCCACAAGTAGTCCTGGTAAATGATTGCAAGAAACCTTGTACATGTAACCATGTGGAAGAAAGTGCTCTGGTCAGATAAGACCAAAATTTTGCTTTTTGGACTTTTAGGCTATGACAACACCATTCCCATGGTGAAACATGGTGGTTGCAGCATCATGGTGTGGGGATTATTTTATTCACCAGGGACAGGAAGCTGGCTAATGTGGGTAGATGGATGGAGCTAAATAAAGGGTGAGCCTGGAACAAAACCTGCATGAGTCTGCAAAAGACTTAAGACAGGGGCTGTAGTTCAACTTTCAGCAGGGCAATAGAATCCCAACAATATACTTGAAAACAAGAAAATAATACATTTAAAATTTATAAATACTTTTGTAATTCACTGAGGGCCAATAAGATGTCTTTCTGTCCACTGAGTTGACACATCTATCAAATGATAAAACCTTCGTCTTTAAAGAAAAGATCGAGTTCAGCTGGGAAATAGTGGAACCTTTCCTATGGGCCATGCAGGAAATTAATCAAGGAAATGGGGTTTTGGTGCACCTATATCACATCTAATCTATCCTTTGTCCACATGTAGCCGCCTCCAAGCCTCACCAATCGAGAGCGACACGCTGGTTTTATGAAAAGCCACTTGTTCTCTGCATAATTGGGGGGTCTGACTGCTGAGTTAAATGGGAGGTGGAGGAGGAGGGAAGGCCAGTCTTGTTTGCCCATGTAAAGTGTGATCCAGATAATAGCATTCTCATCAAAGGCGGCAATTACATTCATTACACTGGAGCAAGGCGCGCCTGCAAGGAAATTAAGTGGTGAGAGGAAAGAAAAGCTTAATATATACCTCCTTTATCCTACCCCCCCACCTCTCAGTTCTTTTTCAAATGATCCACGTGGAGCAGGAGACCTCAAGAAAAGAAACAGTCTCAGTCAAAGGAGAATAAATCTCCAAGCCTCCCCTTCACCCTTCTGCTTCCAAGAGGCTCCTGTCTGCTGTTACTATGGCTGCACTTGTCTGGGATTAAAAAGCTTTTCCAGAAGGGTGATCTCCAAGGCAGCTTTCTACACAAGCATAACAAATGACACGGAGTCTCACAAAACTGCTAAAGACCTTCTTTAAATTAAATTCTAATTTCTTTGAGGGAAAGTAGGAGTAAATTAATTGTCCAGTGTAGTGTTAAACAACAAGAGGCCTTTAAATCAAGTGATTAAGGGGAGAAGGGAATCTTGCCAGAAAGGCCTTTTAAATGTGAGTCAGAGCAAGTGGATAACACTGCAAGCCTCTCAAAGACAGGTGTTGTCCCCGGGTTGGTTCTACATCATACATCATTATAATAATAATTGATATTAACTTACTTTTATCATGTCAGTATGCCAGAGTTTAACAGCCAGAAGCAGACTTTAGCAAGGAGTTACCTGGGCAGGACTCTGGAGGAAAAAGTTTTGGGGACCCAAAATAGATTTTTTTTTTTTTTTTTTTTTTTTTTTTTTTTTTTTTTTTTTTTTTTTTTTTTTTTAATGAATTAACATTTTGCAAACAGGGTTATATGGTGAAGCAGCGCTGATACCTTGCAACAAGAAGCTCCAGGGTTCAAATCTCTGCCTGGGGTCTTTCTACATGTAGTTTGCATGTTTTTCTTGTGGTTCTCCAGAGGCTCTCTCCTCCTATAATCTATAAACATGACTTTTAGGCCTTGTACACAAGTAGCTAGATCTTTATAAGATCTTTATCTTCACCACATCATTTTAAAAATCATATCGTACACATGGGATCGGTTTCAGAACAGTTTTCATCCACATGAACCAGCACAAATACACCACTGAGCATTGTTTTAAACATACCAAATGCATAGAGAGCAGTGTATCACAAAGCTAAAACCTATGTCAATCAATCATTGCTTCAAAACAACGACAACTTCCTGTTCGGTATTAAAAATGGTGGAGGTTCATTTGTGTGGACAGATGTATAGATTGAACTACTTTTAAACTGCATATTAGTACATAAAGTTAATAAAACACAAGACAATGTTGACTGGGAATTGTGTCAAAGAAAGTATGTGGATGTATTGGTGCATTATTTATCGCAGACTGTGATGCACAGGATCCTAAATCTCCGTTTTCCCATGTACACATGCAAACACAAATACAGAGTTTTCTCAGATCTCTACTTTAGCCAGAGTTTTCATAAATATTCGTTTTTAGTGGTATAAAACTGAGTTTTCATGTGAATAAAAGACCAAACAGCATACAAATTAATACATTTTCCCAGATATCCGGCTATGTGTGGACGAGGCCTTAGATCAATTGTTCTCTCTAAATTGCCCTTCGGTATGAGTGTATGTGTGTATATGTTGGTCCATGGTTGTTTGTCCTGTGTTTTGCCCTGTGAAGGTGTGGTAACCTGTCCAGGGTTTTTGTTAATTTTCAGTGACTGTATTACATCACCACATGAAGGCCAGGCACAATTAGTATAATTACTATATAATAAATGCCATATATTACTAACAGTACAGTTCACGTCTGATCGGTTGGTGTATTATTAATTATAAATTAGAGATGATAAAACATTCCAGATTCCTTGAAAAGAAACTCAAATAGCCCTTTAGTTTTGTGCCAAACCACAGCCAATAACCAGCAGTCGTGCACAGTCATATTTTCTTATAATACGCATGCTTTGCACAACGCAAGGTGGGTGAATTTACATGCTTTTACGCAAGCTAGAAAACTCTTTCAGGGCATAACTGAAATATGATTTTTTTTTTTCTCCCTTTTTTTTGAAAGAGCGTTTGGCACCCTCAAGTGGAAATCACCCTGGGATTGGAGCCATATGACTCAAAAACCTCCGCTCTTTGCACAGGTGAAACATGTTAGGGCAGGGCACCAAAACTGGTTTCAGCCCAAGGGCCCACATCTTCACAGCCCAGGTTATTCTTTTAAAAGATTCCAGATAACTGTGTAACTTACTAATTTGTGAAACTGCATCTTAAATTTATAACCTTTTGAAAACTTTTTAGTAACTTTAAAGACATATTTCATAGAAAAGAGCACACATGTACTGCAAAGAGTCACACCCTGGATGCAATAAGAGTGTAACCTGCAGCCAGTCTCATTAGCAGAGCAGCTGCCCTTTAGCGGAACAGCTTAATGTATCTGGAATTGAACAAGTCATGAATGTAAAATTAAGTTTGACCCACTGCTCCCCTTTAGTATTTTTAGGCACAATAAATCATTCCTTTAGTCAAGAGGCCACAAAGATTTTAAACCTCTGGAGATTCTTAGTTTTAAATGTGACGTAAGATTGGTGGCTCAATAATTTCTGCTGCACGATTTTAAAAACAAAACTATTGAAACAAATTAGACCACTGCAATGGGAAGTGTGCTCTTTTGTCTTCTCATGCCCACAAATCACCATGGCTGCTTGTAAATTATTCAGGAGGTTCAGGCCTCAGTAGAAACCTGAGCATAATTAAAATGCAATAAAATAACATTAGCGAGGACAGGCTGTTAGAGGGTGATGTAACTGGCTCTTCCAGTAGCTGAGGTTCAACGGATAAGTTCGACTGTCCTTTGGTTCTGGAGGTGCATGTTCCAACCACTGCGCAATGATGGGACAATCCAGAAACAGCCTCAATTAGTGTAATCTCACACCTTATGCACCATACTATCCTGCATGTGTTGGCTTCTTAAAGTGTTACTCCAAGCAGTGTGGGACAAGCCAATTTCACTACTGGTGTGTGTGCGCCATCTGGTGTCCAGATTCTTTACTGTACCAGCCCACAGGATGTATGGAAAACTACTTGAACTTATGAAAGAATTGTTCAAAATGTGTTCTATAAATATATATCATACAGAAAAATGACCTGCTGTAAAGAATGGAGCTTAGACGGGTAGATAAATCTAAAAATGAACTCTAAATGAGCAGCTCATATTGCAAAGTAAAGATGCCAGCAGGTTTACATTACTCCTGTGATATGCATGCCCTGGTAGTCGCAGTTGTTAAGGAGTAAAAGGATACAGTGGTCTCCATCTAATTGACCGTTTATCATCTTCTCCTCAGTGGTTTTCCTACAAGTTTGACACAAATGGGGCAACATGATCTTCACCGTGCACTTAACTTATTAATTATTGATTGTGATCAAATTTGAATGAATCTGTCAGTAGCCTCCAGATGTATTGCTATTGCCGTGCCTCATTTGACACTTGAGTATAATTACAAACTGTACATCTGAAAGTGTGTCATATCTTATAGTATGTGGATGACAGGCTATCAGTTAATTTCGTCAGCTGGTGACAAGAGATGGGTGTTTCCACTTATCTGTGAAAAATGTCACTGTAGGTAATGAACAGAGGATAAGGATCAGGAAATAATTACTTATGTATATATTTTAAAAGATGAAGAGGACACTTAACTGACAGAAGTATGCAGAACCTTGCATAATTTCACATATTACTTGATCATTTTCACGCTGTCATTTCACAATCTTACATGTATTTTCTTCAAAAGTTTGAAGTAGAATGAAAAATGATAAAGGTTTTTCTTTTTATATCCAAAACAAAATCAAAAGTGTGGAATGCATATTTATTCAGCCCTATTTAATTCACTACATATAAATACTATCCAGTGCAACCAACTGCTTTTAGACATTAACATAATCAGTAAATACTCCACCTGTGCAGCAAACAGGTCCTGGATAAGATGTGGAAACGTTTAAATCAGGATTAGGCTATAAAATTAAAACTGATAAAAGAAAAATAAGGCACAACTCTATACCTGCCAAGATATAGCCAGCAAAACTGATAGGCCTTTGTAGGAGAGCCTTGGTCAGATGAGCAGACATGAGCCCAAGGCCATCTTTGGAAGAGTTACAGAGTGGTGTGGACTGTGGTGGAAAACCAGTCCTGCATTCAACCTTGAACACATTATCCCCAAAACATGGTGGTGGTAATATCATGCTGTGAGGAGCTCTTTATTTTACATGGATATATGGTCTTACTATGGGCATAATTGTGTATATTTCAACAGCATATTTTATACACAGCATATTTTTAACACTAAAAAGACATCTCTGTCAGTGTTTCTTTGACATCCACTTTCTCCAAGATGAAAACCTCTGAGTAGTGAAAGAGTGTATCAATATTTTATCATGGTTACTCTCTTCCTCGTAGACTGCTGCACTTTGTTTTAGTTTTTGAAACAACGCAATGTGCACATATATCCGCTGGTATGTCGTGTGCCTTCACATATCATATAAGTCCAACCCTGCTGTCAGGTTGGTTCTTTTGGTGCAAATTTCAAGCTTTTTGTTAGGTCAGTGACTCAAATTTATGTTTATTTTCTACAGTATAAACCTTCATTGAATAAACAACTTTTACTGGGTTGTCTGTTTTGCCAGGAGAAATTTAAACTAAACTATTTCACCTTATAGAACATCTTAGTGACTGTTGATGCAAAATTAAGACTAACGCATTCTGTGTTTTTGGTTCTTAATTTGAACATTCCAGTGTTTGGATGACTTAAAAACTATTTAAAACTATAATCAAGTATAAATTCCTTTCTCGATATGAGCAAAAGTACTGGCTAAAAATGAAACAGATATGTAAATAGGCAAACATTTACCTATAGTTGTCAAACAGGAGCAGCATATAGAGGAAAAACACAAGCCCAGTGATAAATGTAGCAGCATAACACTAAAGGGGAGTATTTTAGCAGCAATATTTAAGAACAGAATTTACTGAGGAGTCATACAGAGACAGATGGGGAATGCTGTACTGGGTGGTAATACTGGTGTCATACATATGTTAAAATTCATCAGAACTGTCATTTTATCTTCTCCTGTTATTTATATTTCTTTCTTCTAAGCTGGTGTCTGAAGTTTCCCTGTTGACCCAGCAAAACTGTCTTCACACACCTGTTAACACACTGTTGCTTTCTTTTTGGAGGGACCACATTAAGAAGAAATAACTTGTTCCATCTTCAACTTAAACTCCCCCTCCTCTGAGGGAAGCAGCTGAAATTCTCTTCATCTTCCTTAGGGTGAATGACTCAGTCTTAGACATAAATTGACGAGCTCCATGATCCAAGGACAGTATAGAGTAGAGCCCCTGCTCCACCCATCAAAAGGAGTCCGATGATTTCTGAGTAGAACCAAAACGTTCTGGGGATGTCATATATCCCTTCTAGCCATGGAACACATTGAGATCTCACAGAGTGAGCTGGAAAGTGATGTTGGGTAGAGGGCTGTATGTCCCTTAGATAAGCAGAAGACAATGGATTGTGCTGAGCAACTGCAACAATGCTACTCTACCTTCAAACAGGAAAATGATCTATTGTAAGGTGACAAGCCAGCTGAAAAAATACTTGACATGATGTTTGAGACACATAACAAGGGGTATGTAGCATGTACCTTTACCAGTGCAAGGGTCTGACATTGCAAATGATTTTTTGTTGCTTTTTTCAATAGCTAGAGCAGCTAAGTGAAAAAGGGTGACACACATCCCTCGTCAGCTTTCCTCTCTGACAAACTCTTTGCAGCATTTTGATTTCCTATGAGCACTTTTAACTGATCATTTTTCACAAATGAAAATGGGAATTTCAAGTAACATCAGTTATGGTTTCTATTTATTGTTCCCAAATATTTCTTAATAAATGTTATTAGGGGAAGTGCAAATCTTCCTTCGTGAAAATTTGATCAGTACATAAATACTCTAAGCATAAGCACTAATTACAGTCTCTCCATCGACCCAACCAGATTCTTAAAATCAGAAGCAAATATTGCACTTTTGACTCCAACTCAAATGCAAATGTAAAAGAAGAGTAAATTCAGTCTAAAGCATTTTAATTTCACTTAAAGAGGCAGTATTTTCCAGGCACATAGAATCATTTTATAGCACAATCAAGTAACTATGTTACCTGCAGTTGTTACAAAAATGCTGCATATATCAAATATGACTTTGTAGTTTAACACCTTGAAATTGGGCCTCTGTCTCTTTAAGAAAGTCCTCAGATTTGTATGTGTAAAAACATTTGTGCTTATATACCAAAGAAAGTCCCAATAAATTACAGTGAAGGTAGTAATTGTTTCGTGATAAAATGTAAAGAAAAAAAATTAAAAATTCATGGGCCACAGGAGACTTGCCACTCAAATATGCACCTGTTTTGATTTCAACTTCATTTGAAATTATTTTTCTCTACATATAAAATCTTTAACCATTTGTGTGAGAGCTTGCATGGATTTCAGAAAAAGATGGAAGCGGTATGTGAAAAGAATTGGAATTGGCAGGATTTTTTTTATTTAAAATAAAATTAGGAAATGTTTATTTTAATTCTAATATTTTAAATTATCTCATTATACTTTCACTTAGAGGCTCCTCTGATGCATCAGGTATACTGATTTCATATTTGCTTTTTTAGTAAAAAGGTATTAGTGGTATTAAAAAAAGAAAGAAAAAAAAAGGAAAAAAACAAGTGACCAAACAAAATTAAAAGTATTTTTTCACTTTATCCATGCAGCGCTTTTAACTATTTTTTTCAACACTTTTTTTCTTTATTTTATCCCCTGGGACCTTTTCACTAAAAGCAAGAAACCTCAGTCTTAAGAGAAAAAAAAAACTGTTTAACTTCAGTTACGTCTTTCTGATGGGAACCTTTCATTAGGTGTTGTGGTTGTAGGGGACGGTTTTTAACGCCACAACATGCTGGACTGTAACTGGTTAATTGTTTTTATTTAGCCCACTAGCTTTCCTAGAAAATATCTGCGATTGTTCAAATAATTATAAGCGATGTAAGTGATTTTAGCGGAATGGAAGATTTTCTCTAGTGTTAAATACTGAGCTGTTGTTTGACGTTTAGTGCAGTCGTTAATAAATATGCTTTTCGCTGACGGAGCTAACGCTAGCTGGCCGGCTAATGCGGCTTTGGTAACAAACATGACGAAGATGGTGATGCTAAGGATGATGAGGAGGAGCTGCGTATAGAAACACCAACCAGACATTGGATCGCGCCGATTTCCTGCTTGTCAATCATTGTTCTCCAGGGTTCTCATGTCTTTGTGTCTGGCTAGCCATTAAACCGGACTTTACACCAGTTTTAAAAAAAATAAATTATACGGCTGTTTTTATCTTTGGAGGTTGGTATGCTTCAGAATTCAACTAGATAACATTAAATACACTGACTAATGTGGGATTTACAAAATGTAGTGTTTTAGATGCACCTGGACAGATTTATTTTTAAAATCGCTTCAATATTTGCGTTTTCCTCACTGATAAGTGTCCAAATATGTCATGTTGTTAAGCAGTGAGTTGCACCTCCGTCACTTTCTTCCAATGGGGGAGGAAAAGCCGGACACGCTGGACTTTGTGAAGGATTTCCAGGAGTATCTCAGTCAGCAGACTCAACATGTCAACATGATATCAGGCTCTGTGAGCGGCGTCAAGGAGGTGGATGAGCTACCAGCAGGTAACATGTTTCTCATGTGTGTTTACTGTTGTTATATTTTGTAATTTTATGAATGTTCCCAACAGTAGCAGGAATAACCTTGGTAGTTTTAATGTTAGTGCTTCTATCAATCACCATTTTACGGTGGCCCAGAAGGGTCAACAAAAGGCAAACGCCACAACAGCAAAAAGCCACAACTGAATTCATGCTAAAACAGAAATTATGAAAAATTTAATTAGGTAACTTAGCATAGATTTTGCTGTTGCTTTTTGTGGTTGTGTTGTGGCGTTTGCATTTTGTTGACCCTTCTGGGCCACTGTACCATTTAGACAATGGTACAAAAATACAGAGACTTTCTGTATTTTTTGCATATTACTCCCAAATAAGTATATCTTGGATTCTGTTTAAATGGTTATAATGCAGTCCTGTGTGTACATACAGTGCCTTGAAAACGTATTAGTATCCCTGTAACGTTTTCAAATCTTGGCACCCTAAATGAGAAGCTACCTTGGGCAGCTTCCTGTGTCGCCCATATCAGAAACCGCCACTGGCCATAGATGCCCACACAGTAGTCCATAATTGTGAGGTGAAATTGAAATCAGCTAGAAAATAATTTATTAATCCCACAGGGAAATATCATAGTGATGATAAGGAAAATGAGCAGGTTTTTTTTTTTTTTTTTTTTTTTTTTTTTTTTTTTTTTTTTTCAATAAAGTAAAATGTGAGTATCCATTTGTATGTAGTCCCTTTTACTCTCATACCCCTAAACAAAATACAGTGCAACCAATTGCCTTCAGAGTTTTCATAGTTAGTAAGTGGAGCCCACCTGTGTGTAATTCACCCTTAGGATAGCTGTTCAGTGAAGGCCTCAGAGGTTTGTTAGAGAACATTGGGGAATAAACAGCATCATAAGGACCAACAAAGACATAAAACAGGTCAGAGATAAAGTTTAAAGCAGGGTCAGGTTATGAACTCAAATTTCAAGCTATTAACATCTCACAGAGCACTGTTCAACCCTTCATTTGAAAATGGAAAGAGTATGGCACAACTGCAGACCTACCAAGAGATGGCCATCCTCCCATAAGTACAGAGCATTAATAAAAGAAGTCGCCAGCAGGCCAATGGCGACTGGATGAGTTGCAGAGATCCCCAGAAATCCTATGTTTTGCACAAAAATAACACTGCATATCACCTTGAGAATTCTTCATCCCCCTGATAAAGCATGGCGATGGCAGGATAATGCTGTGTGGAGTATTTCCCTCAAAAAGGCTAAATCTGAAGTATTAAAATACATTGACGATTGTGGTTGAAATGATAAAATGTAAAAAAAAAAAAAAAATATTCAGCTTGTATTGATACTTTTACTTGATGCTGCATACTGTGTGGTTGACTTGGATGCATGTCAATTTTAATAGGATTTTAAATAGAGCTTCTAAAAAAAAAAATTTTTACTACAAAAAACAGTTTTACTTTTAACTTTTTAATCCCAATCATCTTAAAAATCACTAACCGGTTTTGAGAATATGTCTCACAGGTAGCCAATGTTTTATTTTTAAATGATAAAATGTTAAGCTCTTCAGAGGTTTTTATTTAATTACTAGTTAGAAAAAGCATATTGATTTATGCCATTTTGATGCACACTTTAATCAAACACGTTTTAATCAACCAGTAAGCCCTCTTTTTAATTGTAAAAAAAAAAGCTGCAACATTATCCATGAATACAAAACATACAAGAAGATATTTTTATGGTTCTTCATTTTGTTTTTATTTCTTTGCAACAAATCTTGCTCACAGAATGTAGCCAGAATGGGATGGAACACCCTTCAGTGGACATGTCTCTGGAGGACAGCTCAGGGATCTTGGTTGATGGTTTTGAAAGAACCTATGATGGCAAACTCAAGTGCCGCTACTGCAACTACGCCACAAGAGGCACAGCCCGACTCATTGAACACATCCGGATTCACACAGGTATATTCTTAGGGTTCATCCCACAAATTGCAATGTTTTGCAAGGATTTGTTTTATTTATGTGACTTAAAAATATTTATGTTGGAGTAAATTGCAAGCAAATGTTGGTCCTCCTGTTTGCACTTTTGTGTCTCTGTCCTCTGTTACTATTATGTGTACAATTGTATTTCACACTGACAAGATGTTCTTGTTTGGTCGAATTTTTTCTAACAGGAGAGAAGCCTCACCGCTGCCACCTGTGCCCTTTTGCCTCAGCCTACGAGCGCCACCTGGAAGCTCACATGCGGTCACACACGGGTGAGAAGCCTTATAAATGTGAGCTTTGCTCGTTCCGCTGCAGCGACCGCAGCAACCTGTCACACCATCGGCGCAGACGTCACAAACTTCTGCCAATGAAAGGTGCCCGTTCCCTTTCCCATAAGAAGATGCTTAGTGTTCTGCAGAAGAAGGCCAGCTCTCTTGGCTACGGTCGACGGCTCCTCATCAACTTCAGCCCCCCATCAATGGTCGTGCACAAAGCTGACGGTGTGAATGACTTCTCCCACGAGCTGCCCCACCTACGCCAAGAAACCTTCGATAATCAGAGTCGAGTGGTTGAGGACGGGCTATCCACTAATCCAAATCACCATCACCATGATATGGTTATGGATAACCCTCTGAACCAACTGTCCACCCTGGCAGGCCAGTTGGCCAGCCTTCCCTCAGAATCCCAGCCCCAAACTCAGGCTCCTATGTCTCCAGGAGCCGAGTCCGTCGTGGATGAAAAACCCTTCCTCATCCAGCAGCCGCACCCTGCCACAGCTCCTGTTGCTGTCACAGCCAGCATGACTCATGCTGCTTCTTCTTCCCCAATCACCCCAGAGCCCCGGGCCCCTCCGCACAGTAACTGCAGTCCTGCAGGTGGACCATGCAGCGATCACAGCGGACGTACCAGCACTCCAAGCATATCCAACAGCCAACCCAGCACCCCGGCCCCAGGCCAGTCTGCCCCTATTCAGGACCCCCACGTGCTGCATCACTGCCAACACTGTGACATCTACTTCCCTGACAACATTCTCTACACCATCCACATGGGGTGCCATGGCTACGAGAACCCATTCCAGTGCAACATCTGCGGCCACAAGTGCAAGAGCAAGTATGACTTTGCCTGTCACTTCGCTCGGGGGCAGCACAAGTGATCGCAGAATTCTGAGAACTTTTTAGCACACAGCTTGTTTTTACTTAATAGGAATATTATTTATTGGTCTTTCACTCGGCCTGTTTGTAGCGTAGTCTTTCAAAGTTATACTTGCAAAGGGCAATGTTAACATTCAGAAGGTTATTTTTTAGGTATAGTTCAATGTGTCCGTTTAGTGTTTTACAAAGGAATAATCAGTGTTTTTGACATCTTGAGAATTTATTTTCGGTGGTGGTAAATGTCACATTTATTCAAGATCCATTTCCCTACATAGTTAATTATTTAGAAATGCACTGAATTTGACTTAGCAAATTTACATATATGGATAAATTTTAGCAAATAAAAATATCCAAAATATTCAGTCAGTTTCCTATATTGGATCTTTAACATATAAAGTTTTAATTTACTTGTAAACAGAAAATCACATCAGGATGAAAGTCACTTGTGCTTGCTAAAGCAAGTTGGTCTACTCGTATTTTGACATTTGCACTTAAAACCTTTTCCTTTTAGAAAAACACAATGCCCATCAGAGGTTTACATGCACTCAGCTTTTGTATGAATGTCTATAACTTTGGGTGTTTAATGATGCATTTGAACTCTTCTTCAAGATGGAATGATCATAAAACACAAAACTTTAATAAGCTTTAAAAACAAGAACTGGGTGCACACTTTTACATTTACTGTGATCAAAATTATATACATACACCTCAAATAATATGTATTCTATTGTGCCTTAGCAGGTTGCAGAAAAATACCACTTTTGTTTTAGCCATCAGCAAGCATTAGGCCCAGTTCTGGCCAAAAGACTTACTACTTTTTGTGTCAGGATTGATCGTTTGTTTAAATCGGTTGATTTTCTGGCTTAAATGCTGCTTTAAAGGATAGTCCACAAATTTCCTACAGGGTTAAGGTCTGACTTTGGAAAGTCTTTACAGAAGAAACATGTTAACCTGTTTTATTGATTCCTAAACTAGTTTTAATGAATGTTTAAGATCATTGTACTGTTGGAAAAAAAAATCCAGTTGTGTCAGAATTTTAAGCATCTGAGCCAAACTGTGCCCATGACTTGGTTAGAATGATCCTGAACTATTCTGAACCCACTAAGGCTCTAGTCTGTAATGAACTGGAAGTTGCTCTAACACCAGTGTCACTGCCCAAAATGAAGCAAGTTTAACATTGCCATGTTAAACTTTGCCACAGACTAAGAAAGAAACCCCTGCTTCAACATCAGCATATTCTAGCTCAACTAAAATATACAGAAGTTGGCATGGAAAAGCCAAAAACGTTCTTGAGAAAACAGATCTAGTTGGCCACAATGTCTACGTTTGTTCGAGACTTTTAAACTGAAGAACACTGAGCCAACTGTCAAGCATGGTGGTTGTAGCATCATGGGTTTATTTTAGTGCTGGTGGTATGGGTGCTTTACATAAAGTGGTAGTGGTACATAATGCTAGGTGATCAACAAATTTAAATGAAATCTAGTCATTTTGCCAAGAAAAATTGTCAAATTTTCACCCAGAACTTGGCCTAAAGCATGACTATCAAGTGTGTGGTCAAAGTGCAACGTGCTGTAGCATGTACATCTCATGTTGACATTATGTGGATGAGAGAAGACCCAAAATTGTCTCAAACTTGTTTTTAAAAAATCATTGAAGTTGTATAATCATTCCTCCATGGGAAAAACTGTTCAGCCTAAAAAACAATCTGAGATGTATGCTTATGTTTAGCGTATGTAAACTTCTGACTTGGCATTGAACAAAATAGGCAATCCTGTGTGATATTTTTAGATCAGTAACAGCACCACAAAAATAAATTTTCAACACACCCAAAGCTACTTCTACTTATTTCTCAGATATTTACTGTTGGCCTTATTGAAGCCTTGTTGAAATTATTTGTGCTTGGAGCATTATTACAATTTCTTTGCAGTGCCTGACATTGTCACCTTTTTTGTGTCAAAGTTTGAAATGACTGTTATTTTAAAATACTATTTCCTCTTCTTAATATAGCAGCTAGACCCAGAACCTTATGGATAAAATGAGCTGGTTGTTGCGGTTTGATTGTAGTTGCTGTGATTGTATTTTTACCATTTTACTGGCCAAATTTCTTCTCCATGAATGCTGCTAAGTAACCTGAGAATCCACGCCAGCTCTTCTGGAATAAGAAAGTGGCATCAGCAGTGAAACCTGGCCAAAGCATGTATTATATGGTTTTTGGTCAGCAAGCTGCTTTATAGTGTTGTTTTAAGGTTCCTTCATCACGATAGCGTGGTAAACTTGTCTCTTTTAAATAATTTATTCAGAGTTTTATGATTTTTACCTGCATCATGTCATCGTCTGACTTTTTGAAATTGTATGAAGTCATTTTGTAACCAGTGTCTCTGTTTATTACAAAATCAAACTTGTGTCTCTTATGAACACTGTTTCAGGATTCCCATGTAGCACCACGGGTACCATGAGCTAGCCTTTGGTAGTTCTCAATGAAATTTTCATTTAAAAATAAGTATCCCAGTGCTTTTACTTTGAATATTTATGAAGTATTATATTCTGAATGGTTGGATAGATGTTCCATGTCAAAAAAAACCTTAATTGTGTTGCTGTAAGACTGCTACTTCAGCAAGGTTGTCCTTTGTCTTGGGTACTGTTGTCTGTTGCTTACCAACACTGTAGAGGGTGTAGTTGCTGTTTTTAGAAGCACCACCTTGTTATTGTCCCTAAATTTAATGGAGACATTCAGTAAAGGCTGCCTTATGTTCTCTGTCTGTCGTAGATTCATGAATGTTAAAACTTCTGGCCGTCACCAACTCTCTGAGCTGAGATGGCAGAAGAGTTTCTTGTGATATGGATTACTAATTTATAAGTAAAGTGTTTTCTAACCAACTTAAACTTTGTTTCATTTTTTTCTTTTGACCATTTTATTTTCCCAGAATGGGGCCTAAAAGTGTGTTCCAACAAACAAGGGATCACATTTTATGGCACTTCAGGGAACGTTTACTGTAGGGTGTAGGAAGTGAGGGTCTGACCAGTTGTCAGGTTCAATAGGAAAGGTGTAGGTTCCATCTTGGACCAGCAGTGGATCAGGTCTTGACCATTACAGAGCTCCCGGAGGGGTCATGGGAGAGCATGGGGTGCCAAAGAAGCTTCCAAGACTATTCAGTCCTTGTATAATCAAATCAAGAGCTCCTGGAGTCACAAAAGTTGAGGCTTCCATGGCTGCTCCTCATTTTCAATCTTTTTTGTGGTGTTCATTAAAGAGAACTCAGAGCATGGTCCAAAACAGGAGGGTGTTTAGTTTAGGAACCTCTGGGTCTCATCTTTGTTTTATGTCCATGGCTGAGTGTTAAGCTGCTGGAGTGGGAGTCAGTTCCTCTAGGTCTGCAGCCATGATTCTGAACTGGATGAAGGTGGAGCGGTCCCTCTGAGTCGGAGCTCGACCTTTATCCAAGAGGAGTCCAAGTATCGCTAAGATGGGGCAGGAAAAGGATAAAGTAATCGTAGGCTCATCTGAGGTTACGTCATGATGAAGAAACACCAAAGCTAAAAAGTGAAGTTCTAGATTTACCACTGTGTGTACATTCCAACGCTTACCTGTGGGCTTGAGAAAAGGATCATGCCTGGATAATGAGATCTCTGCATCAAAACGAGTCAACTGAGATGGTTCCAGCATCTTATTAGGATGCCTCCTAAATGCCCTCATTTGGAGCTTTTGTTTAGGTACTTTCCACTTGGCTGAGACCTCATGGCAGGCCCAGAACTCACAGGAAATACTCTATATCTTTTCCTGGCCTAGAAACACCTTGGGTTTCCCCAGAATGAGTAGGAGGGGGATATCTGGGTTTCTCTTGGAGCTGTTACCACAGCAAACCAAACTTGGATAAAGGGAAGATGATAGGTGGATGAAACGCTTCTTTTCAATATGTTTATTTTTTTGGTAATCAAAAATATATTAACTTCAGTGTAGGGTTTGACACAATGAGGCACTCAGAGACAGACTGTCTTTCAATAATGCATTTAATCAGGTAATTAGAAAGAAAATTACAGATGAGAAGAATTTAGCATCTCCTTTAAAGGAATATAGAGTTGATTGGAGGGGGTCTCCGCAGCATCAAGTTAAGCCTCATTCTGCTTTTCAGGCTCTTTCTTCTCTTTTTCAGAGTCTGCCAAAAAGAAAAATTCTTGACCTTAATTTTTCTCTTGAAGTAACAATATTTCTTTAGGCTTCCATTTGTATTGAAGGCAGTGTAGGAAAGAAATTCAGATATACTCTAACCTTTGAGCTGGATGGGACCCACAACCAGAGTTTGGCTCTCATGTTTGGACTCCAGCTCCCTGGCCACACGTGTACTGCAGCCACGGCGGCAGCGGGAATTGCTATCTGAGGCAGGACAGATCAGGACCTTGCACTGGAGGTAAACAGAATCTGTGCCTCGCAGGAACTGGAAGGCCTTGAATGTAAAACGGGCCCTGTACGAGCTGCCAGAAGAGATTGGCCGATATGTGCTGTCAACAGTACACCTGGAAGTAAAATAGAAATATCTCCTCACTTTTTAGTAAAAAAACAAGCACAAAAAGATGGCACCAGTGAGTTACATTTCCCTGTCTTACCCATTTTGAACTAAGTAATAA
Source organism: Anableps anableps (assembly GCA_014839685.1). NCBI lineage: Eukaryota > Metazoa > Chordata > Actinopteri > Cyprinodontiformes > Anablepidae > Anableps > Anableps anableps. The sequence continues at coordinate 23,433,171 of CM026076.1, forward strand.
GGTCTACTATCAAAATCAAAGGGTGATGGGGAGGCAACGCAAGTGTCCAGGAACAGGACAAGGCTGCTGTCATGCCTTCTCATTTCCACTTGAACATACAAGTCCTGGTTGAGAACTACCTCATATGGGACATCAGTCACCTGAATGTAAGAAAACGAAATATCAACATCATACCATTTCCAATAAAAATTTTCCACAGTCCCTTCTTCACCACCCAAACACACCTGATAGTAGAAGTTGCTGGACGTGTAGAAAGCCATGCTAGTGTTGTATCGACCCGAACCAGTGATGCTGCTGTTACCCCCATTACTCACAACAAACATTATCTGGGAAACAGAATCTGGCTCCATTATACAGGTGACATTCATCTTCAGGTGAGATTGACGTGTAATCTCTCCACTTGTGGAGGGCCATCCACGGACATTGTTGGTGTACACGACTCTGCCATTGTCAAACTGTTCATTGAAGAAGGTTTTGGGTCATGAGAATCTGCATATAGCTCTTGAGAGTTGCTGAACTTTAAAGAATAATGCTGAGAAATTGATCAATATTATTCATATTTTCAAGAATGTGATGAGTTGTTTACTTGTCTGACGTTTCCACAAGAGTTGATTGGAAAACTGAAGACCACCTCATAGCTGGAAATCTGTGGCTTGCAGTATGGATCATTCAGGTACAAACTGTGGGCATCATACCCCAGAGAGTTCAGGTAAGTCCTGCTGATAACAATGTTCATGTTGTCTGAGGAGCAGTCAACACGACCTGAAAGAGAATTATGTTCAATATTTGATAAAACATCTAGATAATTGTGTCCTACAGTGTCATAGAGAAGTATCCAGGCCTCTTTTTGCACAGTTTTCCAGAGTTTGTCACATTACAATCACAAATTTTAATGTATTTTATTGGGATTTTATGTGATAGACCAGAGGTGTCACAATTTTTTGCCACAGGGGCCAAAACTGCCAAGTTGAAAAATGCAAAAACTAATTTATTGTGACATTCATTAGCTTTTACTTGCTTAGCAATAAACTAACCCTAATCCATTGTATTTTAATGAAACTATTAAAGTAGTCTGATTCCTGTAGAAAATATTGTAATCAATGCAGATCTGAAAATGGTCTTGTATGTTTGCCCTGTTTGAAAGATAAATTGATAAAACTGTTTTTTTGTGTGTGCGTGTGTGTGTTTTTGTTGTTGTTTTCGCAACAACAAAAACAGGATATGAATCATTATTTCTTTGAAAACTCTTACTTTATGTGGTCAAGTTTAAAAGATGGGTTCACCCAAGTTTGAGAAAAAGTCACTGGATGTTTGTGGTTCCATTTACATTCAAATTGAATTACAAGCAAAAATGGGGTTCATGAAAGATGAATGGTTTGTGATTTCCATGTTAGGAAGTTTATAATTTGTTTTGTGAAAGGCCTGGCCTTAGTAAAAATTTCACCTTGTTTTTTTTTTTATTTTTTTTATTCTTATTATAAATGTATCTGCATCAATTCCCTGAGCGGATGAACTAAATTGATGCCATTCTTGAATTGCCATCCAGGGGCTGCACCTTGGGCATCGCTGTGGTAGACTAAGGAAAATTGTATATGTTTTAAGCCATTTTTTTTATAAATAACAAAAGAAGTGTGCTATGTATTTGTATTCAGACTCCTTCACTCTGATGCCTCTACATAAAATCCAATGCAACCAATGGACTTCAGAAATGAATAAAATCCACCTGTGTGTAATTTCTTGCCTAAATCCAGTTGTTATGTGAAGTTATCAGAGTTTTGTTGGACAACATTAGTGAACAAACAACAAACAACACCAAGGTCAGAGATAAGGTTGGAGGGAGGTTTTAAGCAGGTTTAGGTTAGAAAATAATATCCCAACCTTTGAACATCCACTGTTTAAACATTATACACAACTGCATACTTCCCATCCAGGTTGGGCAAGAAGAGCTTCAATCAGACAAACATCTATGAGCCTGATTGTAACTCTGGAGGAGCTACAGAGATCCACAGTTAAGGAGGAAGAATCTTTTGATGGGGACAACTATAAGTCAAGTTGTCTCCAATTCTCACCTTTATGAAATAAAACCATAGTTAAAAGAAAGCCATAAAATAAATCCCATTTACAGTTTTCCACAAACCATGTAGGCAACACAGCAAACGTGGAAGAAGGTGCTTTGGTCAGATGAGAGCAAGATGTAGTTTTTTTTTCTCCAAGTACAAAATACTTGTGGCAGAAAATAAATACCTTGAACACATTATTACCACAATGAAACATTGTAGTAGCAGCATCATGCTATAGGTATGCTTTTCTTCAAGGAAAGCTAAGTTACTCAGAAGTGATGGGACAAATAATGTTCAAGTTAATCCTTGAAGATAATCTGTTTGAAGCTGCAGAATAACAAGCCTAAATATAAAGCCAGAGTTCCAATGGAATGATTTAGATAGCGTGTACGTATGTTTTAGAATGGCCCAGTTGAAGTTCAGCAACAAATTTGACTGAAAAACTGTGGCAAGACATGAAGACTTATATTTATAGACATTCTCCATTTAAGCTGACTGAGTTTGAGCTGTTTTGCAAGGAATAGATACAAATTTCATTCTCCAGAAGATTTGCAGTTGTAACTGCAGTGAAAGGTTTCTCTACAACACCTTAACTTCAGTGTGGGGGTGGGGATGGATGTCAGTGGTTTAGTAGCAACCATTTCAATCGCCAGAATCTAAAGTGCAATGTTCAGAATCTCCAGCTGACACTGAAATCACCCACCAGATGGATTCCAATGAACATTGGTACATTTATTCAGAGCCTCCTTGTATTTGTTGTGGTTGATTTCAAAGAGAAAAGTCTACATAGTAAGGATGTAAATCCTGACATTCAATCCAAAAATATGACCAGCTGAACATTTGTCTCGTGTAGAATTTATAACTAAATGTCATATGGCCACAAAAACCCAGTCATACCTGAGCTGGGTTTCAGAGAACTCATAAACTCAGCTCTGAATCCTCGGCCGACCACAGAGCTGTCTGTCCGGAAGAGCACAGTCATGTAGTTGGAAGTGGAGTAGAAAGTCCTCAGACTGTTGTTGCACACTTTCCCCATATATGATGAATAAACAGATGGTCCATCATAGACTGAAATGTAGTCACAGTTGCAACAGTTCTCCAATCTGTTTGTAAAAGAGGGGGAAATGGTAAGAAAATGTAAAAACTTTGGAAAAGAGTTATTGAAATGTCAAACCAAACTGTACAGTATTTTCCATTCTCATAATGTGGCTGGATTTGACTGTTTTTACTCACTGTAGGTAAGAAAATGCCAAGAAGATCCTTTGGTCGTATGCAGCTCTGAGCTGCCACACACAATAGGAGTTGTCGTTGTAGTAGTTGGGGTGGTTGGGGCTTGAAAAAGTGCCAGAGCCAAACAGGGAGTCTCCACATGGCTCTGATAAAGGAGAATAAGATTTCATTGCTGTTTAATTTTATTTTATAACGATAATTTTGCCAGAAGAAATCCTACCTGAGGTTGTTGTTTGAACTGGGCAGTAGGCTGTTTAAACAAGAAATGTTTGTTTTTCAGAGTTACTTGGTTAAAAACTGATAAATGTTTTATACTGATGCATGATGGGATACTTACAATAGAAGTCATCGCAACAGTTTCCATTCCACTGACAGGAACTGTGGCAGGAGCAGCTTCCTAGGTAGCTACCACAGTTATATCGGCATGATGGCTGAACTGTGACAAGGGAGAAGGTTACAGAAGCGGAGGAATTGATCATTTCATCTTTTATTGTAAAGGTTGTACCTTGATGTTTAAACAGACATGCTCCTTTTAATTTTTGTAAATGTACTTAGAAATTACGGAGATGATTCAATTCTTTTTTCCAAATTTTGCTGTGAACATTTTAAGTTATCTGCATCTTCAAATATGTACACATTTACTGTGGTATATAGTGAACTTGAATGCATTGTTTGATAGCAAGGATCAAATTAAAATCCTTTTAAGTGACTTTGTTGACTAGAGTCTATACTTCAGCATATGATCTGTATTTGTTTATTTGGTAAAGTGCCTAAGATTATATTTGTTGTGAACTGGCATTATTTAACTAAATTGTAATAAATTCATATTTAATCAAAGTTTTTTCTTCTATTTTGTCTAAAAAGACCCTCTAGAGACAAGTTCTGCATGTTCAATACAAACATTGTGAGAAATGCATTGGAGAGGTGTTTTTTTTTTTTTTTTTTTTTTTTTTTTTAATCATCATATTGTTGTGTTCAGCTTGTCCCTTTAAAATATATCAACTGAAAATGAATGTCTTACCTGTGGTGGGAACATCGGTGGTCCATCCACAGTAAGCTGCATGAATCAGAAAATAAAGTGGGGTTTTTTTTTCTTCATTTATTTCACAATAGAAAATACTGTAATCAAAGTATGTCCAAACATGGAGGCAGAACATGTTGATGCTGCAGATTTGGTGCTTACAGTGGAAGTCAGGGCAGCAGTTTCCATACCACTGACATGACTCGGAGCAGGAGCAGCTTCCCAGGTTATAACCACAGTTGTAACGACAGGAGGGTTGAGCTGCAAGAACGGAGAGGGGAATGTAGTTGAAAAATCGATCATTCATCGAACTTTGTTAAACTTGTGTTTAAATGTTTAAATACATCCATTTCCCTGTTTTTCTTTTTTAAAACTACTGCATTGCAGCAAATCTTTAAGAGATGCTTCATCTGGTAAAATGTAAAAAAGGTCACATTCATCAAATTTGTTCATCGTGTTGTACAAATTTTTTAAATATACTTTAACATATATATATATATATATATATATATATATATATAGAAAATGTGGGAGGAATGGTTACGTCGACATCCCCATTCAACACTAACTGCCAAACAACAAACAACTAGTAGCTCAGTGTTCCAACATCCGCAAACGGCAAATGCTGTCACAACTTGAGATAGACGAGGTACAACACAAATGCTACGGCAAGGGGGAGCCAGGACGCCAGGTCAGAGGGGAGTTAGCTTCAACTCCCCACCCGGAGATTGGGTATGCAGCCCCAATAATGAACGAACCATCAAAGCTGAAAGAGGCAGCAACTGACCTGAGAGGTAGGATCGTGGCCCGAATGAACACCAGGCAATCCCGATGCCAATTACAATGGCTGAGTGAAGTACCTTCAGAAAGTCTCATTGAAGATGTGAATGCAGCGTTGAGAATGATCCCTACCAACACCATAACGGAAACCAATGAGCTGGTGTACAACTCACCATCAGTGATCCTTGAGATGCTCGGCTATAGGAGCAACCATGAGATTCAATACCCACCATGGAAAAGACGGTTAGAGGCTAAAATCAAGGTAACAAGGAGGGAAGTGAGCCAATTGTCAGAGCTCCAAAGAGGTGCAATCAAAAGACCAGTACCCAAGCGGTACAGCCAGATGCCCATACCTGAAGCGCTCGAAACTGCCAAACAAAGGCTCCAAGCCTTGGCCAGTCGCCTAAAGAGGTACACGAGAGAAAATGAAGCCAGGAGGATTAACCGGCTCTTCTCCACCCAACCAGCTAAAGTGTACTCTCAATGGCAGGGTAATAACAACAGAGCAGACCCACCAAGGCTGGAGACCCAACAGTACTGGAAAGGCATATGGGAAAGGGAGGCGACCCACAACAGCAATGCACAGTGGCTAATCTCTCTACGAGATGACCACAGCAACCTCCCTGAGCAAGCCCCAGTAACTATCACAGTGGCAGATGTCCAAGAAAGAGTCTCAGGTATGAAAAACTGGACAGCACCAGGTCCTGACATGATCCATGCCTACTGGCTAAAGAAACTCACTGCCCTCCATGAGCGACTGGCAGCTCAAATGAACCAGCTGCTACAAAGTGGGACTCACCCTGAATGGTTAACTGAAGGGCGCACAATCCTGATCCAGAAGGATCCCTCAAAGGGTTCGGTCCTATCCAACTATCGGCCAATAACCTGTCTCTCTACAACATGGAAGCTCATGTCAGGCACATAGGTGGGCACATGGATAAATACATGAGTACAGCACAGAAGGGCATCGGCATAAATACCAGAGGAGCCAAACACCAACTCCTGGTAGACCAAACAGTCGCCCGAGACTGCAAAACCCGACACACCAACCTGTGCACGGCTTGGATTGATTACAAGAAAGCCTATGACTCAATGCCACACACTTGGATCATTGAATGCTTAGAGATGTACAACATCAACAGGACTCTAAGAGCCTTCATTGCAGCCTCGATGGGGATGTGGAAAACCACCCTTGAAGCCAACTGCAAGCCAATTGCACAAGTGTCCATCAAATGTGGCATATACCAAGGAGATGCTCTGTCCCCACTGCTGTTCTGCATAGGTCTGAACTCCCTCAGCCAAGTCATCAACAAGACTGGCTACGGATACCGACTCAAGAACGGAGCCACCATCAGTCACCTCCTCTACATGGATGACATCAAGCTGTACGCTAAGAGCAAACGAGACATCAACTCACTGATCCACACCACCAGGATCTACAGCACTGACATTGGGATGTCATTCGGACTAGAGAAGTGTGGTCGGATGGTTACACAGAGAGGGAAGGTCATCCACACAGAAGGGGTCTCACTCCCAGAGGGAACAATAGCAGACATTGAGGACAGTTACAAGTACCTGGGAATACCACAAGCAAATGGCAGCCTCAATGAGATCACAAGGAAAGGAGCCACAGCCAAATACCTCCAACGAGTAAGGCAAGTCCTGAGAAGCCAGCTCAATGGCAAGAACAAGATCCGTGCGATAAACAGCTATGCCTTGCCAGTAATCAGATACCCTGCAGGAATAATAAGCTGGCCAAAGGAAGAGATAAAGACCATGGATGTTAAAACTCGGAAACTACTAACCATGCATGGAGGGTTCCACCCTAAATCCAGCATCCTGAGACTATACACGAGCCATAAGGATGGAGGCAGAGGACTAGCGAGTGTGAGAGCCACTGTCCAGGATGAAACATCCAAGATCCATAAATACATCAAGGTCAAAGCCTCAACCGACGATGTGCTCAGTGAATGTCTCAAACAATGGGGACCAGAGGATGAGGTGCTGGAGGAACCATCATGGGAGGATAAGCCCCTACATGGGATGTACCACCGACAAATAACTGAAGTGGCTGATATCAGGAAATCCTACCAATGGCTGGAAAAAGCTGGACTCAAGGACAGCACAGAGGCACTCATCCTGGCTGCACAGGAACAGGCCCTAAACACCAGAGCAATAGAGGCTCAGATCTACCATACCAGACAAGATCCAAGGTGTAGATTGTGCAAGGAGGCCCCTGAGACAGTCCAACACATAACAGCAGGGTGCAAGATGCTGGCAGGGAAAGCGTACATGGAACGTCATAACCAAGTGGCGGGCATAGTGTACAGAAACATCTGTGCAGGATATGGACTGGAAGCCCCGAGATCAAAGTGGGGCACACCCCCAAAGGTGGTGGAGAATGACTGAGCTAAGATCCTGTGGGACTTCCAGATCCAGACAGACAAAATGGTAATGGGGAACCAACCGGACATCGTGGTGGTGGATAAACAACAGAGGAAAACCGTTGTGGTGGATGTAGCAATACCAAGCGATTGCAACATCAGGAAAAAGGAACACGAGAAACTGGAGAAATACCAGGGCCTCAGAAAGGAACTGGAGAAGGCCTGGAAGGTGAAGACCACAGTGGTGCCTGTGGTCATCGGGGCCCTCGGGGCAGTCACCCCCAAACTGGAGCAGTGGCTAAAACAGATTCCAGGAACAACATCAGACATCTCAGTCCAGAAATGCGCAGTTCTCGGCACAGCCAAGATACTACGCAGAACCCTCAAGCTCCCAGGCCTCTGGTAGAGGACCCGAGCTCAGAGGTTGAGAAAGACCACCCGTGGAGGGTGAGAAGGGAATTTTATATATATATATATATATATATATATATTAGATATTTATAATGTTTTCTATTAATTTATGTAAAATATATCTCACTTAAATCATCACTTAAAGATTGTTAGAAAATGTCTTACCTGTGGTGGGAACATCAGTGGTCGATCCACAGTAAGCTGCATGAATCAGAAAATAAAGTGGGTTTTTTTTTTCTTCATTTATTTCACAATAGAAAATACTGTAATCAAAGTATGTCCAAACATGGAGGCAGAACATGTTGATGCTGCAGATTTGGTGCTTACAGAGGAAGTCAGGGCAGCAGTTTCCATTCCACTGACATGACTCGGAGCAGGAGCAGCTTCCCAGGTTATAACCACAGTTGTAACGACAGGAGGGTTGAGCTGCAAGAACGGAGAGGGGAATGTAGTTGAAAAATCGATCATTCATCGCATTTTGTTAAACTTGTGTTTAAATGTTTAAATACATCCATTTCCCTATTTTTTCATTTTTAAAACTACTGCATTGCAGCAAATCTTTAAGAGATGCTTCATCTGGTAAAATGTAAAAAAGTTCACATTCATCAAATTTGTACATCGTGTTGTACAAATTTTTCCAAATAGTTATATATTTTTTTAGATATTTATAGTATTTTCTATTAATTTACGTAAAATATATCTCACTTAAATTATCACTTAAAGATTGTTAGAAAATGTCTTACCTGTGGTGGTAGTATCACTGGTCCATCCACAGTAAGCTGCATGAATCAGAAAATAAAGTGTTTTTTTTTTTTTCTTCATTTATTTCACAATAGAAAATACTGTAATCAAAGTATGTCCAAACATGGAGGCAGAACATGTTGATGCTGCAGATTTGGTGCTTACAGTGGAAGTCAGGGCAGCAGTTTCCATTCCACTGACATGACTCGGAGCAGGAGCAGCTTCCCAGGTTATAACCACAGTTGTAACGACAGGAGGGTTGAGCTGCAAGAACGGAGAGGGGAATGTAGTTGAAAAATCGATCATTCATCGCACTTTGTTAAACTTGTGTTTAAATGTTTAAATACATCCATTTCCCTGTTTTTCTTTTTTAAAACTACTGCATTGCAGCAAATCTTTAAGAGATGCTTCATCTGGTAAAATGTAAAAAAGTTCACATTCATCAAATTTGTTCATCGTGTTGTACAAATTTTTTAAATATACTTTAACATATATATATATATATATATATATATATATATATATATATATAGAGAAAATGTGGGAGGAATGGTTACGTCGACATCCCCATTCAACACTAACTGCCAAACAACAAACAACTAGTAGCTCAGTGTTCCAACATCCGCAAACGGCAAATGCTGTCACAACTTGAGATAGACAAGGTACAACACAAATGCTACGGCAAGAGGGAGCCAGGACGCCAGGTCAGAGGGGAGTTAGCTTCAACTCCCCACCCGGAGATTGGGTATGCAGCCCCAATAATGAACGAACCATCAAAGCTGAAAGAGGCAGCAACTGACCTGAGAGGTAGGATCGTGGCCCGAATGAACACCAGGCAATCCCGATGCCAATTACAATGGCTGAGTGAAGTACCTTCAGAAAGTCTCATTGAAGATGTGAATGCAGCGTTGAGAATGATCCCTACCAACACCATAACGGAAACCAATGAGCTGGTGTACAACTCACCATCAGTGATCCTTGAGATGCTCGGCTATAGGAGCAACCATGAGATTCAATACCCACCATGGAAAAGACGGTTAGAGGCTAAAATCAAGGTAACAAGGAGGGAAGTGAGCCAATTGTCAGAGCTCCAAAGAGGTGCAATCAAAAGACCAGTACCCAAGCGGTACAGCCAGATGCCCATACCTGAAGCGCTCGAAACTGCCAAACAAAGGCTCCAAGCCTTGGCCAGTCGCCTAAAGAGGTACACGAGAGAAAATGAAGCCAGGAGGATTAACCGGCTCTTCTCCACCCAACCAGCTAAAGTGTACTCTCAATGGCAGGGTAATAACAACAGAGCAGACCCACCAAGGCTGGAGACCCAACAGTACTGGAAAGGCATATGGGAAAGGGAGGCGACCCACAACAGCAATGCACAGTGGCTAATCTCTCTACGAGATGACCACAGCAACCTCCCTGAGCAAGCCACAGAAACTATCACAGTGGCAGATGTCCAAGAAAGAGTCTCAGGTATGAAAAACTGGACAGCACCAGGTCCTGACATGATCCATGCCTACTGGCTAAAGAAACTCACTGCCCTCCATGAGCAACTGGCAGCTCAAATGAACCAGCTGCTACAAAGTGGGACTCACCCTGAATGGTTAACTGAAGGGCGCACAATCCTGATCCAGAAGGATCCCTCAAAGGGTTCGGTCCTATCCAACTATCGGCCAATAACCTGTCTCTCTACAACATGGAAGCTCATGTCAGGCACATAGGTGGGCACATGGATAAATACATGAGTACAGCACAGAAGGGCATCGGCATAAATACCAGAGGAGCCAAACACCAACTCCTGGTAGACCAAACAGTCGCCCGAGACTGCAAAACCCGACACACCAACCTGTGCACGGCTTGGATTGATTACAAGAAAGCCTATGACTCAATGCCACACACTTGGATCATTGAATGCTTAGAGATGTACAACATCAACAGGACTCTAAGAGCCTTCATTGCAGCCTCGATGGGGATGTGGAAAACCACCCTTGAAGCCAACTGCAAGCCAATTGCACAAGTGTCCATCAAATGTGGCATATACCAAGGAGATGCTCTGTCCCCACTGCTGTTCTGCATAGGTCTGAACTCCCTCAGCCAAGTCATCAACAAGACTGGCTACGGATACCGACTCAAGAACGGAGCCACCATCAGTCACCTCCTCTACATGGATGACATCAAGCTGTACGCTAAGAGCAAACGAGACATCAACTCACTGATCCACACCACCAGGATCTACAGCACTGACATTGGGATGTCATTCGGACTAGAGAAGTGTGGTCGGATGGTTACACAGAGAGGGAAAGTCATCCACACAGAAGGGGTCTCACTCCCAGAGGGAACAATAGCAGACATTGAGGACAGTTACAAGTACCTGGGAATACCACAAGCAAATGGCAGCCTCAATGAGATCACAAGGAAAGGAGCCACAGCCAAATACCTCCAACGAGTAAGGCAAGTCCTGAGAAGCCAGCTCAATGGCAAGAACAAGATCCGTGCGATAAACAGCTATGCCTTGCCAGTAATCAGATACCCTGCAGGAATAATAAGCTGGCCAAAGGAAGAGATAAAGACCATGGATGTTAAAACTCGGAAACTACTAACCATGCATGGAGGGTTCCACCCTAAATCCAGCATCCTGAGACTATACACGAGCCATAAGGATGGAGGCAGAGGACTAGCGAGTGTGAGAGCCACTGTCCAGGATGAAACATCCAAGATCCATAAATACATCAAGGTCAAAGCCTCAACCGACGATGTGCTCAGTGAATGTCTCAAACAATGGGGACCAGAGGATGAGGTGCTGGAGGAACCATCATGGGAGGATAAGCCCCTACATGGGATGTACCACCGACAAATAACTGAAGTGGCTGATATCAGGAAATCCTACCAATGGCTGGAAAAAGCTGGACTCAAGGACAGCACAGAGGCACTCATCCTGGCTGCACAGGAACAGGCCCTAAACACCAGAGCAATAGAGGCTCAGATCTACCATACCAGACAAGATCCAAGGTGTAGATTGTGCAAGGAGGCCCCTGAGACAGTCCAACACATAACAGCAGGGTGCAAGATGCTGGCAGGGAAAGCGTACATGGAACGTCATAACCAAGTGGCGGGCATAGTGTACAGAAACATCTGTGCAGGATATGGACTGGAAGCCCCGAGATCAAAGTGGGGCACACCCCCAAAGGTGGTGGAGAATGACTGAGCTAAGATCCTGTGGGACTTCCAGATCCAGACAGACAAAATGGTAATGGGGAACCAACCGGACATCGTGGTGGTGGATAAACAACAGAGGAAAGCCGTTGTGGTGGATGTAGCAATACCAAGCGATTGCAACATCAGGAAAAAGGAACACGAGAAACTGGAGAAATACCAGGGCCTCAGAAAGGAACTGGAGAAGGCCTGGAAGGTGAAGACCACAGTGGTGCCTGTGGTCATCGGGGCCCTCGGGGCAGTCACCCCCAAACTGGAGCAGTGGCTAAAACAGATTCCAGGAACAACATCAGACATCTCAGTCCAGAAATGCGCAGTTCTCGGCACAGCCAAGATACTACGCAGAACCCTCAAGCTCCCAGGCCTCTGGTAGAGGACCCGAGCTCAGAGGTTGAGAAAGACCACCCGTGGAGGGTGAGAAGGGAATTTTATATATATATATATATATATATATATATATATATATATATATATATATATATATATATATATATATATATATATATATATATATATATATATTAGATATTTATAATGTTTTCTATTAATTTATGTAAAATATATCTCACTTAAATCATCACTTAAAGATTGTTAGAAAATGTCTTACCTGTGGTGGGAACATCAGTGGTCGATCCACAGTAAGCTGCATGAATCAGAAAATAAAGTGGGGGTTTTTTTTCTTCATTTATTTCACAATAGAAAATACTGTAATCAAAGTATGTCCAAACATGGAGGCAGAACATGTTGATGCTGCAGATTTGGTGCTTACAGAGGAAGTCAGGGCAGCAGTTTCCATTCCACTGACATGACTCGGAGCAGGAGCAGCTTCCCAGGTTATAACCACAGTTGTAACGACAGGAGGGTTGAGCTGCAAGAACGGAGAGGGGAATGTAGTTGAAAAATCGATCATTCATCGCACTTTGTTAAACTTGTGTTTAAATGTTTAAATACATCCATTTCCCTATTTTTTCTTTTTTAAAACTACTGCATTGCAGCAAATCTTTAAGAGATGCTTCATCTGGTAAAATGTAAAAAAGTTCACATTCATCAAATTTGTACATCGTGTTGTACAAATTTTTCAAATAGTTATATATTTTTTTAGATATTTATAGTATTTTCTATTAATTTACGTAAAATATATCTCACTTAAATTATCACTTAAAGATTGTTAGAAAATGTCTTACCTGTGGTGGTAGTATCACTGGTCCATCCACAGTAAGCTGCATGAATCAGAAAATAAAGTGTTTTTTTTTTTTTTTCTTCATTTATTTCACAATAGAAAATACTGTAATCAAAGTATGTCCAAACATGGAGGCAGAACATGTTGATGCTGCAGATTTGGTGCTTACAGTGGAAGTCAGGGCAGCAGTTTCCATACCACTGACATGACTCGGAGCAGGAGCAGCTTCCCAGGTTATAACCACAGTTGTAACGACAGGAGGGTTGAGCTGCAAGAACGGAGAGGGGAATGTAGTTGAAAAATCGATCATTCATCGCACTTTGTTAAACTTGTGTTTAAATGTTTAAATACATCCATTTCCCTGTTTTTCTTTTTTTTTAAAACAACTGCATTGCAGCAAATCTTTAAGAGACGCGTCATCTGGTAAAATGTAAAAAAGTTCACATTCATCAAATTTGTACATCGTGTTGTACAAATTTTTCCAAATAGTTATATATTTTTTTAGATATTTATAGTATTTTCTATTAATTTACGTAAAATATATCTCACTTAAACCATCACTTAAAGATTGTTCAAAAATGTCTGACCTGTGGTGGGAACATCGGTGGTCCATCCACAGTAAGCTGCATGAATCAGAAAATAAAGTGGGGTTTTTTTTTCTTCATTTATTTCACAATAGAAAATACTGTAATCAAAGTATGTCCAAACATGGAGGCAGAACATGTTGATGCTGCAGATTTGGTGCTTACAGTGGAAGTCAGGGCAGCAGTTTCCATACCACTGACATGACTCGGAGCAGGAGCAGCTTCCCAGGTTATAACCACAGTTGTAACGACAGGAGGGTTGAGCTGCAAGAACGGAGAGGGGAATGTAGTTGAAAAATCGATCATTCATCGCACTTTGTTAAACTTGTGTTTAAATGTTTAAATACATCCATTTCCCTGTTTTTCTTTTTTAAAACTACTGCATTGCAGCAAATCTTTAAGAGATGCTTCATCTGGTAAAATGTAAAAAAGGTCACATTCATCAAATTTGTTCATCGTGTTGTACAAATTTTTTAAATATACTTTAACATATATATATATATATATATATATATATATATATATATATATATATATATATATATATATATAGAAAATGTGGGAGGAATGGTTACGTCGACATCCCCATTCAACACTAACTGCCAAACAACAAACAACTAGTAGCTCAGTGTTCCAACATCCGCAAACGGCAAATGCTGTCACAACTTGAGATAGACGAGGTACAACACAAATGCTACGGCAAGGGGGAGCCAGGACGCCAGGTCAGAGGGGAGTTAGCTTCAACTCCCCACCCGGAGATTGGGTATGCAGCCCCAATAATGAACGAACCATCAAAGCTGAAAGAGGCAGCAACTGACCTGAGAGGTAGGATCGTGGTCCGAATGAACACCAGGCAATCCCGATGCCAATTACAATGGCTGAGTGAAGTACCTTCAGAAAGTCTCATTGAAGATGTGAATGCAGCGTTGAGAATGATCCCTACCAACACCATAACGGAAACCAATGAGCTGGTGTACAACTCACCATCAGTGATCCTTGAGATGCTCGGCTATAGGAGCAACCATGAGATTCAATACCCACCATGGAAAAGACGGTTAGAGGCTAAAATCAAGGTAACAAGGAGGGAAGTGAGCCAATTGTCAGAGCTCCAAAGAGGTGCAATCAAAAGACCAGTACCCAAGCGGTACAGCCAGATGCCCATACCTGAAGCGCTCGAAACTGCCAAACAAAGGCTCCAAGCCTTGGCCAGTCGCCTAAAGAGGTACACGAGAGAAAATGAAGCCAGGAGGATTAACCGGCTCTTCTCCACCCAACCAGCTAAAGTGTACTCTCAATGGCAGGGTAATAACAACAGAGCAGACCCACCAAGGCTGGAGACCCAACAGTACTGGAAAGGCATATGGGAAAGGGAGGCGACCCACAACAGCAATGCACAGTGGCTAATCTCTCTACGAGATGACCACAGCAACCTCCCTGAGCAAGCCACAGAAACTATCACAGTGGCAGATGTCCAAGAAAGAGTCTCAGGTATGAAAAACTGGACAGCACCAGGTCCTGACATGATCCATGCCTACTGGCTAAAGAAACTCACTGCCCTCCATGAGCGACTGGCAGCTCAAATGAACCAGCTGCTACAAAGTGGGACTCACCCTGAATGGTTAACTGAAGGGCGCACAATCCTGATCCAGAAGGATCCCTCAAAGGGTTCGGTCCTATCCAACTATCGGCCAATAACCTGTCTCTCTACAACATGGAAGCTCATGTCAGGCACATAGGTGGGCACATGGATAAATACATGAGTACAGCACAGAAGGGCATCGGCATAAATACCAGAGGAGCCAAACACCAACTCCTGGTAGACCAAACAGTCGCCCGAGACTGCAAAACCCGACACACCAACCTGTGCACGGCTTGGATTGATTACAAGAAAGCCTATGACTCAATGCCACACACTTGGATCATTGAATGCTTAGAGATGTACAACATCAACAGGACTCTAAGAGCCTTCATTGCAGCCTCGATGGGGATGTGGAAAACCACCCTTGAAGCCAACTGCAAGCCAATTGCACAAGTGTCCATCAAATGTGGCATATACCAAGGAGATGCTCTGTCCCCACTGCTGTTCTGCATAGGTCTGAACTCCCTCAGCCAAGTCATCAACAAGACTGGCTACGGATACCGACTCAAGAACGGAGCCACCATCAGTCACCTCCTCTACATGGATGACATCAAGCTGTACGCTAAGAGCAAACGAGACATCAACTCACTGATCCACACCACCAGGATCTACAGCACTGACATTGGGATGTCATTCGGACTAGAGAAGTGTGGTCGGATGGTTACACAGAGAGGGAAGGTCATCCACACAGAAGGGGTCTCACTCCCAGAGGGAACAATAGCAGACATTGAGGACAGTTACAAGTACCTGGGAATACCACAAGCAAATGGCAGCCTCAATGAGATCACAAGGAAAGGAGCCACAGCCAAATACCTCCAACGAGTAAGGCAAGTCCTGAGAAGCCAGCTCAATGGCAAGAACAAGATCCGTGCGATAAACAGCTATGCCTTGCCAGTAATCAGATACCCTGCAGGAATAATAAGCTGGCCAAAGGAAGAGATAAAGACCATGGATGTTAAAACTCGGAAACTACTAACCATGCATGGAGGGTTCCACCCTAAATCCAGCATCCTGAGACTATACACGAGCCATAAGGATGGAGGCAGAGGACTAGCGAGTGTGAGAGCCACTGTCCAGGATGAAACATCCAAGATCCATAAATACATCAAGGTCAAAGCCTCAACCGACGATGTGCTC
This sequence comes from Anableps anableps, assembly GCA_014839685.1. Lineage (NCBI taxonomy): Eukaryota > Metazoa > Chordata > Actinopteri > Cyprinodontiformes > Anablepidae > Anableps > Anableps anableps. The sequence continues at coordinate 23,449,548 of CM026076.1, forward strand.
AGTGAATGTCTCAAACAATGGGGACCAGAGGATGAGGTGCTGGAGGAACCATCATGGGAGGATAAGCCCCTACATGGGATGTACCACCGACAAATAACTGAAGTGGCTGATATCAGGAAATCCTACCAATGGCTGGAAAAAGCTGGACTCAAGGACAGCACAGAGGCACTCATCCTGGCTGCACAGGAACAGGCCCTAAACACCAGAGCAATAGAGGCTCAGATCTACCATACCAGACAAGATCCAAGGTGTAGATTGTGCAAGGAGGCCCCTGAGACAGTCCAACACATAACAGCAGGGTGCAAGATGCTGGCAGGGAAAGCGTACATGGAACGTCATAACCAAGTGGCGGGCATAGTGTACAGAAACATCTGTGCAGGATATGGACTGGAAGCCCCGAGATCAAAGTGGGGCACACCCCCAAAGGTGGTGGAGAATGACTGAGCTAAGATCCTGTGGGACTTCCAGATCCAGACAGACAAAATGGTAATGGGGAACCAACCGGACATCGTGGTGGTGGATAAACAACAGAGGAAAACCGTTGTGGTGGATGTAGCAATACCAAGCGATTGCAACATCAGGAAAAAGGAACACGAGAAACTGGAGAAATACCAGGGCCTCAGAAAGGAACTGGAGAAGGCCTGGAAGGTGAAGACCACAGTGGTGCCTGTGGTCATCGGGGCCCTCGGGGCAGTCACCCCCAAACTGGAGCAGTGGCTAAAACAGATTCCAGGAACAACATCAGACATCTCAGTCCAGAAATGCGCAGTTCTCGGCACAGCCAAGATACTACGCAGAACCCTCAAGCTCCCAGGCCTCTGGTAGAGGACCCGAGCTCAGAGGTTGAGAAAGACCACCCGTGGAGGGTGAGAAGGGAATTTTATATATATATATATATATATATATATATATATATATATATATTAGATATTTATAATGTTTTCTATTAATTTATGTAAAATATATCTCACTTAAATCATCACTTAAAGATTGTTAGAAAATGTCTTACCTGTGGTGGGAACATCAGTGGTCGATCCACAGTAAGCTGCATGAATCAGAAAATAAAGTGGGTTTTTTTTTTCTTCATTTATTTCACAATAGAAAATACTGTAATCAAAGTATGTCCAAACATGGAGGCAGAACATGTTGATGCTGCAGATTTGGTGCTTACAGAGGAAGTCAGGGCAGCAGTTTCCATTCCACTGACATGACTCGGAGCAGGAGCAGCTTCCCAGGTTATAACCACAGTTGTAACGACAGGAGGGTTGAGCTGCAAGAACGGAGAGGGGAATGTAGTTGAAAAATCGATCATTCATCGCACTTTGTTAAACTTGTGTTTAAATGTTTAAATACATCCATTTCCCTATTTTTTCTTTTTTAAAACTACTGCATTGCAGCAAATCTTTAAGAGATGCTTCATCTGGTAAAATGTAAAAAAGTTCACATTCATCAAATTTGTACATCGTGTTGTACAAATTTTTCAAATAGTTATATATTTTTTTAGATATTTATAGTATTTTCTATTAATTTACGTAAAATATATCTCACTTAAATCATCACTTAAAGATTGTTAGAAAATGTCTTACCTGTGGTTGTAGTATCACTGGTCCATCCACAGTAAGCTGCATGAATCAGAAAATAAAGTGTTTTTTTTTTTTTCTTCATTTATTTCACAATAGAAAATACTGTAATCAAAGTATGTCCAAACATGGAGGCAGAACATGTTGATGCTGCAGATTTGGTGCTTACAGTGGAAGTCAGGGCAGCAGTTTCCATACCACTGACATGACTCGGAGCAGGAGCAGCTTCCCAGGTTATAACCACAGTTGTAACGACAGGAGGGTTGAGCTGCAAGAACGGAGAGGGGAATGTAGTTGAAAAATCGATCATTCATCGCACTTTGTTAAACTTGTGTTTAAATGTTTAAATACATCCATTTCCCTGTTTTTCTTTTTTTTAAAACAACTGCATTGCAGCAAATCTTTAAGAGACGCGTCATCTGGTAAAATGTAAAAAAGTTCACATTCATCAAATTTGTACATCGTGTTGTACAAATTTTTCAAATAGTTATATATTTTTTTAGATATTTATAATGTTTTCTATTAATTTATGTAAAATATATCTCACTTAAATCATCACTTAAAGATTGTTAGAAAATGTCTTACCTGTGGTGGGAACATCAGTGGTCGATCCACAGTAAGCTGCATGAATCAGAAAATAAAGTGGGTTTTTTTTTTCTTCATTTATTTCACAATAGAAAATACTGTAATCAAAGTATGTCCAAACATGGAGGCAGAACATGTTGATGCTGCAGATTTGGTGCTTACAGTGGAAGTCAGGGCAGCAGTTTCCATACCACTGACATGACTCGGAGCAGGAGCAGCTTCCCAGGTTATAACCACAGTTGTAACGACAGGAGGGTTGAGCTGCAAGAACGGAGAGGGGAATGTAGTTGAAAAATCGATCATTCATCGCATTTTGTTAAACTTGTGTTTAAATGTTTAAATACATCCATTTCCCTATTTTTTCTTTTTTAAAACTACTGCATTGCAGCAAATCTTTAAGAGATGCTTCATCTGGTAAAATGTAAAAAAGTTCACATTCATCAAATTTGTACATCGTGTTGTACAAATTTTTCCAAATAGTTATATATTTTTTTAGATATTTATAGTATTTTCTATTAATTTACGTAAAATATATCTCACTTAAATTATCACTTAAAGATTGTTAGAAAATGTCTTACCTGTGGTGGTAGTATCACTGGTCCATCCACAGTAAGCTGCATGAATCAGAAAATAAAGTGTTTTTTTTTTTTTCTTCATTTATTTCACAATAGAAAATACTGTAATCAAAGTATGTCCAAACATGGAGGCAGAACATGTTGATGCTGCAGATTTGGTGCTTACAGTGGAAGTCAGGGCAGCAGTTTCCATACCACTGACATGACTCGGAGCAGGAGCAGCTTCCCAGGTTATAACCACAGTTGTAACGACAGGAGGGTTGAGCTGCAAGAACGGAGAGGGGAATGTAGTTGAAAAATCGATCATTCATCGCACTTTGTTAAACTTGTGTTTAAATGTTTAAATACATCCATTTCCCTGTTTTTCTTTTTTTTAAAACAACTGCATTGCAGCAAATCTTTAAGAGACGCGTCATCTGGTAAAATGTAAAAAAGTTCACATTCATCAAATTTGTACATCGTGTTGTACAAATTTTTCAAATAGTTATATATTTTTTTAGATATTTATAGTATTTTCTATTAATTTACGTAAAATATATCTCACTTAAACCATCACTTAAAGATTGTTCAAAAATGTCTGACCTGTGGTGGGAACATCACTGGTCGATCCACAGTAAGCTGCATGAATCAGAAAATAAAGTGGGTTTTTTTTCTTATATATTTCACAACACAAATACCGTAATCAAAGCATGTCTAAATATGAATGCAGGACCAGTTCATGTTGGTGATTTTGTGCTTACAGTAGAAATCATGGCAGCAGTTTCCATTCCACTGGCATGAGTATTGGCAGGAGCAGCTTCCCAGGTAGCTACCACAGTTGTTTTCACATGACTGTTGAGCTGCTGTGCACAAGAGGGTTTAAATATTTCAGTGATCAATAGCTTGTATCACCTTTTCTCACACACTCTTATCCTACCTGTGGTGTCAGGGATAAGGATCTCTTCACAGTATGCTGCATGAGGAAGAGAAGAAGAAATCAAATTCATTATATCACAAAATGTCTATCTATGGAAGGTGGATGCTATAATCATTGGTGCCTTTAATTTAGTGCTTACAGTGGTAGTCAGGGCAGCAGTTTCCATTGTGCTGACAGGAACTGGAGCAGGAGCAGCTTCCCAGGTAGCTACCACAGTTGTATTGACATGAAGTCTGAGCTGCTGAACAGGTCAAAGTAAAAGTAATCAAGTAATTCACAAATGTTGTATCTACCTGGCTCTTTCAACTTTCTGTAGATGTACAGTACCCTGCAAAAATATCCCCATGCCTTGAACATTTTCATATTATTTTCATGTTATAACCACAAAAATGCATTTCACTGGAATTTTTGGGAAAGGAAAACAAGAACTTTCAGTTTGTTTAGTAAAAATTAAAAAAAACAAAACATTTGTATTCTGCCCTGCTTGGTCAATATTTTATAGAACTGCAGTTATAGCTTCAAGTCTTTAAGATATGTCTGTTCCTGTTTTACAAAAGTATTCCCACAGTAACATCCTGCCACCACCATGCTGAAGTGTTTTGGGTGATGTGCAGGTTTAAATTTCTGTTAAATAGCATTTAAAATATAGGGCAAAGTTAAGATTTTGTCTGATCTGACCAGATCGTCTTTCTCCATATATTTGCTTTGTCTCCTACATGGCTTGTGGCAAACTGCAAATGGAAACTTATTTGGCTTTTCTTCAACAAGGTCTGTCTTCTTACCACTATGAAGGCCATTTCACTGAGCGAACAAGTTGATGTCCAGTAAATAAATTCTCCCAGATCTATAACTCCTCCAGAGTTCCTCTTGGCTACTTCTCTGATTAATGCTGTCCTTGTCTGGCTAGTAAGATTAGGTTGGTTTTCATATTTTGGTGAGTTTACTGTTGTGCCATACATGTTTTGATTTCAGTAGTTTAAACAGTGGATGTTTATCTTTCATAAGCTAATTCTCCTTCAGTCTTCTCCATAACTGTGTCTCTGGCCTTGGTGCCATGTTCCCTAGCCTCCATGATGCTGTTAGTTCACGAACGTCCTTGAACAAATCACTGGGGCCCTCAGATTAACTTACAAGTTGACTCTATTTACCATAGTTGTTTAAGGGAGGGCAACTGGTCCCATTGCATTTTGTTCAGAAAGTTTTGTGAAAAAAAAAACCCAAAAAAAAAACAAACAAACAAAAAAAAAAACAACTGTGTACTACTTTGTCTTAATCTATTCAATGCAATCCAAAAAACATACATTGGATTTTGTGGTTGTAATGTGATAAAATGTGAAAAAGTTTAAGGGTTGTGAATACTTTTCAAAGGAACAATAAAGGTGTCTGTGTTGCTTGTTTTTACTATGTCCATTCATTGTAATCTATAAAAATGTGAAAAAAAAATGTATTAATTTTCCTCTATTAAAGGCTCTGAAAAGGTTGTCTTACATGTGGTGGGATAGGTGGTAGTGGTGTCTCCACAGTATGCTGCACAAGAAAGGAGAAAAAAAAACTAGTTTTGTACTCATTTTTCACAGCAGTGTTTATACAAGCTTTTATGAGCACTATCAACAAAGAACCTGTTGAGGTTGCACTTACAGTAGAAGTCATGACAGCAGTTTCCATAGTATTGACAGAAGCTAGAGCAGGAGCAGCTTCCCATGTCCCATCCACAGTTGTATTGACAAGAAGGCTGAGCTGAGAGAGACAGGTAAACACTGAAGTTGTACAAGCTCAGACAGTTGTAGGTAGGTTAGACTGCTAACCAAGGCAGAAAACACAACACTGTCAATTCATATCAAAGTACTTCAACACTTTATGATAGAGAAAGATAACATCTACACAGAGATTTTCTGGCTTTATTAAGCACATTAAATGTTTTTATATTAAAATAAAGTTGCAGATCAGGGTTACACGGCATAATCTTGTAAAAGAACACAATACAGTAGGATGATTGAAGTTGGAATACAACAGACAATCTCTTATCTGACAGTTACCTTCTGATACAGTATAATACATTGGGCCCTTTGTCCAACCTGGAGGATTTTGAGAAACTCTGCATTAGTCAAGGAAAGGGTGATAATCTGAAAATATGTTGTTTTGATTTACACTAAATAGTGGTCAATTCTCAAGATATGCACATTTTTTTTCCATATGTAGAGACTGATGTTCCAAATGTTGAAAAAAATAATAAATTGAATAAATAAAACTGAATAGTACCTCTCACTCCTTGTGTAAAGAGAACAATGCAAAGAATTATGAGAGCTCTCATGGTGAATCTGTTCCCCAACTTCCAACCTGCTTCATCTCCTGATCACTGCAGTTTATATACTCAACAGCTGACTGGTTACAACCCCCATAAAGCTCCTGATGTCACCAAATATATGAGTGAAATATCACCCAGTAACGTATAGCTATGAGAAGTACACACTTGATTAAATATAATAAATGACAATGACTCACCTGATTCTTCAGGATGTGTTCAGAAGTGTATGCTTGTTCTGGATTTCATGAGGGGTTTGTAAACCTTAAAAATGGGCAGATAATAAAGTTATAAATTAGCAACGGTGAATGAGCACAGACATGAAATTTCCACCATATACTGTGTAACTATAATAAGGCTGAAAATACATATACTTTTTGCTTTACCAAAAAATATGTTAAATGGAATTATAAACCATTTAAAGGCAGGTTTATCTGGATGCAAAGACTCTTTATTTAGATACAGTCTCATGATAACATATTTGCCCCCAATAGATTTTTTTTTCTCTTTTTGCTTTTTTTTGTCATACTTACATTTTCAAAACCATCAAACATTTTTATAATCAGAAAAAACTTTAGTTTGGGTCTTAAGTCCCCTTACTTAAATATAAAATACAATGTTATTAAAGGTAACAAAGTTACCAAAACTAGCCTGGTTCTCTGTGAAAAAGTAATTGCCTCCTCAACCTTACAACTAATTTTTCCACGTGTGGCAAAAATTGCTATGGAGCATTTGCAATAACTGTTAAGGAGTCTTTTAAGGAGTCTTCATTCAGCTGCAGAGTAGGGTTTCCAAGAATGACCTGCCTGTTTAAGTTCATTCCACAGCATTGAAGTCCAGACTTTGACTAGGCCACTCCAAAACCTTCATTTGTTATGTTTTGGCTTTTGTTTTCACAACTGGACTTGCTAGTGTGCCTTGGATCATTGTCTTGGTACATAACCAAAGTGTGCTTGAGTTTAATATCATTAACTGTTGGCCTGACATATTCGTTCAGTATTTTACTGGTACAGAGCAGGATTACACTTGCATCGACTGTGGCAAGCCCTCAAGACCCCAAATAAGTTAATTTTATACCAGATGTCTCAAGATGCACTTCTTCCAAAAATTTTCACATTTGTCGAGTCAGTCTACAGATCATAAGGCTTTTCCCAAAGGTCTTGGTAATTTGGGATATGTGATAGGAGCTGTTTTTTTTTTTTATCAACAATGATTTTTGCCTTGAATCTCTCCCATGAATCCAATTTTTTTCCAGTCTCTTTCTTATCATTCACACTGACCTTATTTGGGACAAGTGAGGCCTGCAGTGCTTCAGATGTTGTTCTGGGTTTTTTTGTGACCTCCTTTATGTATTGCAAATTACTCACTGTAGTTCACTGGAACCCCAAAACTTTAGAAATGATTTTGTAACCATTTCAATTTTCATAGAAATATTGATTGATATGCACTGTTTTCATCTGCTCTTGAGTGTGTCTAAACTGGGGCATGATGTGTTGGTTTTTGAAATCTTTTCCTACTTCATCTTGTCAGAGAAGTTCTATCAAAATGATTTTTTTGATGTTACAGGTCTTGGAGTTGTCAGGCGAAGTTGTGTTTATTGAAATTATGGCTAATCACACATCAGGCTGCACAGTGGTGTAGTTGGTAGCACTGTTGCCTTGCAGCAAGAAAGTTCTGGGTTCAAATCCTGGCCTGGGGTCTGCATGTTCTCCCTGTGCATGTCTGGATACTTTAGCTTCCTCCCTCAAAAAACATGACTGTTAGGTTAATTGGCCTCTCTAAACTCTCCTTAGGTGTGTGGTTGTTCATCCTATTTGTCTTTGTGTGATGGACTGGTGTGCTGTTGACTGCTGGAAATAGGCACCAGCCCCCCTCATAACCCTATAAGGATAAGTGTGTTAGATAATGGATGGATGGTTATTCACAGTTTTAATATTTAAGTATCATTCCAAATATAACTTATTTTGAAACCAAAATAATGCTTTTCTTGGTGAAAGTAGGAGCAAACAGAACATAAAGGCATAAAAATACAATGTAAAGGCAAGCAAATGAACCATTCTGAATAAGTGAGTAGAAAAATACAAGATGCATATGGGCATATAAAAACTAGTAATGCCTATCAATGGAGTTGTAATATTGTCCTAAAGACCTGACCTACTTTTCTAAAGTCAAAACCCAGAAGCAGACCAAGGCCTCACTGGAGGAACAGTATGTATCCCTTCAAGCCTGAATGAACTGGATAATGTTGCTGGAAAGAGAGATTATTGGGTTTCCTCCCTGGACCTTTAACCCCTATGACCTAATCCTGGGTTAGTGGATGGATAGATCAGATAGATACTAAAGTGCATTCAGTGTTTGAGAAAAAAAAACTGAAAGTGTACTAAGAGATAGATGCAGTAAAGTTAAGGACATCAAAATTATCACAATTTAAAATTTGACAACATTTAAAAAGTAATTTTTTTTAATTCCATGTTTCTGACTGTTTTAACACTATTGCATGGGGAATACCTTTACTTTCATTATTAAATTAGCATTTTAAATGCAGAATTCTCATTACTGTTATTAAAAATAAACTTTTCTCTAATCTAATAATATATTTGTCAAGGATCCAAAAACATTCAATATACATAAATAGATTTAAATATGCCAATTTCTTTTAGTTTTAAAATAGTGTTGCCCACAGTGATTAAACAAAGATATGTAGGGCAATGAGGTTATTTGACTACCAGTCTGTTAGAAATTATCCAAGCAGTCATAAATTAACTAGACTCAAATCAAAATGAAGACAGACAAGGAAAATTCTGCAGTAACGTCATCTAGCACATGAAGTAAAAAGTCAAATAATATTTAATTTTCTCTTTATCGATTTCTTTTTGCGGTACTTGTACTTATAACAGTGGGAATGTTTACAAGAGATTAAACAAGGACTATAAAACAGCTGACAGAATGATGTTTCTCCTTTTTATGAGGAAATAAAGCCTTGTTGAATCAGGTGCACATTTTCCACCCAAACACCAGAGATGAAACCTCTAATAGTACATCATATCTTAATACATGCATGACAAAGTACAAGCAAAACACATGACTACCATTAGCTTTCTTCCCAGGGCTTTTGGTTGAAGGTTAAATAATTGGAGGACCAAGAAGTAGAAGTTATTTAGATGACTGCATCTGTCCAGAAGCACTGAGACTGAAGTTACACATTGGGCCAATTTCCTTTCATAGGGCAACTCCTCTCAGTGAGTTGCCCTATCAAATCAGGGACCTGTTTGCTAAGGTACAAACTGCTCATCAGTTCAGTGTAAATGCAGTGCTGTGAAAAAGTATTTACCCCTTCACAAATTTCTTCTGGTTTTGCTTTTGGTCAAGTGTTAAATGTTTTAGAAGATTATCAAAATAAAAAAAATCAGACAAAGATAAACAGAAAATAAAAAAGTGATTTTTAAAAAATTACTATGAGAAGGCTATCTATGCCAACCTGTACCTATATGAAAATATGATTACCACCATTTTAAAAATCCTAAATTAATTCTCCACATCTAACTGCTAGCTCTATAGAATCAATAAATTGCTAAGACAGAACCTGTCTGACAACATGAAGTAGGCCATAAGATCTCAAACAGACATGTCACCCCCAGATCTAAAAGAAAATTAAAAACAGATTAGATACAAAGTCATTAAAATCTAAGCAGAAACCAACATCTCTGAACTGATAATAAAACAATGTAAAAGAGGTATCACATTGGGGAAAAAAAGATTTGTTTTAAGTTACATTTTCTCCATAACAATGGCATGTCAAAATGATCTATTTCCTTCTTAAACAATCTTATCACCATCCTCTTGGCACAAACAGGATTTGGCATGTGTTTTTGTGTTGCTTTTTAGACTGTTGTTTAATAGTCAAAGACACACAGTAATACTGAATAACTGCCTCATACTAAATGGTGAAGTTGGCTTTTTAAAAAAATGGAATGAAATATGAAGCACTTACTCCAATGCATGTTGTTTTTTAACAGCTGTACAGCCATAGAAATCAAAAAGATTTTAGGTGGCCTTTATTTAATTCTGGTCTTATGAGGGCAGTGTGAAAATGTTTACTGCTATTACACCAATCAGACCCTTCTAAGAATTACTATCCAGCTTTTGAAATTTTGCAGAGCTTTTAATTATTTTTCTTTTGTGATGAGCTCCAAGTCTTTGGGGTTGGACCTTGCCATCACCTTAATCTTTAGCTCCCTCCACAGATTCTCGATCAGGACTCTGGCTGGGCCACTTTAAACATTAATATTACTTCCAGTTAGAAAAAATATGTTGGCAAAATTACTTCTAATCAGAATCTGCCAGAGGTAGTAATACTTTTGAGATTACCTATATGTACAAAACCTTAATTGTATGTGTTTCATACTTCTTTAAGGTCTACTTTAAGGTTTTTATATGTGAAAAAGCAGATCTTTAAATTGTTATCAAATTTTAAAACGATAAACCCAAAGAAAAATGCTAAAAACTTGTTATTTTCCATTGGAAACGTAAATAAAAGAGAAAACAGTTCTCTGTTTCTACAGTCATTGTTTGTATGTTGTAAAAATTTATTTCTGGGAAACTTTGTTGTCCTAAATTTACTTGTGTCAACCATAATTCACTTGCACAAGCTCAGTTTACAATATTTCACAAGAATAACAAGCACAATTAAATCAATACAAAACACTGACCATTTCAAAAAGCACTGATAAGAACAACACCAACCAGAAAAGAAACACTAATTCATCACATTCGTTGTGCAACCACCAGTAAGAACCTCAACTATTAGTTTTCATGTGGGAACAAACCATGGTCATGTTAGAGTAAATCTGCTTTTGTTTTCTCTTTTGGTCATTGTTTGCACTTCAGGGTCAACACTTTGACGTTGGTATGACTTGACTTGTTATTTGCTTGACCCTAATGTTGAGGAAAATTACTACAATCCTTCTGGAAATAAATATTTCCACTAAATGGTGATATTTCAATCAGACACTATTATATAATAATAATAATAATAATAATAATAATAATAATAATAATAATAATAATAATAATAATACAAACTCATCCAGAGGTTCTTGTGCCTCCTGGTAAACTTTTATGGAAGGTTAGCTTTTTTTAACCCCCCTCTCTTTCCACTCTCTGTCAGACCACCCCATAAATCTATAGCAGTTGTTCATCTGTACAAGGTGAACTGTGACTCATGAGAGTAAAGCCCCTGACTCAGTTTATCTTTGGTTAATGTTTAACTGCTGCTGCTGACCAGCTGGACTTAAGTAAAGGAGCAGAGGTCTGAGAACCTCATTCTGAACCTCATTCAGTCACTGCAGAAACACAAGGTAAGAGTCCGTTTTGTCTTTATCTCAGATTGGACATAGCGAGTTTTGAGATTAACTGAAGAACTACATCAGAAAGCTGAAAAATTACTGTAAATCTTTGCATTTACAAATGCCATGTTTGTAACTGAGTTTCATTTGATGGTCAAGTTCAAAATGAAAAATAATATACACATTGTAAAACATTCCTGAAGTTCTTTAGTTTGATAGCAATCATTACAGGTCATGAGTGTTCTCAATAACAGAGACTTGGCTGGGAAAACATTTAGGTGCCGGTTTTATTGCTCTGTGCTGCATGTCCAACAGATGAAAAACATATCTTTGAGTGCATCAATTCACACATTCCAATCTAAGCTAAAGTCTTGTCTTTGCTAAAATTTTCATCTGTGGTAAAGTGTCTTAAGGATCCCAGTGCATTCGTGGACAGTTTGAACATTTACTGATTTGCTAAAAAATGTATGTCAACAGAGCTTTGCTTGAATGTCATATTACTAGGGCCCTTTGAGCATTACTATGGATTTTCTTCAATCTACACATAATTACACAAAGAGGCTCAAATATGTCCTTCCCGACTAATATTAAATCTCTCTTAGCAAGTTGCAGAGAAATCGGCCACTTTTCACAGCTTTCAACTAGGTCCTGGCATTATTCTGGATGAATAGTTTACCACTGCTTTTGGAAGAACTGGAAGAGTACTATAAAATGGTTGTCTTCCTAACATGGATCCAGCTTTTAGGCTTAGTCAACACATTTTTAACAGGGTTGAGATTAGGGTTTTGGGAAGGTCATCCTGAAGCGCTGTTGTCAGCTTTATCCGTCCCTAAATCAGCTGTGATGTGTATTTTCATTTTTTGTATTACTGGAACACCAAGTTTTCAAGTTTCAAAACTAAACCATGACCCTTAAAGGGGGAGTTGTCAATGTCTTAGAGCTTAACTGAAATTTTCAGCTGCCTACATGGACAAAACCAGTGTCTTCTGGACAAAGGTTTACTGGCCAGACGACACAAGGAATGAGCTGTTCAGTCACATTGACAAAAATATGACTGGAGGAGTCAAGGTGAGGCTTTTAAACCTAAAAACACTTCCCTAGCTTCTGAGCATGGTGGTGGTAGTGTCAGCTGAAGGCCTGTTTCACTGCCAGTGGTATTGCTGCATTGGAGCAAGTGAGTGGAACAAAGAAGAAGCAGGACTGCTAGCATATTCTTGAACTACCCCTCAAATCAACAGCTACATGGTTGAAACTGTGACACAATTGGATGATCAAACAGGACATTGATCCAAACAACAGGTCAAATGCTTGTAGTGTTGTGGGGAGGGGAGTTAAAAGGGTGGGGGTCCAATCTCTCGCGGTCAAAGGTGGAGTAGACCCTGAACAGGTTGCCTGTCTGAAAATATATAATTAAAAGCCTAAAAGTTATGACATTCTTGCTGAAGACAGGTCTATGTATTGTTTTTTTTTTTACTGTTACTATAAATGTGTTTGAGAATACTCTGTATACAGTCTGAAGGCAGTTGTAACAGGTTCTGGGTAAATATGTAGAGCAAACAGCAGTCTGAATTTAGTCGGTTCCAAAGCTCAAACACAGCTGACCTCTCAGAGAACCAAAACCAGATGCAGCCAGATGAGTGATGAAAGCTGTTTTTATGATCATGTAACATTCAGAGATAACCTCAAACTCAGTGCTCTTGGTTGGTGAAATTAAAAACACAAAGTATTTACTGAATTACATATCTGTATTTACCCACAGTGAGAGAATCATTTTAACAACAGAAAGTAAAATGCGGAAGCTACAATCACTTCTTCTAGTGGCCCTGGTGTGTTGCTGGATCTCTGGAAGTCAAGCCAACCGTGTCTACATTCACCCCTTCCATCTTTTCGCTGTTGACAATGTCAGCTGTGAGACTCTGCAAAGTTCCACTGTAAAGCCCCTGGAAACCATCCCCGTGGGGCCCCTTGATGTTGAAGTTTTGACCCCAGACAGTAGAGATCAGTCAAATCTGGATGCTCAGAAGCAGAATATGACTGAGAGGACAGCAGTCCTGGCTGCACTACTGAACTCTGTGGGCATTAGGATGTACCAAGCTCTCAGCATAAAACAGAACAACACCCTCTTCTCTCCGTTCAACACTTTTGGGTCACTTGTCACCTTCTACCTAGGAGCTTCTAAGAAGACAGCACATTCTTTTCAGGTGCATTCCTTTGATTTGCTCTTTATTGATAGTTTTTGAACGCTAATATTATTTCTTTTTGGAAAGCATGACTTACTGGCCTTGCTGTCCCAAATGTTCATCCTTTGCTCATTATTAATTCTTGGCTTTTGTTACAGGAGTTTCTTGGCCTCAGTAGTGGTACCGACAGAAAAGACTGTGTATCTTTAGTAGATGGACATAAAATCTTTAGTACACTACAAGGCATTAACTCTCTGATGGACAAAGGGTCTAGAGATGAAATCACCACTCAAGTCTGGGCCTTCACTCGGAGTGACGCTCAGCTATCTAGAGACTTTATTCAAGGAACACAAGACTTCTCAGATACATCGTTTATCCGAGGCGTGGACTTCTCGAAGCCTGAGGAGGTAGAGACCCTGGTGAACACCTTTGTGGAGAAAACGTCAGATGGAAAAGTGACAAGAGTCTTCAAAAACCTGAACCCAAGCAATAACCTTCTGTTCATCTCATCCTTCAGGTTTAAAGGTATTTCCTCTGGGTTTTCAAATTTAATGATAGTAAAACTAAAAAATAAAAACTGACTTTGTTCTCTGCTTGGGTCTGTTTAGGTAACTGGATGACAGCTTTCCAACCAGATAAGACCTCCATGGAAGAGTTTCATGTGGATGAAACAACTAAAGTAATGACTTCAATGATGACACGCACATATAACTACCACTATCTGAATGACAAGGTAAGTTTTTTTTCAGATTTTTCTGTGTTTTTTATATTCATGACCCAATAATACCTTAAATAAGAAAGGATTTTGACTCCTCTGTTGTTTGTTTTATTGAAGGTGAATAAGTGCACTGTTGTGAAGCTGTCACTCACTCAACAGTCCCACATGTTGCTCATTCTGCCTCATGAAGGAACAACCCTCAGTCATATAGAGTCCAAACTGCTCATCAACCTCATGAATGACTGGCACAAGAACCTTCAGGAAGGGTGAGAGCGGGTTTTTGTAAACTTTGTCTTTTCGTGCTAAGGATAAGCTTAACAATGGGCAGTATTATACTGCATATGATTTTTACTAGAAATTCTGATTATCCAGGTACTGAGCTGGAAATGCAATGAACTCTGAACTGTGACTTCAAAAGCAAGAGGTCTCAAAGCAGCTTCGAATTTAATATCCAACATGGTTGCCATGAAGAAAAACACATGCACTGGCAATGTTATTTTAAAATACTGTGATAATGATATTAGTTGCAATAAGTACATGTTTTTTTCACTCTTTTCTGTGCTTCCAGTTCTGTGACCTTTAAGATCTTGGACGCTATCATCTGTATCTCTGAGTGGAATGTGGTTGTTCAGCTGAGCCAGAAATAGTATGAATAGGAATGCATGCTTGTTCACATATGGATACAGGGAGATATGTTAATCTCTTAAGAGTCAGTCACACAGGCTGAATATATTTTAGTGAGGCACATCAACAGTTCAAGACACTTGGGAGTATAACTGCCAACAAATATTCTATTTCAACCAGTCCTTTCCTTTTCCATTAACAATGATAATGTCATAACAATATCTTTCAATTGTGCAGGTTGTCATACATGTAGAATATACTGAAAGTTGCAGGTATAAACTCATTATTAATACAACTGACAGTCTGAATCCAGAGACTAACATAGCACTGTACTGTAGAATCCCTGTCTATGAAAATGTTCAATTTGTCTCAGTTGCATAGGTTTCACACTTGAGTTGAGCACATTCTAGCTGAAAATTGAAAAACCAAGTGAATTTGCTAATTGTTGTGGTGTTAACTGCTCTTACTAATACAAGATGATAGCAATGTATTTATTTATATTCCTATTTTATACATTCAAACACTAAAGGAACATGTTCACAAATAGATGTACAGAATTGTCTGTCACTAGTTTAAACAGACACAAATAGTCATAAGTGCTCATAAATAGTTTGTAACTGCACCTTTTACTACATTATATGTAAGGCAGTCATATCACATATTAAACTGAGGGATGCTTGACAACATCCAAATTTCCCAGTTAAAATTCTGATTCCACACGGCTTTCTTGTAGTGGGAATAACAAAACTCTTCTAACTTCTGAGTACAAATAGAAATAACCATAGCCACAAGCCTGAAGACAAGTGGGATTTTCTAGTTGCTGTGGCTAACTCCTACATCGGATAACTTATTTCTCCCCATTTTATGCATTTAAACAATAAAGAAGCACATTCATAAATGGAGGTTGCTCAGAACTGTGTTCCAGGGGTTTAACAACAAGCAAACCATCACAAGTGCAAATAGTTTCTACCAGCAAGTTCATTACGTTTTGTATGCACAGCAGCCATATTGGAAATTGAACTGCTCAAAGCCATCTGAGTTTGCAAGTTAGAGTTCTGAGTTCTGTGGGCATTCATTGTATTCCCAACTAGGAATTTAAGTAGGACACAGTTTTACTGTCATCATACAGTTTTATTGGCCTCAGTTTGTCATAAACTCAGTGTAACAGAAACAAAGATTTTAGAATTTTTACATCTTTTTTCATTCTTAGTTTGTTGGAGCTGTCCCTCCCTAAGTTCTCCCTGTCTTCTGTGATTGACATCCATGATCTGCTGAACAACATGAATCTATCACTTGGGTCCAATCTCTTGGGCTCCCAGGCTGAGTTCAGCCAGCTCAGCAATATCAACCCTTTCTCCATAGATAAGGTAAACCAGATGAAGAGTCATCTTATGATCATGTAAAAACCCTTCACAGTATGTGTCATTAATTGCTGTCTGTCTTTTGTCAGCCCATGAACAATGTGATATTTGAAATGTCAGCGGATGGAGCGGAACCTCAGGACACGACTCCAGAAGCAGGCATCCCTCTGAGGCTGTCCATCAACAGGCCGTTCTTTTTCTCTGTTATAGAGGAGTATTATGAAACCATCCTGCTGCTTGGCAAGATCATCAATCCTACCCTCTAAAATTGTTCGATACTGAAGAAAACCTTAGACACGGAACAACAACAGATGTCCAGGCAATGAAAATGCTGCTGTGTTGGAAAGAAATGACCAAATGGCATAGATGAGAGATGAAGCTAAAGCTAAATAAATTTCTTATAGTATTCAACGATGATATGGTTATTAACGGTCAGCACAGAGAAAGTTACTTAAATCACTGGAGGTCCAGTTTTGTTATTTATGGCTAGACGTCTTTACAGTCAACGAGTTTAAAACTTAGAAACCTTTTTTGTTATATTTACTTTCATAATGTACTCTACAAAACTTTTCAGTAGACTCTTGAAATATTGTAATTAAGAGTTTATTTTTGTTTGTGATTATATAAATAAAACATTCCCAAAGAATGCGTTGTGTGTGCCTGCTGTTCTAAATGAGAAAGATAAAAGAACATGCCATTCAAGAAAGGCAGTTATCTGTGAAAAGTCAGGAAATATCTACAAGAATATAGCTACTCATCTCAACTTCCTGCCAGAGGACCCCAGCTTAATTTTGCAACTATGCACAGTGAAGATTATGTTAAAGGAGCAGTAAAAACAAAAGCAAAGTTTCATTTGACAAAAATTAGACATCTACATGCCAAACAGTTACTTAGGAACATGCGAGGAAAAGGTATTTTCCACCCAACCATTGAAATGCAAACATGCCGAGTTGGTAAAAGCTACTGAAACTCGAACTGCAACAATGTAGTTTGATCAGCCGAGACAAAATCAAGCTATTCTGAAACAAGCACTCTGTGGGCCTGGCACGAAACAAAGAATTACTTTGCTGGAAAAGTGCTCCAATGTCCACTGTTAAGCACTGTAGAGGATGTATGATGCTGTGGGCTTGTTTCTCTTTCAAATGATATGGCGACTTTGACAGGGTGCATGGCCTCATGAACGCCTTAAAACACCCAACGATTGTTAATAAATATCTTGTGGTCTCTGCCCGAAAACTGAAAATGACTAGATCTGGGATTATGATCCAAAACATGGCCAAATGATCAGAGATACGGTTAATGAAACTAAACAACATTCTTTCTTGGCCATTTCAGCCAACTGCCATCTTTAGCAGGGTTGAATATAAGTTTGAACGACGCTGTAAATTTACTTAATCTTATTGATTCATTAAATGAGGCAAAAAAAAAAACAATTGTTCCCAAAGTCACCCTTTTTAATACAGCTTTAGAAAACAAAAAGAAACACAATATAAGTAAACAACCTATACAGAACCATGTGTAGCTACTGGATCATCTGTGGATTAAAACACAGACAGGAAAGCCTTTTACTTTATTCCCAAGTTGTTGATTTAGATTTTACAACCTTAATTGAAATCTGATTAAAAAGAAATTAAATAAATATGCTGTTACTGAGTTTACCCTTTACAAATAAAATTAGATCCTTTTACAAACTTTCGAACCCAAGAGGTGATCAATGCAACAGCTGTTACAGAGCAGATACACTACACAGTAGCATATGATCCCGCAGTAACATACCAACCCTGGTATACATGTGGCCCAAAACAGAGCTTGTTAATTTCTTCCACTATGAGGTCTCAGAGATTTGCAGGATGATTTATCAACGTCAGTTCTTTTCCTTCTTCATGCCATCATGGACAACATTTCTGCCGAAACCACACAAAACTTTTGTTTTCATGTCTCCAGAAAATCTGGAGGTGTGCAAAAAAAAAAAAAGAAAAAGAAAAAAAAAAAAAGAAAAAAAAAAAAATTCAACAGTGACTTTCAAGTGAATGTTCTACTGGTTTTGTTCTGCGAGGTCCCGGGCTTCTTTCACAAGCTCCATCAGGGTGGAGAACATGGAGATGTCACTCGGCTGAAGGCCCATTTTCTGAATCTGAGACAAAAGCAAGAGAGATGACACATAACGAGTTTTGTTCTTTGATTGTGCCCAATTGCATATTAAAGCGACTCGTACCTGTTCGCCCAAATATTCCACATCCAAGGCCAGCTGCAGACGAATCTTGCTGTCGTCTGTCGGTCCACCGTTGGCTCCTGTTATGACAGCAGCGCTCGCACCCTTTCTGGCTTGTTTTAAACGTTTCAGACTATCTTCCATCTTTTTCACCGAGCTCAGCACTTCTGAGATGGTCTCGTAGTACCTGAACACAAGTTGGAGAAGAGTTTTAATACTTCTCTATTATTTTAACCAAGACACCTAATTCAGGGTACAGGATATTCTTTCTAGTAATATCACAACCTCTGTTTCTGGATTGTTATAGTTTTTTGGGTGTTTATTTGAAACTTACTTCTGTGTGCAGTCAGACAGCGTAACTCGGAGCCATTCTTGTGCCGTTTGGGGGTTGACCAGCCCTGAGGAGTCTGTTAACAGCTGGTGTAATGGCTGTAAAGCGTTGTCCATATATGCTGATGCACGTACTGGAACATCCTTCACACGGACATAGTCGTCCAGGACAAAAAGCCAATAGTCAAAACATTTTAAGAAATTACAGGTCCAGACAGGAAGTGACTTTTCTGCTTCAATGTGCTTCATAATACTGTTGAAGTGGCAATAAAATAAATGTATAATTTTCTCTTTTCATCAACGACAGAACACTGAGTGAACTGATCATGTGATGAGCGCTATATATAAAGAACAGTGATCAAAAGGAAATCTTTTCTCCAAAACATGTGGGATGATATAATATGGGGGGAGACATCCACCTACTTTATTGGTCCTGCGGTAGAGTCGTGGAATCTCAGAGGCGCTCTTCAGGAAGCGGCAGCAGCGTTCAGTCAGATGCTGCGTCATCCTGGTGTTCAGAGATGGAATACTGCTGGACAGGCAAATCTTGGAGTCTGCAAGAGCATCTGCCAAACAGAACGCTTGTAAATATTGAGATACCCTCAACATACATTCATGGAGAGCGAACTAAACAGGGTGCTAGTCACATCAACTCCTGGCCATTTCATCCATTTTCAGTTTTGGTGTTTTTGTACCTCTTTTTCCAGGTACGAAAGGGATCTTTTTTTACACATTATGTTTTATTAGATGCAATGGTCATTTTAAACTAGCTTTGACAGTTGATGCTTAAAGTAATCTTTTTCAATCTAATCTTAGTTATGCAACTCTAATGCATAATATCTGCTAGGAGGTCAATTAAAGGTTCATTTGATAGGTATCATAAGCAGTCACCTTTTAAGAGTCAACTGCAATGAGTGC
Organism: Anableps anableps; assembly: GCA_014839685.1. Taxonomy (NCBI): domain Eukaryota; kingdom Metazoa; phylum Chordata; class Actinopteri; order Cyprinodontiformes; family Anablepidae; genus Anableps; species Anableps anableps. The sequence goes on from CM026076.1 coordinate 23,469,194, forward strand.
AACTTAAAATGTTCAGAAAAATGAGAAATAAAAAATGCAAGATTTGAGGATTTTGCTAATCATGAGCACAATGCATAATAGTTAATTACATGGGTACGAAATGGTTTATTTGTACAGATGAAATGGAAGTACATTGCGATCAATATCATATAAATAATATAATACATTTGCATATACTGACAAGAAACATACCCGATAAAAAAAACAAAACAAAAAAAAAAAAACAATGAAGAACTGCTCCCAGTATGCTCTGTATCGCCAGCTTACCTTCCACAACAGCAAAATTTTTGATCCCAATAGCTTCTAATCGCTGTCTGACCATTTCTGACAACTCTGGGATCTAAACGAAAGAAGACATAGAAAACATAAATAAGAAATGAGAAAACAAACAATATAAAAGATGAACTACACCAAGGATTCTTGGAATTCCCCAGTGCTTGATAAGGTAAGAAAGATTTTATTTGGCAGGGTTTCAGCTTCCTTTTCTACTCCTAAATGGATATGCTTCTAAATCAGAGAGTTTACTAGGTGTAAAACGTGCTTACCATGTAGATTAGGTCTCATTTTTCTTTTGCAAATAATGTTCTGTGTTTTAAACAGCTTCACAGAAAAACAAACCACCTCACTCAACGACTGGCTGCAAAAGAAGGTCTGTTTTTCTGCCTGCAGGTAGAGACATACCCCAAAGAACTTGCAGCTGTAAATGCAGTGAAAGGTTCTTCAAAGCCCTGAATAAGAGGGCTGCTCACCATACTTTTCAGACTTTAAATTAAAGATTTTCCTTCAACTACACAGTTGTGTGCTATTTTGTGTAGGCATTTCACATACAATCCCAACGAATACATTAAGTTTGGGGTTGTAAGGCTACAAAATGTGAAATGCTTCAAGGGGTATAAATATTTTTGCAACACTCTGAGAACAATGGCAAACCAGAGAAAAGTATCAGAATAAATTAGATTGTAATACCAACAAAGGAAAGGCAGAAACCACAACCAGAGATGTACCATATTGTGTAATGAAGAAAACATCTCAGTGCTTCTTCTGTATCGTTTTATATTCAGATTCCATGTGCATGTACCTTCTCCTGCAGCTTCTGAATGTCGGCTGCAATGTAAACCAGCTGTTTGGTGGACAGAGACGCTGGGCTTCCGCTCTCACTGCCGCCCTCATCCAGCGACGTTCGGCTGGACGTGGAAGAGGCTGAGCTCGGCAGAGGTCTGGTCGGCTCCTTCTGAACCTCGGGGGCCGGAGTTTTTGTCAACACCTGAGTAGGGACGACTCAACGTGAGAACTTAGAATAAATAACTGAAACCAATAAACAACTTGTCGGTACTCGTTTGGGAAAGCCTGCGAGATAATCTAGTTCAGTCTATTATATGCAGGATTTGTTGCCCCATGGGGACAATCAAATTATATCTGACTTTATTGAGGCTAACCCAAAAAAATTTTGGATCATGCTGCCTTTGCTTGCTCTTCCTTTTACTTGGGTTTACCTCATCCAGAAACTTGGCATATCGTGAGTACAGCTGCAGGGTCAGCTTCCAGAAGCGATGAGCCAAAGGTGACAGATACACCTTGTCTGACCAGCACCTCACTAAGCAGGACCACAACACCTCAGACACCTGCAGGTGGAACGAACTACCAGCTGGAAAGGAGCAAACACACAGGGGCATTGTGGGTAATGTATGCAGTAAACACTGAGATTTATGTTTAGGCATAAACTCCCACCTGGTGCTGTTTCTAATCCTTCACTTATGGTATTCTCCAGGCGCCCGGCTATCTCTTTGTACCTGAGAAACAGAGAAAAGTATGCAGAGAGGGACAGGACAACATGTTATCAGCTCGGTGTTTGCACTAGCGCTGATTCAAACATGCTCAACAACATGTGCATGGAAATTTTTGACTTCCCAAAGCTTAGCTGTAAAGATTTGGGTTGTGAAATGTGGACAGGAAGCCTAATCTTTGCTTTGATGTGCAGAGATGAACCTGCATGTTGTGTGTTTTCCAGTGTGTTATTGTGGAGGCAAGAGGACTTTTGTACTTTTTCCAACCAGATCAGTGGCCATTCCTCCAAAGTCTTGCGTCATATTAGTGAGCAATGTCCAGCAATGCTCTGACACACAATCTCAAGTTACATTTTGCTTTGAGTCACTCTCCTCCATGAAACTAACAGGGATAAGTCATTTCCCAGATTCCAGCAAAAGTGGGTTTTGTTCGTGTCATGAGTGTCTGGAGTTGTCTTTATCTACAGAGAATGCTGACAGGCTGTTATTTTAATCTGAGCCTGTCTCTCTGAGCCCTAAAAGCAAAGACCCGTCAATTTTACAAATTACACACAGAGCAGACTTTTCACTTGCACTAAACTCTGACTTTCACATGAATCCCTCTGTGCAAAATGCATTCCCCTCAAAAATCCTTATTGGTTCAGTAAACATTAAACAGAAGTCCCTAAAATCAATGATTTTATTAAAAAAAATATTTTCGGCTAATAAGTAATGACCCCATCCTCTTAGTTTTCGGGGTTTATGTAACAGAGTAAAATAAACAAACATTCCCGGTTTTAATATCTCTTGTCACTTTTCCACATTTGATCACATTACAACCACAAACTTTGTGATTGTAAGCAGATTTATGTGACAGACCAACACAAAATAGTCAAGAATTGTGTAGTGAAATGGAAATGATACGTGGTTTTACAAATGAACATCTGAAAAGTGTAGCTTGCCCCCTTTACTATGATTACCCTTATATACAGTCCCCTTATCTCATCTAATCTTGCTATAGATACAAATGTTCAGTGAAGTGATCCCTGCTGTTTGTAGAAAACAATGGCAAAGCTTTAACAAAGAGAAAGGGGTAAAAAACATCTCTAGGTTTGCAAAGCTGGTAGAAAAATACTCCCAAAAGATCTGCAGCTGTAACTGCAGGGAGAACTGATTCTGCAAAGTAGTGACCCATGAGGGCAGACTACAAGTGCAAGAAACACCTTCTATTTAATTCTTAGCAAACAAATTTTTACAAAAAAAAAGGTGTATCTTTTTCATTTCACTTCACAATTATTTGCTTCTTTATGTTGTGTAAACACAACAACTCCAAATAAAAAACTTGGTTGATTTGTGGTTGTAAAATGGCTAGATGAGAAAAAGTTTAAGGTGAGTAAATACTTTTGTAAGGCACTGTGTGTAAATACAATTTCAGAATCACACCCAGTTACTATTTAATAAAAACTGAAGATATCTGCAGAAGCTGTGTGTGGGAAAGGGGAGTCATACTGATTGAATAAGTTTATAGAGGGTAAATTAAATAACACTTCATTCACTGATCATTGGAAATAGAGAGCAGATCCCTAAGAGATAAGTTTTGAGAGCTTGCAATCTGGAGCATTCACAAGTCTCATAATACAAGTTTGGTGAATGAGGGTAAAGTAAGAACAAATCTGTCTTGTTTGTAATCTGTCAAGATGACAAGTCTTATTTTTAAAAACAAAGATCAAATACAAACCTTGTCCATGCTGTGTTGCATTTTAAAATTCCACAAGCCTTTAGAAAACTGTCCAGGTGAGATTACAGAGGAAATGTTTAGCTATTTCACATGACAGCACATTTGGAGAAAACTAAAACAGTACTTCCACTCAATTCCTTGTCAAAATAAGGGGCAACCAGGAATTTTCATTGGTCTTGTGGGCAGTCCCTGCTGTCAAACATTCTGCTTCCTCTGGCATCTCTATCAGCTTATCAGGCCTAAATAATTAGGTGGAGGGAGGTGTTGTCTTTTATCTGTAGCTAAGGCAGAAACCTGTCATCCTCAGTGGGCAGAATTTAGGAGCCTGAACATTAACTCATAGCGGTTTGTTCTCAACACAACTGGAGCATGTGGGCTGAAGCCTTTTGCTGATACACTTATTCATAGATCTGATTCACTTAATGGGCTAAATAATTCAAGATCAACGTACCTCTATACACATTTACAAGCTACTACATTTCGAGTGGAAATTTTCTGATAAGTTTTTAGGAGATTAAAACGTCCTCGAGCTGAACATTTGTCCTGTTTTTCCTTTCATAACACAGCAATTGCTCAGAAAGCCTGCAATGCAACTCTAATTTTAGGCAAAACATAAATATCAAGCTTTGTTAAAGTGGGTGAGTTTAATTTCTATCATGACTGTACACAGCTTGGATATACAGCATGACTCTGGGTGTGTGTTGTGTATTCAGGAACAGATATCCAGGATTAATAAAGCATTAAACGAATTAGGGGCATATTTACCGAAGCTGAAAGTAGACAGGCAGGTTCCATTTGTTGTTGAAGCTGGTATAGGAGGGATGAACTCTCAGTCTCTTCACACTGGCCTGAGAACTGCACTGTCGCTCAAAGCGCCGTACGAAGTCCATACTAACGCTATAGCGCTACAAGACAGAAGAAAAAGTACAAGTCAAACCCTGACGTTCATAGAGAATATGACAAACTTTTGCTAAAGAGCATTGTCAGCAACTTGCCAAAAATATCTGTGTACCTCAAAGAATATCTCAGGGTTTCCAGGGTTGAAGATGTAGGCCAACCTTTCCTCTATTCCTTTGATCATCTCTGGCCACACAGAGTTCACCAGAAAATCATAACCTGGCACTGTGTCAGCCTTGTCACTGAAGGGGAAAAAAGTGAAATGAAAGCTGTTTTCAATGGTTTACCAAGTTATTTCTATTAAGAGTATCCTCCCTACCCCGCTAAAAACAAGGTGACAGATACTGCACTTTCGGTAACTCTTGCTAACTAGTGAACTTTCGTACAAAAAACAAAAACATTATTAACAAAGATTAAAAAATGTCAAAAATTAATAACTTCATGTTTAAATTAATTTGAATTATTTGGTATTTATTCAAATATGAAAATACCTGGATATAGCTCCTCCAGTCACCTCTCGAAGCAGTCTGCAATGGTGAGGAACAAAGTCCAACAGTCTGGAGTACATCAGCTGAAGACCGCTTGGATTGGACTTCACAACTTCTTCAACTATAACCTGAAAAGAGAAGAAGACACATAATCTTTCGCACTTACAAGCAAGGTATTCAGGATTTTTGCCAAAATCTTTTTTGTTTTACATTTGCATAATGCAGCCTGTTCTCATATTGAGTATAAAATGATGCTAAGAGTGGATCTAACAGTGGATTAAAAGTCAACACAACAAGTTTAACACCTGTTAACCTTTCCCCCCAAAATGAGACCAAGATAATGACATTCAGTACTATTTTCACTTTAATTGAGACATGGAACCTGTACAACTCAATGGAAAAAACAAACAGATCTTTTCAGGTGAAAATAAAAACGTGTTTTATAAGTATGCACAGCCTCTTATAACTGGGAATGTCACTGTGTTCAGAATAACCACCTCTGATTAACCCCGCAAAGTTTGGCTGTGCTAGTGGGTCAGTCATCACCAACTGCATAAAATATAAGAAAAACATATAAGCCCAGCTAAATTTTGCAAAAACACATTTAAAGTCCCCTAAAGAATTCAAACAAGCAAGAAACCATCAAAGATGATTGCATGTGTACCTGGTCCATGTATGGTTTAACCAGCACTTGTCCCACTAAAGCTTCAGCGTCTCTGGTTTTGTCTATGGTGGCATACGTCCTCAGGCAGTGGCGCACCATGTCCACGTTGGATGTCTGCAGGCCCTCAATCAACAGGCCCTCCAGAGACTGCTGCAGCATGGAGGTGATCCCTGCAATACGCTGTCAGATCATTCAAGCTTGGTCAAAAAAAGATGGTGCCACTGCTGTTCTTTTTATATAACTAGCTTCAAGAAAAAAGGACAGCACAGACACTGAAGCTTTCCTAAATAATCAGGACAGATGTGTGATTAACCCTTTGACACTTACAGGTCTGACTTTGTCGAGTAGAGGCATGCCTTTGCTTTGCACAGCGTGAAACTGAAGCTGGTTGAATTCTGTTGCAATCCTCTCCAGGATCTGGCCTGCTAACAAAGGGCTGTTCATACAGAGACTTGATCAGTCATTGGGACATGAATATATAACCAAGCTGAATAAACATTAACCTCCGACAGTTATTTGCCTACATCCAGTTCAGAAATGTCAGTAGGAAATTAATATGGTATCAATATTATATCTGCAATGGAAGCTTGGTATCATTTTATACTATGGCTGCTATTTGCAAAGTTTGAACCATCCTTTGTTAATCAAATTTAAAGTTAAAATGAAGAGTCTGTTCTGTTTCTCACCTGCTGATTTCCAGAGAACTGGAGTCCTTTGAGCTTTGTGAGTGAAGAATCTTTTCAATCTTCTCTACTGAGCGGACCACCTGAATCAGCCTCAGTACACACACCTGAGGCACAATAACAAAGAAAAATCATTTCACAATCTGGAGACGCTGTATTTTATTGTCTAATTACATTATAAAGAAGCAGAATCCTCAAAGAATAAGAATGTTTTTATATTTTTTTGTAGACTAAATTACCCAGTTTCGCAGAGCCATGTCATACTCTAAACCTGCAGATGACTGTATTACACTACAGATAAAGATCAAACAGCATGGAGATGACCCAAACCTTTTTTTTCTGCAGGTCTTCCTGTTTGGACAGTTGGTTATCGATGGCCTGTATCACTTCACTCACACAAGAACGCAGACTCTGCCAGAAAAAAAAAACAAAAAAAAAAAAAAAAACGTTTGATTTAGCTTGAACACACAGAGTAAAGAAAAGATCAAAGTTTATGGTTTATTTTTTTAGGATTTCATACCATAACCTCCTCTCGTAACTGTCCCAATGGAACCGAAAGCTGATTAAGGGCTTTGTCCATCCCCACCTGAAATGAGAAATTATATTTACAGTAATAAATATCTACTTTAAAACAAATTTACAATACTACCTATGTGAAGTGAGTTTATTGCCTGGTACACACAAATACCCATTCTTATTTTCCAGCTACAGGATTTGCACCCAAGCTTAATTCTGATGAGCATAGGTCAGGGCCTGATACAGTTCTGATATAGATGATGCAGCCAATGCAGCATGAAGAACTAAGCGTTATTTGCAGGAACAAACATTTAAGGAAGTTCTTGAGAACATATGGAGAATGATTTATTAAAATGAGTATCGTCTAACATTTTACTGGTAAATACAGATTTGTGAACCACAGTTGAGGGGTATATTGGAGGTCTGTGTTCATTCGGACACATTTGTATAATGTTAGTGATGGATAGATGATGCCTCACTGAATGCATTTATCACTCCATAGTGACATCTACTGGATTCCTAAAGTCTTTGCAGACAACCATGACAGTGATTGTTCACCAACTGATCTTGATTGACTCATTCTGACATTCAAATTCAAATATACTTTATTTATCCCAAAGGGAAATTAAATTCATTCTAAATTCACTCATCCAATGAGTGATGAATGGACTCAGTATACATAACTGCCCTGTAAATAAGTGGTAACTAAATGAAAGGGTAGATTACACATTACAATTAATTTGGTGTAAACAAACAGACTTATGACTATTGCTAATATGGTCTGTCAAATGCTGAACTAATGAAAACCTTTTTTGAAGAAATTTTGAGTTCATTTGTTAAACAAATGAACTCAAAGTGAAGGTTTTGTTTAAATCATTTAGGAAACATAGGGGGTTGTGAAAGTAAAAAAGCGCCTGTGTACTTTTACATAAAGGGGGAGAGGGCAGAGTTCAAAACAAAGTTTCCTTCCCTCCTTTGAGCGCAATGCCAATGAGTCTAAAACTGAGCTTCCTAACGGACACAGTTTGGATCGATGTGCATTGACACTAGAGTTGTCGCGATCTGATATTGATGTCAGAAATTTAGTCCACCCCAGCATTTCTATCCAGAAGCACTTGTATCCCGCATGCAGACCCATTGGTGTTCTCTTGCCTATTGTTGTTGACTATTGTTCTCTGTTTGAGTAAAGTCACTTGATCAATCCTTTTCTAACATTCCACACCACAAAATAAGCAAGAAAGTATGTATGATCTGTGCTGATATCATATCAAGTCAATATTGGTATCGGCCAATACTCAAAGTTGCAATATCGGTATTGTATCAGAAGTGAAAAAGTTGTATCAGGACACCCCTAATTGACACATCTGTATTTTTCATGCCTTGACAGAGGTGTGCTCATATCAGTTGCTGCGTAATTCTACATCTACAGGAGGTCTATTTGTTTTTGTTTTTTTCTGTTGTTCATTTGGTATTATTGTTCTAACCCAGGATTGTAGTGTTGTGTTATTAGTATGAATACATTTATTTATTGCTTCTGATCATGTTTTATCATTGCATTACAGTGTAGTATTTTACTGTGATTGTTTTATAGTTTAAAAGTATGGAATATATTCTGCCTAAGCATAGGTCCTCTCACATGCTCTTTACACTCCAACAGCCTTTTTTGTTTTGTGTATTTATGTTACAACCTCATCCAACTTTAAAAAAAAAAAAGTCTTTACTACAATATTAAATGAAATTCAGTTATTTTTTTGTTAATCTTGTGTTTCCCTGCAGCCTGTGTTCTATTTTAATTTCCTTTAATTTCCATCAAGTGGTGTATTTCTTTTTTCACTAACAAATGTATATTACCCATAAAAAGCCGTGTAATTGAAGTATGGCTTTTCTTTACATTTCTCCAGTGTAGAGTTTTTTTAAAGAGCACTAATTCTGCTTAAAATGGTAAAACAAAATTAAAATGATGCCCTTTTATGAATAACAAACTAAATCTAAAATGAGCTTGATTGATTTTACAAAAAAAATGTAGCTAATAGCTTAAACTCAAAGGGAGTGACATACCTTTTTCTCATAAAATCTAACATGTTACTTTTTGGGTTATTAGCAGCAGTTGTCACACATGTATATATTTAAATTGCTCCATCCTACCAATCTCTTTCCATCTGTTAGTAGAAAGATGGATATATAGTGAAAACAACTGACCAGGTTGGTAGAGAGGTTGACAAAATCTGCATAATCCTTGTTGATGAGCTCCACCATAGCTGTTTTCAGCAGTTTGTAGTATAGCTCCAGGTCTTCTCTCATCTCCTCCAGCTGGACCTGCTTTCGACACTCTGCCACAAACTGGTCAACATCAAAGTCATCCTGGAAGCAACAGCAGAAAATGTGAGAGGTGTGAAAGAAAAGGCACAGTGGCATTTCTAACACGTTGAGATAGAGCATCAAACAAATTCAACTTTTTGTTTTCCTTTTTTCATACAAAGACCTCAAACTCCATGATCTGGTGTAATACACCATTATCATGTAGCACATAATTGTGAAACAGAGAGAAATAGATACATGCTTTACGGTTTGTTTCTTTTTTTCACAAATAGTTCGATATTCACTTGTCTTCAGCACCTACTAATCAATGCTTTGTGAAACCATCCTTTACTGCAATTACAGCTGCAAGTATTTTGATATACGTCTCCAGCATCTTTGCTAAATTGCATGGAGAGCATCTGGAAACATCAATTTTCAAATTATGCCTCAGATTTTCAATTAGATTCAGTTTAGCTTTTAAAAATTCACAATGGGCATGGTCAAAAGATTCTTCCACTCTTTCTTTAGCTCCTCCAGAGTTATTATGGTCCCCTTGTTTTTTCTCAGTTTAACTGGATAGGCATTTCTTGATAGGTTTTCAATTGTACTATCCTCTTTATATTTTTGGATGAGGGATTAAACGGTGCACTTTAAAATGCTCAAAGCTTGAAAAATTGTTTATTGACCTAACCCAGTTTTTAACTTCTCTGCTTCATCTCTAACCTGTCTGAAGTGTTTCTTAGTCTTTGAATACTACTGTTATCTAAGAAAAATGCTAAGCCGGACACACAGAACTGCTGTGTTTATGCTGGGTTTGAATTACAGAATGAATATATTTACTCATTTAGGTATCATCTTAAGGCATTTATTTGCACTGAAGTTTATCTATTGATATCTGAATACTGGAAGGCGAATACAAATGCCCTCCTCACTTTAAAGACTTCAATTTGTAAACAATGTTGCCCAACTCTGTATTAGACTGCCAAATGCAATGATAACGTGTGTGAAAGTTAGAGGGGTGTAAATATTTTTGCAAGTCAAAGTAAATAGAAAAGAGGTCCTGAGAACATGAAGACTACAGTAATTTCTTCAGACATACTGCTAACCTGCTTGTCAGGGACTAACCGTATCTTTCTAAAATAAAGCGAGTTTAACGAACTCTCACCTTCATAAAAACGTCTTTATCGAAGCACAGAGAATCTGGTCCTTTCGGTAAATTCATTTTGGATCACAAATGACAGCTCAGCACAACATTCACGGATAAAGAGGACAAACTGTCTGGTTAGCTACTACAGCCCAGTTTCCGCAAACATGGCACTTCCCGTGACAACACTGCGCCATCTAGAGGCTGGAGGATTTTCAATTCCCATTGAGGTGGTGAGTTGTGTTGTTCAGTCGCTTTACGGAGAGTTTCCTGAATTTTCTTTTATTAAGTTGATTTTCTTCACTTTTAATTAATCGTAAGAATACAACTATACTTCTACTGTACTACAAAAATTTCCTAGTCGTAGATAAATACGGTTAGAGACCGTATTTGCTACTGTTCAGACGTACGTCTTCGTGTCCGCCATCTTAGGTAGGTCAACGTTGGCAGCAGGCGATTAGAGAAGCTTTTATTGTAAATGTGACCACAGTCAGAGATGCCGGTGTCCTGTTCGGCCTATGGCTGTAAAAACAGACGAACCATTCTAAGTAAACATCGAGGGATAACTTTTCACCAGTAAGTTGACGTTTGTTGTGTTTCAATGTTGTCTGCCGTTTTAAATTTAATTTAAACTATGAAAAACATAAATCGGTATCCTTTGATTGTAGTTACCAAGCAAAACATACTTTCATGTTGTTAACTTTATACACACTCACTGAGCTATTGCTCCAATTAGAAGTAAATCTGACATGAATGTGTTGGTTTTAAAGGTTTCCCAAAAATCCTGGGCTCAGAAAAGCCTGGATCTTAGCCTTCAGACGAATGGACTTCAAGCCATCTAATAAAACCGTCCTCTGCAGCGATCACTTTACTCAAGCTGATTTTGACAGAACTGGACAAACTGTTCGATTGAGGGAAGGTGTGATCCCTTCTGTTTTTGCATCTTTTCCAAACCACCTAAAGAGGGTTAGCACATAAAGATTTCTTACAGATTTACCTGGATTGCCAAGTTGTTGTTTTTTTCTCACCAATATTTCTTTGTTTTCAAATCTGAAGAGGCCTGTGAAAGCCAGGTCAACAAAGACATCAAGACGTGCGTTAGAACCAATCAAGGATCATGTCCCAGCTCCTAAATGTTCCGAACCTTCAGAGCCTTCTGTCTCTGTAAGTACAGTGCCTTGCAAAAGTGTGCATACGCCACAAACTCTTCCGTATGTTAAAACTACAAAATTCAACGTCCTTTATTTGGATTGTGATACACTTACAGAGTTACACACATATGTGAAGTGTAAACCAAAATGATTCTGAGTTTTAAAAGTGTTCCTTTCCTAAAAATAAACTATCCAGTTTTACAGCAAAAGTTTTGTCTTACTCAACAAATCTTTCCTAATGCAGGATCATCATTATGCCCTCGATCCTACTAAAGTAAAAAAAAAGCTATCTGACGCTCAAGCACGGATCGAGGAGCTGGAGCGACAACTCAGAAATGCAAAGGATCGAGAAAGAAGACAGAAACAAGTTTTGAAGTCACTCCTGGAACAATTAGAAGAAAGAGGAATGCTTTCAGAGGAAATACAGATTGAGCTGCTCCAGGAATCTGGTAGGTTCCTTCATCAGCTGTAAAGGGTGTCAGTTTCAAGAATGGAAAAAAAAAAAACAATATTATCAACTTCTATTGAATGTTTAACCATCATTACAATAAAAGGAACGAGAGGGTTAGCTCCACAACTTCATCTATTTAAAAATGATTCCTTGAATTACGAAAACACTGAACAAATGCAGTTAAAGCAAAACTGGAATCACATCCTGACCCTGTGATGTTGAAGACTAATGTTTACAAGTTTCTTCTAGTCTGTTAATGTGAAAATAAGCTTGAAGCTCATTTCAAAAACTGGTCAGTTGCTGGTGACATAGTGCTTTGGTGCACTTGGCATTTAAAAAGTTTGGTCTTTTCGGATGTCTTCTTTTTCAGTTTCCAAGCCTTTTAAAACAAATCAGATTTTTAAAATCTGAATGAAATGTATTCTCATAAGAAGATGATTCCAGTAACCCAAATTATCTTATATCCAACTTTGATTGTTTTTCTTTTTGCTCTGCAACATGAGTGTTGGTACTTAGAACACACAATTCCTATTTGGCCATACTGACAGTATGTTAGGATTACAGGCATTGTTTTTCCCTGTTGGCATTCTGTTACTATCCACCTGTATGCTCCACAGCAGCAAAGTGCCAAAACTCCTGCTTTTAAAGAGATGATGACAGTGCATGTGTACTTTCCCTCTTAAAACCTGTGCAAACAGCAAGGGGTACTTAGTTTTTCTCATGACTGTATTAAAGTCATGGAAACTTTCTTTTTCCGGTAACTGTCTGCTAAAAACATTAAAAGTTTCTGTGAGAAGTTCTTTCAGTTTTTGCAAGTTCGTAAGGTTATATTGAACCTGCATGATTCTTGCAGAATCCAGTGCAGGAAGTAACTCTGTTTGTTAGATTAAATGAATGAACGTCAGTGTCTGGTGAGTGCTCGTCAACTCTGCTCCTCACTTGCCAAAGCGTATCTGTCATGAATCACAAACATGTTTGTGTAATCGTCAGTATTACTAAAGGTAAGGACGGTACATGTTGTAGTCAACAAAAGGTTGAGCTTAATAAAAAATATCTTGGCTTGAATAAAAACAAAATGCATCATGAATAAATCACAGGCTATCAGTGATTGTAAGTTTGAGTTTTTGTTTGATTCTGTACCTGTTTGATTTAAAATCCTTCACTTAGGCCACAGTAACTTGTTTCTTTATTTTGGTTGACTGGCAGATTGAGACATCATAAAGCCAAAAGCACGTGGAAAGGCTTGAAGGGATCGCTGAGATCACACGACTGAACAAAAGCTGCAGAGTTCTTGAAATCCCAGCTGTGCTCCCTGCTGTTCCAGTCCACAAGGTTTATTTGAATGTGTTCACCACTCATCCACAAAAAGATTATTACTCATTTCAGCAAGCAGAGATTCTGAATAAAGAGGGGTGATTGTAAATCTAAAACATGACTGTGAATGACTGTTTGCCAAATGGAAAATCAAACTTTAAATTAATCCATTGGTCCATTGTTCCAAGGTTGTTGCTTTAGATAGTTCATAATTTAGTGTTTTGTGAGACTTTTTTGTTTGTGTTCACTGCTAAATGAATATAGGTTCTTGAGGTTATTTGAAGGCATAGTCAATGTAATCCATGAACATGTTTTTTTTTTTTTTTTTTTTGGGGGGGGGGGAGGGGTTTTACATGTTTATAAACTATCCTTTTTAAATCAGAGTAAAATGTCCCTTTAGATTTTTGTTACCACCCAGTTTAGTGTCTACATTGTCAAATAAAATGAGATGAAAACTCTTTTTGGTAAAAAAAAAAAAAAATAAACATGTTTTGTAGTATTTTTGTGAAAACTTGAGGCTTCTGGAAATCTGTTTCAGTTTAGTACTTACAGACCCATTCAGTAAATAAGGTCAAGGAAAACTTCTTTTATTTCAGTGACTTAGTTCACTAAGTGAATCACATTATATACAGGTTGATGTTTTCAAGCCTTTATTTCTGTTAATTATGATGATTTTCTGTTTACAGATAATGAAAACAAAACATTTAAAACATTTGGAAGTTTCATCAGACCAGTAAAAAATATTTTTAATACAGAAATGTGGGGTTAATGAAAATTATGTTCAAACCTGCTTAAAGGTTGTTATATTCAAAAGGTACTTTAAATCTGACAATCAAGCTGCTTCCAAGTGCATATTCAAATTTATGGGATTTGACTATATTTGTATATTTAATAAGTTACTGGCACATTTAATTAATTCTAGATACTTTCTTGATAAGAATTTTATTTAAATTATTACATATATAAATATTTCTTTAACAAAATACTTATTTTTTTGGATCTTGACACTTTTTGCCCTCAATACCTAGTTAGTTAGTTAGTTTTTTGAAGACAAAGTTATTAGATCATAGCACTTTTTTACTACTGAAAGCAAACAGCCATTGTTGTTATTATTATTATTATTATTATTATTATTATTATTGTTGTTGTTGTTGTTGTTGTTGTTGTTTTCCATTTATTTATGCATTTGATCTAAGGCAGGAAAATCTTGGCGACATTTATCTAGATTATAATAATTTTGACATTTAAACATTTACATTGGAAATTATTAACGTGTTTGAATTTGAATAGATGGTCTACATTATTTGAATTGAATTGTTAACTTTTAAAATATTTTTCAACAAATACACGTTTAATGGAAAGTTCAGCATATTTTGCCGTATAGAAAATCTGTGCCACGTGTTTTCTCTGGAATTTATGATTTCCTCATTTAATTACTTAATCGGGTATTTAGTAAATAGCTAACACGTTTAAATGATTAGAGATGCATCTTCAAATGACCATATATATGAATATTCCCAAATATATATAACATCGTGCAAGCATTAATGCAATGTTTTTTGTGTGTGTGCGCTTTGTTTGTTTAGTCAAATGCTGGAAAAAAAATAGGCCACGTTCATGACATATCTTATTTATTTATTTATTTATTTTCCTTGCCATGAGTGCAGATCCTCCTTTCGGTTTGGATCAGGAAATGTGATCTTATTGGTCGACGCTGGGGGGATTCAGTGTCAGGTGATGTAGAGGCAGACAGCTACTACTCCTTTTGCTCCTCTGTGGAGCGCATAGATTGCCGCTCTGTCAACCCGGATGCTGAGCACTGCCCAGTGCGCAGCCCTGTCTGCCCAGCAAGGGGCGGAATTATTTCCGGACCTTTGAAGCACAGCTTTCCCCTGTTGCTCAGTTGTCTCGCCGCCAGGCTCTACATCTGAGCCGGGCGGGGAAGGTTGATTTAAATGTACGGCTACCTAGTGCAAGGTAAGGTGCTGCTGTCACACTGAAGCCACACACATCCTTGTTCCTGCAAGATCTTGAAGATCGTGACTACCTGCACGCCAGGAAAGACGTAGTGACAGACTGAGACAGAGAGAGAGAGAGAGAGAGAGGAAGAGGAAGAAGGGAAGCGGGGGAGAGGAGCATCACTGCTGAGGGAGATGGCCGAGTGCGGGCGGAAGGCGCTGTCTCTCCTGGAAGCGGCCCGCTCCCGGTATGAGAGCCTGCAGATATCCGACGATGTGTTCGGCGAGTCCGGGGACGATAGTAGCGACAATCCCTTCTACAGCACCTCCGGGGACTCCGACTCCGATAACTACATAGCCGAGGCGGGCGAGCAGGAGCAGCAGCAGCACCATCAGCACCACCACCATCCAAAACGGGGGGACAAGGATTGTGGCCACAGCTGGGGATCTGGTGGCGGGGCCACCAGCGGGAGCAGCGGTCCCCCGGGCTCTCTCACTCGTAGTCAGGCGGAGGAGGAAGGCTGGACGGAGACGCTGCAGGATGTCACGGTGCCGCCGTACAAAGAGACATACGGTGAGACGTGATTCACGATGAACGAATAAGGTCGCTTGTGCAGTAGAGAAGAAATGCCCGTAGCTTTAAGCTGATTGGAAACACATAATGCAGGTTTTCAGGTCAGACACCATTTCTCTGACTCTTCATTTGCACTGAAATGTAGGGCAGTAATGCAACTGAATGCACGCCTCTTTTCCATCCATGTGCATGTGTAGTAAGTGAGGGAGAGGAGCGTGACACTGCACTGTCGAGTTAATGACACACGCTCAGCCTTTGATACTTCACCCCTTGGTGCTGTGATACACATGCTGTTGAGTTCATGTTTGATTGCAGTGCAGAGGGACATGCTGTGTAATTTAGAGAAACAGCAGGATGCCTTCTGCTGATACAACCTGTTTAATTTATTCTTAGGGTATTCAGATAAACTATAAAGCTAATGTTAGTGCTAGTTAAATAATTTACAATTGTACAACCCGCAAGTCTATGGAAGTTCAGTTTTTCTGTACACGCCTCATGAATTAATTTTTATCTGTAAACCTTAGTCAGTGGGCGGGGCTAGTGCTATGGAAGTTATTGTCTGAAGTTTGCAAGCTGTGCATGTTGACCAATGAGGTATCAGGGCCTGATTCAGCTGCAGTGGCAGTTTAAATGACTTTATGGTGACAGGAAGTAAACCATAAAATAATTTTTTAAATTACTATTTATTTATTTTTTAAATTCTCATTAATACATTTAAAGTTTAATCATTTAGTTGTTTACTTATGTAACTATTTCATTTATGATTTACACATTAAAGTAATTATGAAATGTATATTTATAAATCTGCTTCTGATTTTATTTTTAATTTTTTAGGGGTAGTCTTTTTCTCTTTTTTTGCATAATTTTTTTCATTAATCATCTGATTTTTTTTTTAATTATTTTAATTTTGTTTTTTGTTTTGTTTTTTTTACATTATGGCATTTTTAGCACTTGATACAAGCCTGGTTCAGTTTTCTTTACAAACCTGTGTGAAGAAAAAGGAGACTTTAATGTGTGTGATTCAGAACACTTCCAACTACTCTGTCCATCCCTTTCAGTTTCTGTATGTTTATTCAAGGCAGCAGGGAATGCCATTCTGTATCCACAGTGATAATGGACTTGCTGCAGCTTTGGATGCAGCTGCACCATGTGGCTGAGGAAGATACGAACCAAGCCAGGCCACACTCATAACCTGTTTACTCAATTTTATAAATGAGAACCTGAGCGCACTGAATAAAGGGCCAGGAAACCACTGCAGCGTCAGAAATAATTTGTTTGCACAAATCCACCTTTTATAATTAGAAATGTAAGACCACATATGAGGTTCTGAACCAACTTGAAATCTGTAGTAATCAGAGTTCCCTTGGAGATAAGGAAAGTTACAGGATGTCCTGTGTTCCCACATCCTGGAGTGGGTGTGGTGTTGCTCTTGACTTATTCTAGGGTAGCACTAGGTGTGTAGCACTAGGTGTGTCTGTCTGCTTTATGTAGTTTTAGGTGGATCTGAAAAAAAAAACAACAACAAAAAAAAAAAACATTCAGTGTCTGTTTGCACAAACACAACAAGCATGGGTTTTGGCCACTATCCTGTGGAGATAAAAACACATAAATTGACAAAACTGATTTCAGATTTAATAATCTTAAAATCTCCAGCCATTGGTCCATTAATATGCATCTCCACTCAGAAGCTTCTTAAGTCAGCCAATGCTGCAGCAAAGGAAGATATTAATATGTCTGGACTGTTTTGCCTGTCTGTGTACCTGTCTAGCTGTATATCTGTCACTTGCCTGTCTGCCTCCCTGCACATTTCTCTGTCAAGGTGTGCTGTTTGTCACACAAACACAGTGTGGATGTGACAGCTCCACTCTTTGGACTCTGTGCCATGAGTTCATAATTCATCAGCTCCTGTCAGAATGCATTCACTCACACACCTCATGCAAATCCTAAATGATTTGCTGCAGAAGATAGGCACAGAACCAGGAAAACACACTGTCTTTTTTTTTTTTTTTTTTTTTTTTTTTTTTTTTTTTTTACCTGTGAGGTCAGATTTCAGTTGATTTTTGCCTTCATCATAGTGTGAACATTTCTTTTCCCTGCAGGGCAAGGTATTATGAAACCTATATCTAAATCTTTAGATTATACAAACTACTTATCATGATGTTAAAGGAACTAGGAGCTCACTCTCTCTACTGATGTTCTGAGGGTACCGTTTAGATTGCTGCTCCTCACCATATGCTAAGTTAAATGATTTGACCTGGTATTTCTTAAATGTCAGTCTGTCCACAGTTTGATTCATAGACATAAATAATAGTGAAGGTTTCTCAACTTTAATGGGGTTTTAAGGAGAGAAAATCTATAGTGAATCCTGAAGAAATCTGAATAAATTATAGCTGCATTTTTAAATAGACTTTCAGGTCTTCCATTGCTTTGAGACAATTGGATATAAGCGCTCTTATGTAACAAACGGAGCTGAAGTTTTCTAAATCTGAATAGTTATATTACATATTGCATCAACATAAACTATTTTTACAATAAGGGAAAGAATATATTTCCCTTATTGTAGAAAAAGTATTTTATTCCCCTTCAGATGTCCTCTGTTTTTGCTTATTTTACCACATTAACACATATGAAGTATTTCAGATCATGATTTCATTTACCACAAAAGACTATGCAAACCATCCTGAAATGAAAATATAAATGCTCCCCATGTTAAATTAAATACAGTTAAGCCCAAAACTATTCATATGTCTGAAAGATTTAGATGCAAATGTTTCATTCAGCCAAGCAGTTTGTTTCTGATAGAAACTATGACACTCATGTATTATAAGGTAATAAACAATGCAAAAGAAATTATTGCGTTTATGTCTTTAAATTTCCCCTTGGGGACAAATAAAGTTTCATTGACTTGAATTGTATCAGTTTCAAAGAAGATACTTATCTGTTCTTATTTACTTTTGATTTAATGGCATGTTGAAAATTACTTATACCCTTCTAAATAAGCTATAGAAAAATATTTATTTGCATTACAGCAATTCAAACCTTCCTATAATTGCTGAGCAGCTTTTTCCATGTTTTGACTGGTATTTTGGTGATTTTTCTTTGGTGATGTGTTTGAGGATGGAGGACCTCCTAGCTATCGCCTTAATCTTTAGCCACCTCCACAGATTCTCTGTCAGATTCATATGTGGGCTATGACTGGATCATTCCAAAATATTAATATCACTTCCAGTCAGAAGAAACGTGTTGAAATAAAACATGACTTTAAAACTAAATATGCCAGAGGTATGAATAACTATGATTAACAACATTTTTATAGTTCAGTTTAGTTCGCCACACCTGGGCCTGAAAACTGGCAGACCTCTGGAAACAAGAAATCCCTTAAAAAGAACCCATCTGACAACAGGAAGTAGGCTAAAAGATCACAATACATCATGTCCAGATCCAATAAGAAATCCAAAAACAGATGAGAAACAAAGTTATCTACATCTATCAGTCTTGAAAGGGTTATAAAGCCATTTCTAAGGTTTTAGACTCCAGCAAAGCACAGTAAGAGCCATTATCCACAACTGGAGAAAACTTGGAACCTGGTGAACCTTCCCTGAAGTTGTCAGCCATCTGATATTTCTCCAATAGTGCATCAACAACTCATCCAAGAGGGCACAGAAGAACCCAGAACAGCATCTAAAGCACTGCAGACTTCACTTGCCTCAGTTAAGGTCAGTGTTTATGATTTAACAACCATAAAGACACTGGGTAAAAATGGCATCCAGGGGATGCCAAGCGTACTTAAGTTATACCTCAGCACAGTGATCCAAAGCACACCAGCAAGTCCATCTCAGAGTGGCTAAAAAACTAAATAATAAGGGTTTGAATTAGCCTTGTCAATGTCCAGACTTAAATGCAATTAAAATACTGAGACATGACTTAGACATGCATTGCATGCTTAAAATCCTTCCAACACGGCTGAATGAAGCATTTCTGCAAAGAAGAATGAGCCAAAAGCCCACCACACCAGTGTAAAAGACTCATTGCCAGTTATCACCAATGGTTGACAGTAACTTTTACTGCCACTGGTAGAACAACCAGTTATTAGGTTAAGAGGGAATTACTTTGTCACATAGGCCAGGTTGGTTTAAATAGCTTTTTTTCCTTTTCACAAATAAAATCATAATTTGAAAATTGTATTTTGTATTTACTCTGATTACATTTGTCTGATATGTATTTTTATATATTACATGATATTTGTTTGATAATGAGAAACATGTAAGTGTGCCAAAAAAAAGAAAAGCAGACGAGATCTGTATAAAGTATATACATTTTCTTGGCACTGTATTTGTTCTGTATTCTGTTTATGGCCTTCTGAATATTAAAATCAGACCATTTTATTTAAGAAAACCCTCTTAGCGATGACAGACAAAAATTACTCTCAGTTCTTGCCTTTGCTCCTCAGCTGAGGCTGAACCATGTTCAGTTTGGTGCAGTTATGTGAAGGTTTTATGTGCAGCAAATATAGTGTAATCTCTTATTGCTTAATCCCTGGATATAAAAGCTCCACCAGGCAGATGTTTGTCCTCCAGCTGCTAAAATAAAATATCAGCTGATCATCAGGTACGATTTTCGTCTTTCTGGGATAGGAGTAGATTTTATATTGAATAATTTAGAAAATGTATATTTTCAAACTCCTGTTGACTAATATCAGACAATGACACCAAACGGCATATTTGAAGGTCAGACTAAAAGCAAGCTGTCAGTGATTCATGATAAAACAAATCTCTGAAGCAGAGATATATCCGCCAGCAGCTCACATTAATTCCATTACAGTACCTTCCAGAAGTATTCGTACCCCTTAAAAATCTTCCTAATCTTTGTCATGTTACAGGAACTAACTATAATGTAATTTATTGAAGTTTTATGTGATAGACCAACACAAAGTGGTGCATAAACATGTATTAAAAATTACTAATAAATTTGTACAGATTCTTCTTTGGATTTTGATTGTTGATTTTGACTGAGCCATTCTAACACATGAATATCTCTGGTTGTATGTTTATGGCTTTCCTCTTCCCCAGTCTTCAGTCTTTTGCAGCCTCTAACAGGTTGTTTCCTGTTAGAAAATTTTGAAAATAATGTATTATTTCCTTTCCACTTAACAGTTATGTGCTACTTTGTGTTGGTCTGTCATATAAAGCCCAGATAAATTACATACGTGTGTGGCTGTAACATGAAAAGATGTGGAAGAAATACAAGGGTGCTGAATATTTTTAAGGCAATGTTTTTGTTTGTTTGTTTTTTATTTGAAAATTTGCCTTTACATCCTGCTTAAGTTTACATTCAGCTTTAAAGTTTAATTTGATGTAAGTGAGTTGGTTTTGAGCCACCCTTGTCCTTTTTGGCTATCTCATCTGCAAGCATCAGACATATTTTCATCATTGCTCCCCATTCTCTCATGTCCACATCTTGTCTTCCTCCATACCTCCAGCAATTTAAAATTACATCCTCATGGTGGTGTCTTTAATTCTACATGAAGAGACTAAAACATCAGTTGCAAACTATTCAGCGAACCAGAGAAGCAATCTAAGGAAAAATGTTACTGTCTGCTGTTTAGAGATAATGAGTCATTGGTGTTCAATTGAGCTTGACGTTGTTCCACTCAATTTCCAATTTTTTTCAAAGCAGTCAACAAGCTCAGAGGAAATCTCTAACTGACAAAAACCAGTGAAAGCCAGTCAGAGAGTGGTATGGGATGTTAATGCATCAGCTGAAAGTTACAGGCAAGTGTTTACAATTAGACCTCCTAACTTCGAAGCTTCACTAACATAACACACCATGCTGTGGAAATTATTTAACTCTTATTTCTTTATATTTTGATTACAAGAACCCAGGTATTCTTGTAAAGGGGTTTGGGCAATAGTTCTGCAGATTTTCTAAGTTTTTATTTTAACTTTTGCTTGAACTTTGGTACTTGAATTTTCAGTAAGTATTTTATATTTGAAAATTGTGGGAGAAATGAGACAGGTCTGTAATTTGTGAAGAGGTGTTTATTCCCAGACTTATACAATGGAATGACTTTGGCTGTTTTTATTTTTTTTGGAACTGTACCCTTTAGAAATGATAAATAGCAAATGTATGTCAGTGATGTAGAAAATCTAATGATTACTCTTTTTACAATAGTCATGTCATTATCATCACAGTCCGTTGAAGTTTTGTTTTTACATTTTAAAACTTCTTTGAAATTCTAGAATTTTTCTCTCCTCCTCTGCTGTGAAGAACATGGAACTGAAGTTTCTGTCCATTTGTCCATCGATCAGTTTCTCAGTAGTTCCTGGATCAAGTATCCTGATAATTCAGGCCCCACATTAACAATTTAAGAGATTACAAGAAAAATTTGTTGCTTGAAAGCTGCCAATTTTCATGGAAAACCATGTGCTGTAAAGTACATCAAATTTCAGCTACTGTTTCATCAGGTGTTATCAGTTAGACTGTAGTTAAACTGGAAAAAAAAAATGCAATGCAACAACTAGAGCAGAGCTTAGATATGAGCTGAGTAAGGCTGTGATTATCTCAAGTTAAAGCTGTAGTCATTTATTTAGTTTTAATATCTGATGTTTTCTACTGTTTTTTACTTTGAGCTGTGGAAAATAGTGTTACAACCTATTTTGAAAGTATCTGAACTGTAAACTATATTAGTTTATCTTCTCATATACAGTAAGCCACCTTTTTAAACAAAGTTATTTTACTCATTGTTTGTGAAGGAACATTTTAAGTATGTGTTCTGTGAGATATGGGTTATATTTAACCACAGCTGTAGGGTTTCAAGCACATCTCTCTTTATAAATCACCTAATCAGTGGGCATGTTTGTTGGCTGTGTGTGTTAGCTTGACTAAATTATAAATGCTGCTGTTCCAGCCTCACTATCTTTTATCAGCCTGAGTTTTATTGGCAGATGTCAGATGCATGATTCAGCTACATGGGGACATGGTTCTGACTCATTTCCTGCCATAACAATAAAGCAGCTAGACACCGAGACCTTCCGCAAGCAGACAAATGACAAACTCCGACGCTCGCCACAGTGTGGTGGCTGTCAAGTCTTCTTAACTTTCCAGCCACGGCCCGAGGCCTCTGAGATTTATACCTAATGCTGACATGGTTCATTCATGAAAAAAAAAAAACCCCAACTGACTGTTGTGATGCTGTTTTTTCTTTACTTTTGAGATAACATTGTACTTTATGTCAGCAAGAAACACTTTACATACGTTCTCCTCAGCTTAACGAATGATAGCTCAACAAAATGTCACTGTATCCTGTCATAGTGTCCAAAAGAGAAACCTTTTATCAAGTAGAACAACCAAATTACAGGCTTTTCCTGAATTTAAAGAACTGAGATTGACAGTTGTGCCTGATACTCAGTTTATCTGAGACTTTCTGTCAATCTGTTTCATTTGCTGAAACATTTCACTTATTTCCTTTCTGTCTCCATCTAGGCCCTGCTCAAAAGATGCCAGCCACTGCCACAGCCTTGGACTTTTTCCAGCTCTTTGTTCCAGACAACTGCATCCAAAACATGGTCACCCAGACAAATATGTACGCCAAGAAGTTTCAGGAGCGCTTTGGCTCCGAAGAAGGTTGGTGTCCCGTCACAGCCCAGGAAATGAAGGCGTTCCTGGGCTTCGTTATCTCCACCAGTGTGCACCGCTGTGAGTCGGTGCTCAGCATCTGGAGCTCGGGCTTCTTCAGCAATAGGAGCATTGCCTTGAAGATGAGCCAGTCGCGCTTTGAGAAGATCCTCAAGTACTTTCACATTGTGGCTTTCCGCCCATCCCAGGGAAGCAATCAGGGCCTTTACAAGATCCAGCCGTTTCTGGACTCACTGCAGCAGTCATTCAGCTGCACCTTCAGACCCTCACAGACACAGGTATGTACAACACTCCAGATTTCTGTTTTCTCAGAAAAAACTTTCTAATATCTGTATTTAGACAGATTCTTTCTTAAATGTGCACTGGAAAGATTTTTATATGCTTTGAACTTTTCACATGCATTTCAGTGGGATTTTACAAATTTAAAAATTTTCAAAATAGTAAAGCTGGACGAAAATAATACATGGTTTCAGCATTCAAAAATTTCCAGTTTGCAATTATGTGCTACTTTGTCTTCATCTGTCACATAACACCTCAATGAGATAAGAACTTTATTAAAGGCTCAGAGGTGTGAATAGTTTGCGAGGCCCACTAGCTTAAACACTGATGGAATAGCTGCTATATCAGAATTGTTGGAGCTGGAAAATTAAATCTTGTTTATCAGAACCATTTTGCATTTGTGGGTCAGCAGAAACTTATTGCACAGTTAACATAGATCATCCTGCTCCTTGGTCTTCCAAGTTTTCAACTGTGTTTAGACAGTTTACAATTTTCTGAACTATGGTCAAAGTCAAATTGGAGATAAAATGATATATAAGTATAAAGCAATAGTTGAAGAAGTGCTTAAATCTGATTGTTACCACCTCAGCAGTTTAGATACTGTTTAACCTTTTATGAGCAAACCTGTGCACTTTTGCATTAGTAAAGGAATGCCCCACTTCCATTTAAAATAAGACAATGGAAGGACTTTGCTTGAAGCAATATGAACTTCAATCTGAAAATCATCCATATATTAATTATGCAGGAAACCTCCATTTTAAGCTCTCTTTTAACAGGCTTTTTCTCCAAAATGTGTTTTTTGGGCTTCACTTTAAACTTACTTTTGCAACTGGGTCAGGAGAGAACTATTTTTACTTTCTGTTTTGGGTC
This sequence comes from Anableps anableps, assembly GCA_014839685.1. Lineage (NCBI taxonomy): Eukaryota > Metazoa > Chordata > Actinopteri > Cyprinodontiformes > Anablepidae > Anableps > Anableps anableps. The sequence continues at coordinate 23,493,617 of CM026076.1, forward strand.
GCTAGGAAATTTGTATAAAACTTTCAGCTACTGATGAGCAGCACTGTTGTAGCCTTACTGAGAAGAAGTAGTAGTCGGTCCATATTTTATTTATATTCTTTACTTATATGTTTTTTTTGTTTTTGGTTTTGTTTTTGTTTGTTTTTTGCATGAGAAAAAAATCTGGAACCACAAAAGTGCCAAAGTTACTGTGGTGTATTCTTTGAAGCTTCCAACCTCTTTCTATCATGAAACAAGCTGGATTTGGAAATGCTGGCCACATTTTGGGATCTACATGCTTTAATGGATGCATTGCGCTAATCACTAATATAAGACAATAAAGACAACTTAAAATGTCAACTCCACCATCATTTTGTCTTATATAGTAGATAACAGTAAAAATCTGCTTTCTGCTCCCTCACACTCAGTCTGTGTTTAATGTAAATAACCAATAATTGCTGTTAGTTATAACTCTTAAAGCTGTTAGCAGGTCAAAGCTTCAGAGAACCAAATATCAGAAATCCACCATAAAATTCAGATCAGTGCTTTGCAAACATGACCTTTTTTTGTGATGTACAACATGAAGGCCTGTCAGATCCACTAAGATATGCATCTCCTGGAAAATGATTTCCTATTGCTACTAGTGGAAATGTCAAATATTTTTGAACCTATAGATTGAAGACATCTTGACTTATTTCTGGAAATTTATGACTATACATCTCATTGGATATGAAGCAACAGAGGATGCACCTTCTGGCAAAAAGCCTGGCCTTCAAAAGCAAGCAACTCATATGCATAGGCGTATAAGGTTTTAGTTATTTGAATTGTCCTTTCACATATATACAATTTAAAGTTTTTCTTATTCGGGTGGGTACTATCACAGTGAGAATTGCATGTCAAAGAAGTCCTCTTATTTTTCATGCAACATATCGGAATGAAGCACAAGCGTTTCACATTTATCTGATAAATGGAGAACACTGACCCAAAAACAGTTAAATCAGCTTTAAAAAAAACCCCAACTTACTCACTTCAGCTGTGTGCTGCCTCTTTAGTGCAGTGGAGATTTATTTTGCACTGCATTTGCAGATGTGGTCATGCAACCTCAGACTGATGTCACCCTATCACACCTTCTGCACAGTGTGCAACTCTGATAACATCAGGGACAAATTATAAAATAAAAGGCTCTGGGTAAGTGTTTTATGAAAAGTTATTGCATACAGATTTTTCAAAACCCAGATAAGGTTAAAAGATGCTTTACAATAAAGTTTTGTTTTATTATATAAATTTGAACACATGACTGTACCCATATCACTTCTAAAGGCCTAGAGAGAAATCCCTTTGAATGCTAGCAGGTCATTGTGTTTGAAATAGTCCCTGCAGAGACTGAATGTAAAAAAAAAAACTAACTAACTAAACTAACACTGCACATCACAGTGAACACACTATTTGTGCTGAAAAAGATGTTGTTGGCTTTTCTTCATCAGGGATAAGGAAGCTGGTGAGTTAAAGAGATGGACGGAGTTAAGTATGGGCCAATGCTGGAAGACAACCTGTTAGAATAGACTGAAACAGAGGTTCACCTTCCAGCAGATCAACAACCCTAAACATCAGAACAGCCAGAACTACAATGGAGAGGTTTAGATCTATGCTCAGTCATTTGTTAGATCCAGCGTGACTGAGCTTGAGATGTTTCACAAAGAAGAATGAGCAAAATTTTCACTCTCTGCATGTGCAATTCTTGTAGACTCATCCGAAAAGACTCGCAGCTGTAATCAAAGCTAAAGGTGGTCCTAAAAAGTATTTACTTTATTTGTTAAAAAATGAAAATCATGTATCCATTTCCTTCCACTTCACAATAATCACTACTTTGTGTAGGTTTATCAGAAAGATTATATTCCTATGCCAAAGTTAGTGACTACCATGACAAGGGGTGTGAATTATGAAAATTTTTGCAAGGCACTCTTTAGGTAATTTTTCACTGTTATTAAATGCTGGAGGAAATCTTCAAAATTCATATTAAAAGTGCTTTAAAAAACCTTGATATTGTTAAAGAACCCTGAGGAGGTTTCTTGGTTAACAACATTTTTATAAAGAAATTACAGTAGAAAAAGCTCTTATATACTTCCTAATGGTTACACAGAGAGATGATCACAACCAGTTTTATTTCTTTTATAAAAGCATTCATTTAACTCCACTTTCTCCAGTACTAATAACCAACACACTTTACTTCAATATTTGCTCATGAAGGGTTTCTTGGGATAAATAATTATATTTCAAGAGCATCAATTTTCATGCCTGCATCAAAAAAAAAGTGATGGAAGTAGTGGAAATTGGCTGATTCATTTGCTTTTAGTTTGAGCAGCTGAAGCGCCTCTCAGATCAGCCTAACTGTGAAACATGATTCCTACACCACAAATACATTTGGGAATATCATAACCTCCAGTACATCACACCTAAATCTAATTCAGCTTTGCAAATTTAAAGGAAACAGTTTAAATATTGTGGAGTTATTGAATTGCCAAATAGACTTAAATTGTGTAAAGTTGTTTTTACACTAATCATCTCAATCTGCTTGCATCTAAAAATGACAAAATTAAAATAATGAGGGCAGGACGGCTGCCATGGAGTTGGTGTGTGTGTGTGTATCCAGGGCAGTTTATTTTATCTGATAGTTGACTGTGCCAGGGACAGAGTGGGTGCAGACACTGAGAGAAGCACAAAGTGAAACCGTTGCTTTGTCAAACAAACAAAAAAAAAAACCAATAGTTTCCTCATTTAATGGACACTTACCAGGAGAAATTGATTTTCTTATTAACTGTATTGTCCTATTTGAATTTCCCTGTTTGTTTTAAGGGATGTTTTAAGGAACAGAGAAACGCAATGTCCTTATCTAATGTTTAATCTCACAGATGGTTAATAATTTTATTTTTTGAAGTTACTTCAGAGGCTGAGCAGTAAAGATTTAACTAATGACTTGTTCCTTTGAAACAAGGCCTTAGGTCATTACGGGTTGGACTGTAACCCATGGGGAGAACTGTGGTTTGTATGAAGTCATTCAATGCTTCGATAGGCTAGAAAGCCTCATTATTTTTTCATGAAACAATAACTTAATATTTAACTGGGAAATGTCCTGTTTGTATTGATGCTAGAGCAAAACTAAGCATCCGATCACTGCTCCCTTTAACTGTAGTCAGATTTTGACATATAGAAACACACAACAGAAAACAGAAATTTACACATTCTAAATAAAAAAGCACAACCTCTTCTGTCACTAATATTAGACCTAAACTTCTCCCATTTTGCATTCTCCTCTTGTGCATGCATGGATGGTTTCTCTCAGGGTACTCTGGCTTCCTCTCACAGTCCAAAATTAGAATATATCTAATTGAATCCAGTATGAAAAAATAGAATGCATTACGATCTCAATGATTAGACTGATGTAATTATATCTTTCTATATAGGTGCATACAGTATGAATTGGATTTTTGTCTTGTGAAGAGATGACATTACTATGAATTGGTTCTATGTTAATCAATTAAATTAAGCTGGAAAAACTGTTGTCAAAAAGTTGCCATCCAACTAATAACCAGTTTATTTTTATAAAATATAACCTTAAAAAATCAAATACAAAGTTTTACTTGAGCCATTTGTGCTTAGAAAAAAAGTTACATTATAGAAATACTGCTGACCAGTAATAAAGTCAATGCTTATTATGTTCTATGTTTAGTCTCCTGAAGTTCACCAAATTCAACCTTATCAAATACATCTAAATGGTAGGAAAAAGCCTCTGTGGAGATAAAAACCAAAGTTACAAACCAGAAGATGTTTTTGTTCTGCTGAAACTTAGTTGAATCAGTTTATTTAATCATTCTCCCACTCAAACACAGACTACTCTTCAAAAGGCTGTACTCACTCCCTCTCTCTGTCTAGTTTTTCACACAGACAGGCCGCCTGATACTCCAGTAGCACCTTCTGTGCTACTGCGTGTTTACTCATTTTGAAGATAAAAATTTCACACTTTCAAGACTTTCTAGATTTAATGCAGTTTATTGTAACATTGACATTGATCTATTTTGTATTTGTGTGATGAAACAACACAATACTCAATCTGACTTCTGATTTGAGAAATGCTATTATCCTGAAAGTTGTTTTTTTTTTTTTTTTTTTTTTTTTTTTTTTTTTGGTGGGAGGGGTGATGACATTAAGTCTGGACTATCTAAGATCAGCTCTATATTACGATCGATAACACTTGGAGACAGATCTAGACACGATTATACAAAACTAAACACATTTTTTTTAAAGCTGAGGGATGTTTCACAAAACCAGGATAGCGGATTAAGCCGGGATTTTCCAGGCTTAATTCCAGGCTGAATTAAACCTGGACTGCTGGTGCTTTTGTGAAAAGCAGCAGCACTTAAGTTACCATGGCAATTTATCCTGTGCAGTTAGCCTGCTCCAGACCTCCAGACCAGGCTAACAGCCAGGCTTAGTTAAGGCTGGTGCCTTATCTGTTCAGTGAGCTGTCACACCGATAAGAAAGCAGTGTGTTTTGTTAGTGATTCCATCTGTTCGTTTTGGTCCTTTTTATCAGCCTGCATTAAAATACCACTGATTCATTTTGGTTTTCACTCAGTAGTATTATTATTTTAACATTATGATAGAATATACCATACGTTTTATAATTATCCATGTGGGCATTGTTATTATTCAGTTATGTTTCTGAAGACTTCTGTTGTTCTAAATTTGACAGAAAGGCCTTTAATAGACTATTGCAAGTGTTGAGTGGATTAGAGAAATGTTTGATAAAGCAAAGATGTTGTAATCATGTTAGGCCATATAAGTTGTAGCATACCTTCCAGAATTAAGGACGACACTTTACTGATAAATATTTAGGTTTAATAGCTATAAACCCTCTTAACTTAAAATAACATTTACAACTTCAAATAACTTTAGTTTTGGCATATAATACAACAAATCCACAGTTTAAATCACACAATATTTAAAACAAGTACTTAGTTACATCATAAACATACCTTATGCCTCTATCAAGGGGGCTGCTAATAACAAGATACATTTTATAAGCTTACAATTTGTCTTTTGATTGCTGTTAAGATTCCTTTGTGTCAACAGTTAAACAGAAAGTTGTCCTTTTGAAATAAAAGCATCAAAACTCAAACAGGAAGTTAAACATATTTAAAATTAAAGGCGATAAGTGATAAGCACCAAAATGGGATGCAAACAAATAAAGAAATGTATTTAGGGTTATTTACATAAGTATCTCCAAACAGGTGTCGTCCTTTACAATGGCGTGCCCAATTTCTCCATTGTAGCATCAGTGAATCTGTGATCGAACTCATGGTCTGTTGAAGTAAACTGTGGATGCGCATGTAACTGAATTATTTAAACCTGGCTTGACATGGCCCCAACCCCTGAATCAAGTTTGGCCTTCGTAAAATGGATAAAGCCAGGATGAACTGATCACGCTAGATCAAGCCTGGCTTTTGTCTCTTACCTTAGATTTCCGAATCCTGATTTTGTGAAACAGCCCTCAGTTTGTTTAACTCTGTTTGTGTAAAATCCAGTGGTGATTTGTTAAACTAAAGATAAAATTTGTAATTTAAAAATAAATCAGTGTAAAAAAAAATTCTTTTTACAATTTCTTTTAGATTGAAGAAAATCTGAAAACTCAATTTTTGTGATAAACAGTGTTTTTTTCCATCCTTGACCTAGAAAATGAAAAAAACTAATTTTATACTTTTTCCAGGCTTTTCAAGTCTGCTTCAGGTTTAATTGAAATTGTTTTCATACAAGCTAACCTGTACGCCATCAACCGTGTATTTCCAGGTTCTTCATGAGCCACTGATAGATGAAGACCCTGTGTTTATCACCACCTGTACAGAAAGAGATCTGAGAAAGAGGAAGAAGAGGAAGTTCAGTCTCTGGGTCCGACAGTGCACCTCCACCGGATTCATCTGTCAGGTAGAGGCACTGACTGATGGAGGGAAAACATCATTCCACAGCAATGAATAAAAATGGCAGCACTTTTCAAAAGAAGCAAAAGGAGGATGTGTGTCTGCTTTGACTTGGTTTTAATTTTCTGCTTTGAAACTTGATGGCAAAAGTTACTTCAGATATAAGGGAGGGAAGTTTCCATTCAGGCCAAAGTCTAAAAGGCTTTCATGACAACATCAGAGGCTTTGATCAAAGCCTACTTCAGATCTCTATCTCAACTTATTACTTGTGTATGCTGGACAGAGGAAAACAGCTTTAATACATTTTTCATTTTGTGGGAATGATGTTCACAAACAGCAAAATTCACTTTGAGAATTGGATTTGAGCATGAGAAATGGCTTCTGGCTAAAATGCTGGTTGTTAGTTTTCTTTTGATGCTGCAGAGTGAAGTATTTTTTTGGCTTCAGATTACGATCACAGATAAAGCTGCTGTGCTGACTGACAACGTTGCCCTCAATGCAACCTTCCACTCCTACGCTTGTCTCTTATGTAACACCATGGATCCTCTAAGGACCAGAACTGTCGGATCGGTCCAACCCTCCCAAAAGCAAAACATTGCACAAACTACACTGTGTGCAGAATTATTAGGCAAGACTTATTTTTGAGGATCTTTATTTAATTGCCAACTAAAGTGCTCTTGGTTAATCCAAAATGTTAATAAACTTCAAACATGAATGTCCGAGAAAGTAAAAGTGAGGTTTTGGCTTTCTTAGGAAAATATCAATATGTACACAATTGTTGGTCAACTATAATTGTGCAGAATTATAACACAACTATATGCAAACTAGTGATGTTGCAATCAATGGACCGCTGATCATGATCAGCCAATTTCCGTGAAAAAGTGTGATCGGTGTTCTCCAGTCAATGTCTTTTGTTGCCAATCACAAAACTCAATCACTTGTACCTCATGCTTTGCAGCCTGCAAAGGCCCTGTGTGCAGCATGTCTTCCACCTTTCCTTCACACTGCGCAAGCACGCAGCAGCAAATCCTAAGGAAACATTTGTACTGCCTGTGAGTCATGTGAAGTTTGCATCTTGCAAGACATACAACGGAAAATATCTGTGATGAAAGAACATCAAAATGCATCAACACAACGAATTTAATATTACATTTTAAAAAAAAAGCACTTGACAGAGTATGGTGAGTTATCGAGGCTCACTGCAGTGAATTATTTTTAAAAATGACACCCGGAGCAGTCAGATAGTAGTTTCCTTCAATAGTTATTATTGGATCTAACCTAAGCAAGGGAGTTTTGAGGTTAGGCATAAAATGAGCTTGCGAAAAGAAAACCACCATCATATAGTGTGGTGCAAATGTATTGAGCTTTTCCACATTTTTTCACTCTGGAACTTCAATGTGAGTATTGCAGATTTTGTTTGATAAACCAAAGCAAACAAAGCAGTGTAAAGTTGTGAAGTAAGAGGAAAATGAAACTTGGTAGCAGTATCTCTTTTAGGGTAGCACCTTTTAATATCTAGATTATTTTTTCCCCACACTTATTTATGCAAAAACATTCAGACTAAGTCAGAGTAGATACAAAGTATCTGTGTCTATAAATTTTCAAGTCTTGCTTCTGATTCTTAATTGGACTTAGGTCTGGACTTTTCTAACACACAATATGCTTTGATCTGAACTTGCGGGCAACATGAGAGCTGTGTAGCATTAGACAAAAATGAAACGGACTCTAAAAACATGTTCTTTAGAATGAGAAAGACTAAATACAACATACACATACAAGACTTAACACCATCGATGATGATCAATGTTTAAAATTTTGAGTTATTATAGATCATTTTAAAGCTTTAAAGTTTTCAAGCTGGTATGTGTCCTGTTTAGCAGCATGATTGCAGTACTGCAAGTACTTTCTTAACAATGAGCAAGTTTTACTTTAAGAGCAATATTTGTTTTAGTGTGACTCCTTTAATCTGCTGCTATAAAGACAGTAATTCAATTTTAAACAGTTTTTATCACCACTTTTATAGTTATTGTAATTACTAGGCGATTACAAAATACTGTGATAAAATTCCATAATTGTTGCCACATTTTAGAGAAGAGGTAAGAGGTTAAAGGTCAGATCGAATCTTTCACTTGCTCTGTTTCACATAGCAAAATACTGCTATATAACACCAATAACACCATCAGTCTTTAAATATTCAAATATAAAATGAGTTAAATTTAGCATGGATTAACATGATGTGTGCATAAACCCAATATAGAATATCTACAGTAGGTAGTAATCATGAGATTCATATTATGGACAGCAAAAAGAGAATAGTATCTGACATGTATGCAAGAAGACTATCTCCAAACAAAAACCTGAAACATGAGAGCAAGGTTCATCATCTGTGAGATGGAAACACCCTCAGAAGGAAGATTGAAGCGTCTGGTGTCACAGCTTCGAGACCATAACCTGATTCTTCCACCTTGAAAAGTGCAGTCAAGCCATGTTAAAGAATATTTTATCTGTGGGTCTCTCACTGAAGGAACACCCAAGTACAAATAATGCAAAATCCATGGAGCAATTAGTGTAATACAAGAATACAACACTGTAAGTTTAAGATCTTTTACAAAAGAGTACACCTAAATAGATTAAATTAAGCATTTTAACTATAAACACTACATGTGGAGTGTTTCCGTATTTAACCAAGTTTGGAAACAAGCCAGAGTTGCAATAGTTGAAAAAGAAGCATTGGTAAACTGAATTTAAGCCATTGATTTGTCAATTTTCTGTTTTCTTTACATGAAAGGAGTTTGTTAAAATAATATATGTTATTTATTTCCAGATTTTTTGTAATACAATACTTTTATTCAGTTAAAAAATAAATAAAGTTTCATGTGCTGTGCTTTATACGCTAATGCTACATTCCATTAACTCATCCATTTGGGAGAAAAAACATGAGCATTCACACTGACACCTTTACTAATTTTCTGCAGACCAACTTGATTCTCTACTGACGTATTCTTCATCTAAATTAGGTCCGTCGAGGGACCGAAGACAAAAAAGTGGAGAAAAAAAATGACTTGGAGCGATGAGTGTCAGTTGGTCTGCATTAGTCTATGGGACCATATAATATTTGCCAAGCATGTTTATATACCTCACAGAAGCAATAACGCCGCACTCAGCCTAATGGCTACATAGCTAATGTAGATGTGGAATAATCATTTGACTCAGTGCAGAGTGGAAAAATTAAGCTGTTTGCAAACTGTGTTTTTATGAGTGATTTATGATTTCAAGTTTCTAATATTTATTTTAGGCTGTAGAGATTTAATGTCCTATTTCCAAAGCAGTTTTACAAACTATTAGCAGTAGGCTAATTGTACTAAAATCAGTTCAGTGCTTGGTCATTCTGTACCTGATGTTCTGCCTGGTTCTACCCGCTATGCAGATCTCCGTCCATCTGAAGGAGGGACAGGGAACAGATGGACTGGCCACCTTGAAGAATAAGCCCCAGCTCCACAGCCTCGTGGCCAAACAGCTCTGTCAGAACATCTCCGGCAAGAATGCCATCATCTTCACGGGGCCGTCCATCACGAGCCTCGGCCTCTTCACTGAATTCAGCAAGCAGGGTAACCAAGTGCAATGTAGCAGCCAACTTCCTCTTCTTTGTCTTTGGGGGACAGATTGTAATCTCACTGATCATCTTATCCACTTTTCCTTTTTTTACAACTTTGATTTGTTTATTTATTTTTAAAGTGAGTTTGTTGACATAGTTGTCAGGCTAAATGGCGCAGACAGGACAGTGTTCTCTAGTTGCTCTGCATAAGATAAGACCTCACAGCATAAAAGATTATAACTTGGATTCTCATTGTATTGCAACCTTTGCCCATTGTGCATACATTTTTTTTTTTTTACTACAATGAGTGTTTTGGTCCATCTTTTAAACTCAGAAATGTTTTTTCCTTTTTTTTTATTTGCAAACTAAACCTATAAAGAATCTCCTATTTTGCTCAATGCAAAATCTTAACTTGGAAGACTGCAAAAGGTTTTTAGTGAAAAAGAAACTGCTGTTCAAAGCATTCACCTCATCACGATTATCTCTTTCAGTGACCCACTTGTCAAAAGGGATGCCTTTGACACACAGTAACTGTTTGTAGGCTGGAAAAGAAAGACTGTAATAACAGTCTAATAGAGATGCACCAATCAGGCATTTTGTTGCCAGTACCGATTTCTAGGGGTTTTTTTCAATTCCAATTTCACTAATTTTCTGTTTATTTGAGGTGTGTAAAACATGAAAGTGGAAAAAAATGTGCTGCAGTTTCAATGGGAGAGGTAGCAGTTTGGAGTCCAACCAAAAATTATGAAATTCAAGGATTATCTCCATTTATAATTTAAAATCAAATGTCCCTCACCCTCACTTCTAGCTCAAAAGATTTGCATCAAAGTACATATTGTTGCTCCACAGAATAAATGTTCTTAGAGTTTTTGGTTCAGCAGAGCTTACAGCCAATCAAGGTAAAATTGGTCAAACCTGATCTGAGTAATTAGTGCCTAATTAATTAATCATAATTTGTGTCTCTCTATAGTCAAATCTTGTTCCACTAATGAAAATGGGTTTAATTAGGACTTTGCACATAATCCCAGAGAAATCAGTCAGTGTAGATTTTGTTTTACTATAAATAAAATAACAGTGCTACTAATCAGTCCTTTAAACTCTTGTTTTCATGCCAGTGGCACCTTTTTGAGATCAAGCAAAGGACATGCAGTGATCGGACAAAGTTAATTATAATGTCTATGTTTTGGTGGTGTTTTTGTGAACTCGGTAAGACATAAAACAAAACAGACAGTTGGAAGGAGAACAAAGAAGGGCTTTGTTGCTTACAAACTGGTGTCTAAAAACTGACCGGCACTGATGCTTTGCAAAAGCACAGATGGAAACTCTGTAGAGTGGAGCAGGCTTCGATGAACGGGACTAAATCAAGCAGTAGAATAATGAGCCTGTCTTTCCTCTCACCTGGCATCACTACTTTATTCAAGACAAAAAACAGAGAAAGGGAGGAGAATGCAGCAAAAGTGGAGTTACAGTACTTTCATTCTGTGTTTTATCAAAGCAGTTATAGTAAGAAAAACTCAGTTTGAATGTCCCTGCACCATGAGGACTAAAAGACCCCAGATATGATCAACATTGTATCATCACAATTAGTAGCAACTATAACCATCTCCCTCCCCCACAATAAATTGCTGGGTGAACACATTGTCCGCAACATTTTCGTCTCTCAATTTTATCTTGCATGTTTAATTAGCCAACCTAATTACTCTGCATTATTCTGCAGCACTAGTGCACAACTGTGAGCAGAGACATAAGCTGTTTTATGAATTGCTAACACATCAGCAGTGCCCACCCACATAATTGTTTTGCCTCTGCTCATCTGAGGAAGAAGTAAAGAGATTCAATTGTTGCATTGATAAAAGAGATGAACAGCTAAAACAGTCCTGCAGGGTTTTTATTCCCAAATTAAAGGGAAATGGCATGAAAGCCACATGAGTTGTCCTCACTGTTCCCTTTTCTTCTTGGTTAATACATTAGTATTTAGTTGGTGTTCATCAAATTTATTATTTTCGCAAAGTCTAAACTGAGTAACCACCCAGGAAATGCAGAACCTTGCAAAAGTGCTCATACCCTTGAACTTTTATACACTTTGTTACTCTGCTACCAAACAAATCTGTACATTTTCTTGGGATTAAATATTATATGCCAGTACAAGTAATACATTATTGTGAATTGAAAGGAAAGCGATATATGGTTTTTAAAAATAAAAATCTGAAAAGTGTGGCTTGCATTTGTATTCGCCCTCCATGAGTCATTGCTCCAAAGAACCTCCTTTTCAGTGCAACAGCCTGAGCTAAAGTCTTTTTGAGTATGTCTCCAACATCTACTAGAGACTGAAGGGTTTTACTATTTTCTTTACATGCAAAAGAGCTGCAGCTCTGTTAGAGCATGTGTCAACATTAGATTTCAAGTCTAACCACAGATTTTTTTTTTACTGTATTTAGGTTTGCATTTTAACTGGGCCATTGTAACATATGAAAATGCTTTGATCTGAACCCTGGCATTATAGCGCTAGCTGTATGTTTGCTGTCGTCCGGCTGGAATGTGAACCTCCAGTACAGTCTTTACTCTTTTACAGCTTTGAAGAAGTTTTCTTCCACTATTTCCCAGTATGCAGCTCCGTCTGTCTTCACTTCAACTCTTGATGAGCTTTCCTGTCTCTGCAGAACATAGCCTCTCCACACCATGATACTGCCACCATTTCATCACTACTGTTCTCTAACAAACCTCTGAGGCCTTCAGAAAACAGATGGAATTATAGTTAAATTATTTACACACATGCTGACTCTATTTATTCATAGGGTAAAGGAGGATGAATATAAATGTACACCAGATTTGTATCTGTAAAAAAACATTTCAAAACCATGTATTATTTTCCTTCCAGTTAACAGTTAGCTATCAAATAAGAACTTCAAAAAGGCTGTTGAAATGTGACTAATTTTGACAAACCTCAAAAGGAAAGAATAGAGAAGAAAAATTTTGCGAATGACTTTAAAATAAAGTGTCATCCATTGTATTGAAAACATGCTCGGTATTTTTGGATCAACAAATCAGTTGTTCTTTTAATGTTCTGTTTTGAAATATACAGATAAATAAAACCCTTTTTATATATGTTTCTCTCTCTGTTCAGATATCTACTGCTGTGGCTTACTGAGCACCAGGAAGAGCGACTGTACAGGTTTACCACAAAGCATGCTGGTCTGCAGCTCCACGCCAGCGCAGCGTGGCCAGTCACGCGTGATGATGAAAGGCAGCATGTCCCTGATCAGCTGGTACAATAAGGGACACTTCAGGTTTATTACCAATGCTTACTCACCAACAAAAGAAGGTGAATTAAAAAAAAAGATCCTCTTCAAAGCATCCTTTTTTACAGCTTTAAGTTGAAATTGTAATTAACCTTTTGAATATCTGTTTTTAACACACAATTTGCATTGCTGCATGAAAGGAAATGCATTTCAAACTGTCTGGTTAGTTAAATAAAATTCATTATTATTCTGAGATGAGAACGTTCCATCAGTAGATACTTGCCCAATATCAAGCATTCCTGACATTGAGAAACAATGAAAGCTTTTAATCCACAATAATCCTTTTTTAGGAGAGGACAGGATCGTGATGTTGCGTAAACACCCTCGTACTGTCTGATCCAATTTGTTAAGTTTTAAATCTGGCTGTTTTAATGCTGTGTGCTGGAGGAGTGTGGAAGTGAGGCCCCAGATCATTTAAGCAGTTACTATCTAGTATTGACTTTCTTTGGCCTGTGTGTATGTGTGGGTGTCTGTGTGGGACTGTTTTGTAATCTGGCATTAAGAACAAAATAGCCTCTAATCCTTGCATTTCTTTTGAAACAGCCTTAGAATTGATTGTGTTAGTAGTTATAGAATCACTTTGAAATTTCTGTGATTCTGCAAAATGAAAATGTGTAACATATACAGTGTATCAATGCAGATATGGTGGCTCACATTTATGATTCAAAGAAAATAGCTACTGAAGCTTAAAAAACAGTAAACTAGAGCTGTTCTCTTTTCAGCTACATGACCAGGAAGTCCTTTTCAACTAACTCTCAGCCATTCATTTGTGTGTGTCTTTTGCCAGGTATGATTATTAAGAGGAAAAGTGGAGAAATCCCGTGCCCCCTTGCTGTCGAAGCCTTTGCAGCACATCTCAGCTACATCTGCAAATACGACGACAAGTATAGCAAGTATGTGCAGACCTATTGTTGCCTCCTCGTTCTCCCTGTACATCTGTAGGTTCTTTCCAGGTATTCCGGCTTCTTCCCACAATCCAAAAGCTTGGATTTCATATTAATTGTTAGCTAGTTTACCTTCTTAGCAGGCTAGCTACAGCTAAGCCCAAAATTATTCACACCCCTAGCAGATTTAAGTGTAAAACAATCCTCTAATTTTACCAGCATGTTTCTACTGACTGGAATTTTCCTAAATAATCCAGCCAGAGTCCTGACTTGAACGTCATAGAGAATCGGAGGGAGGTAAAGATTACGATGATGGCTGGGAGGCTTTCCAACTTCAGAGACTTTGAGCTCATTGCAAAGGCTGAATGGTCAAAATACCAGTGGGAACATGCTGAAAGCTGGCTAGCCATTATATGAAGGGTTTTATTGCTGTAATAGAAAATAAATATCTTTCCACTGATTACTGAGAAATATGTAAATTGAAATTTAATTAAATGTAAAAAAAAAAAAAAAAAAAAATGTCCAAAAATGATTCTCACTTTATATTATGTTTTGTTTTGAGAGATACCTGTCTCATTTCCAAAGATAAACAAACTTCTTAGTTGAATATAAAATCATTTTGAATCTAAATCTGCCAGTGGTATGAATAATTTGAGATGAAGTATATAAACTTAGGTTATGGTGACCACTAAGAATCATATAGAGCTATTTCAGTTTTTTTTTTTTAAAAAAAGTGCACTGTTTCCCTTGTCTGAATTTTTCAGTTTTTCTCAATCATAAACATGAGGCAGACCTAAATGTGAAACACCAGCATCAATGGCAAGATAAGAAAGAACATGACAGCAGCTTCAAACAAAGCACAGCAAAAATATTGTATATAGATACAATTAACTGTATCTATACTTTTTCAGTTTTGGGGTAAGCTTTTCTGTTTCTTTCATGTCTCTCTGTCTTGTAGATATTTTATCTTCCATAAGCCCAACAAGACTTGGCAGCAGGTGTTCTGGTTGAGCATCAGCATCGCCATCAATAATGCGTACATCCTTTACAAGATGTCCGACGCCTACGCCGTCAAGCGCTACAGCCGAGCGCAGTTTGGAGAGAGACTGGTCAGGGAGCTGCTGGATCTGGACGACTGTTCCCCCACACAGTGAGAAGACAGAGCAGGAGGAGGAGGATGCAGGAGGAGGAGGATGAAGAAATACAATCTCTCCCACATGTTAATTTTCACTTGGTTGTACAGACCTCCTGGGTCTGTGTCAGTGTGCCAAGCTCCCGTCTCTCTTCCTGTAGTTGTTAATTTCTGCCCGTGTAAATATTCACTAACACACAACTGCACTGTATACATAATTAAGAGCCACCTGGGGCAGTTCCCCTGCCTCAGCTGCTACTGTTAACCACACACTCTGTGTCAGCAGATATCAGTCACTTTTGTGTCAGCAGAAGCAGAGATGAAACAAGAAACGACAAAATGAGTAGGATTTCACTCATAAATGATGTCACCTTAAAGTTTTTAGTCATATCAAAGAGTTAAACTATTTAACATTTAATAAGCCTGAATTAAACTAAAAAAAAAAAAAATCTTTAAAAATATATTTAAAAAAGCAACATACCTGGCACCTTGTAACAAAATCAAAGTAAACACAACACTGCATGCATCGAGAATGTAGATTGTGATGTTTGTGTTGTTAAGTGTGAAAAAGATTTTAGCTCCAGGCGAGCTGTGAAATAATTGTGTGTGTATGTATTCAGTAAGTAGAACTGCCATTTGTGTGTCTGATGTTGAGCCTGAGGACTGAAATGTGTGACACCTGTGACCCAAATCTGTCGTGCTGCTGCATACCATGTTTGTTAGGGGTGCATCGTCAGTAAAAAGGGATGCTTCATATAGCACCATGTCCATCCCCCCATCACAACTGCCCGCATCAAAAACTTCTTGACAATAAAGCCATAAAGTTCCCTCTGAACCTTTCTTTTTTAAATTCTCTAACTGTAACAGCAAAAAAAATTAAACATCCATACAGTACTTTGCAAAAGTATTCATATTACTTTCCAGTTTGTCACAAGTTTCTTAGATGACAGAAGTGATCAAAAAGCATCTTGAAGACCATTCTAAGCTTATTATCCCATCTGTAAAACATGGTGCAGGCAGCAACATGCTGTGTGGGGCATTTCTTCACTAGAAAGCTGGTCAGAATTGATGATTTTTTTTCTAAAAAAAAAAAAAAAAAAAAAAGAAGTTGAAAACGTGCATCATTTTTCTTCTGCTTTACAATTACACACTACTTTGTGTTGGTTTATGGCAATGAAATCCCAGAAAAATAGTTTAGAAATTTGGAAATTTGGGTTATAATGTGAAAAGGTTCAAGTGATATGAATACTTTTGCAAGACACTCTATGTTTATTTTGAGGAGGTTAACTGATTCATCAAAATTATTTTATTTTCTATATTCTTCATTACATGAATTTCTTCATTACTTTTTTCATTAATTACTTCATTACATTGATTCCAACAAAGTTTACATCCAGCTAAGCATTTAATCCCCCTTCCCATTCTTTTTGGCAGGAGTTCTTTTCTCCTTCTGCTTCACAGTGAGGTATAACTGAGTTTTAGAGGGCAGGAAATGTCTGAGTGCTCCAGCGTTGCCAGGCAGTGAGTACAAACTTGGCTGCTGTACAGGGCTCTGTTCAGATAGTACTGTTTGGCCAGATTTACTGTGGCAGCAGGGGGTAAAAATGGATCGAGAAGCAATCAGGTTAGAGCTAAGATGATGTAAATCTTAGACCTAAAATTATATAAGTAAGACAGCAGCTTATATTACAAAGGGATTTCATGAAATACAAGAGGACTTTTTTAAGTAATATTTCTCAGTGTGAGCACCCTGTGGCATTATTCTCTTTGAGAAACCACCTATTCCTTGTCTGAGCTTAAACTGCTCCATATTGCTGTCTGAAGAATGGCTCCTTTCACTTGGCTTAACATGGTGGGTTTTTGTTCCTTTTCTTATGGTGGGAAAATATTATGAGGACTTTTATAGGTGTGAAAAGTTTTGTTGTGAGCTTGCTGTGTCAGCATGATTTGGTGTGTGAATACATGTTATAGTGATATGACTGCATTTGTTGAGTGATTCACCACCAGGACACATGCACTCCCCCACCCCCATCATCACAGTCTTGCACTTTGAAAGCTCTACACCTAGTAAGATGTTTTTAATTTGGGCTTAAAAAATCAGTTATACCTTGCTCATATAGGTGAGATCTGTAAATATAGGTAGAGAAATTAATAATTTATATGTGAAAATACACAAATGATTAGAGTGAAAATGAATGAGTAGAACTACAACTGAAGGGATTTCTGTTTGTATTTTGGTTTCATGTCAATAATCACTCAGTCACTCAGAGTGAAGATTGTGATTTCTTTTTATTCTTTCACTAATCCAAATCATTGCTGTTGTTACTCTTGTGTGTGAGTACTGCTGAACTTTGTAAATGAATGTGTCTGATCACTGTTTGCCACCAACTAACACTGTTTATCCAAGGGTGCGCATCTCTCATGTCACATATTTGTCACCTAATGATTTTAATACAATATTTGATATCACGTCATGGCAACTGTTTTCACTCAAATGCAGAAAAAATGGAGAACTGAGCTTAAGCTGAAAGTGTTTGGTTCGGCTCAGTCTGCACATTAAACACTCCCTGTCTGCAAAAGTATTTGCACCCCTTGAACGTCACAATTTGCCACATTACAACCACAAACTTTAGTGTATTTTACAGTGATATGTGATGGACCAACTCAAAATAGAGCATAACTGGGAAGTGGAAGCAAAATGACAAATGATTTTCAAAAATATCTTGGAAAGTGTGGCAATTTAATTCATCCCCACTGAGTCAACATTTCTGGAAATACCATTTTCTGCAATTATTACTGCAAGTCTTTTTCTTTATAGCTTTGCACATCTAGAGATAGAACTGTTTGCCCATTTTTCCTTGTAAAAGAGTTCTAATTCTGTCAGACTGAAAGGAGAGTATCTTCATGATTTTCATGTCCTGCTACTGATTCTTTATTAGATTTAGATCTAGACTTTGAGTGGACCATTCTAACACACTGCTGTTGACCTGTTGGAAAGTAAAGTAAATTAAATTAATGAACTATTAATTTGTTCCAGGTAGGTTTAACCAGAGAAGCATCTAAAACACACAGGACACTTGTCCTTGACGCCTGGAGTCCACTGGCTTAAGGTGGATAGTCAAGTTTTGATAGGTTAGCAGTTGTGCAATAACCCCAAATTTCCAGATGATGAATTAAACATTGGCCCATGAGATGTTCAAAGCATATGGTACTGTTTTATAAACTAACCCTGCATTAAACTTCTCTATAACTTTATCCTTGGCATGTCTGCTGTGTTCCTTGCTCTTCCTGATGCCGTTTGTTCACTAAGGTTCTGTTTTGTTCAATATGTAAAAAAAATTATAAGAGTGTAACTTTTTGCTTTGACTTCACAGTCATTAACTAATTCACATTGGTTTAATCTCAAAAAATGTACTGAAGTTTGTGGTTGTAACATGGAAAAAAATGACAACGTTTAAGGGGAATTAAAACTTTTAGGAGGCACATTTTAAAGTTGCTGGAGAGACATGTAAATCTGGAAGGAGCCTTAACCCAAGCTAAGTGAAGCATGTTAGGAGTGACTTTGAATTTTACACCTTAGTAGGCAAAGGTTTAATTACACTTGACTCAGAATAAAGTTAGCAAGGGGAGTGGAGGCCAGGGTTGAGGGTTTCAGTTCTCTGAAACATTATTGTCTGAAAATAAAATGCCATATTTTTCAGTGCATCATTACACCCCAGAGCAGAGCTTCCCAAACTGTTCAGCATGGACTTAAACAGTGAATTGCAACACTAATTATAACTGAATAAGCACATTAGCCAGGTAAACAAGAAGAGTATTACAAAAAAGAAGCCTCAACAACATTTTTATCCATCTATGAATATTTGTTGCCTCTTTTCAAAAATCTCTGTTGCAAACTTTTTAAAATTTGAAGCCTGGAGATGTTCTTAATACCCCCACTGAGCATTTTACCATTCATCCATCCCAGCTATGGAAAACTGCCCCTGGAGTACACTTAATATCTGCACAGTTTGATAAAAAGTTACAGTGGAAGCAGCTAAACACCTAACTGTCTCCCACTTTTGGACTATGCACTTCCTTGCCATCCTTGTACTAGGTTCCTAAATACAAATGTAGGAAAATCCTTTTTGTTAAAAAAGAAAAATCAAAATCTGAACACCCTGTTTATTGTACTATATCTTTCTAACATGCAAAATAAAAATCATGTTTTGTGTGCTTTTTACCAAGAGACTGGAGTGAATGCTAGAAGGCTTCATGTTAAAGTGATCTTTCTTCACTGAACTCTGGTTTAGTGATCCTCAGTGCAATCAGGAGCTGCACCAAGATATGCTGAGCAGGAAATATAAAGCTGTTGGACAGATTAATAAAATAGCTGCCCAATCTGCAGCTAATGTGGATATTACTGAATTTAGTTGGGTTTTTTTCATCCTGCTTTTATTACTCGATTCCAAGCATATAATACTCACAGGGGGTTTTGTAAACCATGGTTGCTTGGCAACATATTCAAGAGCCAGAAAAAGGGCAGTTTTTGAAGTTCTTTTCTTTTTAATAAAATATTGTTATCACCCCAGCTGCAAAAAGACAGCAGAGGAGCATCAAGTGGCTCGCCTATTCATCGTGTTCAAAAAGAAGAGATGTGGCTTTTACAGTTTACTTCATAATTGGACTTCTTTGTATTGCAGCCAGTGTACATAAAAAACATGCAGTCTTTATATTTTCTAAGCTATATAGGGTGCTGTAGAAAATATCTTTCTGTCTTTCTGTACAGCTCATTCTTCTAACAGCCATTTATTAGGTACTTCAACAGGCCTCCTCTTCTGTCGACCCTGTTTTAATTAAATACATTTTAATGTAAATGACTAAAAACTGAAGCTTCTTACAGACCTGAGAATATATTTGGCATTTTGAGGACAAAAAAAGAGAAAGAAGCTCTCTCTATATCAGCAGACCATTAGATGCTGAAAACTATGCTGCCATATCTTCTCCTAGCACTAGGACTAATATTATACAGAGTCAATAATACATTCATTTTGAAGATTTATTTTAATGTTTTATATATACTAAAAGACTTGGAAAGACTTGCCTATGTATTTGGCAGCTTAGTTTAAAAATATGTTTAATATTTATGAAGAACCATTTGTTGGCTATGTCATGTTTATAATGAGCAGACTGATAACCCCCCAAGGAACAGGAAGCTTAATGTCCTCCATGCACATCGACCTTATAACAAACTGTTAAATATACGAAGTAAAATAAACACCAAAGGAGAAAAGTTACTGAAATAGGTCAGAACAGTATTTTTTTCTCAGTGACATAAATATCTGTATGAGCTAATGTTTTTTGGGGGTTTTTTGGTTAACCCATGCAAAGTGGTGTGACTTTTTGTGTTTCGTTAAAAGCTGGGAAAATATTACAACAGAACACAAGCCAGGCTAGAAATATGAGTGTTTGTTTTGCTTTTAATAACACTAAAACTATCAGCAAAGTTTTTACTAAAAGAAATGGTACACTACTGTATAGACTTCTGGAAACTGCAACTTTAATGAATCTTACTTTAAACTAACCAGTTACAGAAGTAAAGACCTTAAATGAGTTGCTCAGTTAACCCTTAAATCCATGAATGACAAAACCCTACACTATTTCATATTATGCATGTAAAATGACAAAATGATTAACATGGGTCAAAAATGACCCATGTTAGAATCATGTGTTTGTGTGCTACTTTTGTCATTTGAAGTTAAGGATAATCAGTTTTAATATATTTAACATATTTAAAACACTTTAAACATTTTGAAATTTTAAAAAGAAAATTGTGAAACAGCAATAGAAAAATATCATATCATTTTGTATGTCTGAGTGTGTACAAGAGTATGTGTGTGCATAAGTGTATATTGGGAACAGTATCTATGTAACTGTCTCGTACCCTCCCAACATAGCAAAATTGGTCTGGCACCTCCTTCTTTTTGGTTACCCCTGTTACTGTCTTTCCCATGGGTGAGTTGTGGCTCTTGTTCCCCTACACCTTCCCATTGCTATTGCTTCAATGATCAGAGTTTGTGGCTGGGATAAACTTTTCGGTTATCTTCTAATGTGTGATATTAGCTCGGTGTGGAAGAGCCAACCTGCATTGGTGATGTCACTCTTAAACTCAGGATGCTGAGCTGTGAAAAAGGTGAAGATATTCAGGGTGGCAATGTCAAGAATGGTCCTTGGTGTCAGTACCAAGGGCCACCAAAGCATATGAGGCTGCCAGGTTTAAGTGCCAACAATCTGGTATGGAATGACTTCTGCTTTTTTTTTTTCTTTCAGCTATTTTTTGTCTTCTTTCAGATTGCCCCAGGGCAGCTGTGGCTACAATGTAGGAGCTTGCCACCATCAGTGTGTGAATGTGTATGTGATTGGGTGAATGACTGAATGTAGTGTGAAGCGCTTTGGAGTCCTCTGAACTTGATAAAGAACTATATAAGTACAGGCCAGTTACCATTTACCATTTTCATTCACCACTTTGCTGTAATGCATTGTGCTGAAGAGGACAGCACCCATTCTGTTTTTCTAATGTAGTTGACCAAGGTGAAGCTGCCATTAAATCCAAATTCCACGCTATGAATCTTCCTGCATTTAGAAGCCTTCATCGTAGGAGGGATGTCTGCTGTAGAGTCCTCACAAAAGTGAGATCTATCTCCAGGAGGTGCTGCTCAAGAGGCACCCTTGTGAAGACCGCACAACTGCCAAACAATGTTTTCTCCCTGATTCATCAGAATTTCTTCCCTTGGTGGTCTCCAGTGGAAGTTATCCCCCCTGTTGCATAGAGGATACAGGGATCACAAATCCAGAATATATTTGGGAGTGTTTGCCAAGTGTTTAGAGGTGACATGTCATAGTTGATATATCGTGTAGACGTTCTGTATATTACTATCAATCACAAATAATTAGAATCAGATATTGCCATGAAATTCCATTGGAAGTGAACATGGGTCATGTTTGACCCACTTATGGAAGTTTGGGTTAGTAATAACAAATACTGAATTTTGTAAAATGTATGAGAGGTAAGTTAAAATTTAAATGGCGTGATATCAACAACACATTTTCAGATCAATAGCTGAAATATCAAATAATAATAACTCTGTGTTAAAAAGATATTGCAGGAAAACAACCTGACCAGGTCAGTTTGATCTACTTATTCATCTAAGGGTTAAATGAGGGCTTTATACTAACTGGTTTGTTGACAACTGCAGAACAGCAGCGTTATTATATGTAATGGAAAAGTACACCAGCAGAGAGCAGCAAAGCATAATTTCCTCTTCCTTTCTCCCAGTCAGTCTATTGATCCCGACTGAGGTTAAACTGATTAGAACTGGCCTGAGCATTACAGTGAGACTATAACCGAATTATTTTCCTGCCTTATTGATGACATGCTCAATAACAGACTGTCCAGCGAAGCTCCTAGAAACTGGAGATAACCTTCCGGAAAAAAAGACAGTCTGGCAAAAAATAATGGCTTGTTTTTCCATCTTCAAAGCTGAAGAAGCTTTCAAAGAAAATATTATTCCTGCCTCCAACAGAGAGTGGTAGAGAAAGTGTGGGTGAGAGAGAGGAGAATGGTGAAGACTGAAACAGACTCTCATATGCCTGAAAGCAAGAATCACAATGATTTGTACAGAACTTGGCGGCCTGTGGTGAAGTTACACAATGAAAAAGATCAGAGGAGCTGACCGGCAGCTCATCTCTGGGGTTCAAACAACCACAAACAGCTCCTGAGAACTGATAAACAGGAGAAGTCAGATCAGAGGAGGTCACCTTTTTGGAGAAAAGTGACTGCAGCAACACTCAGACCTGTAACAACAAGCCTTATTGATCTGCAGCACTGGGTTTATCACATCATCCTGCTTAAGGGACATTCTAGTTTTTGTAGAGGTTGGTTGCTGTTGGTTTTCACAGTAAAACAAGGAAGTGGGAGAACGCTACTGAAAGACTGTGGCACTGTTGCTGACAGAAAGAAACCAAACCTGTATAGGAAGAAGATTCTGATCCAATAAAGCAAAAATGAAGACAAGAGGTTGGAAATGAATGTAAGATTAGTTAAAGTTCAGAGGATTTCTGGTTTATTTAAAGATTCTTACTTCAGAAGGACAAGAATTGACATGTGAAACCATGGAAAACTTCTCTTTATACACTAACACACTGTAGTCTTGCACTTAGCATAACATTAAAACTAACTTTATGAATTGGATCAATATATTTATACAGGTATTTAACAGAAAATCTGAGTTTTAAAGTATGTTTTTTTCCTCCTTCATTATTGATTGTTTTCTCTATATCTGTATTTTTCTACTTTTCTTTGCCTTCCTTTTTCCAGTTCTTTCTATCATTCACAACCCCAGTTGACCGTATGTTCTTCTAAAAAACAAGGTTTTCAAAATGTGTAAATCCATATAAAAACTAGGAAAGACAAACACACTTTTTGAAATAAATAAACAAATCAGTCTGATATTTTAGTCTTTCTAAGCAAGCGAGAGTAAAGAGAACAAACTCATTTACCTGAACATGTGTCACTATAGTTTAACACTGGCTTTTGAAGGATATCAGGCAGCTGCAAAAGAGACAGCAGCAGAATAAAGGAGGCATCATCATATGTTTGACAGACCAAATTGTCAAATACAGGGTTATTCTGAAAAGTCTGCCAAACATGCAAAGAAAACAAGAACATTACAACATGTGATGAGATGGGAGAAATCTCTATTTTAAAGGTTCAAACTTCTATTGTCAGCTACAGCTCAGTCATTTGTGTCAGATCCCAAAAGTAGACCATTTACAAGCATATATCAGAGCCATTTTTAATTGGCTCTGAGTTTGATTACTCAGCAGCTTAAAACCAGATATAGATGTCTTGTGACCAAATCCCATTTGAGATTAAATCTCTCTGCTGTCTTTCTTTAAATCCATAAATGTTCTCCTTCAACAACACAATCAATGCGACCTGACCTGCATCAGAAGATGTTAAAGATGGGTCAAACATTTGTTTTCTGTGTTTTAGAAGTAATGAAATGAAAGAAACTATTTTAGAGAGAAACCCTTCAAACACTGAACATTTAAATGGTTGTGATGGTGAATGATAAAAAGAGGTGTAAATGATAGACTCTATAATCTCATCAGCATAACTGGATTTCTCTTTTAAGTTACCTGTTATTTTCAGCTATTTCAGTCTTTCTCATCAGCTGGCCACTCCTGTCAACAGTTCTTTGTTTCCAGTAACCTGTTCAATTTAGGAGCTTTTAAATCCCTTGTTTTTCTTCATTCCTTCTCAGCTTTTATGTTCTTGTTCTTCTTAGGAATTGCCTGAGCCGTTAAGTTCGTCTGTCAGCCTTTTTTAGGACTGGAACCTCAAGTAAATTTTCAGGACTGTGTTGCAGGTAAAGTCTGGAGGAAACTATTGATGAATTTAGAAAAAAAATCTGGTTCGACTAGGTATTTTGTTGTACAGGTACATGGTTTTTCAGATTTTTTATTATCATTACTATTTTCAAGAACACTTTGTAATTCCATTAGCTATCACTTAGTTTTCGTGTTGACAAATTGGTGGATGCTGACAAAAACGTTGAATTATTATAATTTCAAATTTGTTTAAAATGTTTTTTTCTAATTCTTTAAGTGTGACAGCCAGCAGTTGACTGTTTTCTTTATAGAGTAAAAACTCTTCAGATAAATGTATGACTTATTTTAATCTGAGGCTAAAAACTGTAGAAAAATCCAACCTTGAGTTTGAGTGCATTTGTTATGAAAGGAGGAAATAGCCTATGTTCAGAATAATTGTTTTCAGCAAACTCACCTAAACTTGCCCAACAGTCAGAGCAATAAATAAAAACTTTAAAATTTAACTGGATCTGTAACAAACACACAGTGAGGAGGATGTTCCAGAGGTTACAAAAATCCTCATAGCTCACTGTTGGAGAAGCAAGACCTGTGTTGTGTCAGACTGTGCTGCTGCAAATATTGATATATTTATTTTAAGGCTTTTTACGAATCTTTTTTGGGGTTGCCAGTAAATACGAAGTTTGCTGTAACGCATACTTGTGTAAAGAAGTGTTGCAAGTATTAAATAAAAAATAGTGCATTATCTTATTGGACTTCTTGTTTGCTTACCTCATATTAAGTACCAGTTTTCAAGAGTTGCAGATGAATTTTACAAATATGCACATATACAGTTGAAACCAAAAGTTTATATACACTGAATAAAAACACATATATACCTTGATTTCTCACTGTCTGAAGTTAAATCAAGCCAAACGTCTCTTGTTTTAGGTCAGTTCGAATTATCAAATTATTTCTATTTGCTAAATGCCACAATAATGAAAGAAAGAATATACCAGAGAATATCTGGCTTAAATAAGAAGTTTACATACATTCCCTCAGTATATGGTTGCATTGCCTTTGACTTGAGTCAAACCTTTTGGTTTTCCTTTCACAAGCTTCTCACAATAGTTTGCTGAAGTTCTGGCCCATTCCTCCTTACAGAACTGGTGGAACTGAGTCAGGTTTATAGGCTTCCTCACTCCCACTCACCTTTTCAGATCTGCCCACAAATTCTCTATAGGACTGAGATCAGAGATTTGTGATGACTACACCAAAACATTGACATGGTTGTTCTTCAGCCACTTTGTAACCCCTTTGACTGTATGTTAAGGGTCATTGTTCAGGTGGAAGACCAACCTGCACCCAAGCTTTAACTTACTGGCTGATGTCTTTAGATGTTGCTTCAATATTTCTACATAACGTTGTTTCCTCATGATGCCATCTATTTTATGAAGTGCACCAGTTCCTCCTGCAGAAAACAGCCCCACAGCATGATGCTGCCACCCCCATACTTTACAGTTGGGTTGGTATTCCAAGGTTTATAAGCATCCCCGTTTTTCTTCTAAACGTAATGATGGTCATTATAGTTAAACAGTTCAACTTTAGTTTCATCAGACCACAGGACATGTCTCTAAAAATAAAGGTCTTTGTCCCTGTGTGCATTTGCAAATTGCAATTTGGCTTTTTATTATGGCTTATGGCTTTTAAGACTTTTTTTCTTTTAGAGTAGTGGCTTCCTCCTTGCTGATTGGCCTTTTGGCTCATGTCAGTACAGGACACATTTCACTGTGGATAACTGTCCATAGTTAAACAGACAGTGTCTTACCAGCTTCAGCAGCATCTTCACAAGGTCTTTGGCTTTTGGTCTGGGGTCCATCTGCACATTTCAAACCAAAACATGTTAAACTCAGGGACACAGAACCCGTCTCCTTCCTAAGCAGTATGAAGGTTGGACATTCCCATCATAACTATACTTGCATATAATTGTTTGAACAGATAAACGTGGCACCTTCAAGCAGCTGGAAATTGTACCCTAGGATGAACCAGATTGGTGCAACTTCACAATTCTCTTCCTGATTTCTTTGACTTCTCCATCATGTCAAAAAAGAAAGCAGTGTATATGAAGTGTGGCTTTAAAATACATCCACAAGTGAGCCTCCAATGAACTCAAATATGTCAAATAACCTATCAGACATTTCCAAAGTCATGACATCATTATCTGGTATTTTCCTCATTGTTTAAAGAGACAGTAATCATTCTGTATGTAAGCTTCTGATTTAAAATACATTAACAAATAAATCTGTGACATACTCTTTCTCTCATCATAGTGTTATTTAGCAAATAGAAATAATTTAGGTAATTCTAACTGACCTAGCTGAGAAGTTGGGTCTGATTTAACATCAGACATTGAAGAAAAAAAGGCATATTTTTTATTGAGTGTATGTAAACTTCTGGTTTCAACTGTAAATATACTATATGACAGATAATGTGATAAGATTTATTGTAAAATGAAAAGAAACTGATGAATGGTTTTTGAATTCTGTTTTGTAAATAAAATAAAGCATTTATATTAAGCCCCCCCCCTTTTACTTTGACATCCCTAAATAAAACCCAGTGTACCTAATTGTGATCAGAAAGCATAGCAAACATCTGGAAAACATTGCTATGGTCATCCAAATCCAGTTTGTCAGGGGGGAAAAACATGGTTCATCCCCCTGTACAAACAATCCTGATGCTGAAACATTAGGATTGTTTGGGGATGGTAGCATGATGCTGTGGAGATCCCCTCATGGCAAATGGACTGAACTTGCATTTCTAATTACAGTGACCACTAAAACAGCATTCCCCCAGTTTCACTAACAGACATGTATACATTCACATATCAATACATATATTGGTAGAACATATAGGCAGTGCTACAATGGAAGAGTTTATATCAAAGGAAGTTCATGTGTAAAAATGGATCCAATAAAGACCAGACCTGAATCCATTGAAGAACCAGTGGTAAAACTTGAACAGTTATGTTTACAGGCACTCACCATCCATTCCAACTGAGTTTTAGCTGTTTGGCATTCCCCAAAACCTTCAAGATGTAAAAGATGGGTCCAAAAAGTATTAACCTATGGGGTCTGAGTATATAAACATTCCTTTCTTTTCAAATCTTTATTTGTTCTTTATCTTATATCAATCTTTATTTCAAATCTTTACTTCCAATTCACAACTATCCACCGCTCTTTGAAGGTCTATCATGTTAAATCTCAATAAAATACCTGGAAATTTGTGATTGTAATAAGAAAAAATGTGAAAAGGTACCAAGGATATGAATACTTTTGCACATTAGGAATACCCTGCATACTGTCAACTCTTTTTCTCCCTTATGTAAATAAATAAAAAAATCAAATCAACTCCAAACAGCAAACTACTTGTTTAGGGACCCAAACTTACTAATTCAATGAATTCAGCTAAAGCCATCGAGACATCCTATAAATCTAACGCCTACTGTGAGTCCTGACAGATCATGAAACATTAGTCATCTGAAATATAAAAGTGGCCTAACAATGAAGTTTCGTGAGAAAATACTTTGCCAAGTTTATAACCTCTGTCTCCACAATGTCTGGAGTCTCCACCCTTCTTATGTACAATGTTTGACACACTCTTTTAATCAAGCACTTAACCTTCACACTCACGCACACGTGCACCCACAAACATACCTTCATTGTACATAGTTACCATGTAATCATCGGTCTAATGATTATATTTATAGTTTTCTTTTGATATGGAGGGTTGTTTCTAGATAAATCTGGAGGGATGTGTCTTGATATATCTGGAGGGTTGTGTCTTGTCATTGCCTGTGAAAAGATTTAGCATAGTGTTGAAAAATCTGGTTTTAGAAGGAGCAAAGCAACATGAAAATACTTTCCATCATCTGTGACTCTTTTTGTTTGGTTAGTTATATATTTATCTGTCAAAGAAAGGGCTGGATCCTAGACGATGTGAAATGATTAACCAGAGTTGTCGTGGGGTTTTTTTTCTTTCACACCCCTGCTGCAACAAGGATACGTGGGCCTGGGGGATAATTGTTTGGAAAATATCAGCCACTCATTTTGACATAAAATATGGTTTCACTTGGCTTGGAGAGAGGCCTGTCTAGATAAGGGTGGACTTTTGACACTGGCTAATGAGGTCCTTCTTATAAGTTGTTCTTTGCACAAAGGTGTGGAAAAATTCTAAGTGGGTGTCATGCAGTCGTTTTCCAATCCTGTGGCATGAGTGAGCATTAGAGGGGGGATCTGACACTGAGCTGCCATCTTTCCTAGATGCTACACAAAGACTCACAAGTTGGTTTTCAGAGATAGTGACTTTTGGAGGTAATTCTCTACCAGCTTTGCACACTGAGACTTTTGTACACAGCTCAAGCTCAGTCAGATTGGATGGAGAAT
The DNA here is from genome assembly GCA_014839685.1 of Anableps anableps. Lineage (NCBI taxonomy): Eukaryota > Metazoa > Chordata > Actinopteri > Cyprinodontiformes > Anablepidae > Anableps > Anableps anableps. Next base: position 23,522,268 of record CM026076.1, read on the forward strand.
TTCTGTGAACAACAGTTTTTAGGTTTTGCCACAGATTCCCAATTGGATTTGAGTCTGAGTCTTACTGGTCCATTCCAACACACAGATATGCTTGAATCCAAACTGTTTTATTGAGCTCTGGCTGGAAATTCAGGGTCATCATCCTACTACAAGGTGAACTTCCACCCTAGTCTCATTTCTTTTGTAGATTCTTACAGGTTGTCTTTATGGATGGACCTGTATTTAACGTTATCTATCTTCTCAACCACTCTGAACAGCTTCTCTGCTTAAGAAAGCCATCCCCACATTATGCTCTCACTGCCACCATGTTTTACTGTGGGGATGGTGCATTCAGTGTGATGTGAGGTATTTGATAATGACTTTCATTTTGCCAAATCTTCCTCAAAGATCAGTTTTGTGTAATGCTAAACACTGGATGGCCTGTGGACAGATTCTTCCACTTGAGCTCTGGATTTCTGCACCTCCTCCAGAGGAACCATGGGCCTCCTGGCTGCTTCTCTGATTAATACTCTCTTGTTACATAATTTAGCTAGAAAACCATGTGCTGGCAGGTCTGTTATTCCATAATCTGTCCATTTTCAGAGGAAGTATGTTGTGTGAGCCACTCTGTGCTTGGGATGTGATTTATTTGGTTGATTGGTTGTTTGACTGGATTTTACTGAATGAAATTATGAGAGTAAAAGGGACCAAATACAAATGCATGACACCACTCAATTGGACAGCTAGCTAGCTAGCTAGCTAGATAGATAGATAGATAGATAGAAACAATGGCTCCCAGATGCTGTGTGCACTGAAAGATCATCTTCTCTCCCACTCAGGTCAGATGTGAACAACAGAACAGGGTCAAGACCATGCAGATTAAACCATTATGATGTTAGTAGGACTCCAGGGTGGAATTATGGCCAGCAGTTATGAATACCAGGTTTCATACAATTCACTTCAAATGATGCACAGCTGCAAAAAAAAAAAAAAAAAAAAAAAGAGAGAGGAGAGGAAAAAATGAGGGAAGAAAGAAGCTTATTCTGAGATTTTCTATGTGGTTTTGTATGTGTATGTGTGCATAAGCAGTGTGTTCAGCAACATTGTGTAGGTGTTAGGGGATATTTTGGCTGCAGCAGGGGGATTCAGGCATTAGAGAGGCCCTAATCATATAATAGGATAATCTGAAGGAAGGGGGAGGGAAGAGGGTTAATGAGAAACACTGGTTGTCCAACTCAAAGAACTTTACAACCTGCTGGACATGTTTAGTTTTTAAAGAGACTTGTCATGATTATGCAGAGTGGATAGTATCTGGTCAGACAGGTTAGGACAAGCTTTTAATTATGCAACAGCCAAAGACAATTATGGTCTCATAATTTAGCTACAAGAGCACATGTCTGTATGTGTGTGTGTGTGTGTGTGTGTGTGTGTGTGTGTGTGTGTGTGTGTGTGTGTGTGTGTGTGTGTGTGTGTGTGTGTGCGCGCGCGTGTGAGTGCATAGTGCAGTACTTCCCATGTCAGTCAGTATGATTTCTGCTTGTTAAAGTATCTTCAAAAGATCCGGAGAAAAATATTTATAACTATTTGTATGAGTACATTGTCTTCTTGGACAATCTGTGCTCTGAGACAGCTAGCTGGTCTGGTAAATATAGGACTTCAGAAAGTAGGTTTTTGGACAGGAAATGTAAGAGTTAAAAACATTTAAATAATGTGGATGGCACATTGTGGATGTAAATCTATGTAAATCTATGTAATAAGATCGTGTTAATAAGGAGAGGGTGTTTTTGAAAACAGGGGTTTAATTACAGCTAACCTAAAACACTGTGGTATAAAATCAGTCAAAAACACTGATTGAGCTGCTTGAGCACAGAAACGTAAATAAAAAGCAAATCGTCACTGAAATATCAAATTGGTAAGAAATCCAGATGAAAGGTTGGTATTTAAGGAGCCCTGATTGTTAACGATGATTCTGGTTAATCAATAGCTTAAAACATACAAAATCAATTTAGAACGAGAGCTACTACAGTTTAAAACCAACCAAGTCATGAACTAGTCAAAGTGAGAAGGTGGTTTTAGTGACAAAGCTGAAAGTTTTCTGTTTATTCATGACAAGTCTTGACGAGTAGGTGTTGATGAAGGTGTTGTTCAGCAACACTGTGACTCTAACTCAACATCAGCACAGCTCTGAAGGGAAATGTGACTAATTCAAAATCATTTGACAAAACAATTTTAAAAAGTCTTAATTTTTTATTTTTCTCAACCAGACTGACTATTTTTAGGAGAAATGTATAGAAAACAGAAGGGTTTGAAATCCAGTGACCATTTGCAGCATTGAATCTGAAGTTGCATATTCATAACAAACTACATTTCTGAGAGTATTTTCTCATTCTTTTTAGGCTTCAAGCACCATAGCAAGAGAGAAACCATGTAAGAGAGGTAAATTACTACCTGTGTCTGTGCCAGATTATCAGATTATCATGGTTTAAACTTGTGTGTGTTAATACACTAACAAGGAGCTGGTCTATTCTTGAGACATGTGGGAGTTTCATCCCTATCCCATCATATGCAATGCTGGATGTTTTAAATGCTCTTTGTACTCCTCTCCTGACTGGTGTGTTCCAGCTTTTTTTACATGCTGTTGTAAAAATCAAAGCTAAGAAAAACATCTTGGATCCAGCGTTATAAAAATTTGGCTAATATCAAAACTCCCATTTATGGAAGTAATTTTAGAGAAGCTGCTGTTCACCTTGGATTCTATTTGGAGAAGAAATGGCATTTTTAATTGTTTCTGAGCTGGTAAAATATATTCAGCTAAAAACCCCAACTTCAAGTTTCTTGTGGCATTATGATACCATTGGATCCTGGAGATCGCACAGTCAGAGCCTTGTTAGACCAGTCCTCGGCTTCTGACACAGTTAATCATAATATCCTCAGAAATGGACAGAAGGATCTGGCATGGATATAGGGATTTGTCCTGAGGTGATTGATTTGTGCTGTAGTATACTTGCAAACCATATCAGCTCTGAATCTATAGAGTTGTCATCTGGAGTTCCTTAGGGTTCCATTCTTATTTTTGTTGTATGTTCTTCTTAATGTTTAATTCAGTAGTTCTTTAATGTTTCCTGCCACCTTTCCTCTGATGTTATTGAGCCATACTGTTCAGTTAAACCCTATTAGTTCTTTATGTTGTCATACTTAAATAGCTGGCTGGTCTGGTTGTGGCCTGTGAGTTGATGATTTATCAAGAAAGGCAGTTATATTTTCACAAAGGGCACAGTTGGGTATAGCTTTTGACCTGTAATGCGTGAATCATCTTTTGTATTCATAACAGTAATCTTTGATCATGAAATTTCATTGATGAATTGAAAAGAAAGGTAAAGGGGTAAACACTTTTTCACAACACTGTTAGTGGTCTGTTTTTTACACATGCATTAATTAAGTTTTATTTAATTTGAAATGAAATGGAGCAGGTTGATTTAGAGATGAATACGATGACTTTCTCACAAAGATCTTTGCTTTACTTTCTAGGAGACTTCTGAGTGATGGTAAAGTAACTTGTCTTTCAAACCTGTCTTGAAATGATACCTGGAAATCTAACCTGTTCTTCAGCAGATTGTTTCCAGTCTTGATGTATTTATTGTTTCTGTTCTTCTCTAATTTGTGAATTCACTTTTGTAAGTGTAGTGTAATTTGAGCTGTCAGTAATGACATTTTTTTCCCATTATGAGTTTTGACATTGTTATGAGGATATAAGCTGTACAGCTAGACGGAAGCTTCTTTCTCACTGTCAACACACAGATCCTTCCTTTCTCTTGTAGAGGAATTTCTCATGGGCTTTTCCACCCATAGACTTTAGATTTTACAGGTCAGGAACCAGAACTAAAGTCTGTGTTATCACATTACCATCTTAACTGTCATCCTTGAAAATAATGCGAGCTGTCTAGAAGGACATTTTTTCCCCTCATGAGTTTAGACAGATAGGTGTGAGGATGTAAGGTGTACAGATAAATGGAAGAGAGTAGGAAACAGAGACGCACAAATGTACAAACCATTTATTATAATAAAACTACATTGTGGTCAAAAATTTACACACACTCATCATCAGCAATAAATGTCATAGTAATTTTGGGCTTTGAAAGATCAATTTGAACTGCTCTTTTTTTCAGGTTAAAATCATCATACAACAAAAATAGCTTCAATGAATAAAAAAAAAAAAAAAAAAAAAAAAAAAAAAAAAAAAAAAAGTGAATGTTAGCTGCACAAATTTAAATTTCAAAAATTTAAATTTTAAAATTTAATTGTGTGTGATTTGGAGTGAACCTTTTGGGTTTCCTTCCACAAACTTCTCATAATAGTTTGCTGGAATTCTGGCCCGTTCCTCCTGACAGAACTACTGAAACTCAGTCAGGTTTGTAGAATGCCTTGCTCTCACACGCCTTTTCAAATCTACTCACACATTCTGTCAGACTGAGATCAGGGCTTTGTGATGCCAATGCCAAAACATTTACTTTGTTGTCCTTAAGCCACTTTATAACCACTTTGGCTGTATGCTTAGGGTCATTGTCCATTTCAAAGACCAATCTGTGCCCAAGCTTCAACTTCCTGTTTGATGTCTTTAGATGCTGCTTCAATATTTCTACATAATGCTCTTTCCTTTCCTCATGATGTCATCTATTTTATGAAGTGCACCACTTCCTCCTGCAGCAAAACAGCCCAACAATACAATGCCACCACCCCGTACTTCGCAAATAAGGATGGTACAAGCATCCTTGTTTTATCTTCAAATGTAATGATGGTTATTATGGTCAAACAGTTCCACTTTAGTTTCAGTAGATCACAGGACATGTGTCCAGAAATGAAAGTTCTGCTTCATTGAAAATTTAGTATTACAGTAAAAGCTTCACTACTATGAAAAATTTGTTTTTTTAAGCCTGAAAAAGATGTTACTGTTTTTTTTTGTTTGTTTTTTTTGGGGTTTTTTTTGTTTGTTTGTTTTTTTTTTTTGCTTTCTTCTGTGAGATTGACCTGTTCTAAAAAGATTTAGAACAGGTCAATTTCATGTGCACAATGGGGCATTTAAAACAGAATTTTATTCTCCAATAAATGTATGTTCACACTGGCACCTTGCTGACCCATTTCCTTAATTTCATTTTCTTACACCCTCTTGCGTGTTTGAGGCTTTGTGCACTCAAGAAGACTATCACATGTTCCTGAATAATCAAATGTGAATAAACAACCTACATGTGCTAAAAAATTATCCCGATCGGTCAAATCTTTGCTTTAAAGCAAAGGCAAATAATACGTGCAGACAGAAATGGATAGTTGAGTGCAAATCTTACTTCTATGAGGATTTATTCAGTCCACTAATGTGCAATATATCTGTTTTTATTCTTAGGCCTACAGTGATTTCATTTGTATCGTAATTGTTTTATGACAGAGCCTTACAAGGATACTACCAAGAACTCTGAAACTAATGCACAGTTGTTGTCCACTGGTTCTTGTTTCACTTACTATGAAGTAACTGCATTTCTTAAGAACTGTGTAAAAGGGAAAGCAACAAGTAATAGAGAGCTGAAGAATAACCTGAGCCCTACTAGGTCTCTTAAAAATGAACTAAGTCAAATTGAAAAACAGAGTATTTAAAACCAAATCTACACACCATGACTGCAAATGCTTGTAGACCAATCAAGCAGCAACGGTACATCAGACTTATTCTCTGTCAATGTTCTGGAGAAGTTTTGTACTTTTCATGAAAATTGCTTAATTTTTACTGGGATATTTCAGTATTTTCTCTCCTAAATCCAAACACAAAACCTCAATCAATCTGTCTAAGTTTGACAGGGACAACGTAATGTTGAAGCTTTTTTTTTTGTTTGTTTTTATCATAATTTGTCTCTCTTCAGTCACTCGAAAGAAGATTTCCTCCTGTGTTTTAAGTCATCTGTTATGTTCGATTTTGCAGGTACATCTCAGAAAGTACAAAATAATCAAAAAGTACATTTATTTCAGGAACTCAATTAAAAAAGTGAAACTCATACATTAAATAGATTCATTACACACAGGGTGATGCATTTCAAGTGATTTTCAGGCTTACAGCTGATGAAAACCTAATCAGTTTCTCAAAACATTAGAATGTTGTGAAATCAGTAGAAAAGTGAGTTTTTAATGGAGAAATGTGCTCCTACTACTGAGGTGTTAAGCAAGTCCAGGTTGCTTTAATAATGACCTTCAGCTCATCTGCATCATTGGCTCTGGTGTCTCTCACCATCCTCTTGACAAAATGTTGTAGATTCTCTAACTGGCTCAGGTCAGAAAATATTTGCAGACCAATCAAGATGGCTGGCAGACAGCTAGCCGGAGTTTGGACTTGATGAAAAAAAGTGGAACAACACCAGCAGATAGCATGGCTCCCCCAATTGTCACTGACTGTGAAAACTTCCAGACTCTGAGACTTATTTTCCAAATGAAATGCAAAATTTTATGGAAAAGAAGACTTTGGAACAGCCCAATCCTTCTTTTTAGCCCAGGTTGTCTCTGGTTTACGTGTAGATCACAATGATTGCCATTACATAACAGTTCTACATTAAAAACCCCTTTTATTGGTCTTATTTAATATTTTATTTGTTTAAGAAGCTGAATTTGGGGCTTTCATCAGCTAGAAGCAATAACTATCAATGTTAAGTAAAGTAATTGCTTGAATATTAAACTGTGTGCATAATGAATCTAGATATGAGATTTATTTTTAAACTGAAACACTGAATCAAAACAACTTTTCAATGATATTCTACTTTACTGAGATGCAGTTGTTGTCCAAAATACTTAGAACTCAGTGACTGCAAAGTGTCAGTGTCGTGCTGTAAAAGAAACATTTCACCACCACCATGCACTACGGTATGCTGTGTTGGGTTTTCTCTGAATGTGTTGCCATGTTTTATGGAAAGCATATCCTCTTTGGCTTCCATTCACATTTTGTGATATGTTTTCACTGTACTGTTTCAAGCCTGAAGCCATGCTGCTGCTGTTGTTTTTTTTTTTCCTCTTTGGAACCTCTCCAAATTAGCCATAACTGTTCAGTTATTTTCCAAACGTCCTGTGATAAACTTTCACATTTTACGCGCTAACCGGGAGCAGTAAAGTCTGATCTATGGCTCTAAAGTTTCTCTTTGGTGTTGTTTGTTCACTGTGAAGTTGGTAGGATGTCCACATCTTGAAAGCTTGAACAAGTGAGTGTTTTTCACTGATGGTTTCTCACTGTGCAATGACAGACTCCAGATTGTTTAAAAATATCTTGATAGCTAAGTGAAGATTTACTCACAGATAGTCAAGTATCTGTTTGATTAGCAACACCCAACTACTTCTTATGCTCTTGTTTTCTGAAGAAGCAGTGAGGCTATACTTTTTCTGTATTTTGTTTAAGGTTCTGTTGAACAAATAATTTATATAGTCCTACTTCTTTAGCAGCCGGTTCATTTCAGGTTGCATTCACCTAATTACTTGATAGCAAAACAACAAACAACAACAACAACAAAAAAAAACCATGTCTTAGCCTTATCTTAGGTTGATTAAACTTATAGTTTTATTCCACCTATGGTTGACCTTATTTTGTGTTTGCAGAATGTGTACAACTGCAAGAAAAAAATGAAGGAAAATGGGAAAAACAAAGAAGAATAAAAAATTGGAAAAACAGAGGAAAAGAAAAAGTACTAGCTAAAGTGATTGTTTATTTTTATGGTGATTGCTATGTGTTTTTAATGTATATTTCTAAATGTTTATTTCATATTTCTGATGTATTTAATGTTTTTAATGCATCTTACCTTTTCCTTTGTTTTCCTGTAAAAGTGCTGCAATACAAATAAACTTAGCTTGTCTTAATGGACCATAGTTTTTTGAACTAATTGAAAATTTATTTGACCACATTCATGTTTTTGTAATGATCTATGTTTTAAAGCTTCTATCACTCTAAGTATAAAGGTTTAGTGCCTTTATTTTTCAGAGTTGTTGTGTCCACTTCTACTGTTTTTACACCATCATTAACACAGTTATGTTTCCCTGGTTCTTTAAACCAACATTGTCATTTCTGGTAAATACACATTTCTGTACTTACACATTTTTTCACCCATGATTAACTTGGTTTGACATATCATTTTATTGTTCTGGTTTGTTTTTTGATGCCTCCTGACTTGATACTTGATGAAGCACCTTGCTTTGCCCTTGTTATATATGAAAGGTGGTGTACAATTAAGCACTGTATTTTATTGATCTACAGATTTTGGTGAATAAAATTTGGGAAGTGAAAGAATGTTATTTAGTAATATTTCTAATATTTTGTCATTCCTCAGAGATATTTTTACTTCACAGAGTCACAGAGACACAATCAGTGATATTGATTCCCTGTGTGAATTATCTAGAACTTAGTTCATTTTACATGTTCTAGCAAAGTCTAAATTTCTGTTTTCATGCTGAACAACTAATCAGGATTTCTTCCTTGCACACTGTTCATGCAGAGGCTGATCTTAAGCAGTGTCCTTCAGAACGTCTGAGCTGTCACAGAAATTAAATTTCCATTGATAACCACTGAGCCATGTCTGAAGCAGCTGCCTGTCTGGTTTTCTACGATACACTGTGAGCATGGGGTCACATTAGGAGAGACGCAGTAACTCTGTAACCATGGCTTGTTTCATAACTCCTTATTAATGCTGCATTGGATAGACCAGTAAAGATTAAGAGAGAAAACTAGTGCATATCAGCTACAAAGGTGAAATAACTATAAGAATATGTTTGAATGCTCAGATTTATTGTTAAGGTGCAAAAACTGAAAGTAAACAAAATGAAAAGGACTGTAAAAAGGCTTACAGCTTCTGCTTTTCATATAAACAAATGTCCTTTCCAACAGTGATATGACCGTTAAACCAGCAGTAAATTTACATAATGCTCATAACTCTGTTGAGTTTTGGCTTTGGTGATTTTTACCTACTTCTAACACTGAAATAAACATTTAGTTATGCTGAATCATATATTTCTGATAAATATTTAATGAAGCATACTTTTCTCCACTGAGATGAAGTGAAATAAAAGCATGAAAAATATGTAATGAACTTCAATAAATTCCAACAAAATGGTAATGTAAGGCTGGCCAGCCCAAAGGAGAAGCAACCTAAGCTGCTTTATCGAGCCTTCAGGTCACCAGGTGGCCAGCATATACAGTAAATCCCACAGCTTCAAATTTACAAGTGCATTTATTAAGCATCAACCTACTGTAAAAATTGCACCAAAACTTTCTGAATAGCAAATTTTAAAGAATTTACATTTCTTTTAAACTTTTATAAGTGTCTTTAATTTCTTTGCCAGACCAAATGAGTAAGTCAGACAAAAATTTTGATTAAAAAAAGAATGACTGTTATTTATTTAGTAAATAATATATATTTGATTGGATTTTGCAGTAAAGAAAAATCAATTTCATGATGTGGTTAATGTAATTGTTTCTCAGTAAAGCTTTTACTATTTAAAAGTTTTATTAGGTTTCCCATTGGTGGTCAGAGGGTGTGGTCTTACCTTAAAATCATGTTCACTTTAGGGCCCCAAATAACTTTGGGCCGGCTCTGACTGTAAGCAAAGCATTTATGACATTCCTTGATGTAGCTGACTGTTGTATTGAACAAACAAGTTTCCAGTTATGCAAAAGTATGACTAACTAAACAATGACCACATGCTTCATCACCTCTGTCCATTAAAACCATGAAGAATGTGAGAAAACAAGATTCAGACCTTCAGTGTTTGGTCAGGGAGTTGTTCACTACAGTCCAGATGGTTACAGTGAACAAACGGCTGTGATTCGAGGTATGGAGGCTGCAGAAACTGAAGATATATTTTTTCCTTTCCAATAAATCAAGATAAGATCCCACAGGGAACCATTTGCTTCTTCACTTCATGTATAAAAGCAAAAGGTTTTTGTTATATTCTCTGAAGGCAGATTAAAAGACATTTGAATCATACAAATGTCTGATGGTTCTTCTTTAAATCTATCTTACATGTAGTGGGGAGTGTTTATTATGTAACTTACAGTGACTTACTGTCAGGCTGGAGATTTATATCTAAATCAATAAATTATTACCAGAATTTTCACTTTGACACTCATTTGCCAGGAATTCTGCTGATTCACATGTTGCTTTGTGGGACTTGGTATTCTCATTTTAGCATTAGTCACTGTGTGTATAGCTGTAACTCCCTGACAACTGATAGTACACGTGTGTGTGTGTATGCATCAAACAAAAAAAACTGTGAGAAAAATGTGAAGTAAAATAAACATGCAGTACTGTGCAAAAGTTTTAAACCCTTCCCGATCTGTTTCTTCTCTGCCTCCAGTGAGCCTGACTTTTGGGAAGTCTTTTAAACTGGTCTCAATGATTACATCTATTGTCATTCTTAAACTGTTTTAAAGCTTTTCTTTGGACTTCGGCTGCCATTTCTATGGTGGCACAGAGGTCTCAGATCAAATACCAAAGCCACAACACAAATACAAAAGACACAACAAAGAGTCCTCTGAGCCACCATACATTTCACTAATTTTGTCTGTAACCTGACCACAACACATTGTGGCACATTTGGCACATTGTGCAGTATGTGCCAAAATTGAAAAATTATTTGGGGTAAGGTCTAAAAAGACTGCTTGAGGCAAGACTTAAGAATCGCATCATGATTTAGCTGATCAGCAAGTGTATACCAAGTTTTCAGCTGACAGTTCTTTGGGAATCTCTGTAATAACACTAAAATATTGTTCTATCAGTGTCAAGCTTTGTAATTAATAGGACATTGTCTATTGATTCAACTAAAGAAATGAAAAAAAAAAAATGTTCCTCTAAAAATGATCTGGTACTGGAGTGGAAGTAAAAGGAAAATAATTTAATGGTTCTCAAAAGCCCACCTGTGTCCAAAGTAACCTTAGAATTACTTCCAGCTGTTCTGTGAAGGTCTCAGAGATTTGTTTGAGAACATTAGGGAACAAATAGCATCATGAAGACGAAGGAACACAGGTTACAAAACAAGATCCTAAGCTTTAAGCGTCTTATAGAGCACTTTTCAATCTATCATCTGAAAATGGAAAGGTTGTGACACAACAGTGATAACAGGCTGGCCAAAGAGACTATTAATCAGAGAAAGTCAAAAGACTCCAGGCAAATCTGGAGGAGCTGAATAGATCACCAGCTCTGGTGGAGGAATTTGTTGATGGGACAACCATTAGCCATGCACGCAAAAAGTAGTGGTACTCTGGTCTTTTGAGACCAACATTGATCTTTTTGGCCCACATGCAAATTGCCATGTGTGGCATGAGGCAGAAAATTAACACCGCACATCAGCCTGGGGTTCACACCACAACATGATGAAACACAGTGGTGGAAGTATCATGCAGTGGGGGTTCTTTTCAATTCAGTTCATCGATCAATTGTCTATACCCACTTCTCCTTGGAGGGTCACAGGGGAGCTGGTGCCTATCTTCAGCGGTCACAGAGCGAGAAGCGGGGTACACCCTGGACAGGTCGCCTGTACATCACACAGGACAAACAACCATCCAAGCACACACTGATACTGAGGAGCGATTTAGAAAGGAACAGGGAGCCAAATACAGGGCAATACTTAAAGAAAATCTGATAGAGGTTGCAAAAAGACTTGAGCCTGGATTGGAGGTTACCTTTTTGGCAGGAAATCAATCCAAACTTACCCAAATCTTAAATATAAGGGTTTAGAGCAGGGGTCTCAAACTCCAGTTAGTGTCTGAAAGTTGCCCTGCAACAATTAAATGTGTCTCTGCATCTCAGGCTTGGATCTGAAAGTTGTACAACAAATTCCCCCAGGGATTTCAGTTTGAGACCCTGGTTTAGCACAAACCATAATGCATAAGTTAAATCTAAGATTTAACTAAGATTTTGAGGCAAGACTTGAGGATTGGTGATCACAGACACTCTTTGCTTAATGGTGTGGAGTTTGAGCTATTTTATAGAAAAGAATGGGCCACAATTTTATTCTCTGAATGTATAAAGCTGGTAGAGACATTCTCCAAAAGACTATCACCTAAAACCCAGATGAAATAGCATACATTGAAATGTTAAAAAAGAAGTGGCAGAAAGGAGCCAGATCTTTTTGCGTGGTTAAAAACGTAATTAATGAAATAACAAATTCATTAAACGCATACAGCAGTAGCAGTGAGGCACAATGTAGAATGCTGATAAAGCATTCATGTCAAACACAAGAACAGCTAAAGTGAGACTCCAGCTTTGATGATGTATAATTATGACCCTCAAACGTTTTCCAGAAACCTCATCAGTTCACCTTAGACACCATTAAAAAAAAAAATCTCACAGTGAACCCTCAATGTTTGATATTATCTTTAACTGTAAGCTAGCATGTCAGCTGCTGTGGTATCTCTCCCATCTCTGATAACAACATGTTCTATTCTGAGAAAATTGGGAAGAGTTGATCTTGGACGGAGCTGCACATGTGAGTGCGCGTCAGTGTCTATCTGCTCTCCCCGCGGTCACTCTGTTGGTCTTCTGAGTGGGTGGTCTGTTTCAAGAGAGGTGCACTGGAAACTTTATACCAGCATGCACACTCACAAACACACTCACAAAAGGGGAAACTGGGAATCACACCAACGCAGCACAGCAGAGGGTGGAGCAGGCAGAAGCCTTCTTCCAGATGTGCGACATTAATTTAGCTGATCCAAAAACATGAACCGGTAGCTCCCACTCACTCGTCACTGCTGAGCGTGTGTGTGAGACAGTCTTTCTGCTTCTTTTTTTTTTTTTTTTTTTTTTTTTTTAAACATCAGAGCTTCAAACAAATACCTGCAAGTCTTTCTTTTCTGAATGAAGATGAGGACGAGTGTTTGAGCAGGTTATGAGAACAGCTTCTTCTCTAACCTACGGAGCAGCACCGTTGGACTTTTCCTGCAATACTTTCCACCAGGAAAGTACAAGGATGGGGGCTGGGGGGTACGGTGCATGGAAAGACAAGGCAAAGCAGGAGAGAAAAATGAAATCAAATAGGAAGAGCGGAGGAGGAGATGGAGAGAAGATGTAGGAGGACGGAAGTGGTTGATTGGGTCCCTCCAGAGATGCTTTTGTTTGGATTGTTCTGCGTTTCACTTCTTTTCTCTCCATCTTCCTCCCCTCTGCCTTCCTCTTCGCAGACATCTGAGGTAGATTACAACAGAGACCCCAGGTCACATTTATGACTTAAACCAGGAACATATGGTGCCGTGAGCGTGTTTGAACGTCCAGTTCAATGCAGTGGGATTCCCCTCTCAGGTCCCCAAGTGGTGGTCAGATTTATTTTCTTGTCCATTGTCTCTTGCTGGGATATCAAAGGACTATTGTTTGTTCATCAGCAAGGGTACTGCAGGTTACTTACAGGTCCTGAATGAGGGGGCCCTGCCTCTCCCCCATGTCTTTACTTGTTCTCTATCTCAAAAAAGAAGAAAAAAAAAATCAGCCTGATCAATGCTTCCACAAACAAATAAAAACTAATTTGGATTTTGAGAGGTTATGTGTGGTTTTGTGTTGTTTGTTTAATTCAAGCCTCGACAAGACTTGCTTTAATACCCCTCAGGCACCTCACTTTCTAGCTGCACAGCATGCCCCAACTTTAATCCAAACCTCATGGAGAAAGCACCCACTGTAGCTCATGTTTGCAATATTTCCAAATGGTAGCAGGTTAAGAGAATGGGATATGATAATTTCCCAATAATTTCAGCCAGACAACACATCTGTAAAAGTGTCATTGGACTTTATTAGCATCAGTTTCACTCAGTTGAAGAAAAAACAACTTTTGTCTTTGGAACGTTTACCATGGAAGGACAAAAAAAAAAAAAAAAGCTACAAAAAACAAGTTGTTGGAAGGACAATATATAAAACAATGGCATCAAAATAGTTTGGACAAGAAAACAAAACTGAGGAGTAAGGCTCAAATATTTTTGGATGCAGGGCATCTTTTTTTTTGCCCTATTGTTAACACATAAAAAAAAGGGAACAAAATGTATTTACAGTGCATTTATTTACATTAAGGCATTTTTTGCTGGGTTAAAAACACAGTGGATCTGTTATGTCCCAGCTTCTACACAATTAAATAAATAGAGAGATTTCCCTTGTTAGATTACAGTGCTATATTATCTTTACGCTACCTGCAGTGAATGAACAAGTACAGTTATAGATAAAGGCTTTATCACACAGTCAAATGGACACTGGTGGATATTAGAGGACAAGTTCACTTTTTTCCCCTACTGAATCTCATGTTCTGTACATAAAGTATTCAATTGAGACAGGACATGATAAAGCATATTTGTCCTATGACATCTATGAACAAATACTATCAAAATTTATTTTACTAAAGGTCTGTTTGATTTTATGGATAAAAAAAAAAAAAAAAAAAAAAAAAAAAGAAGGTACATTAGATGTTTATGGATTCTGGCGTTGTCGTTGACAAAACCAGTTAGACATTGTTAAAACAGAATAAAACCAGAGATGCACTGAGAAATCAGCTATTAACTAGCGTAGGCCAATTTTCAGCTTGATTGGCCATGACTGGCGACTGGCAGGTTGGAAATTCAAAAATCTTTTTCCCGATCAGTGAACGCACAGAAAAAACAGGCTGCACTGATAGCAAGGACTCTAAATGCTAGCCGTTTCAGTATCAGTGAGGAGCTTAAAAATTAAGTCAGAGGAAAAAGATGTAAGACGCCATTTCAGGTTCCGAGAGAGCAAGACTTTCAGAACATACCAGGAAGGCTGATTGGAAAACAGAAAAACTACTCTGTTCTGAGCTTCAACCTCAATCTGTTATGCTTTGGATCTGGTTTTAAAATGTTGGTAAAACCCTGTTTTAGTGTGATTTCTCTCAATTACTGTGCATGACGGTTCCTCTGCTCCCCAACATGAGAAATTAATATACAGTAACAGAAAGAGAGCTAAAAAAACAAACAAAAAAAAAAAAAACATATTTTGAATTCTGTTCCAAATATCTTCTTATATTGCTGTTCTTAAAAGAGAAATTTAAATTTAGTAACGGCAGGTCAAAGTTTTACAAAACCAGCCTAAAAAATTCTGACTGGTGCATCTCTAAGGAAATTTGCTGACAGGGTGCTAATTGTGGTAAGACAAAGACATATTTATCTAAAGGGAGCTGTGTGCAAAATATTCAAGTTCTGTGTCATTAAAACTCACAAAAAAAAAAAAAAAAAACCACAAGTCAGAAACATAGTAAATCTGTCCTCTAACTGAGCAGGTGTCCAAGTTTGAAGGCCTGATAGAGCCTAGTTACTAGTCATCTGTCTACAGAGTAAAAAAAGGCTAAAATCTCCTCGGAGAAAGAGACAGACTGTCACTTTAGTACAAAAGCTCCACACAACTTCAGGATGTCTGTGAAGTGCTCAGAGCTGAGCTGTTATATTACAATGGAGATGATCAGCTTTAGGATATTAAAGTTTTTTGTTTCCCTCTCCCCATACTGAGTTCAGAGATTTTAATAGAACAGGAACCAAAAACAGCACCATGTGTGTTTAAAAGAACCGCCTACACTAATCACAGCTCTGGCAGAACAGGAACACATTAACCAGAGAAGGAGGCACTTCATAGGGTGTTGATGATGAAGATTAAACTTTGGTTAAAATGTAAAAAAAAAATAAAATAAAATAAAGCTGGATGGCACAGTCTGCACAGAAATCAAATTCTGAAAATGCTTAATTCAAGCTTGTGCATAAATACAGCTGCTTCTGTTTTAACAGAATCAGCTCTGCTTACATTTCTCTGGCTGGACATCCATCGAAAACACATCCTAAATAATTGATCACCTAATGGCTGCTCTTTACAATCCATCCATGTCCCTATGTTACTCAGCCATCTGCAGATCTCCTCTCTATAAAATGAAAAACAATTCAGTCTTACCATCTCTACCTTCCTCTCATGTTTTTCTCTGCTTTATCTTCTTTGTCTCAGGAGAATAAATGCTTTCAATTTTTAATATCCGGACAGGGATGGCTGGCGTGGCATGTCCAGTTGTGATAATGAATGTTTTGTTGGTGCATAAGATATATGATCAGTTTTAGTGCAAACCAAAGGATTTGGTTAAAAAAAAAAAAAAAAAAAAAAAAAAAAAAAAAAATTAAAATCTGGATATTCCAGCTTTTTAAAATAAACATACCAATGAGTAAACAAAGGTGTTTTTGAATTAAGAAGTTCTACATTACAACAAAGACAGACAATGTTATTTTAACGTTTTCATTCCAGTCGCACAAAGTCCAAATGGACTGGAAACATGAAGGAGCTACCATTTTCTTTATGGCATGGAAGTTTTTTGTTCTTGTCCAAAGAAATTTTATCATACCTTGTGATGGCGGTAAACCAAAACTTTGTCCACCATTTTCTTCCTTAGCTATCATACTATTGTATCGACTGATGGCAGCACCAGGAGGAGCTGGGATGTCAGTAAAGCTGCTTGGCATCACGCAGCAGTTTAACACTGTAGCTGTTGGAGACAAGTTGAGTGCTTTCTGTGAGATTCAAGATAAGGGCTTGCACAGTACGATTCTGGCATGTGTAGCTAGTTCTGGTGTCTCTTCATGTGCAGGGCGAGGTGGTCGGATCTGGAGAAGGAACGGGAGCAGACGGTGCACTGGAAGGGCTTAGCGCCCGTGTGTTTCCGGTAGTGACGAGTGAGCTCGTCGGAACGAGCGAAGCGCCAATCACAGCTGTCCCACGTGCACCTGTACGGCTTCTCACCTGCAAAGAAGAAGAAGGGAATCTTAGTGAGATCAGCTGCAGATCTGATGAGATAACAGCAGTGTTCAGCTGAATGTCTTCTCATTTTCACAAACTGTTCAGTGACCGCTGTCTTGACAAGATACACGCACTGATGACAGTGATTTTGTTGAAAACACAACCTAAATCCTTTAAATGATTCACACTGTCAGGTGGAGAAACTGGGAAAACAGGCTTCACTGCAAATTTCAGTTGTCTGACAGCATATACAGTCATAACACTGTCACTCACAGGCATTTATCAAGCACTCCAACACCAGTACTGTGCAAGTTTCCCACAGTTACTCCTCTGTATTGTCTATCACTGCTTCTGGCATGTTTCTGATGAGTTTAGGGTGTTTGTCACTTCTTCATTCCAAGTTTTTGGTTGCAGGCGGTTTGCAAGAAGCTCATCAGACCTCCTTCCTCAATCTTGACATAGCCACCTGTTTCAAACAACTTTAAGAGAGTTTTTTCACCCAACTTACAAGCCATGCATATGACCTTTTTAAACATTTCATTTTTCACTTTCTGAGACAAGAAAAATCTCTTAACAGAAAAATAAATATGCAAATCTGCTGGAAATTTATTTTTAGAGATGCACTGCTATCTTTTCTTGGCCAATTCTGTTGTCCAAGTTTTTTTTCTTTTCCAGGTCTAACCTGATGATTCTGATTTTGACAGATTCAGTTTTTTCCAATCTAAGTATAAACATGTGCTACAGGTACATTGATAGTATTGAATCTATGAGAAACTGAAAGAATTACAAGATTATCCCAATTTATGCACCAAAGCTCCTCTTTCTAAGCATATGGTTCGATATAACTCAGATTTTAAAAAGGCATTAAAGAAAATGCTGTTGGTCTGTTTTTATAGAGCAAAAATGGAGTTTGGAGGTTTGATGCATTTAATAAACAGAAAAAAAAAAAAAAAAAAAAAGATTTTTCAGCATTTGACCTGTCATAGAAAAATTAGCTGATTTTGATCTCTGAGCAACTGATTGGTGCATTTCTAAATTTCTAATTATTTTTGATAAACCAATGTTGTTTAACACAACAACAATGTGTCTCTCTGTAAGGATCTAGAAGATCCTTTAAAAACATCAGTCTCTCCAAGCATGTCACCTGATGTGGGTTCAGTTAAAAAAAAAAACAAACAAAAAAAAAAAACAACTAGGGAGGTCTTTTAAAACAAGAATGCAAACGGCCACTAAAAATAAAAGGTTACTGTGGAAAATTATACATCTCTTCAGACGTCTGCTCAGCACTGCTATCCTCTAGGCAAAGGGGAAAAAGGTTTAAATCTCACCAATAAAAGATGTCCTGACTCGACTGCCTCACTGAGTTTGAAGTGTGAAGTCTTTATTTTTAAGCTTGAATCTAAATTGATTTTACAGCTCAGCGCAGAAGTTAAGCGAGTAGTGTTAAGCTTTTTCGGGTTGCATCAACTCTGAACAAGCACAACAGGCTGCGAAACATTGCTCAAACCACTGCAATTAAGCTGCAACATGATGAATTACGTTGACACATTAAAGAAACACATGCACGCACACCTGAAGTTGGACACACAAGCAAGAGAGATGCAGAAACGATGAAAGAACAATCTGGATACACTTTCAGACACATCCACCCACCCACACACAAATATAGACCGACACACTCACAATCAGGGTAATGGATGTTGATGGAGATTAGAGTGGGAACTCCCACCGGGGCCCAAATGCATTAGGAATCATCTCATACAGATTACTGACAGGTGTGTGAGGATGTGTGTGTGTGTGTGTTAGTGTGCATCTGAATCACAGAACTAGAATGAGTAATAGACAAAGATAGAAATAAATCAAAGGGGGAGGGGGATTTTGCTAAAGGTTGAAGGCATTACAAAATAAATAAATAAATAAATAAATAAATAAATAAAAAGATAGAAAGATGACTGGATGAATGAAAGGGACAAAAAACAAGGCTGGTGAAAGCAGGGAGGATATATTGCTCCAGCTCTACAACCGTTTACTTCTTGTTCTCTCATCTTGTGGTCTGTAATAACTGAAACAACCACAATCAGCCTGCAGCATGAATGATCTAATTGTCGTGTCATGTTCCTAATACTGAAATGCACTTCAGAGACACACACACCGCTGCTTTGCACAAATCACCCAGATTCATGAGTGGAACTGATTCTGGGTGAGAGAGAGCTTTTTGTGTGTACTTCCAGATGAGCAAGGAATGCCTAGATATCAACAGAAGCTGTTTTGTCAGCTGGAGCGAGGTGGGTCCCAACACCTAAGCACTTGTTTGTTGATTCTGCTCGACCAGAAAAACCAAATGGTTTTAATCTAAATGCACAAGGAGGAAACTGATTGAGAAAAAGATAGAGACGGAAGGAATCAGAGATAAAAAGAAAGTGCATGTGATGAGGATTGTTTGGGGGAAGGTTTTAAAACAGGAAGAGCTCACACGTTTTTGCATTAGGATAACAAATGGTTGTGTATATTAAGAACTACTATCCAGTGCATTTACTTTTCTCACTAACAAATATAAACTGATTTAAAAAGAAACATAGCTGGGTAATAAGCTATGGATTTCCACTGAAGGATTTCTGGGGAAAAAACAGCCCTAAAAACTCTACTTTGTGTTTACTTGGGTTGATGACATCAGAGGCACAAGAATTGAACAACTCCATGTACTTGTACCCGATATACTTTGTATTACACTCCTTTCACATCTGTTTTGGTCTTGATCCTGATAAGGTCGGATGACACACAAAATATGACAGATCATGAATCCTGGTCAAACCAAAATAATTTTGAGTGACCTGTTCCTGGTAAATATTTTTTTACTTGAATCATCTAACCACATTTCCTTACAATACAACCTGAGTAGAAAATATAAAATTACTTTAAGTCATTGGTTTTAACAACTGGCATCTAAAACGTCCACCAAGCAATGAAAGAAAATTCCTGCGGTAGTGTCTTCAGAACTCCAACTGATATGAATCTATTTTTACTGCTGCTTGAAATATTCCACCTGACTGATTTACACGGCCACGCACAAAGTGACAAAATAATGTATTACTACTTGTATCGGCGTAAACAATGTGAAAATGATTGCACCATATGCGGTCCTAACTTCTAGGATTCCCACCACCATTTCATGGCAAAATGCTAATACTTGCTTAGAAATTTATATCCACACAATTTCAAAATCCAGTCCAGAAAATCCAGAATGTATTATCCTGCATTAAATACAGATTTTTAAAGCATAGTTTGGGATGTTGTATTGCTTTATTTTGTGATTTTATTTCTAAACCAGACCTCAGGTAATGGTGAGAACCCTAATCCTAATCTAGAAGCAAAACAAGAGAAAAAATATCAAATTATTGAAATGGAAGTATGAAAAGTATGGCTTTATCTGTGGGTTTCAGCCAGTAAATCAAAAACCCAAACCATCAATGAGTTTTAATGAGATCGTCTCATTTTAAATCAACATAAAACCTTATTTTTACATTCAGAATTTAATTGTTTAAATAATGAAAGAAAAAAATACAACCTGGAAATTCAAACATTTTTACTAAATTTTTTCTTATCCAGACCTTGAAAATAATAAAATCAAATTCCAGACTTTAAAGACTGCATGTAAGAACCCTGCACTTCTGTCTACTGAGTGTTTTTTTTTTTTCTCCTTCACATCCTGTGTCGACAGAAATGCTGGTGAAGGTATATGCTATACTGCAGGTGAACGAATGATGGGTTTAACAAGTATGATTATGTTGATAAATCTGTCTAACGATTTGATCTGGCTTTTTTGGCAGAATACAACAGTTCTGAAGAAACATCCCATGTCAACTGGACATGTTTTCTTTTTTGTTTTATAAACAACATGGTTCTATATGATCTCTGAACATCTTTAAAATCAAAATCTGTTCATTCCAGTCTGCAGGGAACTTAGACAAATCTCTTTAGTATGTTTTATTGTTATCAGATTTCCTGAATTGTTCTCGTATATGGCTTCGATGTTTTTCTGAAGCCGTACAAAACGCAATAAATGGGAATTTGATTTAAAAACACTGGCCTAAAATATCCTCAGAACAAATCTGTTCAGTTGCCTTATGTGATACCATCAGAGGCAGGTATGCTGTGAAGCTCATCTTTAGGAGGGTCGAGTTTATCGTAATGAAATTACGATTTACAACAAACTACCAAAACAAATAGAAAAACTGACCATGACATGTTCTAAAAGTAACACGCTGTATCTGAAGAAAGTTTGATTGAGCTTACAGAAGAGTTTGACAAGTAGCTCTAATAGTAGTAATAAAAGCAACACTAGCCTCAGGAAAGTGTACTTTTTCTGATCTGGTAACATGAACCTGAGAAAGATGGCACCAAATGTCTAGCCCTGACCACATACTGTGAGAGTCATCCCCCTGGCAGAAGTGTGGCACTTCCACCTGTTTTGATGGAATAGTATATTGGGGCTGAGGATGTGGAATGAGGATACATTTACAAACACATGACAAGAAGACAGCAGTCTGCCTAGCAACACTGTGCCAGGGCAGACACTGAAACCCGAGCAGAGCAGGCTAAAAAGTGCATTGATTAGAGCAACGTCTTACCCGTGTGAGTCCTGAGGTGGGCCTTCAGATGGGACGACTTGGTATAGACCTTCTTGCAGCCTGAGGCACAAAGATGGAGATAAACAAAAGCAGACATCTTAGACCAAATAATCTGCTTGTGTCAGATATGCATTTACCCAATAAACCGAGCTGCGGTATGCAAGAAATTTGAACTAATGAAGACCAGAAGCTGTGTGGAATGAAGCACAGTAAATGTTTTGGAGATCCTCTGCAGAGTATCACAGTTCTTTGTTCAAAAGGAGTCTATGTGGGATTTAGCTCATCCTAATAAGCAAATAATCACAGTGAAAAATAATAACACTTAGGAAGATCCTGCCCTGCCATGTGATTATACTGTACAGTTCCAAAAGTACAACAGACAGATACTTGCGTGAAAGGTGGACGCATTGAAATGATGGATTTGTGTCATCTCACTTTTAAAGAAGTTAAACGTGTATGAACAAGCCTCAGGGAGCTCACTGAAATCCTTTTTTTTTTTTTTTTTTTTTTTTTTTAACGTGCCGCCACAAGCTAGTTAACATTTCATGTTCTACAAGTTGCTGCACATCGCACAGCTTGAATGTGTGTGGCTGTTTGTCAGGCAGTTTAAGAAAATACTTTAACTTGAGCAAGCAATCTCAAGCATGCATGCAAATGTGTGTGTGTGTGGGGAGGGGATCAAATGACTGCTGGAGAACGTCTGTATAATTAAAACAGCCACAGAAGCACAGGTTCCTACCACAATCATTCCAGCGTTGATTTAAGCACAGTAGTCAGGATTTCCTGGCTGTGAGTGACACAATCGTTTAAGTTAAGATAATAAATACGAAGTGCTTTTCAGACCTTATAGTTAAAGAAAAAGGCACTGGCAGACGATTGACATTACACCAAGGGCGCTGCAATTACAGCAGAGCGTGTCGTAGGCATGGTGACCCCAGAAGTCTGGGACAGCAGTTCAAAAAGCAACGTGTAATTTCAAAAAAATGCAGGGGAGTCTTAAAATGAATCTGGTCGTCATAATGCTGACCTTTCTGACTGACCAGACGTCAGGCTGACCACAGTGCCGGGAGAGAAACAAACACACAACACAGCAGGAAGATTCAGCCCCTGCACACAGTGGTGAGGGCGTGTTGCTCTCCTAACCTGGGTAATCACAGTGGTGGATCCGGCGTTTCTCCAAGTCCGGGTTGTTCCTCCGGTTGTAGCGGACAGTCACGGAGTTCTGCGTCGTGGTCTGGGCTGCGGAGACTTGAGGGAGGACCGGAGATGGGCCTTGGACTGGCGTCGGGGCCCCGCTGATGGGCAGGGCGAAGCCAGCGGGTCCTGGGCCGGGCCCCAGCCCCGGCGTGGTCCCTGCCAGCTTGGAAGCAATGGTGGCCGCGTATGAAGGAGGAGGGGACAGGGTGTGGAGCAGCTCCTTCTGCCTGTCGGGGCTGCCCGGCTCTGAGCTGGGCGGGGAGGGGGGCAGGTAGGGCACCTGCTGCTGCTGCAAGAAATGCGAGTGCACCTGAGCATTAGGATGCGTGTACACCCTGCCCCCCAGGCTGCGGTAGCCTGCCTTGGTGCTCTGCTCTTGCTGGGAAGATGCTGCAGCTACTGGCAAATCATGGAAAGGTGCATGAATAGTGGAATTGTGCTGCATCTGCTGCTGCGCCTCCATGCCGTCAATGTGGTGATGATCCAACCCAGTGTTCAGGAGCTGAAAGAGTGAGCCGCTGTTGTCGTGCTGGATGCCGTGCTGCTCAAACTGTGATGCCATTTCCTGTTTGATGAACACCTCTCCTCCTGACTGGGTAAAAACACTAGAGAAGTCTGGTAACCCTGTTAGCGTCATGTTTATGGCTGAGGTTTCCAAGGCGACGTTGCCAGAGTCGTGCCCGGATGTGCTGCAGCTGCTCGTGGGCGTACTCTCGGGGCAGTGAGGCTGTAGGTTCGGGCCGAAACACGAGGAGGCAGTTTCCGTTTTGATTTGGGTGAGACCAGCGCGGTTCTGGGGCTGAGGCGGACGCACCTGCTCACAAGAGCCCATCCTCAGGTAGGCCACGTCGGGGAGGTAAAGGTTCATGTTGAGGGTGTAGGGAGCCCCAGAGTGATCTCCACTAAAAAAATGGTCCACAGCAGACGTGATATCTCTGTGTGACTTCTGCTGGCTGTCTGCATGAGGTGGAAAGGTAGGAGGGGAGAGATACCTGTCCATCTCGCACTTCACCTGTGGGGAAAATAAACGAACGCTTATAAACAAATTTAAGCGCAAGCTTTTCACAAACTTGCATGAAACCATTCTGAGACAAAAGTTTGATAGAACAGTCACTACTGAAGCATTTATCAAGTAGTCATCAATGGGCAGCTGCAACATTCCCTCACTGCCTGCAAGACTGAACTCAAACACCTACTCAGCCAGTCCAACAGTGAAGGATATGACCATGTTTTGGCATAAACAAAAGAAGCAAATTGGACCGGTGCGGTTTTAATAGCTGCCATTCACGGATTACTCTTGATCAGGTAAAAGAGTCACCTTGATACCATGAAAGTTAGTCAAGCCTGGCAGCAGAGGATGAAACAACACGGTGAGAGGGAATGTGGGGGGGAAACACCCATGTCTCCCTATCCGCTGCAGCAGTAGCAGTAGCAGCAGCAGCAGCAGCAGTCTGGGGATGGGCTGCTATTTGAGGCTCCACAACCCTACCAGCTGTTACACACACTTCTCTCCTCTGCTGCGCAAGTTTCCTTCTAACTAGGGACAGAGCCGGCCGGGACATTTCAGTCCGAGGCAGTTGTCGTCACTGTGGTATGACGGTGTGAGTGGACACCAAAGGGAGACCAACAGCTGGTGACCAACTGGCTGGCTGGCGTAGACAAACATGCGCTGAATGCGTTTTCAGGCGGAGCTGCTGATGGTAGCCTGCTCGCTTAGGGCGGCCGACATGGTGTAAAAAAATAAATAAATAAAATAAAGTGATTACTACAATCAGATCGTGGATCCCGGTTACATTTCCAGGCCAGGAGAGAAACAAATCTGGGTTCGTTCCCCATCTGCCACGCCCATTCAAAGAAACACACAACATGTGAAGTTGCTTTGCTTCCTTACCTGTGTGTAGTCATTCTGCCCTGCCTTGTCCGCTTCTGAGATTTTGCAGTCCAAGCCGAACAGCGCCGAGTCCTCCAGAGAGAAGGCAGCGGGCAGAGCCGCTTTCTGCAGCGGGTAGAACGGGTCCTCCTGCGCGCCGCTCATCGTCAGCGCTGCGGCCATGAAGCTCCGACGCAGCTGCTGCCCGGATGATCGCTCGTCCTGTTCTGCAGAGAGGAGGATGCTGCTGCTGCTGCTAGAGCGCAATGGGAAAGGAGCGGAGCCGGACGAGTTGCAGGGCGTGTGGCGGAGTAATTAATGTGTGCCTGTCGGCAACATCTCCTTCCACTTGTTCCATCCCTCCGGCCCGCAGACAGTTTTCTATCTCTCTGCGTAGGGCGGAGCGGCCCAGTGTAAATACGGGGCCAGCACCGCCCATCGAAGCCTTGATTATTCATTCACCGGCCACCGCCCTTCGCTCCATCTAAATACGTTCACAAAAGCGTCCTGAAAACGTGCAGGACCGACCGGGCAGCGTAAATGTGGAGAACATTCAATTCTTTTTACAATAACAGAAAATGTCCCATCTCATTTCATGTTCACAGCTTCAACTGCTCAACATTTTAAATTATGAACGCTTCGACTAAAATATGTAATTCTGTTTAGCCTTTTTTAATAAAAAGAATATCATCGAAAAGTGGACTTATATTTCAGTGATTTAATTGACAAAGTGAAATAAACTTTATATTCAATTCATACATTGTATTCGTCTCTGGTAATTTTTTTTATGTCAACTCACAGCCAGTGCAAACCCAAGACTCACTTTCTCAGAATGTTAGTCTTACATAAGATCAATAGATTTTTTTTTTTTATTACAGAAACATTACGTTACGTTCTACGTAATCATTGGGAAAACTGTTGACTTGACAGCTGTTCACCAGTCAGCTTAAACTCTAGGAGAGGAGGGTCTTTACTAAAGAAGAAGAAGCTGTTTATTCATAGTGATGTATCTGAACATATTCATAGAAATATTTATATAAAGTTGAAAGGAAAGTAGAAATATAGGAAGTGTTTATATGCCAATTCAAAGTGTTTTACATGTAAAAAAGAAGAAAAATTATGCCACTACATTACATTGCAGTGGCATAATTCACTTAAAATAAATAAAGGCAACTCTGAAACAGATTTTTAACTTTTTTTTTTTTTGTTTGTTTGTTTTTTTTTTGAAGGAACTTAAAGGAACTCATGGTTTCAGGATTTTTGAAGTTTTCTGGAAGCTTGTTCCAGATATCTTGCATATTATTATATTCAAGATATCTTGTCATATATCTTGAATAATTTGAATTACAACAAATTTTCCTTTGGGATTAATAAAGTATTTTTGAATTTGAATTTTAAATAAAATTTTCATAAAATAAAATGCTTTACAATATCCATTTTTTGTGAAAAAGACACTGGCTTTCCCTTGCAAAATTAACCATTCTCGTTGTCCAAGTCGTTGCGCTGACTTTTATTTAAGAGTGAAGAGGACTACATACAAACGAATTGCTGCCTAGACTTCTGTTTGAGAAAAACAAACAAAAAAAAAAAAAAAAAAAAAAAAAAAAAAAAAACTTTTGATAGCTGTATATTATTTTGCTGAGTATTTTACATTTTTGCACTACTCTGTGTTGATCTTTTACATAAAATACCAATGAAATACATTGACATTTGAGGTCGTAATGTGGCAAAATAAAAGTGCCTGGTCAAAGTATACTTGTACTTTTATGAGGCATTGTAATCTTAAACATGAACAAACTCAGATTTTCTCTCAAACCAAAGAAGCCATTATTCAGTCAAGTTCTTGCATTGCTTCTAATGACAAAAACCAAATGGCCTTATGTGGAATGTGTTCCACACGTCTATATAAAACCAGTGATTTCTGCATATCATAAAGACATCTTTAATCTGCTCGATCTGTACAGTCAAAAGAAAAACACTAAAGGCCAATTAAGAAAGACCATGAGTCATGCCAACCAGGAAATGGAAGCTATATTTGTAGCATTTGTATTTGAAAATGTTTTAAAAGTAACAAAAGAAAAATTAAAACAGTTGAAAAAGTTCCAGCCCAGCTTCACAGCAGCCATGTGACTGAGTTTAATATGACACCAATCAGAACATGGTCTGAAATGATAAAGGCATGCCTAGTATGTCTATATTTAAAGCCAAAGGAGTTTCAGCTAGTGCAAATCAAAGGCTAAGGTTTCTGCAGTGTTGTTTGTCTGTAGCAACCAGTCAGTGTTGCCAGAAAAAGATGAGGAATAAATGGTATCAAATCAAATGCTGCCAAGGAAAAGGCATTTTGGTGTAACTGGTGAGTAATATTTTGGCAAAAAACCTCAACACACTCAGCAATTGGTTTTAGATTTGTATTTGAAAAGTTAACACGATTTACAAGGAAAAGCATAGATATACTGTAATAAAATTCACAGTTGTTAAAATCCTGAGTGAGCACCGTTACTCAGGCAAGTTCTTATTCGGGTTTCTGCCTCGGCCTTTGGTACCAATCAGGAGCTTCTTTTTTGGTCTGCAAAAAAAAACAAAAAAACAAAAAAAGCAAAAAACAGAGACATTACATGTATGAAGTGCAGGACAGAATTTGTACCTAATCCTTATTATTTATGATTTTCTTCTGATTCACATACAGATGGACCAATCAAGCTTTTTATGACCAACACCAATTCCTGGTTTTCTTTAAGGTCTTACCTGCCAATTCTCTTAATTTTTCTAAAGACCATAACACACACACAAAAAAACATACTGCAGGTTCTCTGATAGCAAAAGTAGTTTTGAATCCAAGAATTACAAGATTATTCATATTTATCGATTAAGAAGTGTAAAAAAAACCCCAGTTAAAACACCTGGTTTTTGTGATGTAAAAAAATTTAGGTTCTGAAAAATCATTTCACTACATTTTTCCTCATACACATATTGTGGCATGTATGCTTTTCAAATTAAATGTAAAAGCAAAGGAAAGAACATACAAAAATAAAAAGCAGGGAGCTGAAGCAGCTACAGGAATTTCCAATGAGTCTTGGTTGTATTCTACATGTGACAACAATCTCCAGTGTTCTTTAAATGTCTTGACAAGAAAGTAGGTTTGCAGGAATGAATTATTTTCTGGGCTTATGAATTAAAACATCTGGGCTTTGCTAAAATCTCCTAGAGCCTAGTGGGACAATGTGTTGAGATCTGATTAAACCAAACTTAAAATATTACAACAACAAACTTAGAACATATTTACAAATGGTATGTCTGTCTTTCACCACAGTAAAACGTGGTGGTGGTGTAATGAGGCTCAGTTTTTCCTCAGATGAAACTAGGATTTCATTATCAAGGAAGGTGAGGTTCTGAAAAGCTAATACTCGGCAGTTTTTACCTCAAACGTTCAGGTTTTGGCCTGTATGGTTGAGCCAGTATCCAGAACTACATCTGATAACATTCACGGCCCTGAGCACCTGAACAGGGCCGTGGATGGATCAAATGGTGGTTTAGCTAAATCATTTTAAGGGTGCGCACATTTACACAACTGGGTTACTGCATCGACCAACTTTGTTTGTTTTTATTACATCTTAAAAACCTGTCTTTTAACAGAATTGTGCACACTTTTGAGAACTACTTTTTACCCTTAAACTTTCAGGAGTTAAATAATAAACAAATAAAGTGCATCAAAGCACACTGCCGGCTGATGTGTTTATAGACCAAAGTTGGTGGAAGTCCTTAGCTTTGATGTATTTATTGAATTGGAAAAAAAAAAAAAAAAAAAAAAAAAAAAAAAAAAAAAAAAAAAAAAAACCTTCACTGGTTGACCTTTCAATCAATGATCAGAGTCTATATATGAAATATTAGTCGATTTGGCCTGCTTTCCGACGGATCACACCATCTCTCGATGGGACATGTTCAAAAGCTCATCTTTTCTCAGGTGGACTTCACTAAAGAGCTGAAATTAAGTTAACCAAGACCAGTCTTGGCCAGGATTCTCTTGTAACAAAAGATTTTTAATCTCAATGGGATTTTCCTGGTGAAATAAAGGTTAAAAACAATAATAAAACGACAGGAAAGCAATTTATGATTTATGTCGAACTCGAATGTTCTTTTATCTGAACTTCTGGCCTTGCTGGTTAAATTGGTGTGACTCATTAAAGGGTGTGACCCACACTTACAAAAACAGTAGGTTTAGGCTTGTCTGAAGATTCTTCCACGCCAATCCCGCTGACACGTTTGGACTTCTGCTTTGCTATTCCAGAGGTCCTCGTAGCACTGTTATTGGTTCCAAACAGGTCTGGGCCCTCTCTCTGTCTGGACCGCATGCTGATCAAGGCCTGCTTCATCATCGCCAACTCCTAGAGAATCACAGATATTACGAAAATATCAATGTGGATGTAGAACTTGAATAATAAACAAAAAAAAGTATGAGAAATGATTGGGGGCTGTTCCCAGAATTTACATCATAAATTAATATTCATTAAAAAAAAAAAAAAAAAAAAAAAAAGACTTGTCAGGAATCTGATAACACTGAACTGTTTTACAAGCCATGTAAGTTTAAGAGTCGGCAGAGATGCTACCAGCAGGACAGAGGGAGGTAATTTCACGGTTCTATTTATCACATCTGAGGACATGAGCCTTGGCATGTCACACGCATGCACAAACACACACACACATCTTGGTGGCATCCCAAACAGCCGAGCTGAGGAACAGCTGTCTATGACGGTGCACATACTTCGTAAAGCAAACGGCTGGATTGGGGACACACTCCAATGTGTGCACATACACACACACAGTCTGAAAGGAAGGATTGCAACAGTATAATAACCCACGCAGTGTGATAACAAAATAATTTGTCAAGCTTATCAATAAGCTGCTAAAAGCTGATAATATCTAACTACTTGGTCAATTATTAATATTTTTTCACAAAACTAAAATTGTTTTTAAAATGTGAGACATCCTTTCTATTTGAAAAATGTTTAGCAAGGCTACGTTTCCATTATAATCAATAAAATGTTGGATATATTTGTAAATTTTTTTTTTCAAGTTCTCGTCAAATGTTTGCATGTGCCAATCATAGGCCTAAACTTTGAATTAATGTTGGTCTTTTAATGACGCATTGAAAGCATTTTTTCCAGGGTGGAAAGGTTAAACAATATCCACATCTGGATGGATATTCGATCCAGTCAGGATTCATTTATGCTTTTCTGGCATGGCTCCGCCTTTTAAACACCGTTTGCAAATATTCAATGTAGTTAAGGTCTGAAGGATTTTAGAAGCCTAATTGTAGCCTCCTTTATCTTCCTTTATTTATTTAAGCTTGAATTTATCTATTCTAAAATTTATTGTGAGGAACCATTGGGATCGCCGTCATGTGGGAACACCCAGGGTGTCAAAGTTTGAACCATTTAACTGTGGATTTGAGGTTAGGCTGTCATTCGTTTGTATTCTACCCAGTTTATGCAAAGCACCAGTACCACAGGAGCAAAAAAGCTCCACAGCATGATACTGCCACTACCATGCGACACGACTGTCTTTATGGCTTCCTGCCAAGACAGCAAAGAGGACGATTTCAGCTTTATTATACCAAAACGTTTTCAGAAAACAGACCAGGAGCATTTCAAAGAATGTTAATACTGTTTTCTGGACACAGGGGTTGCAGCAGGTCATGCTTGGGCCACAACAATAGGAAGATTGAGCTTACTGAGCAGTGGATGACCTGGGCAACCCAGAGGGGCTTTGTGCGCCACTTGTAGCAATTTTGGTTATTACATGAGAGGAGATCAACATTATGCTAGTGCCTCAGAAGAAATATTAATTTTATGTGTACTGGGACTTCTAATTTTTTTCCATTTGACCTACACATGCTAATATAAACAACAGGATAGGTCTCCCAGAACAACAGTGGAATTTATAGTATGCCCCTAAACTCTTGTCTTTTATAACAAGAAATCAACAGGTAAAGGCTGAGAATAATAATTTTCCGCTATCGTTTCTTATAATTTGATTGAATGAAACAATTGTGAACAAATTTACTGGATAACATAGCCGTAATTCAGGGCAGTTAGAAGCACAGAGCAACAGCACTGCTTTCTCTTTCTACTGCTTCACATTTATTCTGAAGATTAAAGGACAGATTTTTCATGTGTGCAAGTATGCTCACAGAAAGTTTGTCCTATGAATTGACATCTGGAGTGGATGTGTGCTGGATTTGTGACAGATATGGATCTGTTTGTGTATATTAACACTAGTCGTTATTGCTCCTACAAAACTCTACAGCACGGTATTTTGGTGTATTTTCAACAACACAAACTAGGAAGCAAATAAAAAACACATTCTCTGTGGATGCTTGCAAAGTAGGTTTTTGTCTTACATAACATATTTTTCCATATATGGTAGGAATGAGTGTTTTCACCGGCTCAAAATGCAAACAAAAATGTGTTTTTGACTTACTTATTTTTCTCCAAATTTATCAAAATATTAGATATTAAAAATGTCATCATGATCATTACCACTGTATCTACCTCTCTATTGTTGAGAAGTCGCTCCAGGTCAGCTGCCATATCGTTCTTCACTTGTTGCAGAGCATTTCGCTCTTTCCTCAAAGAACTGCAATCAGAGAACAGGAACAGATCAGATCTTGTAAAAATTATGGCATGCTAATAGAAAATAATGTCTGAAAAAGTATAGCACAAGGTTTTATGAAGCTGAGTGTTCTTAATCACCACATTATAATTTATGCACCTCTTGTAAAAGGATTATATGTGCAGCAGGCATTTGTAGTTCTGATTAAACAATTTTTAGGTTGTCTTCAATGTCAGATAGAATTAGGCTAAACATGCTCATAAAAGCATACAGAATTTAAATATTTTCCTGCTGCTCGGTTTTAGCCTGAGAGAAAAAGAAATACAAGAACATACATCAACAAGTATTAAAAACAGGTGTTTGTTTGCTTCATCACCAGCCAATTATCAGCATACAAGTCACGGATTTCTAAAATTTACCACCAGCATTACTGTAGTTAACATTTCCATCGAAGCCTGAAAACAAGCTGGAACTTGTGGCGGTGAACTTTAAAAGCAAATCAATCTTAAAGCAACAGACAGTCTGATCATCATTCACTGAGGAATCTGCAGGAAAAAAAAAAAGGATTTAAACTCGTGTTATCAAAGAGACCAGAACATGAAATGACAACGTCCTGAGAGTTCTGTTTCTGTTTGCAACAGATAGTTCTGCACAGCCACAGGGAGACTTCAGTTTCCCTGACAGATGCAAGTAGGCTAGAGAAGCTTGACAGCATTTAAAAAAGGATTTTTTTGCCCCTACTCCTGTTTGCCCCAGGTGAGCGCTCAGTGGTAGTGAGCAGCAAGTGAAAACCTGTAGTCTGTCAGCTTGCATATTTGTCAAGCTAAAACACAGTGGGCAACAGCAGAAATATAGGTCAGTGCCAGGCAGGTGCATGTGTGCTGATGTGAGACAGTAAAACGGGCTTGATCAGAGAGAGACAGAAGATGAGAGATAAAGATAAAACAGAGACAACCAGGAAACGGAGATATGGCAGGTGAAGAACAGGTTATAAAAAGAATGGCGAACAAAGACGGTGGGTTGTACCTGACTTCTTCGTCAAGAGAAGAGACGCGTTCCTTCAGCGCACTGATCTCTGCATCCTTTTCTCTCACCGTCTCAATTAGAAAGCTATAAGGCTGCTGAGTCTGCTGCAACAACTGGTTGGCTGCAGACAGCTAGGATGTAAAACACAAATGACAGAACAGTTATTTTATTTAGTGCATTTCTTCTTAAACGATCTGATTTTGATATTACATAGAAATAAAATCTTGTCCACATTTTGTTGCATTACAACTACAAATGTTAATGTATTTTAGTGGGATTTCATGTGAAAGACTAACATAAAATATTTGCAAATATGCAAAATATTGCAAAGTGGAAGAAAAAGAACACATTTTTATTATTTTTCTTTATAGCTTTGAAAAGTTTGGTGTGCATTATTATTTAAAGTTGTTTTTTTTTTTGTTGTTTTTTGTTTTTTTTTTTATCTGATACCCCTAAATAAAATCCAGTGCAACCTCATGAATAATTTTGCTAGGCAACACATCCTTCATATAAACAGTATGGTTTTTTTTCAAAGGCATATCTCTGTTGTATTTTTTACTGAAGGCATCCACAGTATCACGTAGTCACTATCGTTCTTAAAATCAACAGATAAAGTTAGGCTGTTACATATTAAGCCAGTTTTATTGCCAGTCAGTAGTGAGTAGAAGTAGGTGGGGAGAGAGAACAAAAGGGAGTTAGTCAGGGCATCTGTGTGGGTGGTTAAGAGGGTAACACCCTGGCTCTTTTCAGTGAAAAGGAAATGCCATTTTTCACTCTTTTCTTTTATACTTGATGAATCATGAGGTATTCTAGACAGGTACCAGTCAATCTCGGCTGACAGCTGAAAGCCCAGCCTATTTAGCCTCAGATTTGCCCAGCCACTCCACTCCAACTTGCACAAGCTCTCAGATTAAATAAGAAGCAAGTGAAAAATGCAAGCACACTGGCAGATGCTAGTCTCAACTCTCAATGGATGAGTTTCAGACATCGGTGCACAAGTGGTGGCCACGTGACAGCAAGTCTAACGCACAAATCCAAAATTAAAGTCTTAATGTTACACACACATGAATGCACACAATGTGCCAAAGACAACAAGAGCTCAATGACTGGTGCAGAGAGTTGTTTGGAGAGTGCAGAGTGATGCTGTCACAGTTTTTGACTCCATTTTCTATCCACTGTGTCAACAAATGTGACAGGTACATAGACTACTTCATGTGTTTCTCATACAAACTCTGTTGGTGTCTATTGGCAGTCCTTGAACAACTTGTTATTTTCCTGGCTTCATTTTAGAAGTCTTTAGAGGCTTTGAAGACTCTAACCAATAAGTCTTCAGGTGAGTGACATGATCTAGTAAAAGTAGTTAATGAAAAAGCATTCATTAAAAAAAAATATGCAATGAATTTTTGTTTCTCAGCTGTTTTAACTTTAAGACAAACAAATGATGATTAAATTTGCTGCTTTTCCAGCTGCTTTTTAGGTTATTCCTCTGATACTGGTGAACTTCCCAGAATTTCTTTGAAGTTTTGGGTTGTCAGAGGTGCTTCTGTCTATGCATGTAATGCCAGACTCACGTAATATTGTTATATTTGCAGCTCTGTGACTGAAAAAAAACATCTGCTATACAGGTTGATGGTTTCCTATTCAACCAGAATATTTAGTGTGACAGAACAACAAATTGTAAAGTGCTTAGAGCCTTAACAAGGCAGGTTACACCGCTCAGTGCTTCCAGACAGATAAAAGATACAACATGAGTGATTGATCATCAATTTTTTTTTTTTTTTTTTTTGCAAAATTCTGCTATGTAAACAAGTAATCTGCATAAGTGACAGTTTGAGATTCTTCAGCTTTACAATCAATGCAAACAACACATTTAAAGACTCCTGTTAATTCTTTGGTATACATTTTTCTGACAAATAATCAAGTTAAATAAAGTTTAGACACCAAATTTAATTATTTAAAACATTCTCAACAACTGCTATTTTTTATTTCAACATTGTTGACATTAGCATGTTAAATTAACATATAGTTGGGCATAATTGTTTCTCACAGTCAGTTTTCATGTAAGAATTTAGATTCATCGACTGATTTTCAAGTTTGTCTGTCTGATTGGGAACCAACAAAAACTAATGTTTTTCAAATTATTCAACCCACCATACCTAAGCCTAAGCACTATAGGTCTCAAAAACAACAATAGCATTTGATATGCAATTCTTGCTATAAAAAGAGGCCTGAACATACTTTGGGGATCAGTGAGAGGTTCAAGAGGGAAGTCAGAGGAAGCACAGGACAACCTTTTCTACAACGTGTCTGCAGTTTATTCAGACTGCAGGAGAGCGACAGAGAGCAAGACTTTCAACAACTAACACGAAGGCAGAGTGGAATATAGTGAAGTTTCTTTGTTTTATCCTTTTAAACATTCAACCTCAGAATGTAAAATTCAACATGTTTCATAACATGCTGGATTTAGAAATGTTAGCAACCTTTTGGAAATCTTCAAGTTCAGATAAGGATGTACTACTATTTAACACATATTAAAACTGTTGTTTTAGTAACATTATATTTATCATGCTAATTGCTAAAATAATACAGGTATATCTCAGAAAATGTGAATTTCACAAAAAAAGTTACATTTTTTGACAGTCATTTCAGAAAGTGAAACTCAAATATAACAAAGATTATTACACATACACAGAAATATTTCAATCCTTTATTTCCTGCAAATGTCACATTCTTTGTCTCAAGCCCCTCCTTAACCAGAGACAATGCCAAAAGAGTCGTACCTGGGCTAAGAAGAAAAATAACTAGACGTTTGCCCAGTGTTCCCCATAAGGACACTGGGCAACACTGCCAAAGGTACCAAAAGCTGGTTCAATGACCATGATGTTACTGTGCTTGACTGGTCAGCACACTGACTTGACATAAACTCCACAGAGTATAGGGTGTTGTCAAGAGGGATATGAGAGACACCAGATCCAACAATGCAGATGACCAGGAGGCTACTATCAAAGCAACTTGGGCCTCCATTACACCTCAGCAGAACCACAGGATGATCACCTCCATAGTATGTCACATTGATGCAGTAATTCATGCAAAAGGAGGCCCAACCAAATATTGAGTGCACATAAACGAACAATACTTTTTAAAAACCAGACATTTTTTGTTTAAAATATAATTTTTGATTGATTTTACATAATATTCTAATTTTCTTAGACACTTAATTTGGGGTTTTCATTAACTTTAAACCATAATCATCAAAATTAAACAAAATAAAGGCTTGAAATACTTGACTATATGTGTAATGACTCTATGTAATATATATATGAGTTTTATATATGGAGAAACTCCAGCGCAACAGCAGCAAAGTGACAATCAGAGCAAGTAGGTTCACACAAAGATAGAACATAAAATATATAAAAACAGAATACAGTAAAAGGCAAAGTTTCAACCTAAATACTGTGCAGTTATTAGAAATAGCATACTCTGGTCCAAAAGGAATGTGTAATTGGGTAGGTTAAAGCTGCACTATGCGACTTTTACAAAAATATGTTTTTTTTTTTAAATATATTTGTTAAAACTGTCACCATGCTGTGATAGTATGGTATGAGACGGATAATCTGCGAAAAGATCAAGCTCCTCCACCTCCTCCCTGAGCTACTCTAGCTGTCTAGAGAAATGCAACGTTCCCAACCAAAAACAAACAATCAGCCAGGAGAAAGGTCTTAGTGCTGTCAAACACCCTCGCACTGCTAAATGTGCTAATGGTGAAGAAACAACTTACCGTTCCAGGAAAACTGTTTATTTGCCGTCATCGATGGCCATGCTAACTAGCCTTAGCATTCGTAGCAGGTTATGGTGTTATGATCCAGCTCTTTCATAGCAGAGAGCAAGGAGGAATGTGTAAGCAACGCATACATGAGGGTGATTGACAGTGCTAAAACCCTCCTCCTGGCTCTGATTGGTTGTTCTGACTAAGTGGTGTATTTCTGCAGTTAGTACTGAGAGCACTGGGAGAAGTTGATCTTTTTGACAACTGACTATTTTCAATAAATGACAATAAAAACTGTGCATCAGTAGAGATGTGCAGATGATAGCAGAAATGTTATTTAAAATGAGTGAAAACTGTGCAAATAACTGCAAATATCAGCAAATTTGTTGTAAATAGGAGCAGTGATGGTTATAGAGTAGGGGTCCCCAACTAAAAGAGCAAGCAGTCCACTACCTCCATCATCCAATCTAGGACCAAAAATTTTTAGTCAACCATCAAAACATTTTCATATTTCATTTAACATTTAATTAATAATATAGATTTGATGTTTTTCAGCTACTGATCAATTATTCATATGCCCACTAAATCATCTGCTGAACGTAAAAGTGCAATGCAATTTAATACCATTAATAAACTTTAACAATGATATCATGCAATAATTTCGCAGTGAACAATCATATTCTCACTGCTGGGCCCTTAAGATTGTGTTATCAGCCGTGTATCTCTCTCATACTGTCCCCTCAGTTCATTTATCCTCCGAGTCCTACTGTCAGATGCAGGCGAATAGCTTCAGTTGAAGATGTCTGTGCATTTCCACCAAGCAGTAATATGGACTGTCGGTTTAGCTTGCTGAATATTAATTAAACTGAATGAAAATTAAATGTGACTGAATATGTCATTATTATCATTTTATGAATTGATGGGTAAACATAGATTATGATGAGATTTTTTGACCCCGTTAGTCAAAATGATGTACAACGAAAAAGTCTAGCGGAACCTCTGCACTTGGAGATAAAATTAATATTTCTGTGAATTTATCTTTAAATGTACAATTTTCGTAGACCACTTTACGTATTTTTGACAAAGCCATCTTCTTTTACTCCCTCATCGGTGCATCATCAAGTCATACCACCAGCTTGCTGTGTGTGAGCTTCCAAGCTTGTAACTTAGCAACCTGCTTTAAAGGACCCCCAGGATGTTGCTTACCTGCATAGCTGCCCACTGTGCCTGTTCAAAATTCAAACACCGCTGCCGGCAGGAATAAAATGTCTAAATGCAACTACATAGTAAATTAGAAAATGCTTTCCGGTCCAGACAAAACCCTCTTGAGGTCTGGATTTGGACCGGAGTCTGGGGGTTGGGGACCCCTATTGTAAAGTCTTACAGCTGCTGGAGGAGGGATCTATGATAACACTCCTTTATGCACCTAGGATGCAGCAGCCTGTCACTGAAGGAGCTCTCCAGTTCAGGACCAGCTTCATGCATGGGGTAGGAGACATTGTCCAACAGTGATGTTATTCTAGCCAGACTTCTTCTGTCTCCCACCACCTGCACTGGGTCAAGGGGGCATCCTAGCACAGAGCTGGCCTTCCTGATGAGCTTATCTAACCGCTTCTTCTCAGCTGTAGATAAGCTGCTGTTCTCACAGACAGTCCCACAGAAGACAGCCGATGCTACGAGAGTCAAAGAAGGTCTTCAGGAGCACCCCCCTGCACTAAAGACAGTTTATTTTCTGTTTTAAAATAGTAAAATTGTGTTTTACTGCAACTGTTTTCACATACAAAGTGTGACATTATCTCTGCTCCTAACATAAATCATTATTGATTGCCTACTAAAATATAGAAAAAAAAAAGTTCTTATATCTTCTTATATTTTAGTTCTTTAAAGCAAATCAAAATCTGCTAAAATCAGTTTCAGCAGGCTAAAGCTTTTAAAAAAGCCCCAATAAATCAGCTACTAAACTCTGATTGGTGCATCCCTAAATGTTAGCATTTTATATGGGACCAAAGTGAATCTAAACTTCAAGATGTAAATTCTGACTGATAAGAATGAAGCCACTAAGGTTTGACTCTGACCCTTTGGAGGCTGGTTGTTATAAATCAAACTAACTTTGATAGCTGTGAAGCAACCAGAGTGCATTACTGTGGAAGAGCTGTGGTGGTGGGAAAACAAGCGTGTTGGCATGTATGCACTTGTTTTTGTCTAATAAAAACATTAATAATACATCAGATTTATTTCAATACATATGTTCTCCAGGCTGACACCTGGATGTAGTGTGTCTCTTTGTGCGAGTACCTCCTTAGACATCTGTCCTGTCTGTGACTGGTGTTTCTCCAGCTCCCTCCTCAATGACGTGTTGTGCCTCTCAAGCTGCAGCACCCTGCGAGCCAGATGAACACTACGTGACAGAGGAACACACACACACAGAGTTTACAACACCTGACAACACCAACAAGATTACACTTGTCTTTATTTGCATGTAAATGGACATTAAAGTTTCAGGATTTTCAGGAACAGACACAATCTGGAACTCAAACAAATAAGGGAAGCTTGGGGGTAAATTTAAACTGAAAACAAGCCAAATGTTACTGGAGGACAGTGACATTATAATGTGGCTTTTTTTGGGATGCTTCAAAGTTCCTAAAGATGACTCTTATATGCCAACATTATTGAACAGGTTTCCATTTAACTCCACCAGATATAAATCCATATGCAGCTGACTGTGACACTAATAGTACTACTGCACAGAGGGCAGATATTGACCAATAACAAAAACGGAGGTAAATATAATTCAGTACAAATGATTCAGGTTTTAATAGTTTTACTATGCTGTGCAAACAGAGGCCATTGATTTGGTAAGAGCACAAGAAATGAGACGTTTAGTGTCTTGTACTTTACCTTTGCTTCAGTCTTCTTTTGGCCGTTGTGGGAACATTTGCACCGTATCCATATGAGAAGAGAACTCTCTCTGCCTCCTCCTCATTCTCAACTGGTAATACATAGACACAAATACAGTGTATAAGTACCCCCCAAGTACTCGCATGACATGCGTTTCTTGCCCCTATACAGTTCAGCAGATACATCTCTTAAATTAGAGTCTGTACTCCAATGAGGCTCGTTTGTCAGATTGAAAGTACCTTTGTGAAATAACCTTCACCAGGAATTACAAATACTATTCATTCCATGTTTCCCCATTTCCGTCAAATCAGACACTGTGTCAAATCCACCAATCCTCACTTTTCTAATCATCCATCAGGGTCACGGATTGACTCCTTGCTCACCCAGGACCCTGCTCGGAGATGCTCTGTGTCCTTGATATATAGCCTCGTCGTTCCTCCTGGTACTGCTCGGATAGCGGATACCAGGTAATCATTGGAACCTAATTTTTGAGATGGTTCACTCAGGACCAGGCTACAGCAACACCTGAAGTCAGCACAGATATTCTAGGCATATGTTCTAGGCACTATTTACTACAATGTAAGGTTCTTCATAAATTACCCAAATGCTCGGCTGGCAAAAATGTATTCAACCATCAGCAACAGTTACAATAGATATCAGCAGTCTCCAGTCAACCACATTCACATGTTTTGTTCCTGTCCAAACCTCTAATTGTTGGAGCCAAATATTTAACAGTCTTGCTTTGGCACTGAATGTAAAAGTTACCCCCAACCCCTGCTCGCTTCTATTTGGTATCCCCCCCACCGTAAATTGCCTAACATCTCATCGGTAGAGCGCCGCATACTTGCCTTTAAAACCCTTTTAGCGAAGCGTCTCACTGTATTTAAATGAACACTTGCTCAACTTCCCTCACATAATAACTGGCTTAGGGAACTTCTGATTCACGTCACTGCTCCCTTACTGCAAGACATTTAACAAGATGTGCCAACCCTTCAAAGAATATTTAGACAAAAAAATTATCTATTCAGAAAGTGACTAGATGCCCCCCAGACGTTCCACATTTCAAGCTCTGTATACATCATCAGAAGCTGTTCTACCAGCTGTTTAGGTTGTCATCGATGTCTTCATCAGCTTAAGCAAAAAAATGATCATATTAAACAGAAACAAAGGTCTTAAAACATCAGTCTGTGTGTAGTTAATCTATATAATATGTTTTACTTAGTGAAATTAGTTACTGAAATAAACAAACAATAATATAATTTATTGAAATGCACCTGTATTTGTTAATGAGTTAAAAGGACACTGGAATGACATAAAAATAATCATTTATTTTGACGGTCTTTTCACATTGTGCCCCAAAAAATTCCCACATTCTCTATTGTTGAACTTTAATTTTATGGATTTGAACTTTTTTTTTTTAAACAATATTATTTCTTTAGGAACAGCAGAGCTGCGATCTTACTTTCAGCTGCCTGCATGGTGACCTGGTCCAACTCCTGCTCGAGCTTTTCATACGTCTCCAGTCGGGATGCCTGCTCTGCATTCTGGGCTTGAAGCTCCGTCAGCCGCTTCTCTGACGATGTTTGGAGCCTGTAAAACTCCTGAGTGAGTAGCTGAAGGAAAAAAACGATAAAGAGGGAGAACAAACAGTTTATTTGTACTATTTTAACCTATTGAACTTCAAATCAAAACGTGATGAAGCAAATTAAAAATGTTCAAGGGTGACGCTCTTCTCAGTCATGGCAGACAAAATAAATATGGTTTTATGTAGTAGTTAAAGTGATGGTGCATTTCCACTAAATTAAAATTGTGATCTTGACTTAAAAAGTAAACACCATCTTTAGCAACAGTGCGGGTTGAGTTTAGGCTACAGTTCTCTTATAACGTCATAACAATACATATTTTATTCTGAAAAAAAATTTATTCCAACAAAGGCTTTATTATGATAAAATGCCTGTGGTTGGAGCAGTTGGATGTTGAAATATAATCAGAGACCAAAAACAGCAGCTCAGATGCTTTAGAACAGTTCTTCAGAGAGAAAACTGACGTCTCAGTAACAGATCTATAGGAAATCTATAGAAGGAAAGAGTTTGGACTTAAAAAAAAAAAAAAAAAAAAAAAAAATTATATTTTGAAAAGGTTTGGGTCTTTTCGACACCTGTCGAAAATCAGGTGTGTGTATAGATGGTATGAATTTCTGTCACAAATTGTTACAAGAAACCCCAAAGGGATCATTTAAATATGACCCTCTTGCTATTAATGGAAATTTGTGCATGTCAGAAAAAGGGATTTTATCATAAAAATTAAATAACTAAGCTAAACATTATTTTAAAATTTGGTTGAAAAAGTATAATACAATAACAGAGCTGTGATTTGTTTTTCACCTTTCTGCTTACACTTCTTGCTGCTATGGGGTTAGAAGAGATCACGCATGTGTCTGACTATAAATCTGAGAGATGATGCCAAATCAAAGAGAAGCGCACACTCCTTTTTTTCTGTCCAAGTACCTCAAGCTTCTTCTGGTGTTTCTCACACTCCATCTGGCACTGAGCCAGCGCCTTCGCCGTCTCTTCCTTGAGCAAATGAGCTCGCTCGGCTTCGAAGGAGTGCAACTTGGCCTGGCTGGATAGCTCTGCTACCCGGCTGTCAGTGCCCAGCTGGAGCTGACGAAACCTGCAGAATAAAAGCGGTAAACAAACACATGTATTCACATGCCCCGATAAATAACTGCAAGCACGTGGACTAAAAACCTGAGATCACAGGCTTTTGTGCAGACAGATTAAGGTGATCCTTTGAACAGTGTAGGTGTTTTGTAGGAACATTTAACACAAAAGCTAACCACAGCTTTAAGCTCCTGGTTGAGCAGGCATATCGAGAGATTAAATAAATGAACATTCAGGTCACATGTCATACTATCTTCCTCCTTCATGTTTGTAAATTGGCAAAAAAGATAGATTGGCTGGTATGCCTTGAGCAATAAACAGTTCATGGGAAGTATTGAAGTGACATCTAAGTTTGGCAGTAAAAATATCATGTTAGATAACCATGCAGGTAAGCCAAGCACTTCCCAAAACTGCTTAAAGCACATTTTAAACTTGTTTGATCATCAGTGGTTCTCCCTGGTATCAACAGATTTTTTTTATTTTTTTTATTTTTTT
This sequence comes from Anableps anableps, assembly GCA_014839685.1. Taxonomy (NCBI): domain Eukaryota; kingdom Metazoa; phylum Chordata; class Actinopteri; order Cyprinodontiformes; family Anablepidae; genus Anableps; species Anableps anableps. The sequence goes on from CM026076.1 coordinate 23,564,162, forward strand.
TTTTTTTTATTTAACAATATATTGAAAAGAACAAAAAGAGGATGTACAGAGTTGTGAAAAGGCAATTGTCTCCTTACAGATTTTGTTTTTCTTTCCACACTTTAATGTTTCAGGTCATCAAAAAAATGTTAAGAAAGGGCAAAGATAACCTGAATAAGTAAAAAAGGCAGTTAAAGTGATGAATTCATTTGTTAAGGGAAATAACACTATTCAAACCAATCAGACCCCATGAGGGAACTAAACTTAAAAACTATTTGTGCCACCTTTGTTGAAATAGAATACTGATCTTAAAGCTAGAGTATATAACTTCTATGAAAAATATGTTTTTTACATATTTGTTAAAATTACCATTATCTTGTGACAGTATAAGACAGATACTTTGTGGAGAAAAGAAAAAAAAAAAAAAAAAAAAAATCAAGATCCTCCGCCTTCTCCCAGTACCAACTGCAGAAATACACCACTCAGTAAGAAACAACCAATCAGAGCCAGGAGGAGTGTTTTAGCACTGTCAATCACCCTTGTGTAGCCTGCCACGAATGGTAAGGCTAGCTACCATGGCCACCGATGACGGCGGACAGTTTTCCTGTAATGGTAAGTTGTTTCTTAAGCATTAGCTCATTTAGCAGTGGATACATGAGGGTTATTGACAGCACTGATACCTTCCTCCTGACTCTGATTGGTTGTTTTTTGTGGTCTGGAGTGGTGCATTACTTTAGACAGCAATAGTAAAAGTTACATACTGAACTTTAACTGACACATTAAGCCTGAAGCGTTCTTTTGTATATCCCTGATGAGTCATTGATGCGCTTGGAATAATTTTGATAAGCTGGCTATTCTAAAGAACGTTCACTACTGTTCCATAATTTTTCCATTGATGTGTGAAAATGTAGTTTAGAGGAAGCATGAAGAATTAAAACAGCTTTGTGACCCTTTCCAGACCAGTAGATGTAAATTGCTGTTTCTCATCTGTTCTTGAATTTCCTTAGATTGGGGCATGAAGTATTGCTTTTTGAGATCTTTTATTTTTTCAGCCTATTAAATGACATCAGACAGGCTTTATTTATGTGATTTCTAGATTCCACAGGTGAGGCAGGCATGAGGCCTGGGTGTAGCTAATGAGATCGATCTCAGTTTAAGCATGGCACAACCAGTCAATATGTTGAGGGGCCAATTACTTTTTCACAAGAGGCTAGCTGAGTTTAGGTAGCTATTTCACTTAAATAATGACATCTTTATTGGAAAACTGATTCTTTTAGTTTACCCGGGTTATCTTTGTCAGAGATTCAAATTTGTTTGAGGATCTGAAACATGTAGGTGTGACAAAAAAAAACAAAAACAGAAGAAACCTTTTCACTGTATAATTGGAAGAAACCGCACGTAAAAGTCATTTATTATTCTCAGACAAGTAGACATGTTCTGTGGTCAAGAAGACATATTTTTCCCTAGGTTATTTATGATATTCTCTTTAATTAAGAATATGTTGGCTTGTTATTTACACAAAATATCATCAGCTTTATCTAAGACATTAAATAGCTGAACACCCTTACTTCATTACCAAACATTTATTTTCTCCAGTTCAAAAGCTCCTCAAGCTGCGCTCAAGCATGCAGGCACAGGCTCTATCAAGCCATGGTGGTTGGTTGGATAATATTAATAACTCTCGATTACAGCTGACCTGATAAGATTTCATCACCCATGGAACGCAAGCTTGAGCTGTGCGCTCACACGGACGGACAAGTACACATGGTTGAGATTTTATGCCTTCTTTTATAAATGGCAGCTGCCATATCTGAGCAAAGAAGCTGCACTTACCAATTGTGAAAATAAATAGTTTTCCTAAGATGGCATATTATTTTCCTGTCATTTTAATGTTAAAAACTGATAAGCGCAGCTACATTGTGGCTCAGGAGTATGTGGCAAAAGTAACTTTTGATTTTCTTTAAAAAGGTGAAAGTGAAAACTGAACAAACTGCAGTATTTATTTATTCAAGGTGAACTAATAAAAGTGAGTGGTGCATTAGTCTGTATAAGGAAATACATCATGGAGATTTGAGCTTGTACTCGGTGGCTGATGCCTTTTCAAGCTCGTCCTGCTCATTCTTTACCCCAAAAATAGTGGCATGCGTAGGGTTAGGGGTTAAGGGCTTGAGGCTAGCATCTGTCATTGCTGGCATGCGATGGGACGCAGAAAAAGAATGTGATCGGAGCGGAGAGAGAGCAAGAGAGAGTGAAGTTTATATGTCTGAGTGCATGGAAACACCAACAGCTGGTGGTTTGGATTTAGACAAATGACTGGTATGCAGTAGTAACCCAGGGCAGGGACGCTGCTACTGCTGCTGTTGCTGCTGTATGTGCGTATCTACGGTGCCTCTCAAAAGCATTCACAACACTAAGCCTTTTTTACATTTTGCCACATAACTACGAACATTGTGCTTTTTACTGGGAATTTATGTGACAGATCAACACAGTGCATAATTGTGTTCTATTTTTTTAACAAACAAAAATCAAAAAAAGAAAATGCCAGCTTTCACTTTTAGGGTATGTCTCTAACAGATTTGGACATCCAGAACTTGAAATTTTTGCCCATATTTCTCACCGAAATAGCTTAAGTTCGTTTAGATTGGATGGATGGCATCTGTGATCAGCGACTTTCAAGTCTTGCCACAGATGCTAGCTCTGAACTTTGACTTCACCATTATAAACACATGATTATACTTTGATCTAAACCATGTCGCTGGCATTCTGACTGTATGTTCACAGTTGCTGTCCTCCTGCAACTTAAACCTTAAGTCTCTGTAGTCTTTTGCAGCCTCTAACAGGTTTTCTTCAAGGATCACTCTGTGTTTGGTTCCAACAAAATTAGCATCAACTCTGAGCAGCTTCACTTTTACTAAAGAAAAGCACCCCCACTGGACAATGCTGCCATCATTACGCGTCACTGCACTGATTCAGGGTGACGTCCACTGTTGGGTTTTCTGCCACACAAATCATTACTGAGCACTTTAAGTGGGAGTTCTTATGGCTTTCTTTAGGCATCTCTTCTATTGAGGCCAGATTTGTGGAGAACGTGAGTAATAGGTATCGTCCACCTGAGCAGTGGATCACTGCAGCTCCTCCAGGGTTGCACATGGACATCTTGGCGGCTTCTCTGGTTAGTGATGGTAGGTTTGCAGCTGTGCCATAGTTTCTATTTTAAGACGATGCAATCAACAGCAGGTGACCTCTTAAGGCAGTTGGTTGCACTGTTATTTTATTTATTAAAAGGTTATTTATTTATTTATTTGTTAAAGGGGGCTGAATATATATCCATGCCACACTTTTCAGAGTTGTATTTGCAAAACAATTGAAAAACATGAATCATTTTTCTTTTCGTTTCACAATTGTGCACTGAATACATTGAATTTTGTGGTTATGTTATGCAACAAAATGTTGCAAATTTTGCAGGTCACTGTATGTACCTCATGACACAATAAAATATAAAGCAAAATGAAATCAATAGCATAAGATAGCATGGAAATCAGGAAGGTGAGAGTTACACCTGCTTAAATGAATAATAAAATCCAAATTGAAAATATTTCAGTTTGGAAGAAGTCTCATAATATCTGTTGCAATTGTTGTCAAAGATTTGAAACTTCCAAGAAGGCCATGACCCAGAGGGATGTTGAGAAGCTAAACTGACATGGAAATTGTTGCCTGTAGCAGTGATGGACACTAATTACAACGGAAATAACTAAAGAGCAACATTTACTTCTCTTTTCAAACCCAGCAAGTTTCAAAAGGGTCCTGTCTTCTGTTCTGCAGTCAGCTGACAGTTAAGATCTTCAGCTTATGAAACTGAGACTTTTCAGCAGTGAGTCTTTTTGGGTCCAGAGGAAACTTCTATTACCCTTTGACTTCCTTGTGACCTCCCGATCTCTCAGTTCCAGCGAAGTGTTCAAATGATATTTAGCAAGACCCGAAAAACCGCAGCCGCCTCTGTGCTGCCACGCCCACGGCATTCACCAGTGACAGACTGCAGCTGACTCGCACCTCAGTGTGAGAGCCAGAACATGCTGGAGGAGTTCTGAGAAACTCAGGAATTCAAGTTGAACATAAACAGATATAATAATGATCTAAACAATTTGAGAACACATGTTTTGTGATGGGCAAAGCACCAACATATCAACATCTTGATTATTAACTGACATGGATGGGGAAATATTTTGAGAGAAGACAAAGGCAGTTCTCATATGACTGAACAAGTTGACCTCAGCTGCCTACAGGTATGAACTTTTTACTTGTCATAACAGAAGTTTAATATTGCGAAGTCTAAAACATAAAACACCACCTCAATCACGTTTAATTGTCTAAAGTTTAAAAAAAAAAAAAAAAAAAAAAAAAAAAAAAAAAAAAAAAAGCCAGAATCACAGCTACTGAATCTGACTCTGCTTTTTCTTCTTTAATCTTCTAACAGACAGTTTCTACACTGATCATGTGGCTTTGTTTAGTCTGTTTGCAACCGGCACTTAATCTGAAACAAGTTCTTCACGTTTCTACAGGAAAGGAGTGCTGAGCCTGGAAAACTGGTTCCGGTAGGGAACAAAATCTCTGCTTGCCAGGATCTAAAGATTCTTGACATCAAAAGCAACTCGACATTGTTACCACCATTTTAAAGCAAAGTTACTGCAAGCTCCAGACTTTTTAAGACCATTATGAGTTCAAGTTAAGACCTACATAAATTATGAAAAATACTTTACGTTACCTTACATTTAACTTGCCATGCAAATTAAGCAAATTAAATAAAACTTTAGTTACAGTTTTACAGCTACTTTATGTGACTTTACAACTAGGCTATCAAACTTAAGCAGCTTCATAGAGTCAGCTTCAAAGCTGTTGCTATTGAAATATTTGTTTTCATGGCAAGATGAACAAACGAAGAAGTTGGGGGGAATAACGTGACAAGAATGTTTGGATTTTAATCCCCTAAACAAAGAACAGTGAGGAAGTTTCATTCTTTCCACAAGGATTATATAGGAAAACAAAATGACGTTCAGAGAATCTGTCCCTACTCAAATTCAGGCAGGAACACACACACACACACACACACACACACACACACACACACACACACACACACACACACACCAACTAATGAATGACTGAAAAATCGCTAGATCAAAAAAGTATGGAAAAATAAACCATCTTAAAAATGTTCAATGTAAATAAATGTAATTGAAGACCTGCTATTGAAATTCTGGATGCATTTAAGACTTTTAAACAACGCAGAAATCCGGTGCAAAAAGATGAACACACCAATTCTTGGATGGGAACTTTAACTATGGAACTGCCTTTTTTCCAGGTCACTCTAAACGGCCTTGCAGGGCTGTCGATTTAGTCAAAACAAACTCCTCAAACAAGAAGGGTTTCTTGCCAGGCTTTTCTGAATGTCTAATAGTGCATGTGAAAGAATATTTTAGACTGAACTGCATAAACTGAAATTGATCATCTTATTACGCTCATTTAAAACTCCAGAAAAGATTGCAATAATTTATAGTTAACCAGGAATTTAAACATTGATTGGTGTGCTTAACGCTGAATGTAACTGCTGTGTTTTAACTATTGAAGTGATTACATGCGTGAGATTACAGAAGGTTGAATGAATGTGGAAAGCTTAGTCATAGGTTATGGCCATCTGACTGATTCACCCTTAAAGGGAGATTGCTATGAAACTGAGACATGGGATTTTCAACACACTACCAGTAAAATGTTTCCCCTCCAGACAGAGAAAGTGAAATGGACTTTTAACATTGTGTTTAGCCACATTTTATGCTTTGTCTATTTGGGGTGAAGTTTGTGCAAAGCTCATGTAATACCCTCTATGTCTCCACGCACTGTGAAGACAAGCATCGGCTTGACCCAGCAAATTGTTTAGGGGGTTTTGTCCATTTTGTTGCAATTCAGTTCGTGATGCAAAGGGACCTTACATCTGTCCAACGACCTGTGCCATAAAAAAAAAAAAAAAAAAAAACAGCCACTGCCTTCCGTCACTGGAACGACCACAGGCTGATTCAAATGGCTGCTGTGACGAGACCCAACAGAGATGGGTCGGAACCGTGCATCCTCAAAAACCATGGGGAGGTTCTTTCAGAGGTGAAACAGCGCGACTCACACCTGAAGTAAGGCATTCTGTTTTGTTCTGCTGGGGTTATTTTTCTGGTGCTGGCAAAGGTTGGTTGATCACCACGGCTTCCCCAAGAACAGCTTAGTGATCAGCCTTTTGCCCTCTTTCCTTTTAGATAAAAATCAGCTATTAAAGTCACAAGTATGCCATTTCTGCTTCAAGGAAATTTATTTGACGTTTTATCAGTTAATTATTAGTATTTCCAGTGTTCATTTCCAGGTGATTATATAGCTCTCATTAATAGGGTGTACATTAAAATTAGTTTTTTTGTTTCCCTTAGTTAGTAGTGAGAAGATATTTACTAATTAATAGCACATTTAATTCTTGATTTCTATTGTGTTACTTGTGTTATTAATTTCCTACTTTAGTTGAAGTGGTAATTATGTTTGCAATATTTTTAATTAATGAGTCCCTAGAAATACAGAAATCTCGTTCTTCTTCTTTTACTGTGCAACAACGATAGCTCAGTGGAAATAAACATGCTTCATCCTTCATATTGACTAGCTTAGGCTTTATGAGATTGACTGATTTGTTACCAGGAACATAACTACACTACTGTGACGTCACAATTGACTCCTAAAACGGAAACTACTTCTTACAATGTTAATGACTCAAGCCAACTCTTCGAGAGCATAAAGAACATAATAAGTACACTAAAAAAAAACCTGAATGAGCAGCAGAGTTAGATGCCACTATAACTACAAAAAATTCAGTATAGTGGATACACCATTTTACATTTTCACTGTTTTTCGATGAATGTCTTCATACCTAACATAGAGAGTACCTGCATTTATGTCTCGTGTGTGACTGATGACTGATAAAACTCACTGATCCAGCAGTTGATCATATCTTGACTGAGTGTCTCTTTCGCTTGCGACAGCTCTGTCTTTCTCTAGAACTGCATTGTCTCTGGCCTCACGCAAATTCCTGAAAGCAGAAACACGGACTGTTACAAATGTAAGCCCTCACGCAACGTTCAACGTTGATGACCAATAGGTAAGTATGTACAATTTACCACTTCTAATAGTGCTATAATTCATCAACTTAAATGTGTAATCATTGAAGAATGAGGAAACACTGCTTGAAAGGTATAGCTGTCACTCAATGGGTCAGTTATACCATTCAAACAAGCAATTACAATAACACCCATCTAGAAATCTAAATATGTATCATCAAGGTAACAATTTTATTAGTATTAAACAATAAATAGTGTCAGATATTTCATATGTGTTGAGATAAAAACAGACTGGTACCTGTTCTCCCTCTCATACATCTCTCTTGAGGTTCTCTGCAGGTTCTCTATCTCCTGACTGGTTTTCAGCCTAATGTTTTCCAACTCTTCTCTGAGCTTGTTCTCGTACTCTGACTTATAGTAGTCTCTAAGGTGAAGAAATATGGACAAGATATGATAAAAAGCACAAATTAACTGAGTAAAGGTTGTCTTCCAGATGACCAGAGAGATAGTAAAAAGGTTTAATTTCTGGTGCTAGATTAATATTTAATAAAGCGCTGCTGATTCACACCAGAAAAAAAACTGGAAAATGAGCTTTCTGTGACTGATGTGAAGGATAAGAATCTGACCTGGATGCTACATATTTTTCATAGGTATTCTCCCTGGCTTTCTTTGCATCTTCTAGTTGTACCTGAAGAACAAAAACAGGAAGTAAAAACACATCATGTGACTCTCTCCTGCTCCTAAATGCCTTGTATAAGTATTTTGGATGATGAACAATCAGGACCTGTAGTCTATCTACACGATCTTCTTGATGTGCACAGCGGACACTGAGCTCCATGTTCTGCCTGTTCAGGTACTCCTTGTCCTTCTGAAGGAGAGTCACTGACTGCTGCAATGTCGCCACCTGGTGGACAATAAGAACACGTTTAATGGAGAAAGCGGCAATGAGCAGACTAAGTGTACAGCATCGGTGAAAAAAGTTGACATACACTCCTCATTGGTGTGAATGTTATGTTAATTTGGGGCTTTCAATGATGCATTTGAACTTTGTTTTATTTTTTAGGGTCCGTTGACCATATGATAAACAACCTCTATGAGTTTCAGAAAAAAAGAATTGATTGCACCACTTTGAATTTATCAATAATCCAAATTATGCAAAAAATTTAAAACTAAAGTTTCCATACATTGTGCAAATTGCACATTACCCTTTTTTTTTTTCACTGTCTAAAATTAAATTTGATTAAATGTTTTAGCTCAATTAGGAATATTAATTTGCTAAATACCAGAATAATTTTGTGGAGATGTTTTGTTTACTTTCTCAAACTCAGAAATTTGCATACATGTACTAAACATTTGGTAGAATTACATTTGAACTGTGTGACTTGGGCCAAACATTTCGGATTCCCTCCACAAGCTCCTAACCACAGTTTGCCTCAATTTTGACCCATCCCTCCTGTCAGAACTGGTGGAACCGAGTCAGGTTTGTAGGCTGTCTTGTTCACACACTCCTCAGCTCTGCCCGCAACATTTCTATAGGATTGAGATCAGGGCTTTGTGATGGCCCTTCCAAAACACTGACTTTGTTGTCCTTAACCCACTTTGGAACCATTTGCTGGTATGTTCAGGGTGATCGTGCATTTGGAGGCCCCACTAAAAGCGTTAACTTCCCGACTGATGTCTTGAGATGTTGCTTCAATATTTCCACATCATGTTCTTTCCATCTACGAGGTTACAACATGCGGCTGCCACTCCCATACTTTAACAATTGGGAAGGTGTTCTCAGACTTGGTCTGTACTTGTATTTGCCAAATAGGGAGGTATGTTTGTGTGAAGCACCTCATTGCTGAGCGTGTCCCTTTCTCTGGTCAGTGCAGCATGAGACAAATCTACCGTCTCAAACCTCCTCTTTAATTCCTTCAGCTCAGTTTCAAAGTTGTCGCGCTCTCTATGGAGTAAAGTGGAACACAAAACATACAGGTTAATGTGCAACTTACAAATGCAGGTTTTAAATATCAGGTAAAACATTATTAATGAAAAGAAATTATTAATAATTACATTTATAAAAGCTACATCTGAAACATGCATATTCCTTCATGGCAAAAGCACCCAAAGCAACAAATTTAAAGGTATCTCCTGCATATTCTATTTGAAAAACTCAAACTTAATCCCTCAAAAGTTTAAAACTTTAAACCAATAAAATGTGTTATTTATCAAATATAAGAAATTATATTAGCAGCATGCAGCTTTGAATCTTTTTCCAGGGGACTTTATTGTTTTTTTTTTGTTTGTTTTTTTTTTTTTTTTTTTTTTTTTTTTTTTTTTTTTTTTGTTTTTTTTAATATGGAACAGTTTAAGTCCCTTTGAAGTGTCTTTCTGTATTATTGCCTTTAAAAAAAAAAAAAAAACAGCTAGGTCCAGAGCAATCACCTATTTTTTCCCCTGCCACCATAAAATACACGCAACACACATCCTCACCTCTTGATGTTTGGGTAGTTGTCTCGGCGATAGTCGCCCTCCTGGATGTGCTGCTTGGTATCGGCCAGCTCTAAGGTCAGTCTCTGGCTCCTCAGCTCCAGCTCTGCACGCAGCCGTCTCTCTTCCTCGTAGTTCTGCAGACACGCGTGCCAGTGATGCTTACTATGGTGCAAAAATTGCATATGATTCACAGAGATATTCATTTGATATCAGTGGCAAGAAGAAAAAAAAAAAGTCTGTAAGGATCTGCAGATTCTTAAAGTGAAAAAAATAAAAAATAAATAAAAATCAATGCTTTGCTGTGGCATCTGTCTGTGCCTGGCAGATTATTTTCACCTGCTCGGCAGCAGACTCTTGATCCCCTGTATAAACAACAAAATAAATATATATTAAAGCAGCACTGATGTTTTTATAGAACAATGTTGAATGTATGTAGAGGTTGTTTTTTTTTTTTTTTTTTTTTTTTTTTTTTTTTATGAATATGTCTTATGTAAGACTTAAGCTCTAAGGCATTTAAGCAACACTGATTGCCTCAACGTGTCTCTCTCATAGTACACTATTTGCAGCCTGTGAATTAAGTTTAACCACATTGTTATCTTATCAGTGCTATTCATGCCTGCCGGGTTACAGCTGACTTCTTCGGCTCTCCCCAGTGGACTACACTGATATATGTTACATACTACCATTTCAAAGGCATAGGAATGATGATTGACATGGAGGTGTCGTGGAAGTTCGCATTTCTGTCATGTACCTCCATCAAAAGCTTCATCTTGTTTCTGTGTACGTCCAGTTCCTCAGTAAGATAGCTCTTCTGGTCACTGAGTTGAGTCAGCTGAGTACGGAGAGGAGTTACAGCCTCATAGAAACGCATCTAAATTAAGAGAAGAAGAGAAGTATCACCACATTGTGCATTTACACCTTTTGAATGGTTTGTCTCCCTTGTCTGCAGTGGGGTTCAACTATCAGCAGGAAAACGTAGATGTGGAGAAGCTCCAACATACTTACAGCTACATATTCCTGGATGCTGATCTTGTCGTCGGGCATGCTGCGGAGCTCCTGGTAGCGGTCTTGGGGTATGTCCAGATCTCGGAGAGACCGCCGCAGCTCTCCTGCCTTCTCACACAGCTGGCGGTTAGTCTCCTCGAGCTGCTGCTGCCTGAGCAGGATGGTCTCCATCTCCTGTTTACGCAGAGCCTGCTGTTTCCTGGTGAATACAGTTTTTATTCGTACAGATAAGACTGGCGTTAAGTTGCTTAACAGATCTACCCAACAGCTTACTAGAAACTAAAATACCATCGAATAAGAAAAAGTAAAGAAGAAAAGTTTTATACTTATACAGTTAACGTTTACGGCCAATAAATTTCATGAATTAATAAAATCAGGGGATGGGAGAGAACAAGAAACAGACACTAAAACATTAAAAACATTTAGCATTTTTGCAAAGAACCAATAAAATAATTGTTTATCTATTTGTTCACATTTTTCCTTTAGGAATATTTTCTCTAAAAGAAAAAAAAAATGAAACAAAACATAATACCAGTAGGACAGAGGTGTATTGTGATGTTTTTCTTTCATGGTTACACTCTATCACCAGTACTCTTTCTCACCTGTTGTCCTCTTGTGCAAGCTTAAGCTGGCTGTCCAGTTTAAGAGACAACACTTGTTTATGATGCAGGGCGTCGTTAAGTTTTTCCTCTAGTTCCTCGGCCTGTAACATAACATCCATTTGATCAATGCACACGTCTATAGAAGCAACACCGAGTTTAAACACTGAGTGGACAAAAAAGACTGATACAGAAAGATACAAGCTTGTACTTTGCTTTCAAGGAGCTAGACCTTTAATGGTGATGTCAAGCAAAAGAACTTTCAAAGATTTTCTACACACATTAAATAAAATGTCAGTAAGCTTTTCTGATGGTTGAAATGCCCCCCAGTTCGCTTTCACTTCCTTCTTCTTTCTCAGTGGAAACGCACTGGGAATGGTGTGTTTGATGATGGGCAATAAAAAATTAGTTATTACACAGAAAGGTAATCAAATATGGCAAAACAGTCATTTCATTTTAAAACAGCAAAACTTGGTGGACAAAATCTCTTGTACTGCATGCCTATTTGAAATGATTAATACAAATAAAGAGATTGATTATGATTAATAGATGGAAATGGATGTAGTCAAAAGAGCTCTGATCAGCTGCTTTAAGCCTTGTGTGATGTCATCAGAGGAATGTATGGGAAAAGGTTTGTTTTTGGAACAGCAGATGTTTACAACAAAGCAGCAAAACAAATAAAAAAAAAATCTGACCATGACTTGTTATTCTATAGGAGGCAAACTGTATCTAAAGTGAGTTTATTTGATTTTACAAAGCAGCCTGGCTAGTAGCTTTAAAATAGGAAAATTCAAAGAAAACATGAGACTCTGTCCCAGCTCTCTATCCAGGTACCTTGGACATGTGGTCAGCCTTCATGTTGTCTATGATGAGGTTCTTCTGAGAAAGCTCTATTTTCAGCAGCTGGACAGTGTGCAGCAGCTCCTTCCTCTCGATCAGCTGGCGGGTCACCTTCTGGGAGCCGTTGCGTTGGTCATCGGACGAAGACACATCCTCGGTGGTCGGCACGGTTGTGTCCAGGCTGATGTCCTCAGACTCCAGGTCCAATGAGCTGGAGATGTTGGGTGCTGTCGGCTTCAGCTGCTGCTTCTTGGGAGGCATGTTGTCCACTTTGCTGCTGCTGTTCTTTGTTTCTTAGCCAGTGAGTGTCCAGATTATTGGGAGATTATTAGATGGCTAACTCGGAGTTTAGTTTCAACGCGATAAATAATTTTTAAAACATTACTTTAAAGCATAAAACCCCATCCCATCACTGTACCGTTTTCGCTAAGCACTTTTTAAACTAATCACATATTTACTATTGTCTGACTGAATATGATATACAGCTGAAATCCCCTCAAAAGTCTGACAAGAGATGGTAAATTGTAAATAGTTTCAAGGCTCCCGCTCCGTGGCGTTTGCTAACCGCCAGCTGTTGTTTGACTGTTGTTACACTGTTAGTCACAGCGCCCTCTATCGTAATCAGACTGATTACATCGCAATAGACTTTACACGGTCGCCTTGTGGAAACAACACGTTAACCCTTTCGCCATATTGTGAGTGTCATGTTGACCTTAGACGCTAAAATCTTGCTTTAAAAATAGGATTTCCAAAGACAAGAAACTTTGCTTAAGTGTTGGTTAGACTAATTTAGATGGTTAATCTACAATATCTTCAAATCCATTTAAAATTGGACGATATCCTCAAGACGAAATACAGGATGCTTAAAAATGCACATCTTGATTCCAACTGTAATCATAGTGAAACTGATCTAAAACTGAATACTAAATTGAACTGAAATGTATTTATTTCGGATATATTTATATTTTTGTTTAATTATTACTATTCAAAGTTAGCAGAGAAATTTTAAACTTCTTAATCATTTTAATGTTAAAAACGATAGATAGGTTTTCGTTGCTTGTGAAATTTTTTTTTATTATTATTTATTTTTTTTAAACCATAAAAACAGTAGAGCTCTTTGCAAAAGTGCTGTTTTTGTGAATATTTCTACATAAAAAATGCCACCCACAATATGGCGAAGATTCGGCCGCTCATGCGGCGTCTACTCTGACATATCAAAGTACTGTGGGTGCAGTACAAACCTCCTAACGCTGGGATGTGCTACAAAATTAATTTCGTCGTTAATCAGCTCCTCTTCTGCCTTCCTTTGCTTTGTTTTTAATCGAGAAATTAAATGAACAACCACAACTAGCCACGAGGTTTATTATTTATTTTTAGCGTAGCTGATAAAACTGTTGTTACCTTTCTAGATAAAAATACATTATTTTTAGATGGCTCAAGACAGAGACAATATATAGAAGATCGATAACATCTAAAGCGGAACACTCACAGCATTTCTAAACTCTTGGAAAGTTTTTGCCGTCCCACGCGTGGCTACGCATGGCTAGTGGGACTGCCTGGCATCTTCAGATGGTGGGATAAAATCATTAGAATTTAGAGGTTGTGGGCTTGTATCTTCATCATGTTGAAGTCTAAAACCTTCGTTAAGAAGACCCGATCGGGTGGGGTGATGAAGGTCGTGCGTGAGCATTACCTGAGAGATGATATTTGGTGTGGAAGTGAAGTCTGCGCTGAGTGCAAACAGGACTCCACGGTGTTGCAGAGAGACGCGTGTATCGAGAGCAGTCTGTGTTCCTATCCACACTATCTGGTACCTGACACCAATGTAGTGCTGCATCAGGTAATAACCTTGGTAGCAACTTTTCCAGAATTCAAAATGTGATCATATGAACTTTGCCTTTCATTTTACGTTCTTTTTACTTCAGATTGACGTGTTGGAAGATCCTATGATTCGCAACGTGATAATCCTTCAGACTGTGCTTCAGGAGGTTCGTCATCGCAGTGCACCAGTTTATAAACGCCTGAAGGATATCATACATGAACAAGGAAGACGCTTCTACACATTCACCAACGAACACCACAGGTACCTGGGAAACAACAAATTCATATGAACGCGTCACAAAGTGCACTTGTGATATTTAAAACGCTTCACTGAGATATACTGCAAGTTTGTACCTATTAGCTTGATTCCAGCTGGTGGCCATGATGTCTATAAAATTCAAGTCCACCACCTGGTGGACTTATAATGCATTTTAAAGCTGCAGTATGTAACTTCGCACTGCTCCCGACCTAAAACAACCAGAGCCAGGAGGAAGGTCTTAGCGCTGTCAGTCAACTTCATTTACTCGCTGCTAAATGTTCTAATGGCGGAGAAACAATTTACCGTTACAGGAAAACCGTTTATCCGTCGTCATCGGTGGTCATGCTAGCTAACCTTAGTACTTATACTCAACGGTCTCTGCTCGCTTTGCTCGAGCGGGGGGGATGAGCAGCGCCACACAGATGGTGATTGACAGCGCTAAGACCCGCCTCCTGGTTCTGATTCATTGTTTCTGGAGAGCACTGGGAGAAGGCAGAGGAGCTCGATTTTTTTCACAGATTATTTCTCATATCACTCTGTAACGACATAGTGACAGTTTCAAGAAATATGTAGAAAAACTTTTTTTTTTTTTTTTTTTTTTTTTTTTTTTTTTTTTTTTTTTTTTTTTTTTTTTTTTTTTTTTTTTTACTACTACTACTACAGTTTTAATGCTTGGTTTGTAGTTCTTTATTAAAATCTATAACTTTTCTCAGACAATTTTAACTCCTGACAGTTAAGTGAACATTTACAGAAATATTTATGTCGCTCCCATCTGGAGTTGTGCACATGAAGTGTTGTGTTGCTCTTTATCCATTCTTACTTTTTTTATCACCATCCTGTAGTTGTGGAGTGCCTCAGGGCTCTACTTAAGGCGCCATCGTGTTTTTTGTGTATTTTCTACCTCTGCAATCAATAACCAGATAACACAATATCTCCTGTCATAGAGATATATGGTCTAGGATGGAGAGTAATTTCCTCAACTTAAGCAAGAGTGACATAAATTATTGTATTTAGAAATCAAGTGTTGGTTCTCCAGAATTAATTTGTTGAATACTGGAGCTGCACAAAGTCACCATGTTACCATGGTTATAACTTCCTTTCATTGGCTTCTGCTGTAGTACACTTTAGATTATTATTGTTGTTGGTTTATTTGTGATTTTAAGAGGCTTAATGGACTGGCACCAGTCTCTTTATATCACTCACACGCCTACCAGCCTGTAAGACTGTCAAAATAGCTAATTTTACATGGTAGAATGGTTGAACAGTCTACCATTTCAAGTGAATTATTTTGTCTTTTTAACCATGTTTTAATTGTTATGCTTATTAACATAAATAATATAATAACATAAATATTATTTTGATTTGAGACATAGACTTAAGCAAAAAAAAAAAAAAAAAAAAAAGGAAAAACATCCTCAAAATCTAGTTGTAGTTTTCAAGTGTTCACTGACTATATTATCTGTTTCTGATGTCATGCTCTTTATAGAGTGTAACACGTAAAATAAGCTGTCATTTGTTGGTTAATTACTCTGGCTATCTGTTCAAGTGGCAAGCCTGCAGTCTGATGCTTAACAGGCACACAGCTTTCATATTGCCAACTGTACTTTTAAAACTGTGTTACCTTAATAAGCTTAATGGGTGACATTGAATTGAACTCTCTCATTTTTCCACATTGGTTCTAAAATAATTTCCAGAATGCAATAAATCTTTATCCTTTTCTCTGGGAAGATTTAAAGCTCTTGTAGAGACTTCTGTTACTAAAGAATACAATTATCTGTGCTAAGCTGAACCTTTAACTTGAATTTTGTTGACTCTCATATGTTTGAATGTTAATATCAAACCCTTCCCTTGTAACCTGTGGCAGTGTGTCTGCTGGGTCAAGTTTCCCTTGAAAAAGACATGTTGATCTCAAGGAGCTTCCAGGTCAAGTCAATAAATACTAAATACCAAGGAGTAAAGAGCCATCCACCTCAAAATACTTCAGTAAATTCAATGTTTCAGCTGAGAAGTTATATACTAGTGTTTGCTTCCCACTCCCTGTTCTTTCAGAGAGACATTCATCGAACGTGAACCAGGGGAGAGCGCCAATGACCGTAATGATCGGGCAATCCGTGTAGCCGTCAAATGGTACAGCCAGCATCTGAAAACACCAGAGTCAGGCCCAGATGGTCTCAAAGTGGTCCTCCTCACCAACGATCAAGGCAACAAGCAAAAGGCGGAGGAGAATGGCTTGGTGGTGTACAAATGTAATGTGTATTCCTCTCCTATCCTCACTGCAGTCTTAAAGCTAAAGCGTGCTTGTGTATGTCACCAGCTCAGCTCTTTGTAATAGCTGTTTATTTTTTAACACTTTAGTTGAGGAGTACATCAAGAGTCTGACAGCAAACCCTGAGTTGGTGGATCGCTTGGCTTTGTCCAGCGATAAGGTGAGAAAAACTTTGTACTTTTAGCCGTTTATAGAAATAAATCAGGTTTCATACTGAAAGCGTTATTTTCATCCTCTCCCTGCTTTGCTTTCTGCTCTCCATCAGAATGAGATCACCAGCAGTAAAGTATTGTTTCCGGAGCATCTTCCTTTGTCCAAGATCCAGGCAGGAATTAAGAGTGGCTCATTTCTCCAGGGCACCTTCAGGGCCAGCAGGGACAACTATCTGGAGGCCACAGTTTTTGTCCAAGGAGAGGGGGAAGACAGCACCGAGGTATGTGTGTGTGTGTGTGTGTGGACTTGTCTTAGAAGATTTGCTGGAGTCCTGTTAATTTGCTAAATTGTGATTTAGGATTTCTGTGTAAGGAATTAGTTTAGTTGACAGTCAAAGAAGAGTCAGAAGCTCTACTTTAAAGGGTTAAAAGCTCTGTTTTCCTCGTTTTCATACTTCCAGGTTCTTATCCAGGGTCTTCAGAACCTCAACAGAGCAGTACACCAGGATGTGGTTGCTGTGCAGCTGTTGCCAAAGAATCAGTGGGTGGCGCCCTCATCAGTCGTCCTGCAGGACGACGGTGCAGCAAAGGACGATAACGTCGATGAGGACGAGGAGGAAAAAGTGGTGAATTTCGTTTTTTTTTTCACAGAGAAACAAGCTCATACTTTCCAACAACATTGTTTTTAACAGACCTTCAAGTTCCCGTCTCTGTCTGTCCAGCTGAGGCGATCTTTAACTGAGGCGGCCAGGAAGGCAACAGGAAAGGTAGTGGGAATCATCAAAAGGAACTGGAGGCCATTCTGTGGCATGCTGAATGTTTCCCAAATCAAAGAAGTATGTTTACCTTTCTACTTGTCCATGTCTTAAAAATATGAAGGTTTTAATTATGCAGGGTGCTTACAGAGTTTGGAGAATACTGGAAAAGTCTGGATTTTGATTTAAATATTTTCCAGGTTTGGATAAGTAGAGAAAAAAGTAAGCATATGGAAAAAAATTGGATTTCCAAACTTTATTCCCAGGTCCACCATTTATTTATTCCCAGTCAGTCACTGGTTTCTGCTGGTTTCATAAAAATATAACTATAGCTTCAGAGTGAATTTTGCATTTATATTTGGCTTGAAAGGTCTGACAACTGTGGAAATTTTGAAATGAAAACTTTGTAGGAAACCGGATTATACACCACCTCCTCCTAAAGATGTTTGTTTTTTTCTGTCCAACCTTAAGGCGCTGTGATGTCTCTTACCATTATTTCATCTCATTTTTTAAATTTTTTTTTTTTCCAGTCCACCCGCCATCTTTTCACCCCGGCAGACCGCCGCATCCCACGCATTCGCATCGAAACACGACAAGCTTCCACTCTTGCAGGTCAGAGGATCATGGTGGCCATCGATGGCTGGCCCAAAGACTCCAGATATCCAAATGTCAGTTCCTTCACATTAATTTAGCACTGCTTATAAACAACTGAATTTGATCCTGTAGTCAGAAAACGATGTAACATTTTCTCTTTCCTGTTAATGATTTGTGTTTTTAGGGTCATTTTGTCCGCAGTCTGGGAGGTGCTGGCGAGAAGGACACAGAGGAGGAGGTCCTGCTTCTGGAGCACGATGTTCCACATCAAGCCTTCTCTCAGGCCGTGCTCGGTTTCCTTCCCAAAATGCCATGGTGCATCACACCAGAGGTAACATCTCCTGCAGTTACACTAAGTATTCACAGTTTCATGTACATTTATAAATGGGTATGTATCAACATACATGTATGTGTTTTATAGGATATGGCACAGAGGCAGGACCTGAGGCATTTAACAGTGTGTAGTGTGGATCCTCCAGGATGTACAGATATAGATGATGCTCTGCACTGTAGACAGCTGGAAAATGGAAACCTTGAGGTGCTTATCAATAACAGTGCTAAGCTATTTGTGTTATTGGTTCATGTTTGTTTATCAGCTGGCAATGTGTTCGCTGTAGGTTGGAGTTCACATCGCTGATGTCAGTCACTTTATCAGACCTGGCAATGCTCTGGACAAAGAGGCTGCTAACCGTGGCACCACCGTGTATTTATGTGGCAAAGTAAGAAAATCTAATCTGCATACCTCGGTTTTTAACCTCTAAACTGTGCAAGATGGAATTCATTGTGTCTTTAAGTATGAGAAAAAAAGCTAAACTTAATAGATTCATATATGATTTACCAATAATCCCTTGGAATTTTTTTTTCCAATCTAGTCTAATTCCTCAACAGGACATACATAGCCAAGTAGAAGTTATTTAAACTTAAAGTTTAAACTTCACTTTACCAAACCAAAGTTTTTGCATAAATATTGAGGAGAACATTTGTTAGCTTTTTGAATCCAAGTCACTCATAATTCTATTTCTGCATAAAAGTTGTGAGCAGTTTATAATGTGGTCTAATGATTGTTTTCCACAGAGGATAGACATGGTTCCTGAGCTGCTCAGCTCCAATCTTTGCTCTCTAAGGTCCAATGTGGAGAGGTGAGGATGAAACACACTTACAGCACCCTCCAAAGTGATTGGCACCTCCAGTAAAGATGTGTGAACACAGCAACACTGCTGTTAATTCTTTGTACAAACCCTTTTGGCCAGTAGGACAGCATTTTGTCGCTTCTTTTAACATTTCTCAAGGTTGTAGCATTCAGGGTGAGGGATCTTGAGCCCAAAAAGAGAAAATCTTTATTTACTTATTAACAGTTTTTGGAAATGTTGATCAACTTAAAAAAGTTAAATATAAATTTAAAAATGTTTTGGTTATATCTGTTTAATAAGAAAGAGGGTTGCTAATAACTATAATTTTCTTCAAAATGATTTTCTTAACATGTTTTTTTGAAAATAAATATGTTAATTGGTAAAATCAGATTAAATTCCTCCCCAGCCAAAGCAATAAGATGGAGGAAAATACTCTGAAATTGTTTTAAATTCTGGTATGTTTTTTTTTGCGTCGCTCCCCAGGTTTGCATTTTCATGTATTTGGGAAATGAACCACGAAGCACAAATTTTGAAGACTCAATTTACAAAAAGTGTCATTAACTCCAAGGTAAAAATATTAACTAGAAAATACGTATTTTAAACATATTTTTATGGTATTCATGTCTAATTTAATGATCGGTCCAATGATTCGGTTTTGTTCTTTGCTGCTGGATGTTTTTCAGGCGTCTCTCACTTATGCAGAGGCCCAGATGAGGATAGATGATACCAACAAGAACGACGATATCACAAATAGCTTGAGGGGCCTTAATAAACTTGCCAAGATCCTCAAAAGGAAAAGGATAGAAAATGGGTAAGGAAGCGGGAATTAGTTTAAAACAGAAAAACGAATTTACAGAATGTAAGATAATAGATTTCAATGCTCAGTTAGGATAGAATTGTTACAACCAACTTTAAATGACAGGTTAAGTTTTATATCCCAATTTTTTCGTCCTCAGGGCACTGACACTGTCTTCCTTAGAGGTTCGGTTTCATATGGACAGTGAAACTCATGACCCAATTGATCTGCAGACTAAAGAACTCATGTGAGCTACTTTCAAAACAACCATTCAGCTGAAGCTCTTATGAGATCTATTTTTTCTGTTTATCTGCATTTTAATGATTACTACTTATTTACCAGGGAGACAAACTCCATGGTGGAGGAGTTTATGTTGCTCGCCAATATTTCCGTTGCACAGAAGATTTATAATGAATTTCCAGAATGTGCTCTGCTGAGGAAACATCCAGCACCACCTCCATCCAACTATGACATCCTGATCAAAGCTGCAAAGTCCAAGGTTGGTTCATACATTTATGCTTTTAGTCTTGTGTTCTGAATCCATGCGTCACCTTCTCAAATATTAGTAAAAATAAAAAAAGGTGAATGCCAAAAGTTCTGCAAAGATACAATTTGCAACTCAGAAGATGCAAAGGAGCAGACTTTAATAGTCTGTTCTTTTTATATGTTCATTAGCGCATGTTTCTCTTGGCTAGAAATGTTCATATTTAGAATATTGTTTTCACATTAGTGGGGGTGGATTTATATATTTGATTCTATGTGGATTTTAAAAAAAACATCCACAATAAGTTCAAAGTTGTGTATGTAAATTTTGTTTTTTGTGTATGTTGCAACATCATCCCATCCTGGAAAAGAATTGTTCAAATGTATCAATCAAAACCCAAATTAACTAGAACATTCATTATGATGAGTGGCTCTAAACTGAAGTCTTTCTGTTTCCATGCTTGATCAGAATGTGACAATCCACATAGATTCAGCCAAGGCACTGGCCGATTCCCTGGATGTGGCCAAAGTGGACGGTTTCCTGTATTTTAACACGCTCCTGCGCATATTAGCCACTCGCTGCATGATGCAAGCGGTTTATTTTTGTTCTGGCATGGACAGCGACTTCCACCACTACGGTCTCGCCTCGCCCATTTATACGCACTTCACCTCCCCAATTAGGAGGTCTGAAAATTCAACACGTTTTGCAGAAATATTTTTCATTAAAAAGTCCTGCACATTTCACTTTTGTTTATTTTCTGACCTCTCTGCAGGTATGCTGACATCATTGTGCACCGCCTGCTGGCAGTGGCCATAGGAGCAGA
This sequence comes from Anableps anableps, assembly GCA_014839685.1. Lineage (NCBI taxonomy): Eukaryota > Metazoa > Chordata > Actinopteri > Cyprinodontiformes > Anablepidae > Anableps > Anableps anableps. Next base: position 23,585,276 of record CM026076.1, read on the forward strand.
CAGCACCTACCCTGACTTGATGGACAAACACAAACAGTCAGCCCTCTGCAACAACCTCAACTACAGACACAAAATGTCTCAGTACGCACAGAGAGCGTCTGTGGCCTTCCACACACAGGTAAACATATAAAACCCTTGTTCTCTCTAGACATTTGTTTGCCAGTGTAACATAGTAACTGTCCCTATCGGATATTTGAAAAGTATATTTGAATTTGATCAGAAATTGAAAGGACATCCTTTCTCCTCTGTGATCCTGTATCACCTCGTCCCCCTATAGTTGTTCTTCAAGACCCGAGGAATACTCAACGAGGAGGGATTCGTTCTGTTCGTGAGGAAGAATGCAATCATCGTTCTAATCCCGAAGTTTGGTCTGGAAGGAACCGTGTTCTTTGACTCCAAAGACAAAGTCTCTCCGAACCTTATTTTTGACGAAGAGGTGTGGACAATCAGCTTCAGTTCCTTCTTTGCTTCAGGTGTTGATTTTTTTTGTCCTCAGATAACTGTTGCAGATCTCTCCTGTGTTATACATATCCAGGGTCCCTCTCTGAAGGTGGAGCAGCACACTTTCCACATATTTGACCAGGTGAAGGTCACCATCAGCCTGGATGACTCCAACATTCAGCACCAGAAGATCCGCATGGCTCTAATAGAACCTGTGGTAAGGACAACTTCAGCGTTAGTCCAAAGTATTTGTCCTCTTTTATTTGTTTCTTATGTTAGCTAACAATTCATTGTTTATTTCTTTATGATTTTCAGAGTATATATATAAAGCGCATTTGTAAATTTTAGTAGCAAATTTTCTTAACAAAAAAATAGCTGGCTGTTTAGTGACTTGTTTGGCATTTGAGATTCAGTTTAGGAACCATGGGTCCAGTTAAATGTGAATTTAAAGTTGGCAATAGACCAAGTAGGCAGTAAACTGTCTTCTTTGGATTTTTGAATGAGTTCATTCAGTCAGTTAGCCAAAAAGCAAAAATCCAGATGGGTAGAATGTTAAACTGAAAGTGATGTGGCAAGTCATAAGAAAAAATATGTAAATTTCATATAGATGAAAAAAAACCCCACTGCATTAATAAGGCAATGAAAGATTTTTACCCTTTAGAAAATAGAAAAACGGTCTGGAAATAACATACTCAGTTTTCTTTTTCCATACTGATCCAGACCTAGAAAATAAGTTCCATACTTTGAGACTACGTAGGAAATCAGGAAAACAATGCAACTCTGGTACTTCAGAATCTATGCTGAGCTCTTTAGAGTCAGTCTAAACATTTACTAATACCAGCTGAGCATCTCGATTATTGCAATGTCACCAACCCACAAAGCAGAATCTGTAGACGTTTTTTTTCCTTTCAGGGTGCTTTTTAAAACCTGTTTTATGAAATCCTGCAGTGGAATCCAGCCACTGTGCAACCCAGCTATCTATTTGTTGTCAGTGTACATTTAGTGGGGGGAAAAAAAAAAAAAAAAAAAAAAAAAAAAAAAAAAAAAAAAAAAAAAAAAAAAAAAAAAAAAAAAAATCACTACTGGATAGTACCTTTTAATAGCAGTTTTGTTCAAGTCCTGGTAAGACAATGTTTACATTACATCTAAAACTGTCAAATGCCTTTTTTTTTTTTTTTTTTTTTTTAATATATATATAGATTCCTGGTGTTAGTGTTCCTGCACCTGAGGTGGAACCACAAGCCAAGAAGCAAAAACTGGACCGCTGAAACAATTGCTGTAATTCACCCAGGAGCTAAACATCCCCAGAAGATCCTGGTTCTATTTTTGTACTTATTGAAAGAGATTCATTCTTGTGTTTAGAGCAAGTATACCGGTCATTATAGTAAGTTTGATACAGTAAAGGAACCCTGATCTATTTTTACTAGCATCCTTAAAACAATTCTTTTCATTTAAAGCATTTACTGGTGCAATTAAAGCAGGACAAGACACGTCACCACTTTAAACGAAATATAAAGAATGAATTGGTGACATTAACAGAGTGATATGTCTACAGTGTTTTTAGTCTTATTCATCACAGAACTGTTAAATTTGTTCTGCAAATAAAAAAATAAAAAAAATAAAAAAAACTCATAACATCTTCAGACAAATGAAGAATTTAAGGCATTTTAATGTGAAATACCCTTATGTAAAATGTTTCAAAATAAAAGGGCTCCATTTTTCAACTCAATTAATTGATGGCATTATTTGTTTTGCATTATGTGTATTTATTGCAAAATTACAAATATTATCCACACAACCCGACTTAGACAAATATTGATTATACGAATAAGAAAAAGAGGCTTTAAAAAGAGCAATCATGAAACAGTTTTATATAAATATAAATACAGTACAAGTCTGACGTCATCTGATCCATCAAGTTGATCACTTCAGCACCAATTATAAGTGAAATTCTGCCACAGGCATCAATGCAACAATCAAAAAAGGTAATTCATGTGCAACACAGACATTTTTTCACAACATTTTCCCAGTTTTATCAAACCACTACAACTTAATCAAAAATTACAAAAATCAGATTACTGTGGTTCACAGAATAGCTGAAATAACCCTGTGGATCAGTTTTCCCGGTGATTAATCATACAGGCATAGAGCATTTGCTTTCAGTCGGGTAGTTTCGTCCACAGCAAAACATCTTGGTAGTTCTTAACATTTCTAAACATAGTGTAAGCTTTCTTGAATTTCATTGCAAAGTAATCATCATAGCCTTTCGCTGGAAAAGCGTCCCTTTCAATGTAGAAATCAGGTGAGGGAGTGGGGAGGATAAAATGCCTGAGGAAAAAAAAAAACAAAAAACAAAAACAACAACAACCCTCATTAGTGACAGAGAAAGAGTTTAAACAAGCAGAGTTGGTGGTTGAAGTTTCCATGAAACCGCTCAGTCCTTGGAACTGCGGTGTCTCACAAAAGTATTCATACCCATGAACTTTTTCACATTACTACCCCAAATTTCAGTTTATTGGGGTTTCACGCAACAGACCAACACAAAGTAGCACACAATCGTGAAATGTAAAAAAAAAAAAAAAAGATACATTTTTTTTTTTTTTTTAAGTTTAAAAACTAAAAAGTGTGGCGTGCTGCTGTATTCGGCCCCCTTTCTTCTGATACCAAGATAAAATCCTTTACATCCAACTGCCTTCAGAAGTCACCTAGTTAGTAAAAATGGTTCACTTGTGTGCAGTTTAATCTCCATATAAATAATCGTTCTGTGAAGCAACATTAAGACCAAAGAACCTACAGGAAAGGTCAGTGATAAAGTTTTCTGTTTAAAGTAGAGTTAGGTTATAAAACATCGCTGTAACATAATGCTCCATCCTCACTCTGAGCCATGGTGGTGGCAGTATCACGCTGTGGGAAGAGATAGGAAAATTAGTCCAAAGCGAAGGCAAGATGTATGGAGCTAAACAAAACCCAATCTTGGAGGAAAACTTGCTGGAAAACACTTGAAACTGGAGCAGAAAATCGTCTCCAAGCAAGATGACGACCCTCAAAACACAGAGAAAACTACAATAGAATGGTTTAGAGCAGGGGTTTTCAAATTCAGGCCCCGAGGGCAGGTGTGCTGCAACTTTCAGATGTGTCTCTGCTTCAGCACCCCTCAGTCAAATAATCAGAAAACTTGACTGCATACTGAGGAGGTAATTCAACCATTTGATTCATGTGTGTTGAACCAGGGACACATCTAAGAGTTGCAGGACACCTGACCTCAAGGCCTGGATTTGAGGACCCCTGGTTTAGATCAACGCATGTTCACGTCTTAGAATAGCTTAGTCAAGTCGAAACATAAATATAACTCAAAATCTGATAAGACTGAGTCCCTAAACCATGCAACAATTTTCTGATTTGAATTTATTTTTTCCTCCATTGGTTTCCTTTGTGTTGGTCTACCACATAACATGCCATTAAAATACATTGAAGTTTGTAGCTGTAACATGGGAATATGTGAAGAAGATTCCATTGGGGCTGCACAAGATAAGAAATTTTAATTGTGATACTATTGCTGAAAAGTATATCAATTATGATTAACCCACATTTTCTGACTTTTTTTCTTTTTCTTTTCCAGTTAACCTCAGTGACCTTTAGCATCTAAGCCAATGAAACTAGAGATCAGATGTGGGCATAAAGGGCAGTCAGTCCATCAAAGTGGTCCAATATCTTATCAATATGCAGAGGATGAATGCATGACATTATCAATATAGTATTCTACTAAATATTGCATTCACTGGCATTGCAGTGATGATTGCGATGCCATAGATTGTGCAGGTATAATTTCTCAGTGTATGAATACCTTAATTAGACTAGACTCGGATCGTTAAAACCAGAAATGTGTCTGGATAAAGTGTAATGTAAGGGATGGCATCAGGGAGAGGGAATTTTCAAAAAAAGTCTTATTCCTGAAAAAAAGCCCTTAAAATAAGGTTTAAAATGTATCCAGATATGAAAGTTTAGCTGTTCAAAAGTACAACCAATGATTAACCTCACCTTAACTTTATTGAGTCGTGTGATGGAGAACGCTTCTTCTATTAGGTTGGAGCTGAGGGACTCTTTGCTTTGGAAGTCTGAGCTGATGCCATCGATGAGGCTAGCGGTGCCGGCTGAGGTAGTGGTATAGCCACTGTCCACCTGCACAACATTTAACATTTAACCAGAAGAAAAAGCCTTTCATAGAAGTCCAACTCTCACTGAAATACAAATTAAAAAGAGCTTTTGCTAAGTTTCTCTCACTAACCTGCATACTGGAGTCATAACGAATGCTGCTTCCTTCTGCCAGGAGAGAGACAAACATCTGAGAACTTTCTGTTGCTGACACGTTGCCCATACGAGAGCTGGTCAGTTGTTCTGAAGGGCCTCCACCTTCCTCCTCATCCTCCTCCAGCCTTTTTTTCAGCCCCATCTTTTTTCCTTCTACCATGTTCACAACCTCCATGGTATCCAGGTTATTTCTCTCAGGGGCAGCAGAGCAGCCATCTGTTACCAGATGTGATACTGGATCTAGTTCCATGCCTGGGAGAGAAGATGAGGAAGTGGTAGGAGAGTGTTCTTCGGCCTCCTGATCATCTTGGAGCTCCGGGTTAAGGATTGGTGAGATCAGAGGAGGGGAAGCCCAGCAGCGGACTCCGGATCTGGGTTTGGGTCTGGAAGTGTGTTGGGGCTCATGTTGGTAATGGGGTTGGTGAGGGGAGCAGCTATGAATCGGGGAGCATCCTTCGACAAATGGCCTCTCGTTAGTGAGGGCAGCGCCTGCGTCCAGCGGACCTCCATGTGGGGTAAAGTTCTGCTGTTTCCGCTCACCTAGAAAGATCCGGATTAAAAAGGAAAAACAACATGAATCCCCACAGTATCTTCCAGTTTGGATTTTCAATTACCATTACAAAGCAGATCATCTACCTGAGCCTATGGGAGTCCGTGCGATGTGAACAAGGATAGGCGAAACGGTCGGGGAGGTGTGGCCTGCAGGAGATGACCTATCAGGAAACAGAGGGCTGCTGATGCTGCCGAGACTACAATCTCTGAAGCAGCCCTGCTGGATGGGACTAGATGAGAACTGGCCCTACAGTTAAGACAATGAAGATTAACATTTATTTACTTGTGCAAGGTTTTATTCCTCTAATTTCACCTCCTAATATATTAAAAGCAATAATTTTTTAAGCCTTTCTGACGTACCGTAGAGGGAGTCTGGGCCGACCTGCCACAGGCCAGAGGTGACGGTAAGACAGATGTTAAAGCTTCCCCTTCAGTACCTTCCCCTCCTGCTACAGCTCCTCCTCTGTAGGGAGACGGCCCTTCGAGTCTGCCGTTAGCTCTCTCAGGGCTCGGCGGGGTGGAGCTGTCAGAGCTGCTGTAATTGAACTGGCCGTCAAGGAAGAGTTTTCGTCTCAACGAGGAGGAACTGAGGCTCTCCTGCATGGCATCGCATGCCTCCTCGTAGCGATAGTATTCTCCTGAGGCAAGCAAACGTGATATGAAAATACAGCAAAAGCTAAAGGAGATCCTCTGACTTCGATCTAAATCAACTTAAGCTTACCGAGTAGCTTCTCTAAATCGAACGCCAAAGGTAGCGAAAGGGTCGTCTGGCAGGCAACTGTCAGTAAATCAGAGACGAATTAAGTTTAGACATGTCAAGCAAAGTAAGCAGATGGTAATTTAGAAATAAAAGCAATAGTCTTGCAATGTTATAATTAAAATCCAAATTTTTAAAACTGTTCTGTGATTTTAAAGTTTCCTTTCCTCTGTCTTGTATTGGAACTCTGGGTAATGATGTGTAGAAAGTTCTTATTGTGATATATTTTTTTTAAACTGTTCACATAAACTAAAAGTTGTGCAATTTTTGTAAGGATCATTAGATAAGGATCATTAAATTCTCGTGGCTCACACACATTCCCCTTATTAGGAAAAACAAAAAGACATAATTTCCCTATTTTGGTGGGGGTTTTTTAAGTTCCCATTTTCTTCCTCTAGAAAAGTTTTCTTCGGTTTATCCTCATCGACAAGAACGGGTCACTTTCTCTGATAACACTTGGTGTAACTAACAAAGTTTATTGAACGAGTTCCTCCGCAGTCTGTTTTTAAGTGAATGTCACTGGATATTTGTGGTTCTATTTACTATGAAACTAAAACACAAAAGCAAAAAATAAATAAACAAACAAACAAAAAAAAAACTTTGTTGTATCTAACTTCTTCTTTAATATTTTCTTTAATTTGTCTGCATCTTTCAGTGAAATTTCACCCTAATTGCTTTTTTTTTTTTTTTTTTTTTTTTTTTTAAATTTCCATCTCACCAGAGCTGGCAGATCAAATCATCCTTGAACTGCAGTGACAGGTCACACAAAATCATTCTAAGTGCCACATATTGCCCACAAGCTGCACTTTTATGCCCCTGATCTAGAGAGATTATGCTACCGGAATAAAAGATTAATTTATTTTAACACACCTTCACCATCTTCCAACAAATATGGTCATCACTGTACATAATGATGTATTTTAAAGATTCACAATCACGTACAAAAGGCAAACCAACCTGAATTTTTTTCCAACTCCTCTGAGATTGTTTCAGAAAAAGGACCTGAAAATCAAAATGAAAAAGTAGCATTAAAAAAAAAAAAAAAAAAAAAAAAAAAAAAAAGACAACTGGCACACATATTTACTAAAATGTTACTTACTTTTCTTGTACAGATGAGCGGCTCTACGAGTTTCTGGTGCTGCCCACGGGGAAGGCACAATGGCTCCTTTGGTGAAAAACTTCATTCAAAGATACAAAATACATAATTACATAACCAGAGACATAATATTACAGAATTAGCACTGAAATATTGACATTATTTACCTGCTCAATAGCATTCTGACATTTTTCTTCAATGTCAGAATCCATCCTGAAATAAAGTAGAACAAAAACTTATCAGATACAGATTTAAGATTAGATGATTTTTCAAACAACTAGTCTATCCTTGGTAGTTTCAGTTGTAGGCGTTTTATTTCAGTTACCACTTAACAGCACATACCTCGTCTGGCTGAGGTAGAATGATTGCCGCTGGATTTCCTCTGGGTCTATATGCACAGGTAGAAGACTGGCCATTTCATCAATAGACCAGTTAAACTTAGGTGGAGTCTGAAAAAGCGACAGAGAGGGTACATATTATACACTCAAATACACAGTGTTTGACCATTTTGGAACATTTATATTTCCGTTTGGAACATTTTCACTACAAACTCCTATGTATTTTACTGGAATCTCATGAGACAGGCCAACCTAAAGCAGTGCATGATTGTGAAGCAGAGAGAAAAGGAAACATGGCTTTAAACAGATCTTACAAATAATCTAAAAAAAACTGTGGCATACATGTGTACCCTTTCTCCAATACCCCTATTGATAATCCATTATAGCAAACTGCCTTATAAAATCCCCAAATTAGTAAATAGGTTCCACCTAGAGTTACACAGTCCAACATCCATGTGTGCATCTCATGGACTGCTTTGCAATGATTGGTTGGCTATTTTGTTTCACATGTCAAGTATGGATATTATGCATGCCAATATTATATTTGGCCTGTTGAATGGGCATTTCCTGCCCCAATGACCACACATATTTTAAGAGAGGAGACGCAAGAATGGGGCTTTTGTGATGTAGAAAAAAAAAAGTTAGGAAAATGTGAGTTAATCATGATTTACATTGTCGTCACAATATTCAGCAATAGTCTCACTTTTTTTTTTTTTGATATTGTGTAGTTCTAAATCCACAGCGCAAAATGTATTGCCTGTATAACTACAGCTATTCTATTGTGTGAAGGCCTCAGAGGTTTGTTAGTGAACAATCAGCATCATTAAGACCAAGACACTCAACAGACAGATCAGGGATAAGGCTAACCACCAGATTTCCTGTTGCCAATTTGTCACAAGCCATGTAAGGATGACAGCAAACCCGACACATCACACTGAACACACCATTGTCACAGTAGTATCATTCTTCAGGAATGGTTTTCATCAGCAGGTATACAAACAGTGGTCAGAGATGATGGAAGGATGGATGGCGCTAAACACTGTAAGGAAACCTGTTTGAGGCTAAAATGGACTCAAAACTAATATAGAGGTTCACCATATTCATGAGTCAGAAGGGCCCAGTCAAAGTCCAGACCTTATCCAATCTGTGGAAACTGTGCCAAGACCTGAACATTGCTGTTAAATTGCTCTACATCCAATCTGACTAACCTTAATCCTTTTGACAAAGAAGAATATGTGAGATTTTTAATTTGTAGACATGCAAAGATGGTAGGGATGTACTCCAAAACATTTACAACTCTATGAATAATTTGGGAAGCCATTGTGTTAGAGCAACAACCGTAGTTCTGATTTTGCATTTAGAAGTATGCATCGTATCCAGTACGTTTAAAATTGGCGATGGGGAAATTTTAACAACTTACTGCCTTGCAGGGCTTAGATTTGAAGACAGACGGGCTGGGAACCAGGGGTTCCTTCAGGTGGTGGTAGTCATTGGGACTCTCAAAGGGATTTCTGATAGAAGGCCTGCCTGGAGTCTCTGGAGTGATCTGTACCTCGATATGATCCCCCATATTAGCTGAAAACAACAAATATTATTCTTAGTATAAAATAAATTAAAACGTACCCTTCAAACACTAAGCTTTCTAAAAAGAGATAGGCCAATAAATCCAGTTCTTATTTCGTTATGAGGTTAGCTCGGTACCTTGGCTACATTAAAAGGAACATTGCGTAAATACGTTTAAGGACGCCTCTTAAAAAGCGCAGATATACAAAACAAACTTTTTTTTCAGTTAATACTTACAACTGTTAAAGAGAACCGTCCTCGACGAATAAATCGACTGTTTTTTATAAGAAGAGTCAGCAGCACAGTTCTAGAAAGGAAACAGTTTAAACGTTAATTTCAATTTCCTCCACAAAGCCAGCCAGCCAATAGAAATCTTACAGGATGTTCTCAGGAGCCAATGAAGACTTTAGTGTCGTCACTTCCTCCTCCTGGTTTCGATGCGGGAATTTTTACAAGCTAGGTAGCCGTCTGACAGCTAATGCGCCTTGTTAGTTATTTTGGGAGTTTTAATCATACGTTTTCATATGGAAATTGAACAGGGCACACGTAACTCCGACTGAATTATTAGTTTAACATTGTTTTTTAAATAATATTAATAATTTGCCGTGCAGGAGATTGTGCTTTGGTTAGCTACCTGCTAGCAGTTTTATTCAATATATAACTATGGCAAGTGCAACAAATACAAACCTGAACGCAGTCCGGGAAACGATGGATGGTAAGTATAAAATCTTAACAGGCTCTTTCGCAGCTACTTAGTACAAAAGAATATTTGGGTCACACGAAGAGGAGGTGGGGGTGTATACGTTTTTTCTATCGAGTTTCCCCGTCTTAGAAAATGAGTAATTGTTCAGATTGTGTTGTTGTCACAAGTCATTTTTAAGTATCTGTGTGTAGCAACTAAATTATACGTAGATGTTTTTTTTTTTTTTTTTTAGCATCATTGTGAATCATGGAAATGTTAGCCTAAACTAAAACTAAGCCAAAATTATCTCAAAAATAAGCACGAGCTGTCATAAAGTTGTTTTTATACACATAAACATGTACACACATGTAAAGTTAACAGATTATTACTGCTTATTTATTTACACAGAGGCAGTGTACAACATTTCATTAACCTTTTAAAAAAGGAGAGATGCATGGTACCAGGTTATAAGAAAAAAAAAAAAAAAAAAAGCTGATTTCCACCTACAGTCCCTGGACAGGTTGATGTAAACAAGTATAATTTAACAGGTTATGTGCGTTACTTGGTACCAGTACAAAGAAACTACCTTATTTCTCAATTTTGTTTGCATAAGTATCATCAGTCTGTACACTAAGGCCTGCCTTGTTTAATTATAATGATTCAGCTTTAGTCTCTTGATAACAAAAATAAATGAAACACACTGTATAAACATTTTCTCCCCAAATGCTGATTTATTACCAACATTTTAAAATTATTCTTGACATTTTTGCCTTTAATGTCAATATTAAACTTAAGTATCAAAACCAAGATAGAAAAACAAAACATTCTTCCCTCTCCTCAAATAATATATTTTTTGAGTTGGCTTTAATATTTTACCTTTAATGTCAAATTTATCTTACAGTCTTCTCTCTCCTAATAGTCCTGCTTGAGATCTCAAGGTTGTTGAACACCGGTTTGGATATGGAGTCCCTGTCGATCTGTGTGAGATTATGTGAGCAAGGCATTAACCCAGAAGCCCTGTCTGCAGTCATCAAAGAGCTGCGTAAGGCTTCGGAGACCCTCAAGGTATTAAAAAAAACTTTATTATGAAATAAACAAACTTCTCATGAGTAGTTTAACTGGTTTAAAACAATGTTACTCTGCTGTGCTACATTTTGTATCATCCAAGTTATTTGTATTGTTCATGATTACACTCATAACACAGGATTTGTAAAACGACAGTAAGATAGACTAATCAACAGCCCATGCATTTCCAGCTGTGAAAATAGTGTTTAACGAACTTTATCATCACAGAAACCATGAGTTTTAATTAAAGTTTGAATTTCTTTTTTTTTTTCTAGCTTGTGCTTTGATTCTGAATTAGTGATCTGGATTTCTGCTGGAATCTTGTTGTTGTTTTTGGATTGTTCTGAAGAACATGAGTCATTCATTCATTCAAAATTTAAGGCCCATGTGTTGATCAAAAGTGAACATTTTGCAAATATTAGAAAGCAGATTAGATATCAAGATATATGATGTAGAATTAGAAACGATTTTGAAATGGAATAATTTTGAGAAAATTGATGAATCAGGAAGTTATAATTTTGCCATTCCTTTTGTGTTTTCCCCTATTCCAGTGTTCCTTTCCTATAATTTTCACTTATTTATGTAAACTTCTATTACACTAAATCATCTGAACCTCAGCCTTTTAACCTTTGAGATGCTTAAGTATTCTGTCATTCACCTTTTTATGAAGACTAAAGTCAGTCAAACCTTCTTGCCTGCCATTTGGTGGAGCCTGCCTAAAACACGCCAGTATGTGAATTGGCTAAAGAACTATCCGCCAAATAGTTGATTATTGGACATACTGGTTCCTCTTTAGAGTTGCAACTGTCTTGTTTCAAACAATTATTTTTGATATTTATATATTCATTTCCTTTCAGGTTTCTGAGAACTGCACAAACTGAGGATGAAAATAAAGATCTCATCCCGTAAAGTTGGGATCGTGGACTGTTCCTGAGCTTGAGATTGATTTGTTTTGGCACATTGTCATCTCTTTTGATTCTGCACTTTGATATTTGGGTTTTTATAAAGAGGTACCAGCCTCTGTCTCTTGTGTTACTAGACCTCTGCTGAAATGAGATCATTTGTCTCAAACAGTTTTTGATGTGTTGGTTTTAGTTGGCAGGAACACCCTGCCTTGATTCAAGAGAAAACAAATTGTTTCCCCATCAACTTATGTTGCATTTTTCATATGCAAATTTTTGCTTCAGATATGTATGAATTTTCATGTATTGTTAGATGTTTTACTTGTGTATTTGTTCACTGAAACAATATCCTATCAACATTTTCAGTCATTCTTGTAAAGCTTATGAGTAAAATATTAAAGATGTAATATTTGTGACCACAAGGTGGAGATGTATCCTTCCTTTTTTTTTTTTTTTTTTTTTTTTTTTTTTTTCTTTTCCCTGAGGAAATTTTAGGGTGTAATTTTAGTTTTTCTGAATTAGGAATGCTGAACTTGGATTAAATTTAAAATCAGATTTTAACTCTTTCCATGACTTCATGTTTCAGTTAGGCTATTTTGAATAAGTAATCAGTTTTTCTGTAGTAAAATGATTTTACAGCACTGAGAGTATTAGATATTTGCAAAATATTTTACAAAGAAATTGTCTTTCCTGTTAACTAGGTGGAAGGGCATGACTGACTGATAATGTTACACAATGCAGTTAAACAATAGAGGAGTGATCATATCCAGGGCTGACCACATACTGTACAACAAAGAAGGTATCATCAGAGGTCATTCTTAAGAGCAGGATATCCTGTTAATCTGACATCTCTGTCTAAATATTATCCACAGAAATAATTTGAACTACATTTCAAACTTGACAAAAACACATCTTTGATCCCCTAGAAACAAAGTTCCCAGATCACACATCTAACCAGACAGCACTGTTTTGTTTGCCCGCGGTGTATAAAATAACTCGATTCATCTTCTGGAGGAGGGAAAATGCTGAGAGCACAGAACATTTACAGGGCAATATATGTGCTTGCAGTGCTCCCCTATCAACCCTAACTTGTATCTGGCACGAGTGTGTGTGCCCCAATCATTGTGTGAGTTTAAGCTAAGAAGCGGCTCCAAATGAGCAGCCCCTGAGCCATCTGACAGCTACGCCTCACCCCTCTTAGGCACACCGCACAGAAAGCAAGCAAGTGCACAGAGTGTTTATGTAAGCACTTCTGTCTTCTTCTGCTTTGTCTCACTGCATTGACTGACAGATTGTGAGTCTAAATCTCTGCACTTGCTGCTTTGATCTCTTAACACAGTATCTCTCTGTTTCTGAATACCAGCATCATGTTATCCAAGCATGAGAGACATGGATCTGGTGCAGTGGCTCTCCTTGATAGTTCACAATCCAAAGCAGACCCTGCATCTCGGTGGGGGGTGAGCTTCGAAAGATGTTGATAGAGGCAGAATCCTTTACTTCTTAAAATGAATAGTTATGCATGGCTTGATTGGGCTACTAAGGGCGTGGGATTCAAGATGCATTGCTGTCTGTTTGATCTGTGCAGAGGGTTTTGCTTTATCCAAGCCAGCTACTTTGATCTCTGTTAAACAAAATATTCCCAAATCCCATAGTCCTAACAGAGATTAGCGTCCACATATGCATAAACATCTAAGATGTGTTCAACTAGGGCACCGGTCAGGTCACGTGACTGTATCAACCTAGCTGGCAAGCGGCTCCTCAAGTCCAAACTTCTGAAGGTGTTTATATTTGTACGTCTGATAATCATCCGGGGCCGAGGATTATTTTTCTGATAAATGAGGGCAGTCTCGTTTTGGAGTGAAAGACGTGAAGCAATTACAGTTCAGGTGTATGTTGTTATTATCAAAACAATTAGACTGGACTGATTAGCGGTCTCATATGCATGAGAAACAGTGGTTTGTTTATATTTTTCCAAAGCCAAATTACAACCACATTGTAATCATGAAAACTCTAAAGAAACTCTAAAGCTTCATTTTGACGCAAAGTCGAACAAAACTTCAAAGATCTTTCGTGTGGGTTCCTATTTATAGGTCAATGATTACTTTTAATGATGAACGCATGTTTATTGGTCATCCTCATGAGACGAGTCTTTGCTTAAGTCTTTATTGGTCCTTTTATGACCATTTTCTTTCATGTTAGATGACACGGACATGCAAATGAGATGCTTGCAGTTGAAACAAGAAATTTTTGCACAAGAGCAGACGATATCAGGCTGAAATGCTGCTGTACACCAGAGGATGCTTCAAAATGTAAACACTTGTACTTCATTTGAAAACTAACTTTAGCAAAGGTTTACAGGGGTATTAGTCTGGGGGGGCAAGGTTCATGGGATGCCCCCAATTTTTTTTTGTCTGTTTGTTTGTTTGTTTTAAATCGATATTTCACAAAATGTATTTTATGTTTCCACAGAAAGCTAATAAGACCAGATAAGATTTTCTGGTTTTCCAGCAGCAAGCTTTTACCCTTTGTTTTTTGAGCTCAATGACTTGTTACATCGCCATTGTGATGATAGGAACAAGTAATGCTGCTTTTATTTTTTGTCTTTTGGAAATTTCCATTTTTCTTTTGTGACAGGAAACTAACCTGCTTAAAAAAAAACTCCAATCAGGTTTGCTGGGATCATAATGAAACACAAAAGACAAAAAAAAAGAAGGTTTTACATTTCAATCACAGAAGAAATCAGAGAGAAAGACATTAGGAATAGCAAGATCCCAAGCATCTGCAACATTAAAAAGTAGTGAAGTTAAGAAAGTTAAGAGACTGCCTTACTGAGAGGGTGAGAGGCGTTTCTTTTCCCTAAATAACCTACATTCCTTTAAGTCAACAAGTTCCACTGTTCTGCCAAATAATTTCTTTATGGGTTTCAGCTTCTCTTTTCTGAACAAAAAACGTAATTAGTCTCCTTAGATTTATTTGTGTGGTTATTTCACTTAATATGAGTTTAAAAGCGATACAAAGATACAGTTCAGTGACTCAGGAAGGCTCTACAGGTGTGACAGGAAGAGGATCCCTGTAATTAAGTGAAGGCACTGGCAATAAAAATCTAACAGAAAGCATTTTAGGACTGTTCTGGCTTTCGAAAGATTTGATGACATATCAGTGAATTTTACATCAATTCTCAACATTAAAGTATGTAAGAACACCAACAACAATGAGATAAAGTGTTGAGATGAGTACAGGTGTAGAAACATTAGCCCTGCCAGTTGCTTGTCTCATTCCACCATCATCTAAGAGGAAGAGGAAGGAGTCAGAGGCTGGACACACTAAAAGTGTCTTTTTTTTAAAATTTGCAGATTTTTCTTTTACTCTTTAATATTTGGAATAAAATTAAAAAGATGTCCTCTCTATAGTAAGTAGATGACCAGAGGAACACTCGCTGATGTTTTGGGAGAGAAGCTTCTCCTTTTGCTGAAACTGACTGCCAGATATTTTTAGTTTTCTGAAACTTAGCAAACCGTAAGTTTACAAAAAACTATAAACTACTGTCCCACTTCTTATCAGAAACAAAAGGGGTATGAATGATTTCGAAATAATCGCAATTCTGACCAAAGTAACAGAATAATCATACAACTATTCTCGTCTCCGCCAGAAAAGCAGCAGAGAATTCAATAGAGCCATCTACATCCGGAAAGGACCATGTTTCCTGTAAGGAAGTGATTGATCTATCGGTTTTCTGTAACTGATCAAGCCTCTCTGACCCTCATCCTTCAGCAGGCATTAAGCTTCAGGGCCCGTCGCTGCCCGGCGAGGAGTTCTGTGACCTTGTTAGTGCCTTCCCTGATACATCACTGTTGATTAAAAATTGGGCAGACTTCTACACCGTAAGACACTATTTAGGTCCCAATTAAATTCATAGCAAGGAAATTGGATCATAAACTCTTCAAAGGATCGTTAACAATCATTAGACGGGATAATGGGATGGCAATCAAAATATGTTAAAAAGAAACTTTCAAAGTCTTTTAGTGACTTTGTTGTTTTTGGACATTTTCCAAACTGATTAATGTAGAATTGATTGATTTACAGATGTAATTAGCTGCACTCTGCACAGACGCATAATAATCATATATCTTCCTCCTTGTTTCAGTGTATTAATTGGTTTCATTAACAAAAGCAGTTAATTGAATAACAATTAACAAAGTTGATGATAATATTAAAATAGTGCATGCCATCTCCCTTGAGTTTTCTCTGTGATAATAATGAAACCACCTTTTTTTTTTTCTTGTCAGATTGAAATTTTGTGTCTTGGACTATGTAATGACTAACATGATATTGGGTTTATTAGTTTATTCCTGGGACTCACTGAGGCGTTGAGCTACTGAGCACATTGTGTTTAACAGGTAGGCACCATATGCTGGCCTAATCAAACATTGGAATCACATTTGGTTGTTAAATTGTCTCCTAATAAAAGCAGGTAGTAAAACAACCTGAGTTAATTCAATTTCAGGCGAGTTTGGGTAAAAAGCGGGCAGCTGTTCAGATTTGTGTGAATGCTTTAACAGCCAACCTCTCCTCGTTACTTTTTTTCCCGTTTTCTTTTTTAGGTTCAACTCTATCAGCCTGTTCAACTTTTCTGAGGGAAAATAGAGATGGAGGGTGGACGAGCTGTCCACTCTCCTTAAAAGAAGACAATACCGGCGATATTGTAGTGACAGCTCACATTGTGCGAGAGTGTGTGTGAAAGAGAAGATTTCTGTATGTTTGGAAAACAGAAAAAGAATATAGAGGATGTGTGAGAGTTGTGTGTGTGTTACACTGACAGCTTGTATTCTCCGTGATTAATGATGTGCTGTGTGACTTGATAAGTGCTTCGGAGGACCAACGCTTGTTTCAATTAGACCTTGTGAAGGTCGCGACGCCGCGCCGGCCTCTCATTATCATATCCATAATCAATCCACATTATCATAGGGGAATGTGGATTGGATGTGTGATGTCTTGGTCGCACACGTGCAGGGGGACGAGCACACACAGCAACCTAATCACATACCAAAACACAATGACATACTCGCTCACTCACACACACACACACACACAGACACACACCCTTCACTCCAAGTTGATTTGAATCATAACAGAAGCTGTCGGAACGGATTGTCTGTTCAGATTAAGAGTTTGTTTCTGAGAATTAAGCAGCATTGATGGTGGTGGCATTTCAGATCCTCACTGCAGACACAAATGCCAAAACATCATTCTGTCACCCCCACCATCACCACCTCCCTCTGTTTCACACAATCACACGTATGAGCATACATCCACGCATGTACACATACATACACACACACAGGCTCTCAACTGGGGACCCTGGGGCATTTTTAATAGAGGCGAAGTGATTCGTATGTTTTTGCTCCTCTAATGAGAACAGATTGAGTGGTATTTACACTTCATCGGCTGATCTAACCACCTACACATTTCCCTCATGCTGCCGCTCCTCGCTGGCCAAAACAGACATGTGGAGAGGACCAGAGCTCTGGTTTCAAACAGAGACGCAACATGAGCATCATCTCTGTCTCTTTTGGCTCATGATGGCTCCATGGCAACATAAATATGAACTGTTAAAAATGGAAGTCTGGAACATAAATTAGGTTCCGTGCAAGAGTTTTTTTTTTTTTTATTATTATTTTTTTTTTTGTCTATTTGCTTTGGATGGTAAAACAATATAGTGCCTTGCAAAAATATTCAAAACAGTCAGACATTTCTAAGGTTTTGTCAAATTACAACTGGAAACTTTTATGTATGTTGTTGCGGTTTTGTGTGGTAGACCAACACAAATCAGAGCGTAATACTGAAGTAAAGAAAATGATACATGGTGTTGTTTTTTTTTTTTTTTTTTTTTTTTTTCAAATAAAGATCCAAAAAGTGTGGCATCCACAGGCAGCTGAGGATCTGAGGGTCTTCTGGGGGGAAGAGAGGTGGGGGCACCTCTCTATGAGTTTTATACATCTTGAGAATTAAATATTCTTCTTTGTGAAACTGTCAGTTTAGTTCACGGAACTCAGCCGGACAGGAGGGAGAACATGCATTTAATATAAACCATCCCACTGTAGTTCTATGTAACAGGTTTTCTTCCAGGATTGCCATGTCTTACGGCTCCATCCAGCTTTGCATCAGCTCTGACCAGCTTTCGTGCTCCTGCTGAGAAAAAGCATCTCCACAACATGATGCTGCCAGCAACATACTTCACCATGTGACTGGTGTGTTCAGAGTGGGCTGCAGTGTTAGTTTTCCACCTCCACATTTTACATGTGGGTGAGGAAGATCAATTCTGGGCTCATCTGACCAGAAAACCTTCTTCCACTTGTTTCCTGTATCTCCCACATGTCTCGTGGTAAACTCCAAATGGGATCTCTTACTGCCTTCTTTCAACAGTTACTTTCTTCTCACTACTCTTCCATAAAGAGCCAGTTTATGAGCATATGACTAAAAGTTATCCATTTGATAGCTTCTCCTACCTGAGCTGTGGATCACATAGCCTGTGATTATGATTTATACCTTTATTCACTCATGTTCTCCAAACCAATCAGGTCACTTCTGAAGGCAATTTTATTTAGAGTTATCAGAGTGAAGTGGGTTGAATTTATATGCAAATCACACTTTTTTTTTGTAAAGCACAACTGAACATCCATCATTTTTCAGCAATTTCATCATTATGCATTATTTAGTGTTGGTCTGTCACATAAAATCACAATAAAATGTCGTTATAATGAGAAAAACAAACAAACAAAAACATTTTTTCAAGGTACATATTCATATACAGTAGTCCTGTTTTTTTGTTTGTTTTCTTTCTGAACAAAACAGGAAAAATGATCCCAAGGAAGTAGCTGTTTCTTGGAAAAACTTTAATATATACTAATATATATATATATATATACTAATGGAGATTCTCACATAAAATAACATGAGGCAGATTTTGCAGGGTAAAACCTCATCATGCAGAAAATCAGAAATCAGAGGATTTAAAGATGATATAAAACATTAATTAACTCAGTGAAAAGAAAGCGTTGAAGATAGATAGTCTTCTACTGTCTCAAAGAACTGTAAACACTTCAAAGACAGAATATTCCACTGGGTTAGCACTGAACTCCAGGAGTAATATTAAATGGTAAAGACAGATAAATAATGCTGCAAAGTTGTTGCCTTTTTTCCCCATCTACATAATCCATAATGTTGTCATGATAACTTTATTAATACTATTAAAGACCTGAGAAGAAAAACAAAATCAGGCTGAAGGTGTCTTTTAATAAGTTGTCCAAGTCTGTTAAAGTAGGAATTTAAATTGGTTCATTGTTCTCATACTATATTATATGGATGCTCTATAAATTAAACCTGCGACCTTCTGTTTTGAGACAAAGTCACTTCACACCACTGCACAATACAACCTACACTGTGGCTGCTTACAAGATTGTGGATGGATGAGCTAAAATGCACAATGTAATTAAATTTGGACCTTGCACTCAAGGTTAAAGGCAGATTTCCTAAAGGTGGGACATTACTCATCAGACTCTTGTTTATGTTACTGTGGTTACCTGTGTTTATCATAGAACATTAATACATGCAACACTGGCTTTAAATATTGCGCACAAAAGATTACTGGGTTATTTCTTCAAGCCAAATGCTTGGTTTGCGCTGTTGGGACAAAAGTAAAAAATTTTCAAACATTGTTGATATTATTGAGGTGTTTGGGGTAAGTTACAATAATGATTAAGTTTAAGATAAGATTAGCCTTTTACATGCTAAAGTAAACTACTTACTTGCTTTTGCATAGGTTGCTCTGCTTAGATAGTGCTACTTAGGCGGTGGTAGCTATGTGCAACCTAAGTGTGTAGGAAGGAAAGTAGCTACTGGCTGTCTTAAAAGTCTCTACAAGTCACTGAAGGATGTCATCACCTTATTTGCATAATTTTCTTTTTCAAGGCTCAGGACTTGCAAAAGTGACCTCAAAAAAAAAAAAAAAAAAAAAAAAAAAAAAAAAAATCCTCCAGCAAGTTTCATTTTTGTTATTGTTGTGGTTTAGCCTTTTAATGCCTGGTTTGGTTTTTAACCTCATTGTCCACTTAGAAACTTACTACAACGACACAGTCAATGGTGGCTTCATGCGTACATGATTCATTGGCAGTCTGGAAGCTGAGGTTCAGATAACGGGGACTGCTCTTGGACTGGGCCACCTGTGAGTGTTTTGGAACAATTAAGGGGCGCATTGTAGTACCTGCTGCTCATTGAGAACAGCAAGAACAATGTGTACTTTCATGTTAGAGCTGCCAGAAATCTCTAATAACCATAAGTAATAAGTAATTAGATTTGATGCTTTTTTGAAAGTGTTGCTGAAAGTTGCTAAGTTGGCAACCAGGGATAAAGGGTTTGAGACCAGTTTTGGGCTAGAGACCAGCCTCTGGCCTTCAGCTCGGTCTTAACCTTGGAGTGTATGGTCTTGAAAGAACCTGCCTTGACTCTATGCCTGATATGACAAATCATTATTACTCTCTAACTGTTTTTTTGTTTGTTTGTTTTACGTATCATGCAACTATTGTGCAATTTAAGCCGGTGAATTCAGTTTAGAGATTATGTATCAATGTGTGTCTGCATTTAATAACTTAATTAGTTTATTATGACAATTATTAGTGTAATACCAAGAAGTAGTTTTAGTTGAGTAATTAGCTGTTTTTCCACTCATTTTTCCATCTTGTGGTGTACAAAAAATAAACAATGTCCTGAAATATTAGTATAACTAAACATTCAGCCTTGGTCTTGTTCTTGGAAGGTATGGCCTTGGTCTTACAAGTACCTGCCTTGACTCCATGCCTGTTGGTAACACTGGACTTTTAAGTGTTTATACATTTGCTTTTTTTTTGGGGGGGGGGGGGCATTTGTATATCTTCTGTGCTCACCTTTTACATCCCTAGCTGAGGCAATACCAGCAAAATACAGTGATTATATGTTGTGAACATGTGTGGAAAGGCATCAGATGGAAAACAATAATGCATATAAATAAATGGATTCATACCAGTTTAAGTTTTAAAGATGATTATTATCTTCTGAAACTGCGATGGAGTGGCAACCTGTCCCGGGTGTACCCCACATCTCACCCAATGGCCTCTGGAGATAGGCACCCACCCTTTAAACATATAAAGTTGAACCTGTTGTGCATGCTCACTCTGTATTCTGAAGAGAGGGAAAATTTTAGCCAGATTGAATAGAAAAAAAAAAAAAAAATGCTACAAATTGCACATCAAAATCTGTCAGTGTTTGTTTGTCCTTTATGGTATTCACTAAAACTAAAATTCCCCTGAAACTTGCTTGTTTGTTTTACAGTTATTCCCATTGTCTTCGGTCAGTCCTTACAACCCCATCATACGTCAATGACCTGGATGTTCACTATCCAGAAAAACGGTAGCTTTTTTATTTAACTCACTTTTAAAAACTTTGTTTTTGTGAAATCCTACATTGGAATTTAATTTGTTTTTCTTCTTTTTTTTTTTTTTTTTTTTTTTTTCAAATAAGTGAGCAGTTGTTCCAAAGAAAAATGTACTCCTGACCATTTCCTTTCTTTAAGGCTCAACATTTCTGGCTTAAAACCATTTTTTAAGCTGAAAGCCTGACCCAATATGCCGGGTCAAACACATAACCCAACTTTGCTGTGTTAAATCAACTCAGGCTGGATCGGTCCACATTTAATTCAGGAGAGGATTTGCAAAATACCCTACATTGGGTTATTTTTAACCCGGCGGTTTTCAGAGAGTACAAAGAATAAGCCTAAGAGGTTAAATCAGAACATTTTAACACCTATTAAATACTCTACGGTGGGAACTTACAACATGAATCGGCTCTGCTTAACACTGATGGCTTTATCTGTGTGTTTTCTGCAGATGGAGAAAGAGTCGTGACATTTCTTTTTGGCGAGGAAAAGGCCATACTCAGCAGGAGTTATCAAAGGCAAAAAAGTAAAAAGTTCGAGTTAGCTATCTCTCTCTCCGTCTCCCCCTCTCTCTCTTCCCCTGGAGATACTCATGTTAAGCATAATTAAGCAGATTTGATTAGCATCAAGCCTGGCTTCCTCTCTTGACTTTTAATGAATGTAAATCTACCATCTACATCCTAAAGATTAATTTCTGCCAATTAAAAAACACAAGAGGGCTTATTCGAGAGAGAGAGGGGGAGAAAGGAGGGGGTGAGGAGGAAAAAGAGTGTTCGAGTCCTTTGAGTTGGAGAACAGTCGGAGTTTTATCCTCTTCCCTCTTGTCTTATGGTGAGATGGTCTCTGGAGATCTGTGACTCTCTCTCTCTCTCCCTGAAGATCATTATCAACACAATGTTCCGTGAAAGCCACTTTGAAAGGACTGCGAGCTCTATGTAAATGATGGCAGTGTGTGGATGTGTTGGTGCCTGTGCAAAGAGCAGGTAAAGAGCTCAGTTTATCAAAAAAAAAAAAAAAAAGAAAAAAAAAAAAAAAAAAAAAAAAAAAACCGAATTGCCCCCAGTGCTTGATCTTGTTAAGTCTCATCCAAATACCAAATTTAACAAACAGCAGGTGTGACAAAATTAAAACGTAGAGATCTCTTTCACAGAAAAGAGACCTGACTTAAATTTTCTGGCTTATGCATCTGTCATGCAATGATGAAATTAGGTATAATTGCTACATGATTTCCCCTATATTTCATTACGAGTGTTCTTGCTTCCAAATTAAAAATACAGCTGTAATTTAAAATGATGCATACTCCCCCTTTCATTTTGCAAGCTTTTATTAATAACACTCAAATCACATAAAGGTCAAGCACTAATTGGAAACCTATAGGCATTTCTTCACAGTCTGGACCTGTTTTATAAGTTGAAGTTGAAGAAAAGCAGAAAACCTTTGATGAAAATCTTTTCATCCTCTCAGCAAAGACAAGGAGACTTGGGAGGCTGTTCCGGGCGAGGTGGGTTATGACAGCACATGGATTGATGCAAATATTCTGGTCAGTTCCATGTTTGATCAACTTCTGATCAGCTTTAAAACACTTTCACAAGCTTAAACTTCCAACCTAATGTCTATTCAGTCATATTGGTTAACTTTTTTGTATCAGTTATCATCAAAAATTAATCTCTCAGTAATTCAATTAAAAGTCAACCACATATGCTGTATTGATTCATTACACATAAAGTGATATAACTTAAGCATTTATGATGTTAATTCTGATGGTTTATAGTTGATGAAAGCCCAAATTTAGAAAAAAAAAATTTTTTTTTTCAGAAAAATAAAACCCAACAACCCCCCCCCCCAACATATTACATCAGACCAATTTAAAACAAAGTGATTTTTAAAACAAAAATCTCAGCAGCCTGAAAAGAATGTCATTGTACTGTATAATATAAGCCACCACATGGAGGTAGGACCACAAAGCAACACTGCAGTCCTTTTTCTCCTTACCCCAGGTAAGATGGTTCTACTTTTGTCTTTGGTTCAGTTCAGTCTTGAAGCACTGACTCCAGCCACAATTTACACCTTCTGAATCTCCCCCAATCTCTTCAAAAATCCTCTCAAGTTTAAAGTTACCAATGTTCCTTGAGAACTTTTTTCTAACACATTTTTTCCTTTCACTAAACTTTCCATTAGATACAGCTGTCCTGATTTGCTTATGTTAAGGAGGACCCAAAGTGCAACAGGACAAACGTTAAGATGAAAGTGATTTAATAAAAGTCCAAAAACACTTAAGAGACCAGGGACCACTAGAGAACCCTGGCAAACATGAAAGGGCCAAGCAGGGGTTGACGCAATAATCCAGCGGAGAACAATGACACAGCTGAGAACATATATACACAGGGGTAATCAAGGGGACGAGGAACAGCTGGAACTAATTACAGAGGAAGGAGAAGACACATGAGCTAAGAGCTGAAAAAAATAAGGAAATAATCAAAATACAAACACAGATGAAACCCAAACACTTCAGAACAGAGACAACAGCACTCTAAATCGCCAGCTTCTTGACCTTTTGTGGCTTAACACAAGGGTAAGGTGTCTGTCTGTTGGACAACGGTCAAGTCAGTCTTCCCCTTGATTGTATATGTCACAACATGGTAATAACCTGTATTCTGTATTAAAAATGCTGGTCTTATGTGATATGCTAATTTTTGGCAAAACTGTTTTTTTTTTTTTTTGTTTGTTTCATTAGCATACACCATAATAATCAAACATAACTGAGATAAATGCTTGAAATATATCACGCTGTGTGTAATGAATATATATAATACATTGTTTTGAAAAAAGTATTTGCCCCCTTCCTGATTTCTTCTGCTTTACCTTGTTTTTAAACCAAAAGTTTAAGATTAAGAAACAAATTTAACCTCAGCTGAAGATAACCAGAGGAGATGCAAAAAGCAGTTTTCACATAGTGATTTCACTTAATGGGAAAAACTATCCAAATCATTCTGACCCTATGTGAAAATATAACTTCCCCTTAAACTGCATAACTGACTGTCACCCTTGGCAGCAGCAAATGCCATCTAGCGTATGGCTTTATCTTCTTTAGTAAAAATGTTAAAATATGTTTTCCCTATATCACTCATACTGTAATTTATAGTTACAATTAAAAAAAAAAACATTATATTGACCAAAAAAGAATTTTAAAAACAAAACAGTATTTTCCCCAGACCTGCACCTATAAGACAGTAAAGAGTTTAAAAATAGTCCCTGATCAGCTCTAATTGGTGATCAGGAGGTTGAATACTGAAAAACTTGATTTTGTTTTTTCCTATTTATTAATTGCATCAGTAACACTATATAAGGCTGTAAGATTCACTTTTTTGGAGCTTAATAACAATTAGATAAAGGCAGGGGACCCATCCTGTTATGCATAAACTGGTATGATTTTGTAGAGCTTTTATTTTCTGTCGAATTGAAAAATTACTTCTCAGTCAAATAATTTGTGTGTTTTACAGTCGTTGAAAAAAAACTGCACAGGTCAAAATCTGGACTGTCAGGTCAGACAAAAAAATGGAAGTTGGTATTTCCCAGGAAAAACCTGATTGTTGCATTTCTGAACAACAATCTCTGAAACATTAACTGATTTTTTTGTTGTTGTTTTTTAACAGTTCTTGAGTACCATTTTATTCAGTGAGCTTTACTTTGTAAACGTGGAAATAAGTTTACAGAAAGCAATCCATCTGACTTTGAATCATGATGCATATATTAATCTCAAAGATTAAAGAGGATCTTTCGAAATGCCATAAACACCCCAGATTGTATGCCAGAAGCATGTCAAGTCTCATCAGAGGCATTAATGTGAAGGTGTTTTCAGCACTCATAAATAAGCTTATCAAAAGTTTAAGTAGGCTAATCTTTGCTCTCTCTCCCCCTCTCTTGTCTCTCACTGTCTAAGAATCAGCCCAGGCTCCTCCTCCTTATGATAATTTGACAGTAGCATCTCCACAGAGTCAAGCCTCCGCTCATTCTGATTCAATAATGTGATCTCCTTTCCACACAAGGACCGTGTCTTCCCTCCTCTCTTCTCTTTTTATTTCCTTCTCTTCCCAGAGACGCCCGATGCGCACTTCACGCTCCCAAACTTACTTTCCATAATAGTTTTCTTGAACTTTTTTTTTTTTTTAACCTGCGCTCTTTTCTTCCGACAATGACAACCATGGCAACTCCTGCCACTCCGACTCTGCTTCCCGCTGCTCCACTCGGACACCACCCGGTACCGAGCTCCGTCTCCCCGGCCACCAACTCTCCGCCACCCGCGGCCACCTCCGCCGCGTCCTCCCCGGCTCCACCGGTATCGCACCCGGCGTTGCTTCACCAGTTCCGGGCGGACCTCCTGCTGCCCAACGGGACCCCGCTGAAGGGCGGCGGAACCCCGCTGACCGCCGGGGCCAAGCCCGTGTACGCCACCGCGTCGCCCGTGGAGAGCACGCCGCAGAACAACGAGTGCAAGCTGGTGGAGGTGAAAGGTGCCAAACTGGCCTCGTTCACGGTCAAAGGCACGGAGCTCATCTGCCTGCCTCAGGCTTTCGACGTGTTCCTCAAGCACCTGGTCGGGGGGCTCCACACTGTCTACACCAAGCTGAAGCGGCTGGACATTACTCCGGTGGTGTGCAACGTGGAGCAGGTCCGGGTGTTGCGGGGGCTGGGGGCCATCCAGCCCGGAGTGAACCGGTGCAAACTCATCTCCAGGCAGGACTTCGAGACGCTCTTCAATGACTGCACCAATGCAAGGTGAGCTGGTGGAGGTGACTGGGGGACCCGTGGGGGAGTTGTCCAGGGGTTCCCTAAAGTACGACTAGTTCAGAAACATTTATTTTCTTAAACTCACCCCACTTGTAGAAAGCAGGCAGATAATAATCTATAAGTCTAATTTTTTTCTTATTGTGCTCATTTTCAGGTTTTATAACCTATGAATGTGTGAGTTTATCGTGTCACTTTGCTCCCACTTTACCTAACTTCTGCCACTAGTTCTGATGTAAATGAGGCTCGTTGAAGGCCAGTGAAGACAAAAGATTATGGCTGTGATTAGGATGCCAACAAATATGATTTGATGTACTTCTGAAGTCGAGTTGATGATTGACTGCAGGTTCAGTTAACCCATTTTCACCCAGGCGGCTTTGTTATATGCGTTGGAAATAGGCATGGGCCAGTATTAGATTCTCACGGTTTCACTGTCTACATGAAAAAAGTAAACCGTGATTTAATCACAATTACCCCTACATCTGTAAATTTAATGCATAATACTGATTATTACAGTTGTAAATGTTATCTCTTCCATATGTATTGTTGGTTTTAAACCGACTTAGCAAATATTTAAAATAAACACGGCTAAATTTAAGCACTAGTTTTCAAACGTTATATTGTGCACAACAATACTACACTGGAACCCGATATTCGCGAGGGTTAGGTGTCACCGCCGCTTGCTAAATGCTAGAATCCGCGAATATTTGAGACCCCCTCCAAAAATGCTTACAATTGCCTATTTTAATAGTTCAAACACAAAATATACCTTAATACACAGTGGAAACGTCTTAGCATTACTGCAGAAGCTAAAATCCACAGTCTTCCTGAGCATGTAGGTACCCAATCAGCGCCAAGAAAAATGAGTGGCGCTCCTGGATTGGCTGCTTTGCAAATGCCAGCCAAAAGCGTGGGAAGTGGCATTGCGCCTTGGTATTTCATCTTCCCAAGCTGCGTTTTCGTTTGAATATTTTGTATACGCTTTACGAAAAAAATCCAATTACTTGCCAACTGGGCATAGGTAAAATGTACATGAAATTGTATCAGAATATTTTGTAATATTTATAGCGATGACGGTGAAAGGTATTGTAAAAAGTGAAAATATATCATCCTGGTCTTTTTGGTCTTGAAAGCCTAATCCAAACAAAAGCAAGTATTGCTCAAAACTGTAAAGCAACAAGTATTCATTGGTCCAGCTATACAGCTAATGCAATAATCGCATTGTTTGCAGACATATTTAATTATAGTTTACAAGTTGACAAATTCTTGATCATCTATTTCAAAATAATGATACATGTCAGGATAGTTACTGATTCCCATTACCAATTGTAATTTCAAGTCAGATTTATCTTAAATAGGAGCGATGGGTGATAGTCCACAAATTTTCTCACCATGACTTTATCAAACCAAACAAACTTTTCTTTCTTGTAAGCCTAGGAAAGTCATAGGAGTCGGCTTTTAGCCAGCTGACCAGCAGTGCACAGCAGTAGCTGGAGGAGAGGCAGTGTTGCTTCTTTCTTCACACCAGCTTTTCTCATTTTATTTCATTAAGAGGACTTTTAACCCATAGGAATGGTGTGAGGGAAGATCTTTGCAATTTTAAAACCTTGATATACCTTGATACTGGTAACTGGCTCATGCCTACTTGCCTTACTTCTTCTCCTTCCAGGCCTGTAACTAATTACCATTTTATTGGATGATAAACGTTTTGATGGCTGCGGTGATGTTGGCGATAATGAATTTTTGTAATCCTAATAAGAAAAAAAAAATACTCTCAAAAGTTTGTCATGTTATCACTGACTGTTATCTCTGTCTCACTCTGACACACTCTCTCTTTGACACACTCTCACTTGCACACATTGAATCTGACACTGTCATTCTGAGAAATTGATTCTTCACAGAAATTAATTAATTTTCATTTGGCCCCAAGCGGCAGCTTAAATCAGGACAAGTTCACTCACTCACTCGCTGATCCCCTTTGCTTTCTCTCCTTCTCCCATCTTCCCTGCCTCCCTCTCCTTCCTTAATAACTTGCTGTCTTATCATATCAACACTCTTTAGCCCTGAGCATCAGTACAGAGGAGATGATTAAATGAATTCTCTGTATTTATGATGCGATTATGTAAATGAGGTGTTTTGCAGAACTCTGGTGGTGACCAACTGCATGGGTCATCAATTCCAGCGCGGCGCAGAGATGTTTGGATAAAGGGGGCTAAATTGGCTGGGATTTGTGGCTTCCTGGTGCCTTGGCCTGCTGTTGTGCAGACCACATGCTCGTGACAGCATGAGCTTGAATCCAGAGGAGTGTGGATTAGCTCTGGTTTAGAGAATTCATATTGTTTGATGGTTAATCCTTGCTACTTGGAGCATGGATGATCCAATTTACACCTGCCATTAACTTTGGATAGAGGGTGCATTAAGATGTGGGCAGATGAACAAACTGAAGATGTGCAGAGTTCTTGCTTATTTCTTTAAATGTTCTCTTATAAACTAAAGGAAGAAGTTTGAAGACAAGCCTTAACTTGTGGATTAACACCTGCTCTTAAGCTTTTGCAGCCCTCCAACCAAGACAAAAATCCGGATGCATCTTCTTGTGGTTGCTCCGGGATTTCTCCTGTGTTTGGTATTAATGGAAGCATTGTTATACAACCCCCCCAAAAAAATACACAGCCTCTGCCATCTCTAATTATCCACACAACACTCAAACAGCCTTTAGTTAATGAGATCTGAAAACATCACTCATCTGAAATCTTCAAACAACTCGCCTGATTCTTTGTCTGAGGGCTTCAAATGTGTTGCAGTAGCCATTAGTATCAGTACCGCCACCCCACCCTGAGTGCATAACAAGTTTTTAAGTGATCCCTTGTGTGGATAGAGAGACATACAGTAGCAGGTAAAAAGCGGGACTCAAGATGGTTCTCGTCAAAGGAGGAAGGAAGACTGAGTAAACCTAAAAGTTTCAAGAAGGTCTCTGAGAATATGATGATGTGGCTTTTTGACAGGCTCGCTCAGGTTTCTGTTACTGATTAAGACAGACATCACTTATTTTCCAGTTCAGTATACAGGCTGGAAAAAGACACAGCAGTGATGTCTGATCGTTTTACTAAATGTTTTTGGCTGCTTGTTTAATCATTACTTTAATCATTTAGAGTGTGAATGTAATGGCTTTGGAGTCCTCTGGACTAGATAAAGTGCCATACAAGTACAGGCCATTTACCATTGCTTCATTTTTTTCAATATTTAAACAAAATAGCTGTTTATAATTGTTTTCCTCTATTTTCTTTGTCCTGCCATGCTCACACACCCACCCTGACCACTGACTCATGACACAATAAAGAAGGGTCAACGTCACCCTCATTCCAGTTATAATTCATGCATAGGTGGCCCAGAAACACACCCTCGCTCCTCCTCTGCCGGCGCGCACCAACTCGCACGGTCACGACTGAGTGTTTGTTGGCTTTCCCACTAAATGACATTAGTTCCACTGAGGGAACATGGCGTGTAGGAGGCAACCCGATCCGCCGTCCTTTGCTTTTCTCCCCCTCACAAAAGGAACAGTTTCATTCTCCGTTTGGAGAGCACATCAAACAAACTTGCTCAGGTCAAGCTGGGTGTACTCATGACACGTACATGTAGGACTTATGTATGTAGTGTTAAAAAAGCCTTCCCACCCATGTGTTGCATAAAAGTGTTGTAATTTACTGAGGAACAAGATCTTACTTTTTTTTTTTTTACAGAAGAATGTTTTAATGGCAACACGTGAGTTCTCTATTTGTGCTCGTCAATCTTTTGCAAACAAGACACTTTGGATAAAGTTGAATTAGAAACAGATAAAATGTAGTAAGATTTGTACAAAATCAAGATTGCTGCTTCTGACATACAACAATGGAGATGAATCTCGTTTTAAGAGAAATGAAACATTCTTGGGATTTTTGTGTGACACCAGCTTACTGTACTTAAGATGAAAGTTAGTTTACTGAAAAAGAAGCAGACATGATGCTGCTTGGATGCTCTGGTAATTGTGTGCTAGAATCAATAAAATAAATATTCTTTTATTGCGGCAGCATAAAATCCAATCCACAAAACTGAGTCAGTTTATTCAGTGGGGTAAAGTTACCCTATTTTAAGGAATAATTGTTCTTTTTTTAATAAAATCATGAATGCCACAATTGTTGGTAACCCTGTCAGTTCCCTTAAAATAAATGTAATTGATGCATTTATTCTTAAACTGATGAGATGTTTTGTGGAACTTCAGATTGGTAGTCCATGACTTTCTATTGGTGACGGGGGACATGAATTTCAAACTTTACCACAATATTTCGCAACATTTGTTGTGGTAAAGTGTCTATAAAAAGTATTTTAAAATTTATAGCGATCTTTTTCTTATCTTCTATTTGACAGTGTATCTGTCTGCAAAAGTCATAAGCCCACAAAAACTGCCCTAAAAATAAACCTAACCCATTATTGAATACACCACTTCAGTACAGTAGTTAAATTAGGTGGTGCAATTACATTTTATTCATATTTAGTCATATTTCCAAATATTTTGATGTTTATTAATGCTCTTATGGATGCAACAGTGGAAAGAAGTTGTTTAGACACCTAAAGTAACAATTCAAACTATACTGTTGCTTTTCAAGGTTTACAACTGTCAATTTCAATTCAATTCAAAAATATTTTAATAACCCCAAAGTGGAATTAAATTTTCTTGTAACTTATATTATTCAAGTTTCTTCAAAGAGGTGTTGTAGAGGCTGATGGCTGTGTACATGAAGGATCTACTATAGCTGTCTGTCTGTCTGTATTACAGCAATCTGCTGTCCTGGAACACAAATGTAACCATGTAAAGCTTGCAAAATGCTAACACTGAGTGGATTTGGTATGAAACATATTCATGTATGTAAAAGCACCTCATGCCCACTGTATGGTGAAGGGAGGGTCTGTAAGGCTGTGGGACCTTATTTTATAGTGCATGACATCATGAGATCTTTGAAATATCAGGGTATTTGTGGTGGCCTCTGTCAGGAAACTGTAAATGGGTTGTCATTAGCAGGATTATGATCCTAAACATATGGCCAAATAAACATGGAGGACGATTCCCCAGACTCAAAATTAATCTTTTTCTGTGGTCATCTCAGTCCCCATACCTAATTCCTGTAGAAAACTTATGGGATCAGCTGAAGAGAAGATCCAGGACTCTGGATGATTGAGAGAGATTGTGCAAAGTTCAAAGATCCCTTCATCTGTGTGCTCCAACCTTGCTGTCCTGTCAGCAAATGAGACTTAGACAAAGTATTAACAGTAGGGGTGTTAATAATTGTGCCACTGTTAGTTTTGGTTTTTAGGATGGGGTTTTTGTTTCTGCTTAAAATATTTACTCAGATAAATATGTGGATTTTACAAATTGTTGCAGCGTGAGGTTATGCTGCAGACAAATTTATTTTGAAGTATTTTACATATCATTACCAGGGATGGAGACAATTTTGTTCATGTCTTTTCATTCACTGTTCTTCAGTGGCAAAGTTTGACCTTGCAAGTTTGCAGGGTGGAGAGAGAGAGATAGAAAGAGAGAGGTAGCTCGCATTCAGCAGTGTTCGGACAGAATCCAAGTTCAGATGCGTTCAAGTCTGGCTCAACTTTAACCTCAATGCTCTTTTGATGTTTTATAGAGACGAGCGTGATGAGCTCAACAGGGCCTCTCTGTGTCTTCTCTTGTGTCAGGTTTTAATGGAAAGCGCACACATGTGTTCACAGACACACACACTCATGGTCCTGACATCGCCCTGACCCTGGAATGCAGCGAAGGAATGCACAACAGTATCAGTTTAGGAGGTTTGATTTTTTTTTTTTTTTTTTTTTTTTTTTTTTTTTGCCACGATCAAACGTTCTATGTTTGTCTCTTTCATGACATCATCACTAATAAGAATAATAAGAATGGCTAATAAGAATGGCGCATCGAGTGTTTTTTATTTCTTTATCACAACATCAATCTCTCCCTCTCTTTTTTTTTCTACCTAGAACATAAGTCTTCCTGCGAGCGGCGTCGACGTTAAGATTTATCAAACTGGACCGTGACTGCGAATACAAACCCATGTGATAAACACAGATTGAAAGGATGGGAGCTGTAAACTGCTGCTAATGTATTCCAAACAAAATCCTGTTTGAGCAAGTTCTCCCTTTTCTCTCCCTTCTCTCTCACATAAACACACAGCTGCTACCTATCACCACCTCAGTCCCTCCAAGCCAGTAGCTGTTCCACTGTTTTGACTGTAACACTTCCTCTTCTTTCATTACTTTTCTTGACTGTGTGTGTGTGTGTGTGTGTGTGTGTGTGTGTGTGTGTGTGTGTGTGTGTGTGTGTGTGTAAAGAGCAGAGAGATCTGTCATCTTTGTTGTGTTTTGTTTCTATTCCACCTGTGCTAAGCTCCAGCTGCCATGTTTGACGTTTCATGTTTCAGGTAACACACTCTGGAGAAGCTCTGAGGGCAGAATTCGATGTGCAGGTTACCTTTCTATCCCTAAAAAAAGTGTGTGTGTGTGTGTGTGTGTGTGTGTGTGTGTGTGTGTGTGTGTGTGTGTGTGGCCACAGTGTTGGCATGAAGGAGGACGTCTGGGTGAGATTTTAATTAAAGTTTGAGACAAAGAGGTCATAAGCCATACACCCCCTCCTCTACACACATATACACACACAATGAACTGTTTTCTCTCTTCACCCCCCCTCCTCTCCCTCATTCCATCCCCTCAGCTTGATGACTTTTCCATGAAAGGCTTTTTCATTAATCCTACCTCAGGGAACCGGTGCTCTCCAACCTCTCACACACACACAAACATGCATGTATGCGCAACACACACATAAGACCTCCCTCTGTGGGTCACTTTGATGTATCAACGCACTTGCAGACTAAACACAAAATTAGGTTCCAGTTCTTTATGCCCCTTAAAAATGCAACATATACAAAGGCACATACAACGTACCCACCCACTAACCCACACACACATAGATGCACATACTCACACACACCCTTAGAGAGGCCATTAATTAGTGAGTGCAAATAAACAGTAGTAAGGGAAAGGGAAGCGGCTGCAGTAAAAAACAAGGCAGGCTTTGGTCTGTGTGTGTTTTATTTCCCCCTGCTGATCTTCACTTCTGCATCTGTGTGTGTTTGTGCGAATTTGACATGTTTCAACATCAGTTCCTGTCCAACTGTGTTGCTTTACCTCCAAACATGAAACCCAAAAATACATTTCCTGCTTTTGTTGAGCTCAGTGTGCTGCTGAAAACAAATATTTTAAATTCTAAGCAACACACACACACATTTCACAACTTTATCCCTCATACATTGACTTCTGTTTTTTTTTTTAAATGAGATATCAGAAAAATTTGGCTGGTATGTTAATATGTCCAACAAAAAACTAAATCTTTTACTGTCCAGTGAACGGACCTTACATAAGTGCTATAATGTTGTGCTAACCACTACAGTCTTTCATGGAAAAGTTATTTCTAAACACTCAAAAAACTCAAAATCAACTATTTTCAGTAACATTAAGATGTTTAAAATAGCTTTTTTGTACTTGTCCTAGGACAGGTAGGCAAGGCAACAGCAGCTTTTATGCACAGTATTATTGTAAGTACTCTTTTGGAAAATAAAGGAACAGACATCGAAAATCTACTTTAAAAATATAAAACACAACAAAATGTCATAGTAAAAATTGAAACATCACTTAACAAAACAGAGAAAAAAACCCAACACATTGTAAAAATGAACCAGTAAAGCGATCTTTGACCTATACAGGAAGGCTGCAGTAAAAAAGAAAGTTTTCAGTCCTGAATCAGAGGAGCCTACGGAAGCCGAGAGCAGATATGTTATGCACGAACTTTTTTCTGATGGTTTTCTTAAGATAATGACTTAACTTTGAGAAAACAAACTTTGTTTTCTCGAGATCAGGACATGATTGGTGTGTGTGTTAAACCTGATTCCATCATTCAAATGCATGCCACACCAGCGGGAGAGGACTTATGAGTGTAAGTCATGGCATGTGTGTGTAATTCTGTGAATAATTCCATAAATAAGTGATATCATAGACCATAATGACACCACATTGTTGGTCGTATGATTAAACCATCAGGAAATTAACTTATCTTTAGAAAACAGCCATCGTTATTTTGTGATAACAACATAATTATCTCATTATCTCGAGAAAATGGTATTCATTAGTTGTTATAATGACATAAATAACTCGTTATCTTGAGTTAACCATTGGGAAAATAAACGTGAGTACGATCGCTCTCGGCTTCCGTAGGAGCCAACAGTTTCTATACAGCTCAGGTTTTTAGGAGTTATTAGTTTCACGGAACATAGAAACTAAATGCTTGTTTAGCTCTGGTTCTGGGAAAACTGATTTTGATTTTGACTGCAAAGAGATGTCAGTTCATTTGGAGATGTTTCATTCATTGAAGGAGCAAAATGACCTGGAATCACCTTCAGCTGATTCCAGGGAGGATAAATGTATCAGTAAAGCTGCTCTGTTTTATTATTTTGTGGTTTCAAACTTCACCTTTATCATCTCTAACATCCTAGAATTAGCAAAGTTATTAGCAAAGTTAGCAGCTGCCTGAAAATCTCTGAGTTAAGGTTAAGGTCTGCGTTCCATAGGGTATGTACACCGAGAGAAGAGATGCACCAATCACGTATCTAAATATTGGAATTGAGTAATTTGCCCGCCTTTGGCTTTGACCAACACTGGCAAGTCAAATGTTAAAAAATAGTAAATTGTATTATCTTATTCATGAAATGTATCAAAATTAGGACTTCCCACCATTTTTTTTGTCAATAAAAATATCAAACAATAGTATGCACTAATTAATATAATTTAAAGAATATTTATAATTAAAATCATATAAAGATTATTCTTTGGTACAAACATATGGATAATCTTGTTATTTTCTGTTAAAATCAAACCTATCTGTATCATAGAACTGGTGGCACATTTTTTTCTCTTTAATGTCTTATAGACCTTAGAATAAAAAAGAATTTGTGAAGGTCAAGAACAGCTAGTCTGACCTCAAAGAAAATTGGAAATCACCCAGGACAAGCCTGATCGGTGCATCTCTCCCAGACACTTGGTTTTAAAGTTAGCAATGCTAACCATGCTAATTGTACCAACTACGAATATAAGATGCTAAAGACTCTTTCAGCTGTCAACTATGTAACAGTTTTGCCTTTTTAAAAAAAAAGTAAAACTCCTTATATTAAATATTGACCAATCACAACAGGCAAACTGGAAATAGATATTTTGAACATTCTTAGTTATAGCTTTCCAAAGATTAATTGGAGTCTGCTAAAATTGAGATGGGCAGGTCAAAGCTTCATAAAAATTGGCCACAAATCTCTGATCGCTCCCTCTTTAGTTTTTTTCTTTCACCGTACATTTACATGCAGCTGTGTGTGTGTCGTTCCCTGTGCTCCTGTGAGTGTGAGTGTGGGTGTGTGTTTCTGTGAGATATCTGATGTCAGCTGTCACATCCCAGTCGGTCTGGGCCTATAATAAGAGACAATAATAACAACTCATTAAAACCGAGGGCAGGAACTGTGGAGCTCATCGGCTCATCAAATTAACCTTTGAACACTTCATACACACACACACATTCACACTCAAATACAGACACACACATATACAAGCTACCTGTTTTTCTCCCACAGTTTGCGGCTACACATTCTTTCTCCCTGTCTTTTTGTGTCTCTTCATCTACCCCCTCTCAGCCAGTGGGTGTGTCAACAGGGGATTGGTCCTTTCTGCTGGGTAATTGATGAATTATATGCAACATGCAAATGAGGCGCCATTAATCTCCTGACTGACAGCTTCGTTTATGGGGCCTTAATGACGGCTGGATTAGATTCTAATTAAAATCTGCTCAAAGACACCCCACGCTAGGAAGCTGCTGCTTCTAGTCTATCTCTGCTTACTCCCCCCACCTTTCTCGTTTGCACTTTTTTAACTTTTATGCACTTTTTCTCTTTATGTCCCTCTTCATCTTTCTGTCTCACTTTACTCCTCCTTAACTTTGTGTTCTCTCAGGTTTCCCTGCTCACCGTCACCCCCTCTCCATCGTTTTCCTCCTCCTCCTCCTCCTTCTTTTGCTCACTGTCTTTTAATATCACACACCCTCAGACAGACGCACAGATTGGTGTTGTGTCAAGCTGCTGTGAACGGAGATGAGGTACGCTGGTTGTCATTAAGCCTGATGTGGCCCGTGTCATTTCCACTGTCAGGACATTCACACCGTTTAGTCAGAGCCCAAGTGATGTCTGACAGCTTTGCACATACTTCCTCCAGGATTGATTGAGCGTGCCTCGGCTCCGTCAAACCTCGCACGCAAACGCACAAAAAAACCCCGCGTGTATCTGCCTGTACTTACAGATGTTGTTGAGGAAACTTGTGACATGGCGGGAAAGGGGAAATGAACAGCTAAACGAGGAGAGGACTGAAGGGGAAGGAGGCGGGCGAGCGCATTTAATAAGCAAACAAATGAATGAGTAAGCTGAACAGTAATGAGGTGCTTTATGGAGGCCATAGGGAAACTCCTTTTCTGCTTGCTCGTATCCACAGGGAGGTCAGATTTGCTGTACAGCAGCCTTCCTGGAGGCGCTCATGTTTCAGTGTTTTTGCTTGTTGACACTTCAGCAGGATCAGAGGTTTACAGACTGAAGGACACTTTCGTCTAACCGGGCCACCCATCTCAGCCTCAGCATGGAGAACTGCCTAATGACTAACGCTAGCCTGTGTTTTCTGCCTGCAGCTCAAGGCCCGGACGACCGCCCAAGAGGCTGCAGAGTGTGACAGAAGGCGGGACGCACCACATGCTGTCTCACGGCGGTCTGATGCACGCTGGGATCATGCCTCCTGCAGGTGACCACCCAGGCCTCAGCATGCTCATACAGTACATACATGTGCTGCAGAAAGAATATCATGGGGAAAGAAAACTTTGACTGATCACTCTGGTATCACATGAAAAATCCCAAATTTTGGAAAATATTAGTGAAAAAAATAACAGAACTTAAGTATTTCTGTCTGCTTTCTTTTTGATTTGAAATTTAGAAACAGAGTTAGACAATCAGCAAAATAACTGTAATGATGAATCTATCAGTGACACATCAGCGCTTTTGCATGGAAAAGGATGCTTGTCTTATTCATAATATTTATAATTTTAGAAAAATTTAGAAATAAAAAGCACATAAAAATAAAATAGGCATGGTGCCGCTAGTGACCTAAGCTTCCTTTTGATGTATGGAGCATAGGGTCACAAAACACTCCCCTTCCCACCTTCTGCTGTGCACTGCAGGTCAGCTGGCTTAAAGAAGGCTACTGGACATCAAGCTACAATCTACATCTCTGTGAAGCAGCTGACTACAGAATGGCTACCTGAGCAGACAGCCTGACTAATCAACCAGCTAATATCAGCTTGGTATACTTATTTACTCTCTAATGAGTAGAACAGCAAGAAGGTCTATTTAGAAGAATATTTGCCTTCACATTTTTGGCCTAATCTGTGATTCAAATTCAAAATAACTATAGTTAAATGTTATAGTTAATATTAGTATGACTGTAATAAACATGTTATAGTATTTTAGAGATAGCACAGATAAGTGGTGCTTGTCTGTTTAAAAGAAAACCAATTAAATAATTTTAATTAAGGCTGCACGATACTGGAAGAAACAGACATTGTGAATTTTCCTAACCTGTGATATATATATTGCAATATGAAAAAAGCCTGGAATTTTCAACAAGACTTGAATAGCACCTTAGGTTATGCTGCACTCCTGCCATCTTGTTGACAATTAACCTTCACTCATTTTACTTCTTTTTAGAATGCTGCAAGTGTGTTTTTTGTCTGTATTTGAGAGTTATTGTTAGGGCTGCACAATCTTAGAAAATCTTGCGTGATAATATAGGTAAATATTGCAATGAAAATATCAGTTGCGATATATGTCTGTTTTTTCTTTCCTGTTCTTCTCATCTGTGGTTCCATTACTCTGTGACCTTTAGCCTTTTGGGCAACATCATCCGTGTTCGGTGTGAATATCCGCTCTCGTAAGACTCTGTCCAACTGGCTGAATGTTACATTACCATGAAAAATGCAGGTTCCTCACACTTGAAATATACTAGCCAACAATTATTGTGTACCAAGCAGTCCTTTCTGGGGTAAATATTGCACACATTGTTATTGGAATGGTGATATATTCGCAATATAATGTGCAGCTCTAGTTTTAGTACATTTTTGTGTATGTAAATACCATGATATTGTGAAATTGTGGTATTTGTCCTCAAGTTTATCATGATGTGAGGATCTTATACCACCCCATGCATAAGAAAGTTAAAAAAAAAAAAAAAAAACAGCAAAAAAAATCCTAGATCAAATAAATTCACACCAAATTTTTTTTGAGTCCAACAGGAAGATGAAAGTATAGCCTTTTGTCATATTATGTGATGCGTCTTTAACAGATTACAAGACAGCAATTTATGAGTTTACTTCAATATGCAGTTTATGTACACTGTGAAGATAACGTTAATGCCTAATAAGTTTAATGAAGATTTTAGATATCTTCAAATTCTGCATCAATTTTTCTAATTTAGCAAGAAGTCAGTCTCCATGAGCTTTACTACCTCAGTCACTGAGCTCTACATCATGTTTGGGGATCAAGGGCAATGAAAGTTCTACTAACTTGCCAAATATATTATTATTAATGCATGGCACTTGAAATTTAATAGCCTACCAAATATTGCATCCAAGCAGTTCGTTAGAGTTGCCGTGCTGCGCACATGCACATTGCAATGATGACTGCAATTCAATATACTGTTCAGGTCTAATCAAAACTGTATAACCCTTTAAATACACTGTAAAAAGCTGATTTTATTTTTTTTTTAAAGTTTGATAGTTTCTGTAAATCAAGAAATTTTGAAATTTGTTCTTTTTTCTTTAGAAAGTTTAGCAGTTAGTCACAGTAGAAATTAGCCTGGATGATATTCGAAAAATATACTGTAATATTATTCTTGACTATTGCAATGACAATATCAAATACAGTTAATATGCATTTTCCTCACGTTTCTGTCTTTTACATCAACACAATATCCCTATAACGCTGTGAGTTTTAGCTTCTCTCTCACTAAGATCTGCTATTTCAAGTTTAGGCTTAAAGGAGGGGATGAAAGTTCATTCAAGTTTTCAGGTATATTATTTACATGCAGAGCATTATTGCACGTCATTTGAAATATAATAGCCAACCTACTTGCGTCCAAGCAGGCCATTTCCATTGTAGACATGGGTATTGCGATGACAACTATTATTCCATATGTCCTGGAGCTCTTCAAATAATTCACAAAAAGTTTAAAAATATCTTTAAAGGTAAATCAGTATAACAAACCAACAGTATTTATTTTTTTTAACTCTTACATCAGCAGTAATGCAGCAGTAAGCTACAGCATAACTGATTCTTCTGACTCATTTTTCTTCATCATTGCAACAGAGTTCAAATACTTCTCTTATGTTAGCTGTGAGAGCAAACATGTTGCTTATTGTCGCTGCTTATACAGAAAGGACACAAAATGAGGTGGTTTTCACTCCTTATTTTATAATGATACATCTTACCCCTCATCAATTGCACGAAGAGGTGAGGTTCCTGGGAGGCGACCGGTGTGTTGATTAATAAAATTAGCATACAGACTGCTGACAAATGAGAAATAACTTGCAAGCTTAGTGGGTTATTTTCCTTGACTTAAAAAGTGCACAAAGTTGAGTAAGTATTCTTACAGTGTACAATTACGTCCTAATTGTGTACATGTTCAATATCTAATGAGCCACATTTTTATTGTAAGTTAATGTATGTCTTTTCATCCGTTCTAATTATTGCGTCAGAATCTGTAAAATGTAAATGTTTTGTTGCCATGGTTTATCATCATTCAGCTTGTTTTGTCACATACGTACTGTTTGTCTGTTAAAGCGTGTGTGTGTGTGTGTGTGTGTGTGTGGGTGTGTGTAAAGCACAGAGAAAAGGGAGAGAAAAGTAATTGTTGGCACCTCACCGCTCTCAAAGTTGCCCTTGGCTTTGTGCTCTTCACTGAAACCTGATCTTTTCATTCCCCGCCTCAAAAGAAGCCATTTTCTATTAGCCTCCGCTTCCTCTCAGTGTTCAAAGGTGCTCCAGTGTGTGTGTGTGACTGGTGTGTGTGTGTGTGTGTGTATTTGCGTGAACGCTCAAGAGCATCTTTCTCAGTGGGAAAAAAGAGCCTTTTTTTTCCACCAAAGAAGAGGGCACGGCGGCAATGTCATCGCCACTGATTAGAACTGGCCACATGAGAGGCGAGAAGGAGATGGAGAGAGCGAGGACATTTGAGCGTAAAAGGCAGGAAAGATCTTTGATGTCATCCTCCTTAGTTGCTGTTTCTCGCCTTCATGTGCTCGTGAGTGCACACACACTGCAACGCGGTGGCTTACGTCCCGCTGTGATGCTGACATTTGAAAAGGTAAAGTAAGGAGAAGGGATGGGACGAGAGGGCAGAGAAGAGAGAAAAAAGGAAAAAGGAGATGAGAGGAACAAACTGTCCACTGCAGACATCTATTATCTGGGGTGGGGGGGGGATCAAGAACACAATGGTTAACTTGGTTGCAAATGTTTAGATGTATCCATGATCAGGAAATTAAGACTTACGGCTTGTTTGTGTTTCCTCCTTTATGTTTGCACAGTTGTGTGCTTCATCCTAACTTTATTAATTCACTATGTTTGTCTGCATTAGCGCAACAGATATTTAATTTTCTATTTTCAAGGCTGCTCTGGGGGTCAAACTACGCTCTGAGGTTCAAGCCACAAATTAAAACATGCCTTGGCCCTCTCGCCACATTTTGTCGCTCTCCATTACAAATTATTCAAAAGTGCAGCACCTCTATTAAGAGGCATCTTCACCTCCTGTCTCCTGCTTCTGATGCTTTTATTCTGACAAAAAGGGTCTCTGTGGTTTAAAGGTGGAGCTCCTGCTGCTGTTTGGTGTCGTCCTGCGTGCTCTGCTGTGGGATGTGATAGTGTTGTGTGGGTGAGATGAATGTCTTGGCCTGTTCCTATCTCTGCTGATTCCCTGGCAGACTAAATGGCCAGTGCAGTGGTGCAGTTAGAATGAATGGCTGGCCTCTGTCTTCCCCTGACAACCTCCAACCTACCAACTGCTCTAATCCTCCACCAGGGGCTATTGATCTGGCTCTTATTGATTCTTTTGCTTTCTTTTTTTTTGCCCCCCTATCTCCTCCTCTTGCTATATATCTGTTTCTCTCTCAGATCTTTCTGCGCTGGCCAAAAAGATCAAGCTGGAAGCGATTGCTGGTTACCACAGCAGTCAGCAACATAGTGGGCCAAACGGAGAGAACGGTGATCACAACCCTGGTCTGGGTAAATTGTAACTTTCTTTTCTTTTTTTTATCTGCACACACACACACACACACACACACACACACACACACACACACACACACACACACACACGTGTGCAAAATGTGTAATTACAGCTGTATAACACGTTTCTCAATTGTTGTCGATACACATCTGTGATGTCCCTGTCAATACAAATTGAGTAGCTGTGGTGCTGCTGAATTGAGCTGATTAACTTCAGGATGTGACATCGCCTCTCCTCTTTGTTTCCTTTGAAAACAGTAAAAAGCAAAATAATTCAGCTCGGAGCCAGTTCTACATATAAAACATATAAACAAATAAAACATATAATTTATATATATATATATATATATATATATATATATATATATATATATATATATATATATATATATATATATATATATATATATATATAAAGGTCATCAAAACAGTTACTATTTACAAAGCAGATTCTGCTTGCATGTGTTTTTTTTTGTTTTTTTTTTATTCAGCTTGTGGAATCAAGCATGATTCTGGTGTATTTTGTGAAAATACAGATCCTCTGATCGACAACCTCAAGTTTTTTGGCAACAACAAAGCATTCATATGTATTATTGGATCACACAGTATGATAAACCTGAGTAAAAATACCACTGTATGAACCAGGGGTCGTGTTAACCAATTATTTTCCATCTTTGATCATTGTTTTTTAATCAGTGATGGAAAATCTGAATGCTGTCATTTTGACAGATTACAATTCATACAACTGACCACTTGGGGAAGATGCACAGACTTTATCAACGTTGCGCACAGAATACATCGCTGAGGTAACTAAATCAATCAATCAAAAACAGCGCGTTGAAGGGCTATAGACAGGAGTGCATCGGGTCCAGTGTCTGGTGCAGCTGAATCACTGCTGCAGGATTTCCTCCCACTAATGCGAGGGCTTGCGGGATCAGGAAACCCCTCGTGCAGAGAGTCTTGCAAACTTCTGATCACTTCAATCGAAGAAATGTTCCCTGATTCAAAAACTTTTGCTAAAGCGGCATTTGTAATTGTCCAATGTGGCAGCAGAGTGCAGATTCATCCTTCAGATCAACATCAAAACCCTGAGACGAGTAATTATGCACATGCGGGTGTGCAACTCATGTTCGTGTGGAACAGGACGAAGTTTTGAGACTGTGCGTTCAGGCCACAGTAGATGAATCGTTCATAATTTAAGTGAAATCATTTAATTTCATTGTTTATATGTAGTTATTGGTGCCACAGTCAGTGGTTTTTGTCACTGCGGAGAAAAAGTTACATGTATTCATTGGCTTGATGTGTGATGGTGTTATGTGGATTCTCTGTTTAGCTTGTTGAATATTAATTAAACCAAATAAGAATTAGATGCGATTGTATATTAATAATTTATAAAATGATGGGTAGAAATGGATTATGATGGGATTCTTTAAACCTGTCATTAAAAATGATGGAATGACCTCTGGTATGAACACAAAAATGTAAAATAAAAACTACTTGGTTAACAGTGGACTCCTCACCTATTCGCAGTTTAGTGTTCATGGTTAGTAATAGTGTTCACCTATTCGTGTTTTTTCTGTGGAATGTAATTCTGAATTATTTGATGAAAATTTGCCTATTCGCAGATTGTTTTCATAGAGCATCTCTAAAATGTTTGAAAGAAAAGGCAGCTGAGAAGCTAAAATACATAGGTGTTATGCTACTTGACATACTATTGGCTGGTGTTTCCAAAGCAGCCAGTCCAGAAGCATCATTTAGTTTCGTTGGCACTGATTGGCTGTACCTTCAAGAGTGGACATAAGGAAGACTGTGGATGTCAGCTTATAGGGTAGTGCTAAGACGATTTCCACTGTGTTAATCATTAATGCATATTAAGTAGGGATGCTCCCATCAGGTTTTAAGCTGCCAATCACCAATACTGATCACATGGATTGGCTGTTAATTTTTTGATTTGGTTAGAAATGCTACTGGGACAGGGAGGAGGCAGAGGGGCTCAATTTTTTTTTTTTTTTTTTTTTTTTTACAGATTATCTGTCTCATATTATACTGTCACTACATGGTGACATTTTTAATAAATATGTAAAAAAAACAAACATTTTTCTAAAAGTTACATGCTGCAGCTTTAAGGTGACATTCGATGGGAGAGTAGCAGAGTAGACTGTCTGGTGGAGCTCGAAATATTACGTCCCAGTAGCACGTAGTGGGGGTCCAACAGCGAGAGCAGTTGGCGGAACCCAGTGTCTTCCTCCACTCATAAAGGTCGGTCATCTAGCCCAATGAATAAAATTATTTTTTTAATTATTTGCTTAGTCTTCTGACTGTCACTCTTATACAGGCGAGTGTTGGCAATTTTGGGCTGCTTTAGCTTTAGCTGCTGTCTGACTGCTCTGGATGTCATTTTTGTATTCTCTGCAGTGAGCCTCAATAACTCACCATAAATTTGTTGTGTTGATGCATTTTGACGTGCTTCCCTCCAGAGGTATTTTTCTGTTGCATGTCTTGCAAGATGCAAACTTTACATCACTCACACAGTGCAAAAGTTCCTCACATCTTTTTTTCAGTATTTTAAAGATTGTTTTCTGTTATATAATGAGATATGAATACTAAAAATAGTTCACTTGAAATCAGGAACTGAGGGAGTCTTTGCTTTTAACTTTCTACCAATCAGGGTTTGTGCACAATCTTGAAAAATTTTGAATTAGCTTTTATTTTCCAAATATGGATAAGTATGAAAAAAAGTATGTGAAATGCTGAAATGATTTTCTAAACATTTCGGATTTTACATTGGTTTGTATTTATATTTTACACGCTTTATCGTTGATTTGCCACACCACAGCTTGATTTTAACACTTTCCCATTTGTATTTTGTTTCATCACTGACTGAATACAGATTCATTCAGAAATTAATTTAAAAAAAGGTATTTTTGTCAGGAATTTTTCAGTGTCAGGACTTGGCACCTGCCTACACTGCCAAAAGTACCAAACCCTGCTTTGATGACCATACTGTTACTGTGCTTGATTAGCCAGCAAACTGACCTGACCTAAACCTCACAGAGAAGCTGTGGGCTATTGTTAAGAGGAAGATGAGAGACACCAGAACTCACAATGCAGGCAGGATAAAGGTCACTATTAAAGCAACCTAATCTTCCTTAACAAATCACCAGAGCCATAGACTGATCACCTTTATGCTGCATTTACACAGTAATAAAGGAGCCCAGAC
Organism: Anableps anableps; assembly: GCA_014839685.1. Lineage (NCBI taxonomy): Eukaryota > Metazoa > Chordata > Actinopteri > Cyprinodontiformes > Anablepidae > Anableps > Anableps anableps. Next base: position 23,629,888 of record CM026076.1, read on the forward strand.
CAAGTATTCATTGCATGCATACTGAACAGTACATGGAAATACTTTTCAGTAGGTCGAAACTTTTGTATAAAAAAATCCATTTTTTGCTCTAATGTAATATTTCATTTTTTTCATGAGCTCTACAACATTCAGTATAGATATCCTAAGACATGATATTCATTGAATGTTAAACATTCTCGCTGTTGGTGATCTTTGATATAGCTGTGATGTTTTCTGGCATCTGAAGTGAGATAAAACAGAATTTACCTTTACTTTTAGAGTTTAGTAAGTTGTTAATATATCCATGCAATGCACATAATGTCAATCACTTAATTATGGAGCTCCTCCCTTTGGCTGCTGCTGATGTTTCACTCATGTTATTAGAACATTTCCCTTAACTGCTCTCAGACCTCGCTTTGATATGAGGGCTCGCAGCAGCAGAAGCAAGCGTCAGTGGACAGAAGCAAGTCTGGATGATATTGAGATGAATAAGATGAGAGGCTGAAGCCAGATCAATAGTCTTCTCTCTAATTCACTATCCTGAATGCAAACGACAAATGCTGGACAATCGATGGCATGACAGGCACATGCACACGTGCACTCACACAAACATCTCAGGTGCGCTGCCCCCACTGTTATCGACAGGTTAAAGCGACATCAGTGTGTTTAGACAGATGACAGGGCTTATGGAGGTCTGTGTGGAATATGCTATCAACCTGGGACATGCACACTTAACATGTGGAGCACACAGTGAAGCTTTAGAAGAACATAGAAAAAGAGAAATTTCTCCTGTTTTTTGAAAAATTACAAGAAGCAAGGTCCCCCCTTTTTTTTTTTTCTAGAGTTTTGCTCCGCACTCCTGACGGTAAACACCGCCGGCATTAAGCTTTGTTTACCACAGTATACACTCGGTTACGACTGCCAGCATCTGTGTGCAGTTAGGTGGCTTGGTTACCACCAGCCATTATAAACCTGTAAAGCTTAATCACCGTTAATGATAGAGTCAAGTGGAAACACACACAAACACACATGCGCACAGACTCACAGTGCGTGTTTTTTTTCCATACTGCCACCCACAGCCTTATGGGAAGGATGGGCCCCTACCAGCGCTCCAACCACTACAAAGGCCATCTCAGATTACACATATGCACACTCGCACAACTGCTGAGTGGGACACCTTATGGGCTGCAGAGGAGCAGAGAGAAGCCATTTCTGTGTTTAACAAGATCTTCTGGGAAATTTACAGAAACTGTTTGTTTACAGTAATGGTTTGTTTGGATAAACATAAGAGAAGCAGTTTGACTTTTGATGTTTTCTAATGAAACATGGGGAGAGAAAGTGAAGGGGTGCAAACAGAGGGACAGAGTGAGAGCGTAAATGAAATTTTAGTTGGAGGTGGGTTTGGACAGAGGGGCTAAAGTGAGCACTGGGCTCCAAACCGAGGCTTAATATTTGGCTGCGAGTTGATTGTCAGAGCATCTGGTTATTCAGCTCCATTCAGACAGATCTTTTGTTTGGATTAGTTTATGGACTGGGCAAGTGACAGACTAATCTGCCAAAATGCACAAAGCACAGCACATATGTCTAGCGAGCCTAACTCAAAAAGTCAACACCTTATGCTTTAGTGCTTACTTTGTCTGCTCTTTTTTCCTCTTCATTTGCTTTATTGTCTGTCTTTCTGTAACTTTTTTTTGCTTCCTCTAGTTCTATTATTTGTGACAATTGTGCAGAATAGAGTCCAAGATTTTTTCCTTTGTGTTTATAATTACCCAGCGTGCATTGCTGGCCCAGCACCAAGACTGCCATCAGCTTCTTTTGTTCCACTTCCTCCCCGTGTTTCTTTTGTTTTTGTTTTTCCTTTTTATTAAATGATAAATATTTATGTCATTTCCACCCCCCCCACACACACACACACACTCACACTCAAAAGGATTGTTTGTTTCATGAATAGAGGGACCGAAACAACCCACTGGGGTGCTGTTGAGAGGAAGGATTTTGTTTTCAGATAGTGGAGGCTTGTCCTAAAGAGAGGAGTGTGAGCAGCAGATTGGGAGAGATAATAAGAGCTGAGTTTCAACTACTAAAAATGTATTGAATCATTTAGGGCTGAGTGATATGAAATCTATAAAATCCAGATTTTTCACGATTCCCTTATGTAATGTGGCCAAAAAGCATTAAAAACCTTAACAGATTTTAACCACCACTCAGATAAAATCTACTCTTTCTACAAATAAGAAAATCTCTTAATATCAATACTTTTTGCAAATTCATCAAAGTTCTAATTTTAACTTCAATGCGTTAATATTATCAGCAGTAATATAAGATTCTGAAATATTTTTCATCATTTTATCAATCTCACCAACACACTCAGAATATTTTTCTGAATCACAAATCTATCAGCGATAAATTACAGCCTGCAGCCTGAACACACAATGCATCTAGCATTGGGACTATTGTGTTTTTATGGGCAGATAGGATAATAAAGGGTGTTTAATTTCAATTTAAAGAACACTTCTTGAAATTCAGAGCACTTTATATGTAAGTGGGAGGCCCAAGTATCAATCTACCACTCTATAAACTTGGCCTTTATGGAAGAATAGCAAATAGAAAGCTTCTGCTAAAGGGAAGTCATATGAAATCTAGTTTAATGATCGTTACAATGCATGTTGAGGACATAGGTCCTCAAGTCAGATGAGACTAAAATGTAACTTTTTGGCTTACATGCAAAGCAATAACTTTGGAAGAAAATGAACACTGCACATGACCCTGAACATAGCATTCCTATGTTGAAATATGGTGGTGGAAGCATCTTGCTGTGGGGATACTTTTCTTCAGCAGGGAGTGGGAAGCTGGTCAGAACTGATGGGAAGATGAATTGAGCTAAATGGAGGACAGCTGTGGAAAAAAGAAAAAAACTTGAGGTGGCAAAAAACCCTGAGACTGTTTCAAACATTCACCTTTAGGAAGACTTTCCTAATCATACAGCCAGAGCTCCAATGGAATAATTTAGATCAAAGCATGTTCATGCGTCAAAATGGCCCAAAATCCAGATCTAAACACAACTGGGAATCTGTGGCAAGACTGGAAAATTGCTGTTCACGTACACTCTCCATCCAGTCTGACTGTGTTTGAGCAACAGACGCAATTTCCCAATGCGCAGAAATGTCCTGTGCATGTGCAACATGGTTAAAATGTTGGAAGAGACATAACCAAAAAACACTTACGGCTATAACTGTGGTGAAAGGTGGTTTACCAAAATATTGACGCTGGGGGGCTAAAAACAAATGCTCTCTGCAATTTTTAGATTTTTGTTTGAAAAAAATCTTGAAAACTATCATCAATTTGTCATTATCCTTTTAGTTTATGAACTTGTAGTATTTTGTATCACCTGAAATCCCACAAAGTCCAATGAAGTTTGTTTTTGTAATGTGACAAAATGATAGAATTTTCAGCAGGTGTGAATACATTTGCATGGCACTGTAACTTCTGTACTTACCCTTTACTACATTGTCATGGCAGTCTTTAGAACACACTCCACAAATATTTTCCACTTCTTTTTATTTATTGTAGTGAATACATGACCTGAAATAACGTTGGTGTCATGATTCTATTAATGATTTGAAGTTGAAATAGATCAGTGAAACTTTTTCATAATGATTGCATAGTGATTGCAACCTTGATGGCTTTTTAAAATGACCATTGACAATACAGGAAGGACAGAGTTACTGAGTTGTTTTACTGTGGTCTTTTTCCTTTTCTTTCTTCTTTAGTTTTGGATCAGTTGCCCTTCATGATGATGTCACATCCTCTAATTCCTGGCAGCCTGGCGCCAGCCTCTGTTTCCATGGCAATGGGCCAGATGAACCGACTGAGCACGCTGGCCAGCATGGCCAACGTGGCGCAGCTCCACGCCAACCCACCTGCCAGGGCTCCCACCTCTGTCATTAAGGTGAACCCAGATGCCCATCAACCTCTCAGATCAGACCATAGGCCATTAACCATCTAAGTCTGTGAAACCTTACATAGAAATGTTGCATGTAGAGATATCTTAGGTACTTGAATAAACTGCAGCTTTCCTAACCTTTCTTTTCATGTTTCACTTTAAAGATTGGAGTGTTTAGTTTTAGAAGAGCAGGGCTGAGTCCTTTGAGAGTTATTACAGCATCAGTTACAGGAACATGCCTCTGATTTCACAGTTTTAACAATGCAGACTATTATTTTTATGGTAGGGTCCCAAAGAGGGTTTAGTGCAAGCTTTTCCTGTAAACATTGTTGTAAGTTTTAAAACCTTTCCTTAGTATAAAAATAAATTTCTTTTGTGGTTTGTGGAATACTTAGGTCCTGTAATGCTGTGAAATAAAACGGAATTTAAACTTTGGATCAGTTGGCAGAAGCTCCAGACTCTTTCCTGAAGCCTTTTCTGACTGATGATAACCAACAAATAAAAACGGTTTCACCTTTGGCATGTTGCTGGCATATTGCAAAAAGCACAGAATCTTTTTTTAAATTTATGGGGAAAGTTGAAAGCAATAATTTTTCAACAAAAATTATTGTTGAAAAATTTTGTTCAGATGCTGACACAAATTCTGCTACTTTGAAAAATGGACACTAAAAGAACCATTTATCTTGCTACAAGTTTAAGCTTGCCCCCCCCCACACACACACATACAACTTTTCTATATAGACCAAAAAAGTCTCTTTGTTCATACTGGTAAAATTAAAATTATATGTGCTTGGTATTTCTTATTTTTGTATGTTTTGCTTACTTTCTCAGGTCATGGCAGTTTTATATTATAGTGGTAAAATGCATTATATAACAATAATTTTCTAGGTTAAAATTTCTTGATGCAGGTTTTCAGACAGCCCAAATTTCCCCCATTTCCTTTTGTTGTCCTAACTACTGAATATCAACTTGGGGTCATGTTTTGGGTTCACTTGTAAGCTTTGCATGTTTTGTGACCATATGAATTTTTTGTTGTTTGCTAGGAGCGAGTGCTGGACACCCCTTCCCCTTCTCCTTCACTGGAGGAAGCTCAGATGTCATCCAATCACAGCAGCAGCGTGTCAAGTTCACCACTGCATAATGAGCGCACCACAGAAACAACACGTATGTATTTACTTGTGTGACCTACACCCTGAAAAATACGATCAACTTAAGGGTTGCCAAGTGTTGCTTGAGTCTTACTCCAGAAGAGAGAGAGCCAAGCTTTTCTTCTATTTCTCACTCTCTCACTCTGCTCAAATAAATCTCACTCCAAAGGAGGAAAGTGCATGCACCCAAAGCAAAACACTGTTTTTTCCACATCCGCTCTTTGTGATTGGTCATTTTTAGCGCAGTGGCAGTTTTTACTTTTGACTTTTTTTTTTTTTTTTTTTTTTGACATGGAATCACCAGTCTGTGAACTGCTTCTCCTTGTCGAGGATGTCATGGACTGCCTGCTGGCAAGCTTTTCCAACAATAGTGCTAGCCATGACGTAACATTTCTGTATTATCATTCTTTTTCTTTTTGGTGTGATGTTTTTATCAAATTTTCTGAGAAAATAATTTTTCATTAGCCCTGCATTATCTCGTGTTAAAAAAAATAAAATTAAATTAATTGAAAGGCTTAAAATTTATTGTTCTGTATGTATTTAATATATGGCTTTCAGTTTTTGAATTGAATTCCTAAAATAAAGTTGGTTTTTATTTTTCAGTTTTACTGATATGTACCTGTACAATAAGGATAATCTAGTGTCATATCCAATACTTAGGGAAATTTAAACGTGTATTTTTTTTTTCTCATTCTCATAATGTCTCCAGATCAACTTCATGATGGCCTGTCGTCGGGTCACAGCGTGCTGGGCCACTCTCCTGGTAGGGTGCAGGGTACCAGAGAGACAGATGGGACGTCAGTGGAGTACAACAAGGAGAACAAGAGAAGCCACACTGACAGGGGTAATCCTCACAAATATATTTATACAACCAGACTTGTGGTGGAGCACAGTGAAAAGTAATTTTGGATCAAAATATTTCATTTTCTAATTAAATACATGATTTTTAAACATCTTACTTTGCTGGTATTGTATTCCCTCACAGTTTTACCTTGATTCATAGGGAAACCGTCTTCTGATTTCTAAAAATTCTTCTTAGAATCAATGATTTAGCAATAACAATGAATAACGATTCGTCTTTGGAAAAATCTATTGTCTTTTTCCAAATGCTGTCAATACCGAGCAGAAAACTTTAGGTTTTCAACCAAATCTTTTGTTCTAATTGAACTCAAACAGCTGTGGCAAATGTATAAGCTTCTTTGTTGTTACCTATTTTAGGGGGAAGGGTTTTTTAATTTACCAAGAAAGTAATAACAGTAAGAGGTTGATAAGGATTCATGGCTTCACCCTTTCTCTCCACTTCCTCTCCTCTTCTTCTCTGTCAGAGCCCCCCTTTGGCTCCCTGTGGTGAGCAAAGACAAATAATTCTGCAAAACAGGTCTCCATTAGACCAGGAAGCGGCGCTACATTAGCGAGCCATTTGCCGGGGCCGCGGCCTAACGAGCCAGGCGGCCTCCCGTGCTCTCAGCTGGACCTCATCTGCATAACGACTGCCTCTCTGTCGTTAGGGGCCTGCGCTGCAACGTCAGTTGTTTGGTTCTCTCTGTCAGGGAGGTTTGCATTAGCTTAATGAGGACTGCTCAAGGACAAACAGTCAGCAGAAATTTACAGCAAGAGAACAAGCAAGGCAGACGGAGACTTGTTTGCATGTGGATTTTTTACGGGTGCGCACGCGCCTGTACAGATATTTTCTAAAGCCGAATCACATTATACACTAATCGAATATATAAAAAAATCACAATGGCTTCATCGGTACGGTTTCAGATGCTGTCAGATAGCTGCAAACGTATTGGCAAAGCAGTGATGGCACCAACAACGTGGACGCTGTGCATCGCACTTCGCATTTATGCGATTGATTTTCAATTGATTTTCCAGCATGCAAATGAAACGCGTGTACATTTGGCGGATTGCGAGCTTTTGTGTTTGACCTAGAACATCATAGGATGGGTTCGCCGTGGATTGAACAGAGTTTCAAAGAGCTCTTCAGCGCTGTCATTCTGTCAATCCATTGTATAATAATCTGCGTGTGTGAGAGAGACAGTTTTGGCTGTGTGTGCTGTTTCAGTGGTCTTTGAACAACGCATCCATCCAGCAAAGATCAGAGGCCATCCCTGACACCTCACTCCCATTAACCAAACATCAGCAGAATTTTAGTCTCTTTCTGTCTCTCTCTCTCTGCCCCCCCTTTGCCTCTCTGTTCTCTTCCGCTGACTGGCAGTCTTCACGTTGTGAAGTTCATTAGCCCTGGGGACAGGTGGAGAGGAATGGGAGAGGGGAAAAAGAGAGACGAACTTGGGAGAAAAGAGAAAAACAGACAATGACCTTGGTTAGGGAGATAGGTAAATGATCAAACAAGCTGGCAGATGTGTGTGTGTGTGTGTGTGTGTGAGTGGGGTAAAGTAGGCGTAAAACAGTAACTCAATAAAGGATCAGTCACATCCAAGGAGCCAAGGGAGCCCACGCTGCTGACTGTGCACTTCAGCGGCTACAAATGTGTGCGTGTCTGAATGTGAGCCACGGGAGTGTAGTTGGATGCCCTCCGCTGAGCTCGCCAGCACCTGCTAATTACCTTTCTCTACAGAGCAATGCTTTTAGCAAGAAGTAGAGAGAAAGTGGAGAAGCGAGGGAGGGGGGAGTGCATTGCCTCTCATATGTGAAACACCTTGAATGTGACAGTTGCCAAGACGTGAGGCCACGGCAGAGAGGGAAGAGGTGGGCGGATTTGGAGCCGAAGATGCTGTGGTCAGCTAAGTGGAGAAAACACCCTCATTTGTCACAGACAGAGAAAAGTGCCAGATATCACATCGCACGTCCATGCCCGTCCCTGCTCCAATAACTGCCCGACTCCCGGGACGTCTCTGTCCTCAGTGGCTCGGATGACAGTAAAGTGAGCAACTGGCTGATTCATAGGGAACAAAAAAATGCAGAAAATAGCTAATCTTCATATCCCCGCTCTCTGTCACCAATAGGGATCGCACAGTTCTCAGGTTTACAAACAGATGGTCATCCATAATGCAGGTTCTTAGCTGCTTTTATGGGACGTGTCAAGCTGTGATGCATTATCAGTAGGCAGGATGCCATCTAATAAAGGGCAGACGCGTTTTTAAAACCCTAAGACAGAACTTCTGTGTATGTGCGGCTGAAGTTGCATGCGGTAATTAGAGTAAACACCCATTGTTTAGGGGCTTGACATGTTAGCAGAAAATTAAGTCACAAAAAGCTTTGAGTTAGTGTTTCTCTTTAATTACATATTCGTGCAGGAGTTATTGATCGTTCTGCAAATATTAAGCGACTATCACTTCCAGAATGCTTATGGACAAAATGTTACAGTTATTATTCAAATTTGTATGCGTATTAAGGAAAATGAGGAGATTTACGCAAAGGATAGAGTCATCGTTTAAGAAAAGCTAATGCCTGGGATTCTGGGATCAGTAACCTATTAGGGTCAATGTCATTTAGATCAGTGTACAAATTTCAGAAATGATGATAGAGGAACATTATTTAAAAAGAAAAGCATATTTTTTGTTCACGTTTTTGTTTATTATTTATTTATTGAGCTATGTTTAAATTTAGCCCTTAGTCTCCCACAGCCAATTCCCTCAACAATTCATGGCACACCTGGTAAAAATCTGTTAAAAGCCTTAAATTAAATTTGTCTTTTATTGCAGTGGCATATCACACAGAATCTTTTTGAAAAATGAAACTTTTAATTTTAATACATTTGTTTAGGAAGAGGAAAAAAAATCATGTTTTTTTTTTTTTTTTTTTAAATTACATTTGCAGCTCTAAGCATCTTTAGGTCAGCAGAGGTGAAATGAGCTCAGTGTATTAGTCAGAAGTGAATCAGTCTCACTGACTAGACATCAAACTGTCTCGTTTCCCTCCAGATAACAGCTCCTCGGGTGCTCAGACGACCAGGGAGACCGGTGATAGACAAGTCTACCAGAAACCCCTGTCAGGCAGGGAGAGCTGCGAGAGGGTTTCTTACCCTGCAGGACAGAAGCTCCCAGCAGGTCTCCACCACACTCCCTTCATCTTCCCGGAAGGCTTGTCCTCCATAGAGACCCTGCTCACGAACATCCAGGTGAGCCTCTGCTGGGGCTTTGTTATTATGGCACTGCTGAGATGAATAGGAGTGGAGATGAGCCACTCTCTGGGATTTCCTGAAATCGTAAATAGCAGACGAGGCAGACATTTAGGATACGCTGTAATTGGGTTTGGGCGTGTACTGACCTGCTTCTCAGATTTTACATGTCTTTGTTATCGAGGAGTTACAATGAAAAACCCATTCTTTGTTTGGTTTTCACAGTGTATGTGTGTGTGTGTGTGTGTGCGCGCGCGCGCGCGTGTGTGTGGGGGGACAACTCCATCTGACCTGGATGTGCTGGCAGTTTCACTTTAACAAGGATCCGTGTTGCCTTTGTTGGTGTTCAAAACATTATTTAATCATGCCCTTTTCTACTTTTCACCGAATGAAAAATCAAAACTTGACTAAAATCAGTTTCCAAGTGAAAATGTCTAATTATAGTACGGTTTCAAAACATGAGGAATTTGTTTATGACATTTTTTCTTGGATTTTGCTCAGTGGGTTAACCTGTTGGTATTTGCCTGTGTTGTCTCCAAGCAGGGTCTGTTGAGGGTTGCCATAGAGAACGCCCGGGCGCAGGAAAAGCAGGACCAGCTGGAGAGGACAGAGCTGAAAATGGAGCTGGTCCGAGAGAGGGAGCTCAGGGAGACCTTGGAGAGACAGCTTAGCATGGAACAGAAGAACAGAGGTAGCAGATTGGTAGAAACAAATGTTAGTTCCGTGTTTTTGTTGATATTCTGGCTGGAAAACGCTGAATAAACTGTTACAATTTCCTTGTACTGAACTGTGACATCTTTTCTTGTAAACAAAGGCGATTCTGCTGTGCAGCTAAACAAGGTTTGGTTTAATCCACTTCTTAGCTGACAAGGTGTCCATTAAGTTGAAAATCAGATAAGGAAGTGAGGACACTGACAGTATATTACCCCTGAAAGCAGCTGCAGAGGTGAATTAGACTGATGCTGGCAGAATACTACAAACTAAATCAAGTTTGGCAAGTTCACAGAAGCTGTCATCTGCAGCTCAGTCTGAGCAAATTCCAGTCAAGGACATTTTGTTTATTGGGGTCACACAGGTCGGAGGGAATGTGGTGATAAAATGGTAAAAGGTGGATACCAAACCATCTTCACTTGCTCAGTATCTCTGTTAAATACAACAACAGCAGACCATTCAGTTGTTCAAGTAGTTAGACTTTACAGCAAACACAGAGCCTTGTCAATGTTTTCCCCATCTCACCTTCTTACAGCCACAAACCTCAATGTATTTTATGTGAAAGACCAACACAAAGTAGCATGTAGCACAATCCATCATCTTAAAGAGGCCCATGGTAACTCTGGAGGAGCTGCAGAGATCAACAGCTCAGATGTATAGTCCACAAATCTGGCCTTTATGGAAGAGTGGCAAGAAAAATGTCATTGTTGAAAAACCTTAATAAGATATGATTGCAGTTTGCCTTCAGCCCTGGAGAGGCTGAAGGCAGATTAGAGCAAATATGAACTTTTTAACCTACATGCAAAATCAGTGCCGCTCACTCGGAACCATCCCCATGGTAAAACATGGTGGTGGCAGCATCATGCTGATACGCATGTTTTTCTTCAGCAGAAACAAGGAAGCTGGCTAGAGTTGATAGTAAACTGGATGGAGCGAAAAAAAAAATCCTTGAAAATACCTGTTAGAGGCTGTTAAACTGCTGGGCTGGGGTTTCACCTTAAACATACAGCCAGAGCCATAATGGTTTAGATCAGCTGATAGACCAGACTTGAAAATCAGCATTCTCCATCCAGTCTGACTGAGCTTAAGCTATTTTGCAAAGAAGAATGGGGGAAAAAATGTAATGTTTAGCTGTGCATGGAGATATTCTCCCAAAGACCTACTGCTGTGCACCCAGTTTTTGCATGGTAATAATTCAGGGGGGATGAACACATATCCATGCTACACTTTTCAGATTTCTATGCTAGCAAGATTTTGAAAAGCATGCATCATTTCCCTTCCACTTGAGCAGTTTTGCACTACTTTATGTTGGTCTATCAAATAAAATACATGTTGTTCTATTGCGATTAAATACTTTAAATGGGTGTTAATATTTATGCAAGGCATTTTATTAATAAAAAATATATACTCAAAATGTGTAAATGTGCAAATTAGTATTTTTCTGACATCTTTTCTCATCTGTCTTCAGTACTGATTCAGAAACGTCTAAAGAAAGAAAAACGGAGTAAGAGGAAATTACAGGAGGCCTTAGAAGAGGAGGTCAAGCTGCGTGATCAGGCAGAGCACACACTGCTGCACACTGCCAACACACACATAGGTACAGAAACTGAAACCTTTTTTTTTTTTTTTTTTTTTTTTTTTACACAAAAATATCAATCTATTATATTTCTGTCTTGACTCTGAGCCTTAGACTTACAGCACTAATTCTCATTTTCATATTAAATGTCACCAAGCTTTTTAGTGTTACTTAGCCTTGAGTGTTCATTAGCCTCTAATTAAGCGTCCTTATTAATTAATGACCAAACAACAGGCCATCAATCACTGGCAGCGCCTGCTCACGCAGAATCTGTGACCCAGGACGCCGACGGGAGCGGCCATGATGACAGCAGGCTGGACAGCAAGGCGACACAAGGTACAGCTGTCCAGATAACAAACACTGCTGCTGTGGGGCACAGCTGTGAAAACAGACTTTGATCAGGAAAAGAATATTCTACTACTGAATTTATTTGTGGAAAAGCTGAAGTAATCTGTCACCACATGACAAGCTTGAGGAAAACTTATTAAAGACTTTTTGTGCTAAAATTACTTTTAAAGGAAAGTGCTGATGTTTGCTCATTAAAGCAAAGCATGACAGTTAAAACTTATGTTATTAAAAAAATCCATTTCTCTGTAAGAATAGGGGTATTCCTGCTGGTTGGGATTTATTTAGCTCCTGTTGACTGAGCTAGAACAACAGATTTTATTTTTTCACCTACTGGTTGCTTTTGATGCTTAACAGACCGATCTACTGGAAAGGTTTTGAAAGATTTCACAGCGAGGCCGCTCCTGAGAAATTGAGCAAAATGAAATGAAGCATGAAGCAGTTCACCGGGGCTGCCAGTTTAATGAAAACAGACATTTAATATATTTATTTCACTAAGAGTATTGTCTTCACAGAGACGGATGAATTTAATAAAAAAAAAAAAATCCACAAAAAAAAAAAAAATAAAATAAAAAAAAAAATGCTAAACTGACAGTGATCTCGAGTTTGGTTTCATCAAAAGAGAGAGTAGGTTCAGCCCACCTCAGCTCCACACTGTGGCAAGGACCACCAAACCAGACAGTGCTCTTGTTCAAAAGCAATTTTTAATTGAATGTCAGTGAAGCAAGAAGAGAACTGGCCACTAATTAATGGCTGTCTTAATTGTCCTCATGACGAGTTTGTTTGGACATCATTTGCATAATTAACACCCAGTAATAAATCATTTAAAGGGGAATTGTCTGTCAGATAGCGGGGCAGGATCTGCTCCCTTTGTGCCAGCAAGTTTTATCACCAAAAATGGGAAACACGAAGCAGAAAAAAAAATGCTTTGAACTTAATAATACTTCTTTGTTAGGGATCAGTGGTCATGACTGTGTAGGAGCTTCAGTATTTATATGAACTGATTATTTTTTCTTCTAAAGAATTCTGTTATCTAGTTTTATGACAGGTTAAGTTATTAAAATAATCTTATATCTATATAAAGCTGCTTATATTATTTTATTGCCTAAAAATCCCTTTATAAATCAAACTGAGGTTTTAATTATTTACCTTTCCATTGGGCAATCTCTATTACACATTTAAATAATTATCAGGAATTTTCTGTATGTTATATTTTTCAGGACTTTGAATTTATTTATAATCAACACAAAGATTAATTACCACTTCATAGAAAGATGAAAAGAATCAACTAGAGCTAATCAGTAAAATATTTTTTTATGAATCAACAAACACTTATTCAGTGCTGATTATCTAATCTAAACAGAAACAAACCTAAAATGAAAAATATCTCATACACACACACACACACACACACACACACACACACACACACACACACACACTATGCTAACTGATACTTAACTGCTCACTAAAGGAGGAAAGTGCAATGGCTAGGAAATACATGTTTAAAATGCTATGACCTAAACTAATTAAGAATCTAAAAAAAATATTTCAGGTTTACAAATTTCTCAGAAGCCTAAAGAAACAGATTTTACAGCCGAGTTCAAAGTACTGATGTAACCTTAACTAAAGAGAAGAAAGAATTAAAAAGGGAGAAAAAAAAATAAGATTTAGAACTATCTCGAGGCTTCGAGGATGATCTGGGTCATGAGAAAAAAATCTTCAGGTTTGGCTGAGACTGGTTTCCACACTTGTTTCTTCTGGAACTGAGATGTTCAGAGGTTTGTTTTTGTTTACAAGAAATTTCTAAGATTAAAGAGGGCAGCTTTCCTCGACAAATTTACTATGAAAATGCTGCGTCTGAAGGAAAAACAAAACAAAATCTTGTAGGTACGTCACACAAAAACAGATAAATGAAATGTAAAGTATAAAGCAAACTAAAAACAGTTTATTCAGCCCTCTTTCTGACTTGCTTGAGACGGTTTTGTTCTTGATGGATTCTAAGTTTTTATTGGAGTTGCTGAACTCAGCAGCGACAAAGCTACGCTTCTGGGGTAGGAGTCGTCATGAGAGACTGATCAGCCAATCAGAACTGAACTTCAGGTGATGTGAGAGCTTCTTTACATTATACAGCCAATGATTAATGGATTCCTCTATTTTTTTAATAAAGCACCTCTTTTTAGATGCCAGAGAGACTCCTCTAAGTTACAAAAAGAGTCAGCAATCTATCACTTTGGACATAACTGTCTTGAGTGTGATAATTTTCACATTCAGCCGTTTTTAACATATAATCAGTCCACTGAATTAAAGACATTTATATTCAATGTTTGACACATGAACAATTAATATTAAAATTTATGCTTCATTATTGTTTAATTAAAATCTTTCTAGATTTCTTCATTTAATAAAGTCAAACTATTAACCTTAATAAAATCCTTCGTCTCTTCGTAGGAGGAAGTTTTCAGATCTGTTGGCAACTTTCATAAAAACAGACAGGACAGTAACAATGAGCTCGGTTGTGAAAAGAATCATTGCTTTGAAAAGACGTCTGACTAATGCTGGGAATCATTACTTCTAAACTCGGCGAAGCTGTTTCAAAGGATCTGAAAAAAAAAAAAAACAGACACCTTGCAGGTGAAAGGTCAAAATCGAGGTGTGTATGCACACAACAATATTTATTTCTTTTGGATTTCAGAGGCCAGAGTTTTCATGCAAACCACAGGGAGGTACTGAGGTTCAGGAACGAGCAGATGGATGGACGGATGGATGGAGGAAACAGTGATGAAGATTCCTCATTTTTGACACATACAATCAACAGGCATGCTCAGTCCAGCAGTGGCATCTGAGACACAAATCTCTGCTTCCCCTACATCTCAAGGGTGATATCTGTGTGGTTTAATTTATTGCCTCTATCATCAGTTCCCAGCTGTGGTGGGCGGAGCATTTTACTCTGATGTTGTGTTCAAGTGTGTTTCTTTTAATCAAAGTTTTTAAATCGTAGATTAAAATGACCATAGTTTTTCTTTTTTTCTGTCAGTGCTGTTTGTTTCAAGGAAGTGATGAATATAACTTGTAACAGAGGTGTGTACATATATATAGTCATCATTTTTATTATTATTATTATTGTTATTATTATTATTAATATGAAAAACATGGCATGTTGTAGTCAGTAAATGACTCGTATTGTGTATGTTATGCAGTAGTGCAGTTTGACAATACAAACAATACAGATCCTTTTTATTAAACTGTGTCATTGCTTGCTTTTAGATTGAGTTGTTGTTTTGATTACTTTTTAAAATCCTAATGTACTTCCATGTTCATGTCAGAAGAAAATGATAGTATATGGGTTTGCTAGAGAAAGAAAGACAGGTGTTGAGCTTGCTCCTGTATTGTCCTTAGTTTAGAGAAGTACGGTGGGTCAGGCTGCATTGCAGCGTAAGCTAATATTGGCTCTACAAAAGTGGAAAAAGTGAGCTATTCGTCCTGTTGTGTAATTCACTTTATTGATTAAGTAGCCCAACAGACCATATCCAATTCAAGCAGCAAAGTGGACAGCTCATGTAACCTGCAGATAAAGATGACAGGTGGAGCTAGGGAAACAACAATCAGTGACAAAACAGGACAAAGGAGCATCAAAAACAACTAAGGGAAAAAGAAGATACTTTGAAATAAAAGTAAAAAAAAAAAAAAAAAACAAAAAAAAAACCAGGAAATAAAATAGATGCTTTCCTATTTTTTATTTTTTTTTTTTTTTTTTTTTTTTTTTTTTTTTTTTTTTTTTAACCTGTGTTCCCCTCAGGATAAAGAATACTCAGTGACTATACAGAATAAATGTTAATTTTCAAATGTGAATCAGTATAAATACAGGTGCTAGTTAATCTAAAGTTAACTTATTTCAGTAATTCTGTTGAAAACATAAAACTTATATAGCTTAATTACACTCACAGTGATATATACCCC
Source organism: Anableps anableps (assembly GCA_014839685.1). Classification (NCBI taxonomy): domain Eukaryota; kingdom Metazoa; phylum Chordata; class Actinopteri; order Cyprinodontiformes; family Anablepidae; genus Anableps; species Anableps anableps. The sequence goes on from CM026076.1 coordinate 23,645,634, forward strand.
AAATCATCACTGACTGAAAACTTCACGCTGGATTCACACTTCAACTTTGATTGTGCGTCTCCTCACTCTTCCTCCAGACCCTGGATTTTCAAATGTAATCCAAAATTTATTTTCATCTAAAAAGATGACTTAAGACCACTTTTTTCCCTTTAGCTCAGGTGAGACATTTTCTCATGAGCAAATAAATGTGACCACTGTGGCCCATGTGACACATATATTTGTGGTGAATCTTAAAGCACTAACTTTATCTCCAGTTCAAGTCTTATGACTCTCCCCCAATCTGTTGAATGTTTTTTTTTTTTTTTTTACAATCGTCTCAAGACTGCTGTTATCCTTGTTGTATGTGTTCCTTTTCTACTACACTGGTCCTTCCACTAAACTTTCCATTCTTATGCTTGAATACAGCCCTCTGAACTACCAGCTTCTTTTGCGATAACATTTTGTGGCTAGATTCTTGTGAAGCATATCAATGACTCTCTGCTTGACAATTGTCCAGTCAGCAGTCTCCCCCATGATTATAGAAAATATTTCTATATTAAAAATGTTTTTGTTATTGGTCTTATGAAATGTCCTCATTTTTTGAGAAACCAAACTTTAAGATTTTCAATAGCTGTAAGCCATAATTATCAAAATTAATGGTAATAAACATTTGAAATATATCACTCTTCATTAATAAATCTTGTATGAGCTTTGCTTCACTTTTGAATTACAGATATAAGTTTACTTTTTAATGATATTCTAATTTATTGAGATGCTGCTGGACCTAATACTACAAAAAAATCCCAATTTTAGATTAAGAGGCAGAATTGTGTTAACAACTATATATCTCATCTTCTTTTCAACCCATTTTTTTGTGCCAAGGATTTTATTTTTTTTTTGGAGGGGGTTGTTCTCTCAGGTTTTACTCATGCAGTCTTGTCTAAATTTGCTCTTTGCCATTTCTTGGACACAGACAGATAAGTTGGAAAGCAGCACTAGAACAGTACCTCTGCTGCAGGCAGTCGCTCCTGACTACACAGCGGCTGACGGGTGAAAAGCAATGATTCACATAAACGAACATGTGAATGAGTCATCAGCTTTTCAGATGACCACCTCAGAGGCTGTCTTGGCTGAAAAACATTTCACTTCATTCAGTGATGCTCTGCTCTTTCACTGTCCTCTTGTATCTCTGTCTGTCTCATACACACATAAATCTCTCACAATTCACTGAGCAGATTTGTCCTGCTGAGAGATGTGTAATGGAAAAGATAAATGGAGGATAAAGCTAAGGTGACAGGTCTGAGTTCATGTGTGTTTGTGTATTTGCATGTGTGTTTGTGCGAGCCCGCATGTGTGCGCCGCACAACAGACCAGCAAACCATCTGCTCATCTCCCCTTAATGAACAAAGCAAACAGCAGGAGTCAAGGCTGTCTCCAAATCTGGAGTCTCTTTATTGGTAAGCACACACACACACACACACACATACACACATCTCGGCATTGTTTAATCTGATTATCTTTGATTGAGAACAGGGGCAAAGCAACCTTTTTAAACCTCACTCCCACATCAGTGACAGAGAAGGTCTGAAACACAATTAGCAAGCTGTTACTGAGCTCTGCTTTGCAGTCACATCTGACCACAGGCAGCCAAATAGACCTAATGGGTGGGAACTAACCAATGGGAACTAATTTAACTGCATCTGCAGGATGATGGGGAAATGCAACACTGTTAGACAGCTGTTCGCCATATCTTTTCAAATGTACTTGGACGAAACATAAGCACTGGATCAAATGGCTGCAGGAGTGAGCACAGCCTGGCAACAGGGAACACACACTGATGTGAATAAAACCGGCAGCCAGTGAACTTACAGACAAAGCAGGCTCTCTGTAGAGGAAGCCTGGCCCTTGACGAGATATGACACTGTGCACATAAGGCCAGAGGACCATAAGAAAAAGTAATTAACCTGGACTTTTTGTAGTCATATCCTGCTTAAGACCCTAAGGACAATTAACACCGTTACCCTCTATGTCAGACAGCCAATCACATGACTTCAAGACATGAAACATTTCCTGTGCTGCTGGCTAAACAGATATAAATACATCATAATACACAAATGGCCGTCAACGACAACGTGGCTAAGGATGAAACATGATTACATCTGGGCTTCAGGGCATTGGAATACCCTGATATGGGTTAAATGATAATAGCAGAGTGGCATCATGAGTAAAATGAGCACTCAACAGGAGAATGATCTAGATACATGATCTGCCCTGATAAAATGCTTATGAACCCTACACTAAATTCCAGCTAGGAAAAGGGAACAGTTGTTAGAAGAGTGGGTTTTCAGCCTGGGGATAGAGATCTGCTAATTGAGACTGAAAGACAAAATGTCACATATATGAAGATTTCTGCTATAACCTCTGTGTGAGTATAATTAAATGTAATTGGCAGCAAATTATTACATTGAAAAAAATAGCATCTTAAAATAAATTTAACATATTTTCATAAAGACAGGATTTTTCACAGCTTTAAGTATGTTTATATGCTTATCTGTCTTTGTTTTTGTAAGAAATGGACCAGTATTTTGATTTTTGTGAATTTTCAATAACCTTGAGTGTGATGTTAATAAAAAGGAATTTAGAAAAGGATTTACAAGCTCTAACTGCTTTTATATAAATCAAAAGGTAACAATTATTCTTATTGCTGCTAAACTATCTACACTGATTATAAAGAGTCTTTTATTGTTCTTATGAATTTACACATAACATGATTTTGTGTCATAAAAGAAACACACTTTGAAACACCAAGTTAAATACAGACAGAACTTAGCTGCTGTAATGTGGAACATGATGTCGGATGAATGAGAAGTAAGTTCCTGTCTGCAAATGATGTTCACTGCATGCATCTGCAAGGAGAGTAGTGTGTGTGTGTGTGTGTGCGCGCGTGCTAATGGTATCTTTAAAAAATACAGTTAATTAGATTTTGATACCCAAAATTCAGAAACAATATGGTATAAATATCTTGTACATTTAATTGTAGTAGACTTGAGTGTTTATTGCACAAAATATTACACCTTTGTTGTGGTTCTGCTACTTCTAAAGCAGCGGTCTGCTGCTTAAAAGGGATGGTGCTAATAGCTTCTTAGTTGGACTGCACTATTGCTGTTTTTCTCAACAGGAATTAGTTCATCTGAACTTTCCTGTAAACAGCTGAAATGTGTAGTAACCTTCTTTTAGCCAGCTGACTAGCAGTTCACAGCAACGGGTTGGGGAGCGGAGGCCCTGCATTATCCTAAGCTCCATGCAGCCGGAAGACATCACTCTGTCACTTTCTCTATAAAAAATTAAAACGACTTTAAATGACTTGTGCACATATATCTTTGTAAGCAAGTATTAAAAAATTGTCCCCATTGAAACACATACTTATGTACGTACACTGTTCAGAAAAGACACAATACCTTTTCCTTTTCACTGTGTGCCTTTTGCTGTTTTGTCAGTTTGGATTATCAAAATTATTTAATTTTCCTAAATGCCAGAAAAATGAAAGAGAGAGAGAAAACGATCATCTGTTAGAACAATTATATGAAAGAATTTACACCATGTCTCATAAAGTAGACAGGTTCTTGTGCAACCCCAGAACAAAAACTGAGCACATTGTGAAGTTGCTGACTGAGGCTGGAATAAGCAACATCAAAAGCCAGATTACAGTCTGCTATGCACACAAGGGAAAAAGAGCTAAACTATTGTCAGTATGTCACTATTATCTTTAATGATCTGATGAAACTAAGGTGAAAGTGTTTGGCCATACTGACAATAGTTACATTTGGAGGGAAATGTGGGAAGCTTCCAAGCCTGAGAACAACATCCTAACTGTGAAGTAAGGAAGTAAGGAGATGACAACAGCTGAAGGGACTGGTGGTGTCATGAGGAAATTATATAATTGAGAAATATTAAAGCAACATCTCACAACATCAGCCAGGAAGTTAAAGCCTGGGCTCAAATGGGTCTTCTAAATGGACAACAACTATAAGCAAATTAGTTACAAAGTGGCTTAAAGATAACAAAGTCAGTTTTTTTGAGTAGCTACAAAAAGCCCTGATATCTGTCCCACAGAAAATTAGTGGGCAGAGCTGAAAAGGAGTGTGTGTGTGTGTGTGTGTGTGTGTGTGTGTGTGTGTGTGTGTGTGTGTGTGTGTGTGTGTGTGTGTGTGTGTGTGTGTTAGTCTGTCTGTGTGAGCAAGCAGCCTACAAAACTCAAAACCTGTTCTTTCAGGCTTGTGGGAGGATATTTACAATGTTCAAACCAGGTCCTAATGTTCAAGAAATTGTACCAAATGCTAAAGAAATGTATGTAAATATCAGACTCTACAGAAAGTGACAAAATGCATCTAAAAAGACCCCAATGCGTTTAAATATTCTAGCATTTAGCAAATAGAAATAATTCTGCCAATCTTAACTGATCTTTGAACATTTCACAGAACACTGTTCAAAAATAGAATGAGTGTGGCTTGAATTCAGACCTACCAAAACATGGTTGTCCATCATAACTGACAGGCCGAGTGATTAGCATCCATTCAGAAAGGAGCCAAGAGGCCAATAGTAACTCTGGTGGAGCTGCAGAGATTCACCTCTTGGTTGGAAAAATCTGTCAACAGGACAACTATTAGTTGTGCAGTTCACAGATTTGTCCTTTGTGCAAAAGTAGCAAGAAAAAAGCCATAGCAGAGACAAAGCCATAAGAACTCCAGTTTACAGTTTGGTGCAAGCCATAGGAGACACAATAAACATATGGAAGAAGATATGACAGTGAGACCAGAACTGAACTTTTTGTCCCACATAAAAACCACTTTGTGAGGTGGAAAGCTAACATAATGTGAACACACCAGCCTTCATCATCCACCATCATGTTGTGAGGATGCTTCAGCAGAGACAGAGAAGTTTTTCCATTTTACAAAGAAGGATGCGCTAAAGTTCCAGTAAAATACATTGCATAAAATGATAAAATGTGAAAGGGTTTAGTAGATATGAATACATTTACAACATGTTGTAGCATAACGACAAACAAGTGATTTGTCCAAGGTCTATCCTGCCTCATTCCCATCGACTGCTGGAGATATATACAGCTATAAATACTCTAAACCAGATCAGGCAGGTATTAAATGAACAGATGAAGAAATAAAACATTTGATCTGCTTCTTTACATGTTTAAAAAAAGCAGTAAATAAAACTGTTTTGAAATTATTTGATTGATAAGCATCATTCAAAGTTCCTGTTGTATACAGTTGAAAAGTCAAGTTGGTACAAACGAAGAATCACAAACATGGTACAGTAGCGCCGTCTACCGTTCAATTGCTTTAATTCAATCGAACTTTCGAAAGAAAACCATTTTTCCTTCCAGGGCTTCCGTAGCAGACTCCTTCCTCCTCTCTCCTTTTCCTTATTGTGGCAACATGGATCCTCGTAACAACTTTATTGCGGTGTTTAGGAGTTAATTTCGTGTTGTCTGGAAGTCAGCGACCTTTCTTCGGGTTCCTTCCCTCATTTGGACACCATGTTTACCACCACCGGCTCTCGAGGCCTGTGTAAGTGTCGCTCTTACTGAGTCCTGTCACCGCCTCTTAGTTTACAGCTAACTGGTGTTAGCATGCCGCTGTCATTCATTTACTCCAGGATGTTATCTGTCAGTTACAGATTTGTGTTTTTATCAAACTTCATACATCTTGCTTGTCCGAACAGCCTGTCGATTTAGAGAATGTGTTTTTGATTAAATTAATGTTAAATTAGTCGACCGTTTTATCGTAAACTCTGTTCTATCTGTGTGTTTTTCTCCAGACAAGGCTCCTCTGTGTAAAGGCCTCCTGTTGGTTCTCAATGGGCTGACTGTGATGCTGACCGTGTTGCCACAGTACCAGGACATGTTCGTGTACAGCCTGCAGGCTGTTGCACATCAGCACCAGGCATGTCTGACATCCAGAGGCCAGATCATGACCATGTTTTAAAGTGCTGTGTAAATACTGTAAAATTGTGGTCTTTTTTTTTTTTTTTTTTTAGGTTGTCCTGCCACAGAAATGTCATACTCAGTAACTAGAAAATAAGTGCATCACTGAAGTGCTTTAGTAAAATTAGCTGAGACAATCCAAAGGGCAGCTAAGGTTTGGATGTTTGAAGGAAGCCTTAAATCAGCCTTTACTTTGTATTTTGTATTTGTTGCAGTTCAAACATTCAGTCAGACTAAAATTATTTTAATGTTTACCTTGGATTTACAGAAATAAAACTTATCCCAGGACGGTGTGTAGAAGTTACAAGTATCAAATTTTCCCGCTTTTACTATATCCTTTAAATTATAAGTTTGGATAATAAACCAGCGTGATACTTTTCTGGCCATATTTATTGGCACCGCTGGTAAAATTCTGTAAAAGCAAAAAAAAAAAAAAAAAAAAAAAAAAAAAAATTAATTGCAGTAGCATATTCTTACCCTTTAAAACGTTCAGGGTTCAACTGTATATGAGAGTACATTTATTTAGTGGATAAAAAAAAAAATCCCATGTGGCACAATTATTGTTATCCCTAATAATCCCTGTAAAATAACAGTAGCTGAAGCATTCTTTTATTTTTTTTGGTTTTTATGTTGTTCAGACCTTCTAAGAACTTCTAATTGGTAATCAGTGATTTTCTGTTTCCATTACATGAGACAGAGCCCTTTTTTTTTTTTTGGCCAACAAGCCACTAGTCAGGACAAAGACTTCTAGACATCTTGCCACCTCAGACAGTGAGCAGGATAGTAAGGGAAGTTAAAAAAAAAAAGCTCCACAGTTGGAGAACTGCAGGAAAGAGTGGCAACTGAGCCTCACCAAATCTCCATGACAACCATTAGACACTATCAACATGCAAACTGATTGTTTAGTTGTGATGCTAGAAAAAAAAAGCATTTTCTATCCATCCATCACAAATCTAAAGGTGTTTATATGATCAGCTCTGCTGGGACTTTAACTGGAACTGTGTGTTTTAGTCATATGAGCCTCAGATTTAGCTTTTCACCAACAAACTCTCCAGGTGGGTCTGATGTGAAATAAAGGATGAGTGTCTGGAAAAGTACCTCCTGCCCCCTGTTAAACATGATGAAGGATCTGTGATGCTGTGGGCTTACTTATTTAGTAAGTGTATTACACCTGCACTTTTTGGTCAACCTTTTCTGCATTTCTATTTGGCTTAATAACTTCTTCCTTGTCAAAACATTAATTTAGTCACAGTAAACGGCTGTAAAACGCCAGAACAAAATCAGCCACAGGCTCCATAGAGTGGCGGTGGAGGGGGTAGTCCAAAGCCTTGGACCTGGAGAAAACGCAAATCAGGACAGCAAAATTAGGAGTAATTTTTTCTCCCCTAGATAAGCATCTGCTATTCCGTTTGGACCACATCATGACACCTGAGCGATGGTGGTAGGAGTTCATCCCATAATCAGGGGGTTGCCAGTTCGAATCCCCGCTTCATCTGTCTCAGTTGTTGTGTCTTTAGGCAGCTTCACCCATCTTGCCCACAGAGGGCCCTGTGGTGCCGGTGCATGGCAGCCTTACCTCTGTTAGACTGCAGCTGTGGCTACAATCCAGTAGCTTACCACCATCAGGGTGTGAATGGGTGCGTGAATGACTGAATGTAGTGTGAAGCACTTTAGGGTCCTCTGGACTTGATAAAGTGCTATACAAGCACAGACCATTTACCATTTTACTATTTCATTAAGTGTTCCAAAAAGATTTGAGAGCAAATCTTTGTCATTGTGAATTTGAAGTTCAACATATTCTGCAACTTTTAGGTTATGCATGGTTTCGAGGAAGGATTGTTGCTACATGCGTTCTCTTGTGTGCTGTAGGTTTGGAGGTTGTTGTGCGGGAGGCTGATCTGTCTGGATGTGAAGGACTCCTTCTGCAGCAGCCTGCTGATTTACAACTTTCGAATCTTTGAGAGGAGGTTTGGCACCAGGAAGTTTGCTGTAAGTATTAAAACTAAGCCTGAATATTGCCTGTAGTTGCAGTACTAGATCATTCACCGGGCACCAACTTGGTTCACTTAAAGATATTTATTTAAAATTGTTTATTGATTTCAAAGACAAATTGGGATAAAGCTGGACAAAGGAAGAGACACATTTGTTAATGCTGATCTTCAAAGCCACTGTCAAAGACAGACGTACCCAGTGTTGTGAAAGGTAATTTTTTTGTTGCTGTAAAATGCTTCAAAAAAAATTAATATCCAACAAAGATAAGCAGAATATATAGAAAATGCATTTTTTCCCCCCAAATAATGGGTGAAAAATTCTGCTCAGATCAACCTGGTCCTATGTGAGAAAGTAAATGCCCCTTAAACCTAGTAAGTGATTGTGCCACTGGCTGCCTTAGGGCAATTTCAGTAACTTGCAATAAATATTTTCCATCACTGTGGAGGACTTTTGCCCCACTTGCTTTATCAGAATATTTATTTTAGCTGCAGAGGAATGATTTCCAAGCATGAAAGGCCTGTTTTAGGGCATATCACATCATTCCAGTGTAAATCCAGGCTTTGAGCTGGCAACTCCAAAGCCCTTCTGTTTTTGTGAACCATTCAGAGGTGGACTTGCTGATATATTTTGGATCGTTGTGCTGCTGCATAACCCATGTGTTCTTGGGCTTAGGGTCAGCAAGCCTTAGGGTCGGCAAAGATTTGTTGTTATTTGAGATCTTGTCGTCACCTACTCCGTATTGTCAGATGGCTCATATTTAGAGGATTTAGGAGATCTGCAGTATTCAGACTTATGCTTGGTTAGTCAGAGTTAATTATATTCTCACATGGGGCCAGATTAGATGGCTTCTTTCATAAAAAAAATTATAATTTCAAAACTGTCTTTTGTATTAGCTCAGACTTTGTCTGATATTAAAATTTGTTTGGTGATCTGAAACATTCAAATGTTACAAAAAAGCAGAACATCTGTTAGGGGGAATTCACAGCACTAAACCTTTTTATTTATTTTTATTTATTTTTTACTTTGTGTAATGAAAAGCCACTGAAAAACCAGAACATTTTCATCATAATCATAAAGGAAGCATGTATGATCACCATTCAGTCTGTCTGTCAATAATTTGACTTTCAAAGGAAGAAAACATTGAAACTTCCACATGTTTGCCTATTTATGGATGTCTCTATTGTTTTTGTGCATGTGTGTTATTCTGATTATCATATATGGTTTTGATTGTACTTACAGTCCTTCCTGCTGGGCACATGGTTTCTCTCTGCCCTGGTGGACTTCCTTCTGGCCCAGGCATTCCAGTACCTGTTTCAGTATGAAGTGGAGGAACTCCCAGCAGGACTGTGAGTAGAAGGCTGATCTAGCACACATTTCTGGATGTAAAAATTACTTTATTGCTACTTTGACAAATTTTGAAGGTCTACAAATTTATTTTAAACATGTTCGTATTTAGTAAACTGTATATATTTTTAAAAATATTTGATAAAAATGTTAACATTTTATTAAATACGGGTAGAAAGTCCTTTCTTTTTCATCTAACAAATAACTAATAATAAATCCACTTCTATGACACTGAGTTCCTTGACAGACTGTGAAATTATTAAGCATTTGATAAAACTGATGTACTTGGTTCAAGAAGCTGAAGTCCTTTATAAATGATCTTGACTCTTTGATGTTTCCATCCACAGGCTCGCTCCAGTCTTCTCTCTGTTTGTGCCTTTCTACCAGTCAATCCCCAGAATGCCAGTCACTCAGGTCCTGGGCCACATCCACATCACCAACAAGACTCTGGTTTACATAGTGGGCCTGCAGGTGAGCCCACTGTACATACATCTTTGAATAATTGGCTTGCCCTGTGGTTGAGTTCTTGAAAACAAAAAGTTTCCAATCATCCAAACCATTTTTTTAAATAATGTTTCTCTTTGAAATATTCTTTTTTGCAGCTGTTGACTTCAAGCCCCTTCATGTGGCTCCTTGCACTCAGTGGACTGGTTAGTAACAACCATTGCTGTTCGTTACCATGTCTTTAAAATGAGACAAAGGGATTATGAAGCAGTTTCTCAGATGTATATCTGAAGTGTTTTAGGAATTATTGACTCTCTTTCAGGATAAATAAGCTGGAAGGACTCAGAATTCTACACATTTTTGTCATCTTTAAATCTCAAAAATTTAACAATAGTTTGAGTAAACAGTGAGTTACTTTTGCATCAGCAGGTTATTAAGCCAGATGATCTTCCATGTTGCAATAGCTTTCAGTCGGTGTGCAACATTGCATTGCAAAACAGACATTATCTAATTTTGCAACAAAGACTGTGCAATGCTTACTTTGTTTTTTATGCTCTCTTAGCCCAAGAAAGCGTTATTACATTTCTGAGACAGTTGTATTTACATATATAAGGCTTCAAGTATTAATAATTCATTTGTGTGTTTTTCAGCTCTCAGGAGGATTGTATCACTCCAATGCTCTCTGGTTGCAGAAGATACTCTTTGTCCCTGCCTGGGTGTCTTGTGCTGGAAAGTATGTTCTGGAGCCGCTCTTCTCCAGTGAGTCAATTCGCTCATTTTTAGGATATAAAACAATTCCGAAAGAGTTTTGTTACAAGAAGTGTTTTAAAACCAGAAAATCACAGAGTAACCAATGGTAACAGATTAGTAGGTCAAGACCTCTTTTTTTTGTTTTACTTTAATTTATAGTTACTTCATTTTCAAGAGACCTGTTTCAAAACCAAACTAGAAGGTAACAATATTGTCAAAACAGAAAATAATCAATACATTGCTTTTAGCAAATGATCTGAAAATGTGTTAGCCCTAATACACAGCCTTGTGGGGCACCTTTTGAACGCAGTGCTTATGTTTAGAAAGATAATTTGATAAATAGCAGATGGCTCAGTCTAAAAGGCCTATCGAAGGACTCTGGCACATGCAAGATGTCAAGAAAGAGATTACATTGGGTAACATTAATGAGTTTGAGTCCAACATCAGTAAATAACTGAAAAATATGGGAATATGATGCAAGGCGGTTTAAAGATACCCAGTGTGAAACATGTTGGTGGTGATATTATTTGGGCCTATTTTATTGCATCTAAGATCAGCTGCTACCTGATAATTGATGAAATGTTGACTTCTCAGCTATATCAGTGCATTCTAAAGCAAAATGGGGCCAAAACTTTTACTGTGGTGGGAATCAAAATTTGCATTGATGTTTGGCTTATTTAATTATTAATAATTATGATTGATAATTTATTATTAATGACATTTTTAATAAAGTTAAAGTTTCTTTAGTTGAATCAGGGCACCATCCATAAGTCAAACTTGTCAGTCTCTCAAGAAGGAATGAATTCAGAACTACCGGCAGAAGAAACTTTTCTGTCCCATATTTGAGGACGTTAAGGGGAGTACTGGTGCTTATTTTTTTCCACCTTAAAGCACTGCTCTTACTGGATAACCTTACACCCTGATTGCTGCCATTTTTGGACATCTGGTTATAGGACGCCAGATTCAAAGACTGGCCAGTAATTGATAACAGCCGAGATTTACCCCTAACTGAGGTTCAAGAGGTTGCCGCTACAGTTGCAGTTCGAAGTCGTATTGGTATTAAAAAATATTGTGATGGTTTTAAAAAGGTGTTAAATTCACCTTAGGAATTTCTTTATATACCCTGGACTGTGCGTTCATCTCGGTTGCTTGGGTCAAAGAGGTGTCCAGAGGTCTGGCAAATCGATGAAACGAAAAAAAAAACCTCGTTATAGTTCTCGGCAGAACCAGCGGTACCGTTGGTTGAAGGAATTTTGCACAAGAGAACTAACCTTAAACCTTAGAGCTGAATACGCAGATAGCTTCTTTAAAGTTCTCCAGTTAATACTTTGAAGGTTTTAAAAGTCCTCTTTCCTGGCCAGCAGGTTAGAAGAAAAATGTGGACCACGATGCATTTGTGTCTCAGTTGGAAGCTGACTCCAAAAAACACTCTTCTCTGTCAAGGTCTGGGTTTTATAGGGGGTCAGTTTCTTATCAGTGACATCTCCAGTGCAAGGAATGCTGGGAGATGCAGTTCACATAGTCCTTGGGGGGGGGGAAATGGAGTCCAACAACTGCATTGTACAGTTACATGAGTTTTTATTCGTCCCAGATGCAGTTAAGAAATAAAATGTCATATGCTTATTAAGGTTCTGATATTTTGTCATATTTCTGAATAAACACAAAGATTATTTCAATTTATAAACAAAAAAAAGTTTTTGCAAGTTTTCAAAGTTACTGGAGCAAAAGCACCGTGTAAAAATATAAACAAAACAGTTCTGTGTTTCATTCTCGCAATCTTCCCACTACTGTGCATAACAAGGTGCATGTGTTTATATTAATGTTGCTCACATCTGTGGTTGTCAAGGTTCCCAGCCCAGTGATGAGACACCTCTGGGGATGGGGGCTACTCTGGACATCCAGAGGCAGCAGAGAATGGATCTGCTCGACCAGCAGCTGCTACTGGCCCAGTACAATGAGGCCCGGAGGAACGTCAGGCATCAGCCACAGGTAGACTCACACACCAGGGGGTCCACAGATCCAGACACACAAGGCTTTGTCTTTATGTTTATCATATAAATTCTGTTGCTATAAAACTCTACAGTTGTTTCTGTTTTCTTAATCCTGAAAAGCCCCTTGTATATGCTTTAATAATAGGGTTATAAAAACATTTAAATTAATAGATTTGTAACTTATAGCAGACTTTATGCACTAAAATGTATGTAATCTTTTCCTTTCTGTGTGTCTGTAGGCTGGGTTGTTGCAGTGGACCAGGTTATTCCCCTCTCTGAGACACAGAGGACAGAACAGGCCCCCAGTGCAACCCCACCCTGAGGCTCAAACACACCAGTCCACACAGCCACCATTACTGGAAAACTCTCCTGTTGCAGAGGAACAGGTAGCATAGAAAAACCTGATGTCCTGTCTGATCTGTGTCAAAATTACTGCAGTTCTTATGTGTTCTGCTCTGATTGCATAATTCTCCACAGGTTGCACGGTTAGTGGAAATGGGCTTTTCCAGAATCGATGCCCTCGAGGCCCTCAGAGCTTCAAATAACGACATTAATATGGCGACTAACTTCCTCCTGCAGCACTGAGGTGAAAGATCTGGGGGCAAAAGAAGAGAAATAAAGACAGCAAATGAAAGCAGCACAGCAAAATAAATGGAAAACAGAGAAAAACTGTTGCACAGAACCAAAGTCTGGGAATGCTGGAGAATTGGAGAGAAGTCAAAAGAATATTTTTGAGCTAAATTGTAGGCTGTGCCTCTGCTCCCTGAAGTAGGGTTGAGCAAAGGTTACCTGAACTGAGGCTGATTGTAGCCTGGTTCGTGGAGAAATGGGAAGCACAAGGTGAAAAGCGATATTGCTCTCTTACAGTCATTATAGTGTAAAACTGAGGGTTTAACATAAGGCAGACATATTTGAGCTCTAACTCCAATGAAGAGCCTGTCAACAATATTAGACATGGAAAACGGTGTTAGCTCTCTACAAACAATTATTTAGAAAATACCAGCCTTCAGTCCAGTCCAGTTAATTAGCTCTCCTAAACAAACTGGCACTGAATATCCCAAACCTGAAACAGACCCTTCATATGGACACCATGATAAAGCTGTGTATGATACATTTTTATTGATCCTGATGTTACATAGTACTGCTTTTTGAAATGGCTACTATGTGAGTAAAAATTTAGATTCGCTCCTTATGCTAATTTGAATTTATGAAGAAACATACCTATTTTTAAAACAATGCATCAGGATCTTTATGTGACTTCACTTTCATGCTGGAATTGATGATGACTGGCACCTTTGGCCAGTCATTGTAAGGCAGAAATTAAAAGGGATCTGAATGATCTGGGCATTATGACCCATTTCACCATGATTTTACCCCCACAGGTGTTTGTTGGCAGGGCTTCATAGATGTAGGAGAGCTGAGCGTTTTCTGATTTAGAAGTTTGAAGCAGTTAACCTGACTGACCGTAACTTACTGAGCCACACTTCTTTGGAGCTGACTGGTTTGGCTCAGTTGATCTCTGCTGTCGCGATGCTGGTTAGACAGGCTCTCTCTGATCTCTGAGAGAGATCCTTGTGTCCGTAACATCGTATCAGGTAGCACATGCATAGATGCAGAGCAGCCCGTTCAGCTTTATTTATTTTGTCTTAACATGAGTTTTTCTTCTGTTGGCGCTCTGGTTTGAATCGTCAGTCTTAAAGGTCTGTTGGTATTTATTATGCAATACCATACCAAGAAATTTATGGAAACTTTGCACTGCATAGTACCTGCTCTGTGTATTTGAACATAGATGCAAAATATGTTATATTGCAGCCACTGTGTGTTGATGTCAAAGACAGATGCTAATTTTATATTTTGTGCATAATGTTGATTATATATGACCACTGAACTGAGTCACTGGTGTGTATTTCGTTTTGAGAGCGATACTGTAATAAATGGCAGTGATGAGGAATTTGTTGCATGGGCAACGTTCTGTTGTGCTGTAATGATTCAAATTTGATCTGTGAAATAAAAAACAAAACCGTTATGATTTTTTTTTTGTTTATTGATCTTGTTTTTCCTCTCTTTTTCAGTCTTTTTTTTCTACATAATTTTGCATTGCTTATATGAATGAGAATTTAGACATTTTCAACCATAAAATTAAAGCTGCACCGCCACAATCTAGAAAATCTGATGTTTTTGTGAGCAGTGAAGGCACCATATTTTAGCTAACCAGTACCGCTAACACTTTGTTAAAAGTTACAGAGTGAAGACTCAGTGTTCTGTGTCAGTATGTTGTTTACAATGAAGTCAAGGAATCACAAAAGGTGTAAGAAGCTTTTTAAAAGGAATATATTTTTGAAGGAAGACTCTTATTGCAGCAAAGTTGCCTCGTTTTCTCCTTTACGCTATCAGCCTCTGTTATTAAACACGCTGGATTCTGGAAATGTCATCCTATCAGAAATGTCGACGTTTAGGTAAGTTTCTTGCACTAAGGCAGTCGGTCAGTGCATGTTTATGTATCATTGACAACCGCTATTAAGGAAAAAACAAGTTTTTATTTATTTTTTTAAAGCACAAAATATTAAATTGAAATAAAAGTGGTGTTAGAGATGGGGTTTGGTTTGATTATTCTTTTCATATTTATAATATACTAAAAACGACTATATTCCTAGACAGACTTGCGATAAATATACAGGTACTATAGGTGGTGCTCTCTGTTCTTTAAATGTATTCTTACGGTTTTTCTTGTTTGTTTGTTTTTTGGCCACAAAACAAATATAGATGAGCCAATTAAAGAAGGATTGACCATTTCTGAAAAAACAAGTTTCTCATGTATGAGTAGTGATGTCACAGGGTGAAGCACTTCTTTGCTGGCGCAAGTTGAGGTGTGGAGGGCGGCAAAACATGACAAAAGAGGCCAAGAATGAAGATAAGATCAAACCAAATTTAAGCCTTTGCTTGATCATTAAAAAGAGAAAACGCATTTAGGTTTTAAAGCGTAAATTAAATAACCACGTATTTTTTTTTTGTTTTGCAGTACTGATTAGAGATGAGGAAAATCCAATTCTCAAAGCATGCACCAAAATTTCCTCACGCATAGTTAATAACGCTAATTTCTAATATGCTAAACTCTGTTTTTTTTTTTTGTTTTTTTTTTTTTTTTTTTTGCCTACGAAGCTGACTGTAATGTTTTAGTAATGTTTTTCTGCGCCTACCCGGTTTACTCTCAGACAGTGCGAAAAGTACAAAATAATTGCTGTAAATGTGGAGAGGGTTCCAGTAGCAAGGATGTCTACGTAATTTAGAACAACAGACATATTCATGACTATGTTATTAATATGGAATTTAGGTTATTTAAAGGGAAATTAATGTCAAAAGAATTTGTGATGGTAATCACTTGAGGTTGTCTACAATAGCTACTATTATTATTTACTAGCTCACGATTTTGTCATGCAACATTGCCACAATATTGCTCCTGAATTGTGACAGTCATTGTGTGTCGTATTTAATACCCTCCTCTTCTTCTTCTGACTATTGGTAACCATTATGTTAAGGTGTCTTTTTTCTTTCTCCCTGCTCATGAAAATACCAACAAAATCTAATATAA
Organism: Anableps anableps; assembly: GCA_014839685.1. Classification (NCBI taxonomy): domain Eukaryota; kingdom Metazoa; phylum Chordata; class Actinopteri; order Cyprinodontiformes; family Anablepidae; genus Anableps; species Anableps anableps. The sequence continues at coordinate 23,661,721 of CM026076.1, forward strand.
TTTATGGTCTGACTGGCTAAACCAGGGTCGGGATTGTTTTATCCCCCCCCCCACCACCACCACCACCATTATTGGGCCTCATTTTTGTAATTAAAACTATTGAACACCCAGACACTGAAACCTTTTTCGTTTACAGCAAAAACATTTAAAGATGAGCATCTGAAAAAAAGTCTCTCTACTGTGATTGATGATGTGGCTTTGGACATCAAACAAATGATTAAATCAGTTCAATAGCATGTCAGTCTGAACCTCAATTACAGGTTTGTGTCGGAAAATTTGGCTGACAAAGTTCAGTCTAGTAAAGCTGATTTTCCAGTTGCTGCGTTAACGTAGCAACCAAATGAATGTTTTTACCTCAATAAAAAACAAACAAAAAAACAAAAAAAAAAAAAAAAAAAAAACAACAACAACCCTAAACTAATATTTATTGTTGTGGTTCTGTTTTTTTCCTTTTATAAATCATTAAGTTTTTTGTTACGTATGGGATTTCTAAACTAAAACGGCCATATTACTATTATTATTATTTATTTATTTTTTATCTCTGATATCGTGAGTCTCCATCTCCTGGGGGGTCATTTAAGTGTTGCCGTACTACTTTTAAACACACGATGGCACTCGTTTGCTGTCTTATGCTGCACTGATTTTATTTGGCACCTGAAAATAAAAACTTTTTTTTTTTTTTTTTTTTTTTTTTTTATAAAGCTGAGAAAAAAGACCTTTGCAACATGCGTCTTAAAATGCGGCTATAAAAATAAGCCTCTTAAATAAGTCCATATTTCCCTATTGAACCTTTTAACTCTCGGCACTGTGATATTTGAGTGATTTTTGAGTCAAACTGGATTTGATAGAAAATTGAGCATCAAATTTGGGTTTTAATTGTAAAAAATCAGCTCAGTAATACAAATTAAACAGCAGTAATTTAACAGTGAGGTGCTCTGTAATGAATTTGTGAAATCGTGACTGAATATATAAAAAAAATCGTGCCTAGGATATGTCAAGATCTGTTTTGTCACTAGGTGGCGACAAGGAGGTGGATCTGTGGCAGCGTTGCTGCCTTGCATTGCCCTGCCACACCCACCAGCTCACAGACAGCTCCAGCAGACAGACATGCTTTAGGGTGGATACATTTCAACACAGAAAATTTAATCACATAATCACATCTGAGTTTTAAAACCATATGGTACCACTAATATTTTCTGAAAGCATAAGGGGCAAATCATTTTTTCTTTTCAAAAAGAGCTCAGAATGGTAGAGCTTAGTTGATGACATTAATGTATGCTGGGCTGAACTACAGCTTAAACCAAAGTGATAATGTAGCTGTCTGTGTAGCTGCTTTTCACCTTTTGCACAATGATCGTCCTTTTTTAGACCATTTCTTTACAATTCAACATAATCTTACTTTCTATATCAATCATTATCATAACTCTTTCATCAGTAAATGAGTCCTAGGGCAGTTTGTTTTTTACTCAAGAGTCACTTATATTCCAAAGCAGAGAAAAGGATGTGGGCAAAATCTTCTTTAAATTCAAATCAAACATTTTTTTTGACCCCAAATCTTGCTGCAAATCCCAGTATTTCACAGGGAACTTGAGCAGCAAATGATGTGATGATGATGATGATGATGTGTGGTGTTCAAGAGCATCTCCCCCTTGTCTGGCAGGAAAGCCATTATCATTTATTGTACACCCAGCTAAAGCCTTGGAAAACATCAGCACTTTTTGGGCATTATTTGTCATTCCAGGTTATTCGCCTGTGACTCTATTAGCCAAGGCCTACTGTACTGTACATCATGATTTACCACTGCTCTAAAGAAAAAGAGTCTCTGTGTAGGTCAGTGCAGGAAAACATGAGAAAGGGGTTTCACTGTTTAGTTGGATTTAACTTGTTTTATGGTCAATTATTTGTTGCATAGAGTTGAAACCAGATATTTACATACACTGAATAAAAAGACACATACACTTTTTTTTTTCTCACTATCTGAAGCTGAATTAGACCTAACTTCTCTAGTTTTAGGTCAGTTAGAACTACCAAAATTATTTCTGTTTGCTAAATACCAGAAAACTTACTTTTCTTCAAATTCAGAAGTTTACATACATTTGGTCAATATCAGAGATAATCATCTTCAAACCTGTTGGGTTTCCTTCCACAAGCTTCTCACAATAGTTTGCTGAAGTTCTGGCCCATTCCTCCTGGCAGAACTGGTGGAACTTAGTCAGGTTTGTAGGACACCTCACTCCCACTCATCTTTTCAGATCTACCCACAACTTCTCCATTGGATTGAGACCAGGGCTTTGTGAGGGCCACACCAAAACACTTACTTTGTTGTCCTTAAGCCACTTTATAACCAGTCTGGCTGTATGCTGAGGGTCATTGTCCATCTGGAAGACCAACCTGCACCCAAGCTTTAACTTCCTAGCTGATGTCAACAGATGTGGCTTCAGTATTTCAGCATAATGTTCTTTCCTCATGGTGCCATCTATTTTATGAAGTGCACCAGTTCCTTCTGCAGCAAAACAGCCCCATCACATGATGCTGCCACCCCCATACTTCATAGTTAGGATGGTACAAGCGTCACCATTTTGCCTCCAAATGTATTGATGGTCATTATGGCCAAACAGTTCCACTTTAGTTTCATTAGATCATAGGACACGTGTCTAGAAGTGAAGCTCTTTGTCCCTGTGTGTATTTACAAACTGCAATCTGGCTCTTTATGTTTCTTTTAAAGCAAAGGCTTCTTCCTCGCTGAGTGGCCTTCTAGCCCATATTGGTACAGGACATGTTTGACTGTGGATAATGACACTGTCTTACCAGCTTCAGCAGCATCTTCACAAGGTCTTTGGTTTTTGTTCTGGGGTTCATCTGCACATTTTGGACCAAAATATGTTCATCTTTAGAACACAGAACCTGTCTCCTTTCTGAGCGGTTTAATGGTTGCACATTCCCATCCAGTCAAAACTTGTGTATAATTGTTTGAACAGATGAATGCAACACCTTCAAGCATCTGGAAATTGTTCCAAAGGATGAACTAGACTGATGCAGCTCCACAATTCTCTTTGTGTCAAACAAGTAAGCAGTATGTTCAAGGTTTGGCCTTAAAATACATCCAACGGTGTGCCTCCAATTAACTCAAATGTGTCAGTTAACCTGTCTGAGGTTTCCAAAGCCATGACATCACCATCTGGGCTTTCCTTTTGATTTTTGAACAGATAGTAATCATTCAGTATGTAAATTTCTGAATTTGAAGAAAATTACAAATAAATCTCTAAAAAATGTTCTTGCTAATCTTTCTGACATTTAACAAATAGGAATATTGTTTGATAATTTCAACTGACCTAAAACAAGAATGTTTGGTCTGATTTAACTGCAGACAGTGAGAAAGAATGTGTGTGTCTTATTGGTCAGTGTATGTAAACTTCTGGTTTTAACTGCATGTGAATGACTTGTTGCTCAAAGTGATAGAAGCACTAATAATCTGTTGCTTTATGACTTTTTATACATTGCGGAAATTTGCTGGACTTTGCAGCTGGGTTTGGCTTACCTGAAAACCTTAACCAGATACCAGGGGGGACTCAGGAAGTTGAAACAAGGCTGCTTTTTGATGTAGTTCAATGTGAAGCAGAAAAGACAAACAGTAAGGTATAACCAATATGTTCTATAGATTCGGTAAGCATGTGGAGGGAGGTGCTGTTATCCATTCCAAAGCTGGACCTTTTGACTTGATCTCCATCGTGAAACATGGTCTTGGTAGAATCATGCTCTGGGGATACTTTTGTTCAGCAGGGACAGATAAGCTGGTCAAAGTTGATGTGAAGAAGGATTGAGTTAAATTTAGGGCAATACTGGCAGAAAACCTGTAAGGGGCTACGTGAGACTGGAGCAGAGGTTCACCTTACAGCAGAACACATACTCTAAACACAACCAGAGCTAGAATTGAATGGTTTGGCTGAACCATAATTATGTGTTATGATCTGAACCCAATTCCAATCAAGAATCTAGCAAAGCATGATAATTGATGCATACATATACTCTCCAACCAATCTGAATGAGCTTGAACTATTTTGCTAAAAAGAAAACTTTCAGGCTCCTGATGTGCAAAGCTGGTAGAAAAATATCCCAAAAGACCTGCAGCTGTAATTGCATTGGAAAGTGATTCAACAACAAGACAGATTTAATATCTCTTTCATACAGAGATCCAAATCCAGATCTATGCTTGAGTATTTGGAGACAGACCATGGACTGGTTGGGGTGTTTGAGCCTGGGGTCCCTAGCCTTAAAAGCTGCACATCTCCTCGGTCTCAGTGGAGCTCTTCTCTCCCACTTGTCTCAGTTTTGTGCAGAAAAAAAATAGACAAGTACACTGCTCACACATTCATGCATGGACATTTTAACAATAATTTTATTTTTGGGTTATGTCATTCCTGTCATGATTCGTGTCATGAGAGAAAAAAGTGATAAATTAAAGCAATGCAAAGAATCCACTACAATTATCCTTACTATCATACACTTCATATAAAGCATTGCACTCATTTAGTTTGGCATGTTTCTTTAAATTAGCATCTGTTATGCAAGAAAAACAGTTTTCTTAAAATTCTTGTGACTGGATTGTTTACTGATGCATGGCTGCTGGTGAGCATGTCTCGCTTCATACACTCCGAGGTCATCACCAGCTCCAGCGCTGCCTTCGCCATATTCCTCTCACCAGCTCTGTTGCCATGGTGAGTGCATGTGGTTTTGTGTGGTTGCCATGGGGACCTTGTATTACAGCCTGCCGCCTGCTCTCATCATGTTTCTGCACGATCATTTGTATGCCTGCTGTACGCCGATGCTTAAGAAACATCAGCGAACCACCCTCCGGGATTGCCATTCTGTGGAAACATGCCTCGTTATTCCTGTCACTTTTTCAGGGGATGGAAAAATACCAAAACAGCTGAATGTCTCTCTCTCACTGTGACTTTGCATGATTTATTTTTATTTCTTTTGCACTGAAGAGAAAAAAAACACATCAAATGAATGTGTGTCATTTGCAGCAATAATGTTCTTATTCTGTTTCTGAGCACAGAGTTCACAGACTGGAAAGCAGGGATGCCAGATGCCTCCCACTGATACTCGGAATAATATGCAAGCTTGTGCACTTTGAGATAATGGCACCATGTGTTTGCTTGATTCACTTTAACAATTGCTCTAACAGCTGCAGACAAAGTCTTTCATACTATGTGTTGTGCACTGCAAAATTTGTAAATGCATTTGCACGTGGGAACGCTGGATCAGCTTCTGAGGCCACAGAGCAGACAGCTGCCAGTGTTTTCTATCAGTCATTTTTACATGCAACTTCTTATTTAATGGAGCGCAGCATTGTACCTGCCTTCAGGCCAGAAAGAGCTCTGGCATTTCATTTCCATTGTGTGCAGGCTCCTGTATGCCACTTGTGATCTGTTTAGTCTGAGCTTGCTCATGTCACATCAAAAGGAAAGCAATTTTCTTTAATCATTAGGGTCTGGCTGAGTTCACTGCAGGATTTGTAGGTTTGCAAACCCTGTTTCATGGATATGCTATAGGGTGATGTCACAGAAAATCTGCTTGTGGACATACCTGAAACTAACTTCAAGAAACCTTTAATTTCACTAAATGTTCCATTGGTCTCTGAACAACAAATGCAAAACTGGTGTTTGTTGTATTTTTTCTACTATTACATTTTTAAAATTAAAAATAGCTTAGTATTTTGATACAAGACAGTAAGGTCAGATTCCATTAGCTCCTTGATTTTTTTTTGCAGCTTTTAGGTTATGGTTTACAGCTAACAAACACAAGAAAATTTGTATATTACATAAGACCAATGAAAAGGGATTTTTAATATGAAATATTAGTCTTATGAGCAGTACATCCAAGTATTTTCAGTTTATGCTCGCAATGCTTGGTTGGCAAAAAAAAAAAAAAAAAAAAAAAAAATGAAATTAGCATCTCCACAAAGCTTGTCAGCAGAGGAAAGCATGAATTGCATGAATTGACCATGAGCAACAACCCAGTGGTTTTTCCTCCTCAGCCCAGGTGAGATGTTTGAAATACTCTTTCTGTTTCAGGAGTGACTTAACTCAAGGTACAGTTGCAGCCCACATCCTGGATACATCTGTGTCTGGTGACCTTTTGTGGATTACTCTCCCTGTGGAGAGTAGCAGTGATTCTATTATTGGTCATATGTCATATTAAAAAAAAAAAAAACTTTGAACATGACATGAATTTAAGGTTTTCATTTGCCATAAGCCATACTAATCAAAATTAACAATGAAAAAAACTTCAGCTATATTACTCTGTGTGTTATAAATCCACATTGAATCCATAAAGCTGAAATCATTTTGTTTTCTGACATATACCCGTTTTTGTGATTTAATTGGTAGGAAAAATATAATTTTCCAACTTTACAGGCAACATTGTCTATTAGTTTCACTTGTTGAACTGAATTACTAATACAAACCAAATGTTCTATGATTTTCTACTTTATTGGGATACAACAGTGGAAAAACACTCTATAAAACCAACCTAAATGCTGACTGGAGCTAGTGCTCTTTTCCTCTGCTTTCCTTGACCCTGCATAAGACTCAATGCTCTCAGGAATCCCTCTGCATCCTCTGACCTTTAATAAGGCTCCCTTCTTCTGTAATTGTACACACACAAGGTATGGCATGATCGTCTGCTTGGTGGGCGGGGGGACGTTTATTTTTAAGCATCTGTATACCAGCTTGTGCCTATAACTGTAATAAACACAGAGTGCACATTGAGACCCCTAGTTAAGGTGAAGGTGTTAAGCTGATGAAAGTTTAGTCTTCCAAATCTCCCTTATGTGAACACTCACAAACGCTCCAACAGATCCTTTACATCCGATCTAAAACCAGCTTCCCTGAACACTTCCGACATTGTCCTGACTGTGGAAGCCTCCAGCTGCTGGTGCATTTATCATGGAGGCTTTGAGCTGATCCTGGCTGTCTTTCTGCACCACTGACAAACGGCAAACAGACTTTTCCTTGACTCAACAGCTATTAGGGAGGAGTTTTAGCAGACTGCTGTTTTTCCTACTCTCCCCCATGCTCTTAGCCTGCTTGCTTTCAGACCTGGTCTAGTTTTAAGCTCTATCAGTATTTCGAAGTAGTGAACACTGACACATTCTGTTCATGTTATTTAAGAAAACAGATTCACAAATTTTGCTTTAAAATCCCATGGGTGAAAAACTGGGTCCAAAATAAGGAAACATATTTAATCTGGTAATTTAAAAAAAAACACCTTAAAATCAAATTAATTTGATTTTGCACCGTCTCCACTCTTCGGAAAGGCTGATACAAAACAAAATTACTAAAAAGAAGCAACTAATATTTCACTAAGGCCAATAATGATACAGAAAATCACAGTAAAGTTGTATGGAGAGTGAAGAGTGCCAAATTACAGTAAATAAATAACTTATGAAATAATTATTTGAATTCAATTCACTTCAGTTCACTTTAGTTTATTTATATAGTGCCAATTCACAACAAATGTTGTCTCGAGGTACTTTATGAGAGAAAAAACAATCAGTTCAATCATACATACATTTCAGTTGAGCTTAGTTATCAAACAGTACAGTAAGCTCAATTAATTATTCAAAATAGTTCGAAAAGTTTCGAAGGAAACCCAGTAGATTGCTTCGAGTCATTGACTCGATGCAAAAATGTATCATTAACGAAATGTGTCATCAATTTATTAAAGCTGAAAATAAATACAGAAATAATTTATTAAATGTAGAATTAATTATACGTGTCTCAATTAAATGTTCTTATTTCGTTTTAAAAACTAGATATAATTATTTCATGATTTAATCAATTATTTCATGTTCCTGTGCTGTATGGAGAGTGAAGACTGCCAAGTTAAAATAAATGAATAACTTATAAAATATAAAAGTTGAACATATATAGACCCATTCAATAAATGATATGACTGAAATGTTCGTTTATGTCAGTAACTCAATTCACCCAGTGAACCACATTATATAGATTAATTACAGACAGAGTTATGTTTTCAAGCCTTCAATTCTGTTCATTATGATGGTTTTACAGCTAATGAAAACGCAACATTTAAGATTAGAATGGTCCTTCATACCCATAAAAAAGCATTTTTAAGTAAGAAATGTGGGCTTAATGAGAAGTATGTTTAAAAAATGCCTAAAAGTTATTTTTAAAATGTACCTTTAGTCTGAGAATCCTCTTCATGACCTATATTCCAATTGTTTAAATAAGTGCAAGAAAAAATAAAGGTAGACAAGTTAATACATTTCATGTTTATAATTAAATTTCCCAAATAAGAAACAGTCAACTTCATATTAAATAAAGAACATGCAATCGTCTTTACAATTGTTTGAACAACTTATCATTATCTTCTTGTTATTTTACAGTTATGTTCCTTTGACCTTATATTTTACAGACATAGTTTGGTTTCGGAGTTTTAGCTTTACTGCAAAACACCCACCTTGCATCTGTGCAAAAGGGCACAGAAAGTATATATAAGCAGACCATTTCCTTTGTTAGCTAGAAGTCTGATGACCTACACTCTGTAACTCATGGTACTTCTCCTTGATTAAGTAAAAATCCTTGAAACGAACATTTGTGAGCATCTGACTCTGATTTGATTCTGTCTTGAATGGTTCATTATTACACATTTTCCTAACAAATCCTCTTTTTATAAGTTCGTTGAGTGTTGAGGGACTGTTAATTTGTATTTACAGATTATGTTGTTTTCCTCAAAAGCCCTCTGATACACTGTAGAATTCATGGTGTTTTTTTTATCATGATGACCTGGCCAGGTCCTTCTGCAGCAAAACTTCCCCAAACCATGACACTTTCACCACCATGCTAAACAGTTGGCATGTGTTTCACTTCGTGGAATGCCGCATTAATTTATGCCAAGCATGCCTCTGTTTCAACTCATCTGTCCAAAGAACATTATTGCAGAAGTCCTTTGTCTATTTTCTCTCTAGAAAACTTAAAATTGGCTTTATGTTTTGTTTTGGTTTTTTTTTTAAACAACAGAGATTTTAGATTCCAAAGACAAACATTTTACACCCCACATCAGCTCATCAACTGGTTAGCTCTTCTTTCTGAAGGCCTCAAACATCTCTTTTGAGCTCACTATGGGGTTAAATTTCATTTCAAAAGTCAGGTGCACACAAAGGTTTGAACACATAGCTCATAAAAAGTATCACTTGATGTGATATGTGTGTGATTTCAATCATTTTAAGTTTGAATGCATGTGGGGGTGTCCTAATTTATTTCTCATCAGAAATTAATAAAAAGTTTTGCACATATTGATTTTTTGTTTATTTATATTACTTGAATTTCTCAGTACTAGGAAATTTGCTCTTAAATATGTATTTGTCCAAATAAAAATACACAAGCTTTTACAAGGTGTACAAATGTCATGTCACCGAGACCTTTTCTCTTAGCCACCCTTCAAATTGAGAAAAACAAGAGAACATGCCATTCATATAAGGCAGATGTGTGTTAGTCTTCATAAATCAGAAAATTACTACACGAAAAAAGCCTGAACGTGTTCATATCTATAGTAAATATCTACAGCTGAAAGTATGAGAAACAAGGCTGGTTTATCTTGCCATCGTTCATAGTTAGCAGGTCAGGGAGGTTAAAAATTGCTTGGTTGGAAGTTGGTCACGTTTGGGAATTTTTTTTCTGTTTAAAATCATCTGATCTTTATATATACCTCATACTATTTTATGTAACAATAAATGTTGCACTATATAGTTCTGATGCATTTCCTAATATGGTCTTATTTGTCCTCAGTTTATAACATGTTAAGCTTTAGAATATGTGCTAAAGAGATTAGCCACTGGTCTTTATCTTCATTCATTTTTCATACACAACTTTTACATGAGTGTGGATTTTTCACTTCAGTTGAATTTTTCATATCATTAGTTTATCTCAAAATGTTTTTAAATCTGATACACACCAAAGTATTGAACAGCTTCAACATATTTTCGCACAGTTTTTAGGTGACCAAGAGAGTTAAACAGTCGTAAAATGGCCACAATGTTCTGATTCCAATAGTTTAAAGATAATTTTTAAGTAAAAAGAAAAATTAATGTGTTCTTATTCATTTAGATGAATCAAAAGCTAAATGTATGGTGTTTTGCTGTATAGCGTTTGCATGTTTTGTATGTATAAATATAGATCACATTTCATGCAATATGGACTTTGTAACAATGTTTATATAAATTACAATAGTTTTTTTCCCCCTATACTCTGCTGCTCTGTCTTGTCTGCATGCAGGAGCAGCGCTTTCATCACCACAGAGATGAGAATACGATAACACACAGCTCACAGTGTTTTTTCAGTCATTTTTAAACACAAAAAGATCCCCCCACCCCTCTCTGAGCTGATTCACAACAGTCTGGAGCCAGCCGGCTCTGGAAGCTTGTCTCCATGGAGACAAGGGTGGGAAGGAGAGTGATGATGTTACTGGCAGAACAGCAGTCCTGAATCAACCATGTGTTTCACTATGTGTTTGGGTGGATGTGTGGGTTTACCAGCGACAAACATAAAGGGAGATTCCTCAGCAAAAACAGTAATTGTGTCGTCTAGTACTAGCATGCGATGTGGTTCTTATGAAGTGACCTGTCAAATCCAGCAGACAACTTGTATCGATAAGTAGTGCTTTGGTCTATATTGATTGTTGGTACCAGTTGTATCAAGCAGAGAGTGTGACCAATTTTATGTGTCATGCATATTCTCAGATTTTCACATTATAGGCAGAAACACAGGGAAAAGCTACATTTATCAAACAGCTCCCAAACCAGGGTGTCAAAATAAAGGTTTTACCACATCTTTCATCCTTTACTGTGGACACTGGTTGGTCTCTAGGTGAGAAATCTGTCCGAGACCGATCATAAATCTGTATTGGGGCCTGATTAAAATGTAAGAAATCAATATTTGACATTTGTGTCAGTATAAATGCATAGACACACATGAAAGTATTTATATCCCATGATTTCTTACCCCTATTTTGTCACGTTACAACCATAAACTTCCCCAGATTTCATTGGGATAAGATGTGATAGACCAACATCAAGTAGAGCATTGCTGTGAAGGTGAAGGAAAATAATACATGGTTTTCAAACTTCTTTACAAATGAAAATATGAAATTTGTGGTATGCTTTTGTATTCAGGCACATTTGCTCTGACAGCCCTAAATTAAAACATGCAACCAATGGGACTCAGAAGTCACAGAAGTACTAAATGTGTGTGCTACAAACAGCACCATGAAGACCAAAGAACACAACAATTAAGGCAGGGATGAAGATGTGGAGATGGTCAAAGCAGGATACATTTATAAACAATATCCTAAGCTTTGAAGGTTTTATGTTGCTCACAGAGTCTTATGTTGCTCTGTAAGCAACATAAGACCCGTTACCAAAAAGTAAAAATAAAATGGCACCACTGGGGACCAACCAAGACATGGATTTCCACCTAAACTGAAAGGTCATATAAGGAGAGCATTAATCATAAAAGCAACTAGAAGCATATAGTAACTATAGTACTATATCAAACAGCTCCCAAACCAGGTACTATAGTAACTATAGTAACTCTGGAGAAGCTGTAAAGACTCACAGCTATGATGGGAGAATCTGTTTGTATGTCTACTACAGCTTTTCTCAGTCACTTTGGTGCATCCTCAACATTTGCAAAACATTAAGTGCATTTTTCAAAACAATTCGTACAAACAGCTGTGATGGAAAATTGTATTATAAGGTAACACATGACTATATTAATCTGTTGGTAATGTTATGCTATGTCTTTAATCTAAGTACTTATGAATTCTTACCAAATGAACCTGTTTCGGTTACACACACAAGGTTGGATGTTGTTTTCCTGCAGCTGCATGGGAACTTGACTGTCTTTCCTATGTTTTAGATTCCTTATCCTTGGTATAAAACCAATGTGTTGACTTTGTCTGGCAGAGCTTTCTTTCAGAGTTGCTACTTTGACTTGTTCATTACTGATTGTCTTAAGCTCTCTGTATTGTACACAATATAATACACTTGACTGAGTGATTTTCACCTAACAGTGCTTGGTAATTACAAAGAGTGAGACTATTCAACAGAGACCCATATAATACATTTTGATCAACTTGACATAAGCAATTGAAAATGTAGGAAAATGCAGAGAATTGTACTGCACTTGCAAGGACATACAAAAATTATAAATACAAATAATATTAATAATATTAAATATTATTAATTAATATATATAATATATTAATATATATATTAATATATATATATATATATATATATATATATATATATATATATAGTATATATATATATATATTATATATATATTATATATATATATATATATATTATAATATATATATCTTATATCTATTTATTACTATATATTTATATATATATCTATATTATATATATATTCTATATTTCTATTATATATATCATAATATATATAATTATAATATATATTATAATATAATATATATATATTATATATATATTAATATATATATATATATATTATATATATATATATATATATAATATTTAATATAATATTAAAAATACAAATTGCACTTGCAAGGACATACAAAAGAATTTGCAACTTGTTCACAGAAATGAGAAACTGCTTTTTTTGATGTGCACAAGTGACAATGATTTGAAGATGGAACAAGTTTTGAGTATTTCAATTTGGTTCTGAGAAGTGTACCAAAGCAACTGAGAAAAATACAAATTTAGCCTTCAAGAGTGGAGAGAAGAATACATATAATTCAAAGAAATCTATATGAAGTCCTATTTGCACTTTGTCACATGCAATCTAAGGGAGACAGCAAACTGTGGCTACACTTGAAAATTGTTATATTCAGATATTCGCCATTAAGTCTGAGTGAGCTTGAAGTTCTTTGCAAAGAAAATTAAACAGAAAAATCAGGTTCTAGATGCATGAAACTGTGAGAGACATACAACTTAAGATTTAAGACTGTAATTACAGCAAAGGGTTGCTCTACAAAGTACACACACATACTGCTCACAAAATTAAAGGGAACACTAAAATAACACATCCTAGATCTCAATGAAATATTCGCATTGAAAAACATTATTAACACAGTGGAATTGACTGAAAAGAAAATAACACAAAAACTGTCAATGTAAATCAAAATTATGACACCATGGAGATCTGGATTTATACTCAATATGAAAGTGGAAAATAACATGACAGGCTGATTCAGCATCAGTGAATATTCCTCAAGACAAGTCTAAATGAGGCTCAGTAGTGTGTGTGGCCTCCATGTGCCTGTATAACCTCCTGACAACGCCTGGGCATGCTCCTGATGAGACAGTGGATGTTCTCCTGAGGGATCTCTTCCCAGACCTGGATTAGAGCATCAGTTAGCTCCTGAACAGTCTGTGGTGCAACGTGGCACTGGTGGATTGACCGAAACATGATGTCCCAGATGTGCTCAACTGGATTCAGGTCTGGGTAACGGGCAGGCCAGTCCATAACATCAATGCCCTCATCATGCAAGAACTGCTGACACACTTCAGCCACATGAGGCCTAGCATTGTCATGCATAAGAAGGATCCCAGGGCCCACTGCACCAGTATATGGTCTCACAATGGGTCTGAGGATCTCATCTTATGGCAGTCAGGGCACCTCTGGCTAGCACATAGATGGCTGTGCAGCCATCCAAAGAAATTCCTTCCCACACCATGACTGACCCACCATCAAACCGGTTATGCTGGAGGATGTTGCAAGCAGTATAATGTTCTCCCCAGTGTCTTCAGAGTCTGTCACGTCTGTCACATGTGATCAGTGTGAACCTGCTTTCATCTGTGAAGAGCACAGGGCACCAATGGCGGATCTGCAAATTTTGGTGTTCCCTCGCAAATGCCAGTCGTCCTGCACAGTGTTGGGCTGTAAGCACAGGCCGTATATGTGGACGTCGGGCCGTCATACCACCCTCCTCATGGAGTCTGTTTCTGACAGCTTGAGTAGAAACATGCACATTAGTGGCCACATTAGTGGAGGTCATTTTGTAGGGCCCTGGCAGTGGACCTCTTGTTCCTCCTTGCACAAAGGACAAGGTTGCGGTCCTGCTGCTGGGTTGTAGCCCTCCTACGGCCCCCTCCATGTCTCCTGGTGTACTTGCTTATCTCTTGGTACCTCTTCCATGCTCTGGACACTGTGCTGAGAGACACAGCAAATCTTTTTGCCACCACTCGCATTGATGTTCCGTCTTGGATCAACTTCAGTGGGCTGTAAAAAAAAAACCCTGTCTCATGATGCCTCTATGCATGACAGCACTGACAAAATGAAACAGTGACTAAAAGTTCAACCAGAAAGGACAAGAACAGAGAAATGATCTGTGGTCACCACCTGCAGAATCACTCTTTTATAGGGGTTGTCTTGCTAATTTCCTCTCATTTCCACCTGTTGCATGTTCCATTTGCACAGCAGCAGGTGAAATTGATTCACAATAAGTGTTACTACCTAACTGGTGACATTGAGTCCACAAAGGTGTGACTGATTTGGAGTTACATTGTTTTGTTTAGATGTTCCCTTTATTTTTTTGAGCAGTGTATATATATGTCTATATATATATATATATATATATATATATATATATATATATATATATATATATATATATATATATGTGTGTGTGTGTGTGTGTGTGTGTGTGTATATATATATATATATATATATATATATATATATATATATATATATATATATATATATATATATATATATATATATACAGACACATATGCACGTGTGTGTATAGCTTCATACAAGTACAGTTCCTGCACATTTCACTCCGAGCCTTAAGAGAAACAGAGAAAGTATTTAATCATTGTGATCAGGCCAATTATTTTCTAATGCCACTATTTGTCATTTTGCCATTCACCTTTTTAAATAGAAACAGAGTTAAAATGAAGAAAGTGATGACAATGATGCAGTCGCACAAAGCTTTCACACTAAAAATGCTGTTTTGTTTGACCTGCTGCTGACCTACTTCACTAAATGAAGTCTGAAAGCTCTGATGCCAAAGCAACAGAGAAGTGTAAATGCCAATTTAGCATGAGGTGGAGGTGGAAAGTATGGGGAGAAGTAGTTAGTCATTGTTTAGGATAAGTTGTGAGGATTTATGAGAAGTGTCAAGGCCCAAGGGTTTGATTTTCTCAAATTTTATGTTACATGACACTAAAGAGTGCCTCTAATTTACAGTCTCACCGTAAGAGATTAAACACAGGTGACAAATGATTATATTCACCACTTTGGAAAAACCCTTAAGGTAGTTTAAAGTGCTGTTTCAGATTTTTTTAACTTCTTTGATCTGTTGTTTCAATGTCCCAGCTTTGTCCATATCCAAACCTTCTCCATATTCATTTACAACCCTCAACATTTATTGTACGTTGTGTTAATCCTTAAAATTAATTAATCTTTTATTGTGGCAGCAGGCTCTCACACTGAGAAATGTAAAAAAAAATTCTTTGTATTTGATCACATTTATTCACTTGGAAAAATACAACATTTAAACAAAAAATAATTTTCAACAAAATCACTGTGCTACAATAACTGGTACCTATAACAATTAATGTAGAATAAAGTAACTGAAGCATTTTCTGATTAATGCATCACTTTTTATAAGATGGCCAAATGTATCCCACTATGAACCTTTAATGTGTAATCCATTCTGTTCTGTTTCTCTGCACTACAATTAGGATGTGACACATATTTCATGCTATTACTACAAACATGAATACATTTTGTTGGTATTTTGTGTGACTGACCACCTCAAAGTAATACAGACACATACGCCCAAAACGATTCATATACTTACTTAGATATTTGTTTCTGATAGTAAAGGAAACAGAAGAAAGAAACAGTCTTTAAAGACAATGAAACAGTCTCTAAAGACAATGAAACAATGTAAAATGAGCATTAATATTATTAAATTAATTTATCAGTTTTATATATAATCTAAAAACTGGGAAGTGTGATGTTTAAACACCCTCTTTAACCTGATACCCATAAATAAACCCCTGCGCAACTTCAGAAGCTATCTAATTAGTAAACAGATTCCACCTTTGCATAATTTCATCTCAGCATAAATACAGCTGCTCTATGAATCCCTCAATGAATTGTTAGGAAATACCACCAGGACAGGTCAGGAAAACAGCTTAGTTAGGTTCTAAAACACGGATCACGAAGACCAAGCTGCAGGTATGGGCGTCTCAACTCTGTGTCCTCTGCTCTTATACTGCTAACAAACTCAGCTATTTCTCTCAGAGACCTGTTTCGCATCTATACTAGTGGAAGTTATACCCAGGTCAGATAGGAAATGTCTGGAACCTGGTAATTGATATTGCCTGCACTGTTTTGTATCGTGCTCTCGATTGGGAGTGTCCAAAGTCAATCGTCAAGGGCCGGTATCCTGCATGTTTTAGCTCCCTCCCTGGTTCAATGCACCTGGATCAAATGATGACTCGTTCACAGGCCTCTGCAGAACATTGATAGCTGAGGAGGTAGCAACTACCACCAGGGAGAGAATTAAAACATGCAAGATACCAGCCCTTGAGGACTGATTTTGGACACCCTTGCTCTAGATTGACGTGACTAGCAGGTGCGTCCTCACTGCTGCACACAAAATCTGGGGTGGAGGTGAGTGGCTGTGATGGAAATAAAGAAATATCAACTGCTTAAGGAAGGTTCGGCTCATATCTGGAGCACACATCTAAGCATGTCACCCAAGCAGAAGCCTAAAATACAAATGATTTAAATCCAGCAAATAAGGAAAGCCAAAAGTGCCACAAATTCAATTCTTTAGGTTTGCAGTGTTTATAAATGTGAAGATTGTAATTGAACTGGGGCTCTGTGTATCATATAAATTAGCCTATCTTTTTTTGAAATAAATAAATAAATGGAGAAACAATTTTTTTAATTTAAATTTTTAATTACAAAAATTGCAAATCATAATCATTTACCAGATCAAACACTACTATAAGAAAGGTGATTGGTCTGCTGCTAAGTTGTTGTAAAAGTTAACCAATCAGATGTTATGATTTGTTTAGTGAGACGCAGCAGCAGTTAAAATTATTTCTTGTTGTACTTTAGCACAGGGATCAAAAAAGTTACCTAAAAAAACAAAACTTTTATGAATGATTTTGATATATATTCTGTTTAAATTTGAAAAGGAATCTCTAATTTACTTTAAGTAATAAGTTGAGACTTTTAACATATATTGAACAGATATTTAATTATTTGATATATGAGACAGAATATTGCATCAATCATGTATGTATTAATAAATGCAAATTAATTCTGTACTAGTTATAGATCACAGTTGGTGGGGGTCCATCTAAGATTGCTTTATTCATTGTGGTCAGATAAAACCAAGACTGAATAGTCTGACAAAAAAGGTTGTAAAAATATAAAAAGAAACAAAAAAAACCCCCAAACAAAACAAAAGCAAGGCTTCAACGTATGCTGTTAGAAAACTGCACAATATTTTAGGTATGGAAAAGGATAATAAGAGATAAAATATTTAAAACTATTTGCACACATTCATTTGTATTAGCCCAGATTTCCTATCAGGATTAATAAAATGTTATTATTAAATATTAAATATAGTTTAAAACTAAAACCTTAAACAATGGTATGCTATCTTCCTGGTAGGGAGGGATACAGCTTTTCTTAATGTGTCCGTTTGTTTATGACAAGCAAATAGAAGTTGTTGGAGGAAAAAAACCCATACAAAATTACATTTCTCTCAACTTATTGCTACAAGCAACTTTCTACTTATTACCTTTAGCTGATAAACACTTTGTCAAAGGTATTTACCTTAAAGAAGATTTGCTGCCAGTATGACTAAAAAGCTGCAGGCTAGTTGGATTCCCCAAATTCTTTCCTAAATGAAAGAATTTGGGGAAAAAATTTGGGTCACTGGATGTCAGACTCAATTAGCTAAAGATTTGTAACATAAATATTTTAGACCCAGTCTTTAGAAATACAAACATGTTTTTCCCCTCTGAACAAACATGTTGACTTGAAAAACATGAAACCCCTCAGGCTCAGTGGTAATGATTCATGTTCTTTTCTTGCTTTGACAGGTCAGACTGCTGTGAACTTGATTAATTATCTCATAAAGTGACATGCAAAGAGATCAGAGAGCTTTTAAAGTTGTGAAAAAAGTAATTTGATGAATTCTACCATGTTCCCATATAAATATATATCAACCACAAAAATAATTAATAAAAAACTATATTTGGGATACAATGGCTTGTTAGATATTAATAGCTAGATGTTTTATGGAAATCTGGATCTCTCAGATTGATTTGAGAAGCAATTTTGATTGTGGTTTACATTTTATTGTTTCATGTATCATCGGACACAGGTCTTGGTCTTGTCTCGGTCTCCATACACTCTGGTCTTGGTCTTCACTTGGTCTTGGGTTATGTGGTCTTGACTACAGCACCACTTAGCACAGCATAGGGAATCCTTCAATGGGCTGCCAAAAGATAAAGAGATAACACAGCAGAATAAACTAAACAGGACAAGAACTGAACTTTAGAGCTGAAAGCGCAACAGACTTCAAACACAGTCAGATGTTTCATTTTGTCATTTCAACCTTATAATACATTTCTACTAGAATCTAAGGGCTTTTCCAAACAAACATGGATTATTAATGTTTCTAAATCTATATTCTAACAACCTAGAATGTTATATTCTGTCTGCATGACATGTATAACCTCATGTTTTTCCTCTCATCACCTCATCCATCAGTTTCTCCCTCTGCTTGCTGTACACAAACACAGCTCTTTTAATAGGGTTCTCCTTCTTCTGGGAATACTGTCAGGAGCATAATGGCCCATTAAGACAAGGAAATATAACTCCATGCTGTTCCAACAACCTCATGTCAAGGTACGCAGTAATGGTGCCGTGTCCTGAGTCATGGGGATAATTACAATTCCCAGCATAAATGGGTTGGATCCATATTGCGTCTTATTCAATAGTTCCATTACTCAGCTGTTATAGGTGTGGAGACCAAACAAGCAGCAAAGCATCATTGATTGTCAAGCTTGTTTACAATCAGAACTGCGATTATTTTGTGGAGAGATGGAGCGCTAACACCAGCACAGCCTGCTGAACATTTTGGTTTTATAAAGTTATTGAAATAAGAAAAGTTAAACAAAATGGATTTTCTGCAGCCACAATCAAATAAACAAATCCTAAACAAAGACCAACAGTCATCTAAAGCTACTGATTTTGTGTTTAGTTGGTGGTGTTTTACCATCTAAACACAGTATGATTTAGTCCCTATGTATCAGTTATTTATTGTATTTCATTAATATTCTGTTGTTTGGTTGTCTAGTTCCTTGGCCTATTGCATCTGTTCTTCATTTTTCAATCATCTCACATGTTCTGTGTGTAATTTATCCCTCAGTGAATTTAAGCTCCTACTTTTCAGTTCTGTTTGTCAGTTCTTGCCCAACAACTGACCACCATGTTGTTTTTTGACCTTAACCTGATGCCAAATTATATTATCTAGGAACAAGTTTGAAAAGTTTTTGAGTCAGGTTTAAATGTAATAGGGAACCACTGAAACTGGAAAGCTTGAGCTGGATTTTGCCTTCAAACACCATGTTTGAGCCATTTGAATTTTGGATAACTAATATAAATGCAGAAATATAAAAATGGAAGTTTAAATATAATCCAAGCTATCTAGATCTCTTGAGAGCAGAACCGTTTGTTTTAGACAAAATCTGGGGAAATAAAAAAAAAAAAAAAAAAAAAAAAAAAAAAAATCAACCAAAATTGAAAACACTTCATTATAAACCATCAAAATCTCCATTTTTACTATTTAATCTGTAACTACGTCATTTATTTCCATTGTTGTGGTACAAAGTTATCCTTAAGGCAAAATAGATAAAACATTAGTGAAAACTTGTTTGCCTAAAAATGCATACTTGAGTAAAAGTTACTGTGTGTCATAGTGTATGAGTTCTGTTTCATTCTTAGCATGAAGCAGAAGTCTCTGACTTTGTTCAAACCTCATTTGTATTTGCTAATTGCCACTTATTTGTTTTTCATTTCTCCATTAATCCAAACATTCTTTGTATTCACCTTATTATAAAGTGTGTAATGAAGGTAAAAACCAGTCATCCAAGCAACACTCTATTTGCTCATTTTGGGGAATTCCAAGGTGTTTCCAGGCCAAAGGGTATGTATGGTCACTCCAGAGGGTCTAGGTCTGCTTTAGGGTCACCTCCTAATAGGATGTGTCAGAAAGCTTCAAAATGAAGATGGCAAGGAGATAGTCTGATCAGATGGCTGAACCTCCTGAATTGACTCTTTTTGATGAGGAGGAGCAGATGATAAAGCTAGTTTCAGCTGTTTGTACTTGGGATCTCATTCTTACAGGCATGATCCATATCTCATGACCATAAGTGGGGGTTAAATTGTTGACAGAGCAGCAATTTGAGGGCTTTGCTAAGTTGTTTCTTCACCATGACAGCCTGGGGCATTGTCCATATTATTGCAGATGAAGCCCAAATTCATCTGCCCATTGCTTAAACCATCCTTCCATTGCTCATGAACGAGACTACAAGATCCTTAAGCCCCTTCTCTTGTGGCAGAGGCTAGTACTCTTTACAAGAAAACTAGAAAGCTTAGATAATTTTATGATTAGCTGTCACTTGAGTTGTTGTTTATACTGGTAACTCATTTTCAAATAAACGTGGTGTTTATTATGTGAACGTGTCCTTGAGTTATTTCAAATTCTTAATCTTAGCTATGATTGGAATAATAGTTTTAATGTTCAGCTGTACTTTTCCTGTTATTTTTTGTTGTTTATAGACTTTGGAGGATTTTCTGACGAACATTTTTTCAAGTTAGTGAGGGTTTTCAGTCAGACGTTACCATGAGTTGTCAACACATTATCCTAAATTGTGCCCTTATGTCAATAGCGGGCAACATCAACATAACTAGAACATCCAAAAAATGAAAAAAAAAAAAAAAAAAAAAAAAACAAACATATTTAAGATGGCTACTACTGGAATCAGATTAAGTGGAAATCTTTTCTTACAAGGTTTTACGAGTCAGCTAAAGTCTATGTAACGAATAAAGCATTATAGTTTAATAGGAACGCTGAATGTTCTTTTCTGTAAGTAGGTTTCTTATAAGTCAAAGGTGTCTAAGCTTCTTAATTGATGCTTTTTATTTACTTTTTCATGAATGTTGAGTTCTATTTTATGTCACACCAAACCTCCACTATTATTTCTTTGTTTTAGGAGTGTCCACTTCATTGTAAAATAAGCTCTAATTACAAAATAAGTGTAATTAGAGCTGTTTCTGTTGTCCCCTCATGTCTGAAGAGGTTTGTCTGTTCATGTTCTTTAAGTGTTTCCCTTCTCCTGCTCCACCCTTATAGCTTTAACATGCTGAGACTCGATTGACTGGAGGCACCCTCTGGACATTGCAATGTCAGCACCAGCACTGCAAGTGCAAGACTCTCAGCCAATCTTCCCTTTGCACTTTGCAGACCACATGCAGGCCAGTACTGAGATGAATACACATCTTTGCCAAACAGCAATACTCCCACTTTGAGAAAGAGACAAATACAGATGTCTCCCAAAGCATGCACTCACTCAGAGAAATGGGAAAATCCTCAGCCACAGACCCAATAAAACTGTCTCAAGGGTAAAATCAAAATGTGGAAATCAATTGGTGGCTTTTTGTCATGTTTGTACTGCATGTTGCATTAATTTTCATTGTGATGACATATAGCTGTGATGAAAGTGCTTGCCAAGAAGAACAATACACTGAATAATGCAATATTGATTTTTAAGAACACTGCATCTTCGAAGATAAAATGCATCTCTGATACATAAAGTATTTTATTTTTCTTTAGTCAACACTAATGGATAGGTATCATTGCAATTTTTTAGACTCAGGTAAATATAATGAACAAAATAAATTAATTAGAGTTTCAGGGATAGATGAACAAGAAAAAAAACAGATAGCACTCTCAGTCATTTAAGATCTTTAAAATGTTTGTATATGTATATGTGCCTGCAGTTTGTGAAAAAAGAACAATAAATTCTGGTTTGTGGAGCCAGTGTAGAGAAAAATGTTGCATTTTCCCAGAACAACAGGGTTCTGAAATGTATGGACATGTTTCAAATCAATATCACTATTTAAAATTCAGATGAATAAATATTCCAGCGGTGTGTAATTTCTGAAGGACTCAGAGGTTTGTTTGAAAATATTGGTGAACAAACAGCATCATAAACAACTTTACCCTTCACTTTACAGTTATGCACTTCTTTGTGTTGATCTGTCATACAAAATCCCAATAAAAATACATTGGAGCTTGTGGTTGCATTGTGTTAAAGTTCAATGGGTATGAGTCATTTTGCATTAAGAATAAATTATGTATAAATATTGCATACTGTGAGCATGTCTTTCCCTCTAATCTAGCCATTTGAATTAAAGCTAAATAACATTTTCATTGGCCTGGATCAGTCATTAAGAGAATCTGATTGCTTGTTGCTCTCATTTGTTCTCTCAAGCTACTGAGCAACCCAAAAATATTTTCCAAATGGGAAAATCATCAATAAAGCTGGAGTCCTCTATCCCCATAGCTCTTTATCAGTCAGGAAGTACCTGTCTGGACCTGACCTGATTGCAGAGAAAGTGGGTCTGATTTAACCCTCGATGCAGCTGAATTACCCTGAAAGGACGTCTCTGAGAACAGTCTGGGTTTATGTACTGGAAAAAATTGAAACGCTTAATGAAAGATCCTTTTTTATTGAGGGAAATAAATCAAAACACCAAAATGCATGTAATGATGTAATATATAAATATTTGATTAAAAAAAAAATTAAATCGATGATTGCTGACAATTTTTCATCCAAAGCTGAAGTCTTTTGCTTAATCCAAACTAATCGGTCTGTTTGAGTGAATAACTACAGAAACATTTGTTAGATATTTTATTACATTGACCCAGATGAAATGATTTGTGCATAATTGCTTTAAATATTAAAATTAAATTAATCTATTTTAGGAGTCTTGGATGAGTCATCTCTGATTGAATTTTTAGGGGGGGTTCCCATTTTAGTCAGGATGTATTGTTTTTTATTCTGCCTCAGAGTCCTATTTGATGCTCAAAATGCTACAGGTCATCTGTTTTGTCAGGACATTAGCTGCTATCAGTTTGACCAGTTGCTGTGTAACAAAAGCAAGCTTAATGGATAATCTTTATTTGAGAAATCCATTTTAGTAATTGGTCTGAGAGGTCCTAATATTAGATTTCTTTTTCTTGAAGATTGTGACCCAGCATATCATTTGTGGATTACATCAGATTAGCCTGCTTCTGCTGGCAGATTGATGGGTTTATAATGATTCAGATTGCATTTTTTGATTCCTATATAAACGGCAGTCATTTTGTAAACATGAACTGAAAGTTGTATTTTCTCATATTTTGTGATCTGAAGCCATTACTGAACTGAATATTTGCATGCTATGACTAATAAGAGGGTACCATTATTACTATTATCTGTTTATGAATTTCTTTTAGCAAAGGGGGGCTCAATTTTCCTGGTGCCCCTTCCATTGTGAGCAGATGACGGAAACCCCCTGCAGAGCTGTCTGTCAGCCTCTATCTGGCCTCTCAGAGCACTTTGATTAGAAATGTTCGATCGTGAGCATGATGGATGTGAAAAGACACTGTAGAGGCTTGTAGGGTGGGTTGAGCTGCAGTCTGAGGAGCTGACATGGCTGGGTTACAGCTGTCATCAAGACTTCTCCCAACAATTTTACATACATCAACAAAGCCATAACAGTGGAAAGTGTCTGTTGGTAAAAGCTTCTGGAGTTACTGGAATCAAAGCTAATCTATCCCTGAATAACCAATCTAGCTGCTAACATTTCAGCCTCATTAGTAGAAAAAAATACTGTAGGATTTTTGTAAAGGCATTCTTTAAGAGGACAAGATGAATCATAATCCCATGTCACATTATTGAGAACTGCGTTTCAATGTTGAAATAATCTAAGGAACAAACATCATGTCTTGGAAGTGCCATATACTGCATAAACCATTGCTAGAGAATTTGTACAAGTCCTGTTCAAATATTGCATCCAGTTATAACATTATTCAGTCTCGTGCTACATTATGCAAACACTCTGTCTGCACTGATGAATACTAACTCCCCTTATTTTCGATTAGTTCAACTAACGATTAGCTGACAATGTAAAGACTTTTATGGAAAGTTTGTAGAACATTTAACTTTCACCCTTACATGGTCAGGTGATCATTAAGTAGGGGAAAAACACTAAAGCAGAAAGTGATGTCATTCCAAAAAGTAACTTTCTCTGTCCCAGTGCATTAGCAGACTGTAAAAGATGCATTTTAAATCCCAATACATTTGCAATATACAAAATCTAGGAACCTCATAAGCAACACGCTTAGTTGCATGTGACAGGACTTTAAGTTTCATAAAATTTGCTTAAGTTGTTTAGACCCATGTTAAACATGTTTTTAGATATGAATTTTGTGTCCAGTGTTTTAAGATATTATGCAATATTATGGGTAAAACTTCTATAATTTCTTCTGTAACATCTAAACATATTTTCAACCCTCAGCTTTAAATTGTATATAATGTATGACAACATTTACAGTTAAATTTAATTGAAATCATTGTAAAATTATTACCTTGCTTTCAAATGGCAACATTTTTGTAAAATGTCTTTTCTCCCTTTTTCACACCCCCATAAAGAACACGTTATGTGTCTAGCTGTATTTTAGATCAAAGTCACATTAATATGAAATATATTACTACAGTCAAAAGGTCACCATCTCATCTCATGACATTGTCTGGTCTGTCCCTCAAGGACAGGGCTCCAATAATGATGGATAATGGAAACATTATTTTCATTTGATCATCTCTAGTAATTTCTCTCTCTCTCTCTCTCTCTCTCTCTCTCTCTCTCTCTCTCTCTCTCTCTATATATATATATATATATATATATATATATATATATATATATATATGCATATGCATAATTAATTTTTTCAAATTTGATTTGTGGAAAGTTGTCATAAAGATGGGACAACCCAATTATAATAAGTAAAAACTATGAATCTATGTTTATTATCATTATTGGAGTATTAAAGTGGTGTCATATTTTGCATATTTATGAGTCACACCTGCCTCAGATACTGCTGGAATGAAATAATATATACAATTTATGATATGAAAGCAGGTTTCCTGTGGTTATAGTCAATCACATCCTTTCTACGTAATTAAAGATGACATGGGAGCTGTAAACCAGTTACTAATGATCAGCAATTGGAGATGACCAGAATGACTGATGACCTTGCAAATATTTGTTTACTGTAGTAAAGATAAGCTGGTTAGTGCACTCTTTGCTGTTCCAAAGGTTTTAGTCTCCATTAAGCCTCCTATGTACAGACATTGGACATGCTTAGCAGCTCAACATCTAGATTAGGATGTGGTCTATTTGATTTTGTGTTATTTAAGCGTCATGTTAAACTGCCTGATTCACAAAACTTTGGGAAAACAACAAAAATGACAAGGTTTGGTAAAAATTAATTTAAAAATTAGCTAAAAAGTAAACAATGCTTGAATCTAAAAAAAGGCACAACCTTTGGTTTCCTTTTTCATCTCAGTTGATTCATAAAAGCATTATTTTCTCTCATCCTTATTTACTCCCACTATTTTTATTTTCTTATGTTATCCAGAAGATAATTAGCAGTGTTTTAGGAAATTAATAAAAGAGAAACTCTAATCAGTTAAAAAATTTGGTCAGTTTTATTTGACAACATTAGATTTATTCATTTTTATTGTCACTTCTGTGGCAACTGAGTGCATCTTATTCATCTGGTATATACTATACCTGCATTAGCAATTTCCTTCCACTTAGATTGAAGCAGTTTTTCATGGAAGTGTTTTACACAAAGAAAAGCATGGGAATAGCTTTAAATTTTGCATGAAAGTGAGGTTTTCCCTGTGTGAGTTGTGGTGCTTCTAAATCCTAATAAACGTCTGGCTGATGGAGCTGCCTCCTGACAGTCAATAATAAACACTGTTGTCACAGACTGAGAACACACCCTGGAACACACACCAATGGAACAATGTGTACAGTGGGGGCAATATCCATCATAAGGACCGGCAGAATCAAATGTGCACATATCAGCTTCAGTAACCATTCAAACTGGAGTAAAAGAGGATCTCTCTGGCTGTAGATTGATGTGTAAAGTCTCTCTGCTCTTGCTCGGAGGACCTGATGTTATACATGGGGGTAGTACAGTGAGGAGAAGATGACAATAAGATAGATGAGGGTTTTCATTGGAGGAGATGAAATGTCACTGGAGCTTAGGTTTTGAGAACTATTAAAGGTAGGCTACCTGTAATAAAAGAAAATACTGGATCCAAACTCTTTCTTATTGACTAGAGTCAAGTTTACATTTTTTTTAGGGTACAGTACATTTTTTATTTGATGTGGCATACACAGGTCTTTTGCTAGGACTCCAATTTCAACCACAATTAAAAAGAAATAGGGTACTTAGCAGGTTTTAAAAATTCCTCATAAAAATGTGTGTTGTTTGTGTTTTGTGTTTAGTTGAGTTTAGTTAAGTGTAGTTTATTAGCTTCCACCCCGACCCGACCTTGGATTAGTGGAAGAAAATGGATAGTTGGATGGATAGATGTTTAGTTGTATCCTTGTTATGCCTCTAGTGCCCTTTTGACCACTCCAAGGTGTGGCTTACCACTTGCAGTTTGATAGCTGGAACAGCTTGAGCTCCCTGTGAAGCCAGACAAGGTAAAGAAAACAGCAACAGTGGGGCTTTCTGGAAGGTGTGTTTCATATTACATCTGGCAGAAAACAAATACAGAATTTCAGAAAAAAACATCATAATAGTAGTCAGACATGGTGGTGGTAGTGTGATGGTCTAGAGCTGTTTTGACACCTGGATGACTTGCTGCAAGTTATAGAACTATCAATTCTATTCACAATCGTGAAATCTGGAGGGTGAACATCCAGCCATTAGTTCATTATGTTAAACTCCAACTCACATCAGTTATTCAGCAGTTCAATGACTTAAAACACATCAGCAAGTCCACCTCTGAATGTCTAAAACAAAATCAACAATATTAAGGTTTCAGAGTGGCCTACTTAAAGTCTACACTTCAGTTGAGAGGCTGTGGTATGACCTTAAGCAGGCTGTTTATATATATTGCATTTTGTTCTCATGCAAAAAATGCTGAACATGTTTCATTTTGTGTTTTCACAAAGAGAATAAGATTTCATAAACCTCAAATTATTTTCTTTAAGAATCCATGTAGAGCTTACAATTAATAACTTTAGGTTTCGCTGCTCTAATTTTTTATATTTTGAGCTAGAGGTGCACAACTACAGTCTATATATATCAGAAAAAGTTAAATAACCAATTACTACTGATTGTGTATGTTTCTAGATTGGTGTTACCTGGCTAAAGAAACAAACAAACCAAAAGAAAACACAAAAAAATAAAGAAAATATAATTAGACAGTTGTTTAATAGAAATTTTCAGAAATCCTACTCTGATTTTTCCATGCTGGGGGTATCCAAATTGATGGCTCACTGCTTGGTGGAGATGGCAGCTCATGAGGAAGAGGAGGGAGGGTGAGGCGGGTTAATGGGAACGTGGTCCCCTGGAATAAAGAAGGTGTTGTTTGAAAGACAATCGTGACAAATCTCTGGTTCTTCGCTGGGCCTCCGCCTGCTCCCACTTTTTTTTTTTTTTTTTTTTTTTTTTTTTTACCCCTTTGCTTCCCCATCCTCTCCTTGGCTCCTTGCTTTCACTGTTTGACTAATATCACATTCTGCCTTCACCCTCCCTCTCTCTCTCATCCTCATTTCCCACCATAAATTCTCTCCTCCTGTTTTTCACACTCTCAACATACCCCACCCTTCTCTCTCTCATCTCGTTCCATTTCATCCAGTTGATTTTTGCTCCATTCTTCCTCCCTCTCTCTGATTTCTTTGCTCTCCTCCTGCCTCATTAGAAGGAGCTTCCTCTGGGTGCAGCTTTCTAAAGCTCAGAAGGTGGGGTCTTCATGTCACTTCTGACATTTTTAGTTGCCATTGATTGAATATTGTTTGAATAGTACCAGTATTGAATGCATGTTGTGTGCCAGCTGTGTTTCTCCTTCCAACAAAATGACTTTTACACACTTCAGCCCAGTGACTGAGTCTGTTCCAGTTTTCAGTAAGCTGATCCCGCTGGCAGAGGCTACCAGAGACACTTCCTTTTCTGGAAGGACCTGATGCATCGTGTCAATGATCCTCTGCCTCTTAACCCTGCTCCCCTTTTTCAACCCTCTCTCTTTCTCTCTATCTCTCTGCCAGGCTGTCTGTGAAGAGACTCATTTCATTTCACAACGTCTGTGGAGAGAGCAACAGCAGAACGAACTCAGCCAGTCGGCAGAGTGAGGAGACTGCGTGGATGACGCCTCTGTCTTCTCTCTTTCAGCCTTTCTTTCTGTCACTAATACCAGTAGCTCTCTCTTTTCATCCAACATCTCTTTCAATCTAATCTCCATCTCAGTTTGTTTTTTGGGAGAGTATCTCCAGTTTCCATCCTCAGGTAGGCAGCACCACATTCTGCCAGCAATACACTCCTTCATCCTACTTTCTTCTGTTGTCTCCTACTTTCCTTATAATATACCAACATCCTCCTCCACCTTCTCATTCTCCTCCTCCATCTCTATTTTTCTACTTTCCTTCTGCCTCCACACCCTGCCTGTGAGGGTACTGGTGAGATTCGCCAATTGTGCTCACCAAAGGCAGCAAGTGGGAGTGGACCTCAAGCAAACAAGCAAGCGTGCTCGCAAAGTGTGTGTCTGTGTGTGTTTTTGCAAATGTGAAGAGGAAGAAGAGAGGAGGAGGAGGAAGAGGAGGAGAAGGAAGAGTAGGTGGAGGAGAGAGTGAGAGAAAGAAAGCATCAGCACAGTCTTCCCAGTCTCTTCTCTTTTCTCACACTCTCCCAGTCTGCATGGAGCAAATCTCCCTTCTCTGCTTCTAAATGGACATTTCTGTGGCAACGTTGAGTCGCTGAAGGCAGCTGCACTCCACAAGCTCCTACATGCTGGATTTTAATACAAGTGAGGAGCGGAGAGGAACTGGGGAGATCTCTGAATATGAGTGAGGAGGCTAAGGAGAAAGCAGGCGGCGGGAAAGGAGCCCATCGCAAGAAGAAAGGCAAAAAGGTAAGAGAGGAAAAGCTTTCTTTATCTTGGTGGGGGTCTTCCATGGCTCGGTTAAAGTATATGTTGCATGTTGTGCATGAAGTCAGAGGTTTCTGGTTGAGATGAGCCTAAGTTGTAAGGTAGAGGCAAATGTGGCTGAAGACTCGTTTGACAATGTTTTAATGGTTTTTTAAGCAATTTTACGTTTAATTGTTGTCTCTAATCACCATGTTTTAAAACTGTGGAGGTTTCTTGCCAATATATTAGACGCACAGTGTGTATGTCTGTTTATTTTTCTCTTTTTACACCCATCTTTGCCTCTCTTACACAGGAGAGACAGAGACAAATATGTGCTGAGCCTCACCTGGAATGCTACCAAACCCAGCTAAATAACCGCACATCAATCACTGCTTATTATTTTCCTGATGTTGCAACTGGTTGGTCTGGTTGTTTTGTTGTTGCTGAAAATGAGCGACTAAGAAAGCTGCGATATGTGAAGCGGGGAGAGAGAGAACAGAGCATGGGGATGTCCTCAAGGGTTAGGGTGGGGGCAGCAAGACGCACGTAACGCACAGGCATCTGCTGGGCTGTCAAACTCTCTCACAGTTGTGTGTGTGTGTGTGTGTGTGTGTGTGTGTGTGTGTGTGTGTGTGTGTGTGTGTAGGTGTGTGTAAATGCGTTTGAGCTGTCTGGTAAACACTGTCCTGTCGTGCTCTGCTGGACCAGTTTTTGATGGTTTTTTAATTGAAGGTGTTTTCTGCATAAACATGTTTTGACTTCTGACGTGGAATGTTGATTTGTGAGAGGTTTTTAGGATGTGTTTGAACACCCTGCGTGTTTCTTTTTCTCTTTAAAGATTACTAATGATTACAACTCTGGCTTGTTCCAGTGCCTCCGGTGCTTTTAGGTCAGTGTAATGGAGCTACGATGAATTTAATTGCATTCTCAATAACTGCTTTACATAGAGGATAATTACAAAATATTTTCCTAAGGCACTTTACAAGAAAAAACTAGTCCAGTTCATATCCAGTTGGAATTAATAATCCAAACTGGTCCAAGTTCAGCTCATATCAATCCACGTCATTGCAGTATAATCCTTTTTGTATTCAGTACGAGACAGGACATATGGCTCTTCACCAGGGTGCCACTATCTCAGGGGTGTCATGAATGCTCAAAAATATATAAACAAGTAATCAAATGAATAAATCACGTCAGTTAAATCCTGAACAGCTTTTCTTTTTCTTTTTGGCAAATATCATCTAGTCAGCCAAAAGGAGAGTGGGAACCTCCTGTGTTGTGCACAGTGTAAGCATTGTAAAAAAAGTATGACTGAACACCACAGATGGGCGATGATCCTAAAACGGGTATCGGATTTAAGTTTCCTAATCAGTGCTTGCTTAGAGAGAAATTTTAATATTTTAAGACTGGAATTTATTTGTTCAACTGCAATTGAAGCTATATTGTGGAAAATTGATTTCTTAAAATCATTGTTTGAAATTCATGAAATCTTTCTGTGTTGTGATTTGTGATTCAGAAAAGTCATTTTCTGATCTTTTGGCATAAAAGCAACCTTATAGGATGAAAAGTACCTTGATGTACTTGATGTAGATTGATGTAAATTACTCTACACTGATCACAGGTTCTCCAAAACATTGTTTCAGATTTGAAATCTATGGAGAAAGATAATTTTTTTTTCAAAAAGAAGTTATATAGCTAAATCTCTTGTCATTTTCTCTGGCACAGAAGGAGGGGCTTGCCCAGAGTGTCATTCATGCAAAAGCCGCTAATGACCGCACCGTACTTCTTACTGAATTTACAATAATACATTAGGTCTGATAAGGGCCTCTTAGGCAACAAATATTTCAAAAGGATCTGACACTCTTAAGTACAGAAGAGGATCTATGATGCTGTGGGCCTACTTCTTTTCTAAATATACTGAGAATCTTGTTAGACTTCATGGTATCATGACATCTTTTAAAAAAATCAGGACATTTAAAATAAAAATCTGGTAATCTCTGCTAAAAAGTTGAAAATAAGTAAGTATTCCTTAAGTGGAATAATCATTCAAACAGAAGGTACAACTGTTCTCAAAAGCAAGCATCTTACATGTTTTACATGTGTCACTGTTTTGAAACAGTGAAATCTATAGCTGAATTATCTCCCCAGTATGTCATCATCTTCTGTGGAGAACTAGGTAGTTATTAAACAGCCGGTCACGCTGAACCAGAGGAACATTGAAAACATGGCTTTTGGGGAGTGGAGCTGCATACCCCGATCTAAAATACATGACTAGATCAAAACAGAAATGATTTACCAAACATAAATCAACCTTCTTCCATTGCCATCTTAGTTTCCAGATCTAAATCCTATAGAAAAATGTTTAAGTGCATTAGAGAGAATCTAGGATGTGTGGCACCTAAACCTATTTTAGCTGTTTTCAAAGGTGACCCTTGAGATTAGGGAATTATAAAATGAAGAGAAACTCAAAAGCATGAAGACAAAGAGAACAGATCTGACACAGACACATTCAGTGTGTCCCATTAAATAATTTATAGTGGTGCTCAGTGGTAAAAAAAAAAAAAAAAAAAAAAAAAAAAAAAAAAAATCTGTCAGTCTGGTTTCTCTAACTACTGACTTCTGTAAAGAAGATTTTTTTTAACACTGCTGGAAGAACCAGGAAACAAAAACTTACTTAAAAACATACCTTTATTTATCTAAATGAATATTTGTTTTACTTCAAGTACTTCATACAAATTTAAGCACCATTATTCATTCTTCTGATAAGTATTTTTCATTTTAG
This sequence comes from Anableps anableps, assembly GCA_014839685.1. Lineage (NCBI taxonomy): Eukaryota > Metazoa > Chordata > Actinopteri > Cyprinodontiformes > Anablepidae > Anableps > Anableps anableps. The sequence goes on from CM026076.1 coordinate 23,693,823, forward strand.
CTTATTATGCATCACATCTTCTCGTAACAGCTTTTAGTAAACCTGGTCCTTGAGGCACCATGTTTTGGATATTTGAAATGTTTTCCTGATTCAAAGGAACAAATTACCTCAGCGGTTTACCATCAAGTTCTGCAATATGAGTCAGGTGTTTTGAAGCAGGCAAATATCTAAAATCTGCAGGGCAGAGAACCTTGAGAACTAAGAATAGAAAAATGGCTTTATGGGTTCTATGGACACTAGAAAGTCAGTATTAACAGCAACGTTACATGGGAAGCCTTCCTGTAGAGATGAACCACTAATTATTACAAATGTTTCTATTAACATTAGAAATTTACAGTTTTGTTAGTCACAACCACAACAAAAATACTTCATTTAAAGTATAATTAAATTCAATTGTATGTTATTATAGACCTGAAAACTTTGTTATACTGTTGTCATGTATTTGGGCTGTGATCCATGTATGGACCCACTGACTCATACAAAATGTGACAGATTATGACCTCAGATAAAACCAAAATAACTTTTTAATGACCTCCTGCTGGTAGATGTTGTTTATTGAACTCATGTAACCCAATTTCCTATGTGTATCTATTGTGTAGAATCTAAAAAATGACCTTATATAATCAACTGTCATAGCTGGTACACGTGGTTGTATAAAACATCTCATGCTACACAGCATCATTTTGTATCCAAAAAAGGAAGAAATGGCAAAATCAAAAAGGAACAAAATGATCTGCCCAGATTAAATTTACACACAAGTAAAAATCATGTCAAACATGGACAACAAACTACCATCAAAGCAGGAAAATATCTGCGTATACTGGTACTTAGTCCACACAATGCTCCTGCTGCTTGGATTGCTCTGAGCTCTTGGCAGCAAATCCTTTGGGTTTGCAGGGTGAGATCTCTATTAGCTGGTCTTGTTTTGGGAGAATGCTGCTCTCGTTTATGGATTTATTGGAAAGCTTTGTCTGTTTATATAAAAATAAGATATTCATTAAATACAATTATACAAAATTCCTCTCTATTAGATGTGAAAAAGCTCCAACAGTAATTAGATCGATAATCAAACAAATTTCAGTGTGGAAAAGGCTCTTGCTCAGAGAAAACTGTGAATGTTAAATAGGGTCAAATTTCAATATTATGAGGATTCTCTGCTTGCATCTCTCTTCCCTGTCATATGTAGATAAAGAAGGCTAAATTCAGCAAAGGGATTAAGTCAGAGGTCCAAAGTTCTCACTGTTCTCCCCAACAAACCTCAACCCGTTATCTCCTTCACACACACACGCTGCAAGCCACAGCCCTGAAACTGAGAGAACACAGAAAAAGTAATACATATTAATGCATTTTTCCCTGTTTTCCATACGTAATGTATGTCGTTTATTGTGGAAGCACATACCCATGTGAGTCTGTGTTTTGCTGCGTGAGTGCGTGCGTGTGCCAGATAAGTATGCCAGATGTGTTAATGACTGTAGCCATGGCAACTAGTTTCTGCTCTGAGCGAACGATGTCGAGGGTGAGAGCAGGGAGGGAGAGGGAGGAGGTGAACATGGTGACCAGAAGATAAATATATTTTTTCATGAGGCATCTCCTGTGACAGGTGGAAGCTCAAGGATATAATGAAGCATCTTTTTGACTCAGGATCCCAGACTGATTGTGATTACAGCGGAAGTCATAAATCAACACCCATCACAGCCTTTTTGTGACCATTAGTTGCTATTGAAGAATGTGTGTGTGTGTGTGTGTGTGTGTTTAAGCACAACATGGCTGCTGTGTGCATTTCTGACTCTGTTTGTTAATGTTTTGTGTAGCACTTTGATGTTCCTCCGAGTGCTGGATGATCTCTGAGAGGCTTAATGATAAGAATGTGATGTAGTTATAGAGATAATGAGGTTTACATAACACAAACATTCACACAATTGCAGTAACAGGAAATTCACTTGCTTGCATTCCTCGTCACACAGAAGCTGTGGGTCAGGTCAAGTTGAATATTTTCTTGAAATATTTTAATGTCTGATTTAGCTAAGTGCTCACACATGTCAAGACATCTGGTCTGATAAGATTCAGATTGGTTAGTTTATTAGTTTAAATTATACTTTTCTTTGTCCATAAAACACAGAAAAGAGGAAGTAAAATATGCGTGGAAAAAAATAAGAGACTGTTGGTCTCAGAATCTAAAATCAAGCTGACTATTTAGGGAAAGAAAACATCATTGAGGCAGTAAAATAAATTCACCTGCTTGGTCCAACAAACTGACTAGTGCCAAGGATAATTATTTGTTTCACAAAATAAATCTATGAATTGTTCAAAAATGTCAGAGAGCACCAACCAGGATTCAGCACCAATGAAAGAATCTGAACCATCCTTTCCAACCAACCAACCATCAAACCATCCATTCGACTGAGGGTTGGAAAAAGAAGACATAAGTGTTTAATATGACGATAAATTTTCATTCCCAAATACACATATTTTTTCACTTGTTTTTTTTTAAGTGTCAATGAAATACTAAACCAGGTTATACTCTGATAGCAATAAATTTCTGGGATGTGTAATATGGAGTTGACCTGAGTCTTGTAGTAGAATTCAAATTCAGGTTTTGAACTAGGGTATAGCGACTAATGTCTGTAATTTGAAGGCTACCAAAGAAAAGTATAGCCCCATTTTAGCCAAGCCGGTCTGTGGACTGCATTGATTTTCATTTATATAATTTTTTACAAGGGCTGTGTAAGGAAAAACAGTATTTGTGTCAAAGCATAAATAAAAAAAAAAAATCCCCAGTTGAACCTTCTGACTGTCTGTCAGCAATTCTGACAACCTGGGACAGCTAAGAAATGTGTTATCATTGCAACATTGAAATTTTGTCACAAACAAATTGCCGCTGCTGTTCAGCAACCTGTGACATCAAAACTATATTTCTTTTAGAAAAGAAAAAGGATGCTCCCTGACTGAACTTTCAAGGTAAAATCAACCAGTCAAACACAAAATTTGATAACTTAGGCTCTTTTTCTCCATCCTTCCATCTTTTACCGGGCTAAATACATCCCCTCTCTTTTGTGTTGACTCAGTGTTGTCTTGCTCCCAATGAGACAGTCAGCCAGCCGGGCTTCCAGGCTCAGCTGGCCCTGTTCTTTCTCTTGAATGGAAAAACCCTGCCAGAGATGGAGAGGCCTGTCTGGAGGACAGGCGAAATAAAGCCGTTCTGTGACAGTGCCTTCAAAGAGAAATGGCACATCACATTCCCCAGATAACAGGAGGGAGCACTGGTAAATGTGCTGATGGAGGATGTGAAGTGTGTGTGTGTGAGAGAGAGAGAAAGGGAGAGAGAGAGCGCAAACGAGGTGCTGCTTTTGTTTTGGAGATTACGCTAATGGACTTGGCATAGAACAAATCCTTAAAGAGGTTATGCCTCATAGACCACTGGAGAGAAAATGTGGAAAAAGAAAAGGGAAAAACACTGTAATTGCCTGAGATCAGCAGGTGAGCTGTACAGGATGTATCCTGCCTGACGCCTGAGATTGAATGAAAGAAAGAATGAAAGTCTTGTCTCCGAAAGATTGTTTAAATAACCATGAAAGGGTTATCTTCATGAATTGTAATAAAAACACTTAGTGGCTCTATAATTACAGATACTGCTGCATGATCTTTGTTTTTAGTTTGCTTTAATTTTACGTAACACTTTCAATCTGATAAGCTTGAGTACCAGTGGCGGCTGGTCCATAGGGGGCGTCACCCTCCCTGATGCGGAAGGGGGGAAAAAAAATAAATCTAAAACTGATCTATAAACATGATTTAAAAATTGTTTTAGCCTATTTTCCTTAATACTGTGTGCCTAAATGTAATCTGAATTATTTCCACAACATTTCCACCAACTGACTCTCATTCAACAGGGATTTCCCCCCATCAGACTCCTGTCATTTCTCTTCCGGGGTGCTGAGTAGCGCCCCAGAAATGGAGCTAAATAGCCAATGGTGTGTGGTTGCTAGGGAAAACTAATCAACATTTGCAATGCAGAGGATTTCACAGATGGCCAGTAAGCTACAGCTGCTTTTCCTCAGCATGTTTTGTTAGTTTTAGCTGCCATATTGCTCTGCTGTTTTTCGTTGTTTGGTTTTTCTGTTCATCAGCTGCTGTCATTTGTTCTTTGCTGATAATCAATGAATATTGCTGTGTTTTTTTTATGCTTATATTGCTCTGGTTTACATGATGCTTAAGTTGCTCTGGTTTGCATGACGCTAATGCTGCTCTGGATAAATGTTAAGATTTCTTTTTTTTAAATTGTTGATAATGATGATGCTCTTTTTTGAGTTTCTGCTGCTGTTAAATTGTTAATTTTGGTTGATATCATCATGTTTGCCGGGTCAGATGAGCATTCCGATGTGGTGTTGTACAAGGAGGGGCTGAAGGCCTGTTTGCTGACTCAGTTCTATGAACATTTATATTTGTAAGATTTTGCTGTCCGCCTGATTGTTAAATAAATCCAGGAGGATTGCTTGGTGTTGTGGTTCCAGGAGAACCTGGTTAAATCTTTTGGATTCCTATATTAATTGTTAGTAGCCGTGATTATTTTATTCTATAGGATAAAATAATCACGGCTACTAAAAATTAACCATGGCTATTAACAATTTACAACTAATTATTTTATCCTGTAGGATGAAATAATCACGGCTACTAACAATTAACCTAGGAATCCAAAAGACTTAACCAGTGTTTTATTTCTTGTAGGTAGGAAGAGCTCTGCTGCTTGGTGTCATTAGTTGATTCTCTTCAGTTTTAATAGAATTTAGCCTGTTTGTTCAGAGTTAAACTTCTAGGCAATCATACAATAGTTGACACATCAGTCCTGCCAAGAATTTCCTTCACCAGCTGCCACTGTTCATTGAATTTACACTAAAACTTAAAACAAAAATATATACCCTGATCTAACTGAAGTTAACTAAAATAGAGAAGAAACATTTTTTTCTGCTGCTGCTAAATTAATGTCACATTTTTATCAGCAGAACAAATGCCTGGATAGATAGATTAGACAACAATATAACCACTTGAAAATGTTCAGTGTTGATGTTTTGATATTTTAAAGCAAGACTGTGGCCACATTTGAGAATAAAACATGCTTAAATCACTTTGAAATTTCATATTTTGACAACCTAATGTACCAGCTGTACCTGATGTGCAGCTGTTGGGGAAATCCCCTCTTATCCATGGGGATTCCTACGACTTGCATCTTATACAGTATGGAATTTGTGCTTACTGGTAACCATTTGGACGTTAAGTGATTTTTCTGCAGTGTTTGTGATGTTTGCATTCAGCTTGTTTCAGGTGAGTAATTCAATTAAGTGCAGAGACAGCAACATACCTTATTGCTGTTAAAAGACACGTACACTGACATAAAGTTCGGTTGCGATCTACCTTTCTTTCTCCAATGTAACTGCATGAACCGTTTTGTTTTGGTTTGTTGCATTTCTCACTAAGCATTCTGTGTGTTGAGGTAGAAAATAATCCAATAGCAACTTACCATACTGTGGAGTCGGCAACAATGGATAAAAGTGATGGGTGATGGTCTCTTAGTTCACACACTATGACTGTTGTTTGCAAACAAAATATTTTGAAAAAAACAAACTTTGTCTCTTTTATTACTGAAGGAAAACTGTGTTAACCTTCTTTCAGCCAGCTAGGAATAATGGTATGATAGGCATGTCTGTGATGTGGTTTTATATTTAACACTTTGACACCAGTAAAAGGCACATGTCTACTTAGAAGTTGGTAAGATAAACAAGTTGAACTTCGTCACTGATATTAGTTTTATGTTTTAAAAGTCTTCAATTAAAAATTCTTAGCCCTATCTTCAGTATATTCTACATGCAATAACAAAATATGATTACTTACATAAAGGAGTCCACACACTTCCACATGTCATTGTGGAGGTGTGTATGAGTCCACATGTGCCATCCCTCTGGAGCTCAATAAATGTAGGCATGCGTGCCCATGTGGGCGGCTGCATTCCTGGCGTTTCTCTGTGGATGTGAGTTTCGGGTAGGTAGGCGTCTGGGAGCTCGGGCACAGCTGCATGCCCCCAGGAGAGGGCAGAGGGATCAGCCTGTCAGAACTCCATCAATCTCAGATGAACTGTCCCTGCTCTTGTGCTTCCACCAAGCCTGGGGAAGAGGAGGTGAAAATGAAGACGAGGAGCCAGAGTAGAGGGTGGGGTTAAAGTGAAAGGGAAGGAGGTGAAATAGAGAGGGCTGAAAAGTGCGATAGAAGATGGAGAATTAAGAGTGAGGCGTGATTTGGGCCATGACAGAGAAGAAGGGAAAGAAAGCGGAAAAGGATGTGTTAGGAGTGATTCTCAGTCATTTTGGAGCTTTGCTTCCCTTGAGACTTTTGTAGGGGAGATTTAATGAGACAGGACACTTCATCAGAAAAATGTTTGCATCAGAACATTTAAAATTGCAACATTTTGAATATTTTGACTGCTCATATCATTAATTTACATTTTTTGTCTCATAAATAATTCTTGCCAAAGTTGTTTGATTCATGTTTGAAGTTTGATGTAATCAGCAAAATTAATGAGATAAAACAGAAAAAAAAATCACATTTCTTTGAGTTTTTTTTTTTATTATTTGTCGTATTACTTGTTTAAGTGCTTAAAAGTAATCTAAAAATCTTTTATTTTTCTTGCTGACCTCAGCGTAGTTAACAGCTATTTTAGTATTTTCACATCGCTTACTAACTGTTCGTATCTTGTAAACATTTGTAAAGTTTTTTTTTTAGGAGCTCTGGATGGTTCAGTTGGTGGTGATGCATGCACCATGTCCAGAGGCTGTTGTGCTGGATTCAGTTCCTGGTCTCGGGCCATTTCCTGAATATCTTCCCCTTCCCTCTGCTCCTTGTTTCCTGTCCATGCACTGTTCAATATAGGCCACTAGAGCCTAAAATACCTTTAAGAAAAAAAAAGTAATGGAGGCTTTTTAAATTTAGTAATCAACTGTTGTTGGCCAACCTAATGAGAAGTCTTTATTAGCCAACTCTTTAAACACAATAGGACAACAACTCAAGAGGTACTTCCTTTAATCCTTCAAAATAAGACTCTAACACGAAGATACAACATGCCAAGCTTAAAGCACTCAGCTTCATACCAAGTATCATAATCACTTCATCAGATGAAGTCACATAATGCCATTAGCTGGACAGAACTTCGTGAGACAGACCTCACTTTGATAGGAAATACTGCAGAGTTTAAACATTGCCAGATTTCATTACACACCTCGTTTTTTAATGTGAAGTAACATGTCAGGTCTGATTTTCTTGACCAGCTGTAAAGAATTTAGGATTTTGAAATGATTTGGCAGTGTTTAACCTAGTGATTTCTGCTTTCTAGGTACAAATCTGACACTTTAAGTGTAGACACGGCTACAAAACAGTAGAGACAGACAGAAGAGCCATAGCTTGCTAACAAGCTCCTGAATTAGAGCTAATCAACAAATATACGTAACAACCCACTCTTCAGTCTGTTTCAGTTTATTGTTTATATTCTCCTCTACAGATGTGATCAAAAAGCAAGCAATCTTAAGAAAGGGCTTGGTTAGTTTTTTTTCCCATTTTCTTTCATGTCTGTCTGCAAGAATGAATCAATAATGCCGAGGGCACGGAGCAATTTAAAAGAGTGTTTCTCTCCATGTAAAAAAGGTTACTGAGCTGTAACGTAATGTCTAATCAAAAATTTGTGAAGACTTTTGTGTAATTAAAAATAGATTTGTTGAATAACTGGATAAGCCTGAATGTGAACTAGTTGAGGATTTTCAGCTGGGGCTGCTTGGTAACCCAGAATGCAGCTGCTTTGAGACATCTAGAGTGTAGTAATATGCCCTCGGATATCCACTTGACTGGTACTTTCCTTTGCTGGCAGTAACTCATGCCTGAATCAGAGAGCTTTTTCCGTTCCCAGCAGCTCTGAGCGGGAGGGTTTTTACATCTCCTTCTGTTAAGCTCTTGCTGATCCTTTCTTTTCCTCAATTTACTTCTGTTTGCGACAGACATTGTGAAACAAGAAATTTAAAAAGAAACAAAGATTTTTCCTGTCAGATTTAAAAATCTAATTTGATCAAATTTGGGATTGATTCTTTTTGCACTGTTGCTATGGCAACTGTCAAAAGGAGGTAAGTAGGATGACAAGACTTATTAAAAGTAGGGATGCATCTGACAGACTTGGTGTCTGTCAGATCTTTTGTAAAGCTTAAAAAGATTTTTCTTTTTCAGAACTACAATTAACAGGATTTAAAATATTACTTCAAGCCTTCCTGTGAGCGTTCTTTAATTGTATATATAAGGAGCAGAGGCAAGATCTTACCATGTCTGTGAGAGAGCAGTGAAAGAAAAATAGGGTTTTATCTACCTAAATCAAAAAGGAAATGATGCCAGAGTTAACGCTTCACACTGCTTTCAACACCACATATTGACACACTTTGCATTACTTTCTTTAGGCATTAGTCTCTGTATATATTTCCTAGAGAATATTGAGCCTTACTTTAACTATGAGACTTCTAAAATGTGTCCAACATTTCCACAATCAGCACCTTTCATGACAGAAAGCGGATTCAAGCTCTAAAGGATGAAGAAGAGCAGGAAGGCTCTATGTTCAGCATTCATGGTATCTACTGGAATTGGTTCTGGATCAATTCCTTCTTACTCCAGTTTCTCAAAACATTGCCAAGGGTTCTAAGACTGACTTCCTGTGATTATTTGCTCCTTTTCAACCCCAAATAGTCTAGTACAAAACATTCAAAACGGTGAAACTATAAAAGGGTGAAGAAGTGGAATGACAAGCACTCACTGAAGTCTCGCTATCTATTGTTGAGGTCTGGGTTAACAGTCAGGATGCATTCGTAAAGACAATTTACTTTTAAATAGTTTCTCATTTTTCTGTGCTTCCTCCAACTTTATTCGTAAACACATCACTGATAATGAAAGGATCAAAAAGCATCCTCCCTCATCAACAGCTTCCACACCAGTGAGTACTCCTTATAGCACGGCCTGGTAGCGCTTGGGTATATTGGGTTCCCTGATCGGATAAAGTTCTGTTTGGGTTTCAAGCTGGCTGTTTACTGGTCAGGGCTGGTCAAGCCGAACATGGCCAGATTCCAAGCACCAGACAATTATCTTTTTGTTTTTTTTGTTTTTTTAAATTTTATTTATATTGAGCATTTTCCATTTTTCTGCTGGTGGTTCCTCCTTTCACAGGCAGCCTTTTTAGTAGCTGCCTGTAATATTTGTAACAGGTATATGTCCTGATTTTTTAGCCCAGTTGAAATATTGCCCAAATAGAATACAGTGAAGCGCTCTTTCAGATGTTGCTTGGTGATCAGTTTAATAGTGTTAATCACTTCTGTCCAGTAGGGGGAAATCTTAGGGCATTCCCAAAAAATATGGAAGTGGCCAACTGATGTATCAACATTTCCTCAAGCATTTATCATGTTCCACACTTTTACTTTGGAGTTCCATAACTCTGGGAGTGATAAAATATCTCACAGCATTTTTCCAGGTAAATTTGATGTGTTCTTCCTGTTGTGATTGAGAGATTTTCTAAAAGTCAGGTTCCTACGCAGTTTGAAATAATATGGATTTATTATTTCAGTTTCCAGATTTTGCACCCTATGTCCAAGGCTAGGTCCAGATTTTTTTTTTTTTTACATTGATTTATATTTAAATGACATTCTATTTTTAATGTAGGCTGCCATATCATGGCTGAAGTTTAATATTTTGGTCAGCGGTATTTCATTCTTTTGAATTAATTACTGGTATAGATAAATTCATACTTTTTGACTTTTAAACAGCTTTATAGCAGGATTTTAAATTTGATATTTGATTCCAAAAGTTTGTCTCCCAAAAGTGCCAAACAAACTCCTGAACCTGCTGTTTTGTGAAAGAGAATACATTTTTCAAAGTTCAAAAATTGTGCTTTAAGAATCTAGCATTAGTGTTGAATGAGCTATTACAAATTTATAAAGAGCTAATCTTGGTCCAGATGCACAGAACACAACGAAATGGCCCTCTACCCCACTGCCAAATTAGAAGCCAACTTCAGCCTCATCAATTTGTGACACATACAGACAATAAAACATGGTATATATAAGTATTTTGAAGTTAATTTTTTTATGGTCTAATGTTTAGAATGTTATGAAACATACAGAAAGAAAAAATCTATTAATCTAAATCTGGAAATTTCTGAATTTTGAAATGTAAACTGTGTAGAAACCCTAAAATTTATTTCTCAGCTGTTTCTCAGTTGTTCAGGCTTAAAAGGCTCTGGTTTATTCCTCTCCCGCTTTTGAAGGAACTGACTCAATGATTAACCAGTTCTATGGAAATAATTGGAATACCGAAAGTGATGTTAATATTGCTACCATGAAGACATTAACAATGATTCCACTATTCCCACTCCAGTTTCCACAGTGAAGACATCTTGTCATGTGATGTGAATTCCTGTCTGTCATTTTTTGATGTGCGGATTGATTGTACTTGCAATAAATATGCATGACAAGCACTGTGGGTGCAAACAGAACAGACAACAGTTGAAAAAGATGTAGCAGTGGCCCCATCCATGATCCACATCAGACCAGTGACATTTACAACGCTGTTCACAACTGAGAAAAGATCATTTACAGTGAAGGACAAGCTGCATCCCTCATAGCCAGTTTTTGTTTTCAGGTGTTGTTTATTGAAGTCGTGGATGTATTTTGGGATCGACAATACTTCCAGTGGAGTCGTTCCAGATGGCTCACCAGTGCTTCCTCCATGGGATGAAGAATAAAAGCTTAGAGAGTAAAATGAATAAATAAAAGAAAATGAAGTGTGAGGAGATGGCTGTCTTACAGCAAATCTGCAGTTTGTTAAGACCCTACTGTTGAACTTCCAGCTTGAAGATGCATTTAACAGCAGGATATGGATTGTCTGGATAGGAAATTGAAAATATTAAAGAGAGAACACCAAAGAATCAAGGATGTGCTTTGTAATATAAAGCAGATTGCCAGTTTGGCATGATTCAAGATGAGGCAGTGCCAGAAAACCAGGTGAGGGAGATGTCCTGGAAACATGCTGTGCAGTGCTTTTTAAGAATCGCCCTTTCAGTATGGTCTACATGATTCTGCTCTTCTAAATCTGTAAATCTACATCATTCTCTTCCTTAGCTTGTATGAAAGGTGGCTGGGATTGATGGTGGGCCCAGAGATGGTAACCTCTGCTCTGGACACTGAATTTATATCCTATATTTGTGTTCATAAATAAATGTTATTTGAGGTTAGAAAAATGTTCAGTTTCTTTCATTCACTGACTCAGATGTTTCTGTCCCCAAGAGATTGCTGCAAAGACAACTTATACTTGTGGAAGATGTGATTCTCTAGATTTACATCTTCCTTGACACCACTCAAGAAGTTGCCTAACCAGGTTCTGATCAGTCTCCCTAGTTTTATGTTGAACACTCCTCTGTTAGATAATTTATCATGGTGAAATTTGAAGATTACATCTCAAAAAGTTGCCAAAAAAAGCAATGATCTGTGTTTGCTCTTCTGCTGATGTGATTCATCTGTCAAGTAATTCAAGCAAGCCCAAGAAATAACTATTTTCATCGTGCCATGTGCTTCACGCAAATGAGAATAAATGTACCGAATAAGAAAGGTATGTAAGAGTATTTGGCAATAGGATTGAGAGGAGGACCCAAATACAAGCAGATGGATGGCAGAATAATGTAAAAATCAAAAGTAATTAAACAAACTGAAGCTTACAACACACAAAGGAGGAGGAAACTGAGACAAATTCGAAGTAGAGATGAATCCAGAGATCAGAGACAAGGGCAATGAGAACAGAAGGAACTGGAAATGACAGACTCAACCAGAGAGGGTTGAGTCAAGGTGTCAAGCCACTGTTCCTCCACATTGAAAGGAGCCAACTGAGATAGTTCCAATATCGGGGTGCCTTGCATTTAAGGCTTTTTCGGCCAGATACCACTGGGAGGAGACCCTGGGGAAGAGCCAGAGGGACTGTATTTGTCTTCTGGTCTGGGAATGCCTTGTAATCCTGCCAGAATGAGCTGGAGACTGTTACCAATGAGAGGGATGTCTGTTTCCTACCTGGTACCCAAAACCTTTATGAAGAGGTGGTATGGAGGATCAAGGTCCTAGTCTTTAAGGACAGAATTTTAGTCATAGAAGGAAGATTTCCTCTAGAGAATCAGAAACATCTAACTGATTTAAAGTTGAAAAGATACTGTAGAAGAACTGCTTTTACTGTAGTAAAAATAAATTTGCTGGGTAGATTGTACATCTTCAAAAGAAGGTTAGAGAGCTTAAAAGATTCCCCTAATTTAGTTAGATGTTCTATGTCTTTTGTCAAAGATCTATATTTCTTTGAAAAGAAGGTTTCTTTAGAATATCACCCAATAAAATGTTGAATAACCATTTCCATTACCATTCTTGTGTCTATACCTGACTTTGAATTGTGATCTGACTTACCATCAGCTGTCAGCAGGGGTTTTGCTGTAAAACCCACCTTATTGTGTTATAGATAGATTGTTTTGTGTGGTTGGTTTATTTTGGGGCAGTCCAGTAAGTTGGCTTTTCCTCTTTGTTGGTGCCAGTTCTGGGCTGACAGGCTTATAATGTGATCCCTGAGGCAACATGACCTGAGCTACATGACAGTCACACCATTTGGAAAATGGATTGAAAAGGACTCGGTAGGTAGGTAGATTTGAGGAAGGTGGGTGAAGATAATGGATGAGTGTCATGAGAGACGTGAGGAGAGGGGGCATTTTTTAAAGAGATAAAAGCACAGAGATTCCCAATAGGTACTGAATGCTTGGATGTAAATCGAAAATAGCTTCCCTTCAGGAGATTCCCCGGGGCCTCTGTGGGAGTCACATTGGAGGTGTCTTTATCACAGTATTACATAAGAAGAAAAAATGTCTCCTCTGTATTCTGGTAAAACTTTGACATTTGTCGGGTTTTATTATGAGAGAAAAAAATCTTTCTCCAACTCATCTGCTCTCCTTTCCTCAGAGCAGAGAGCCAGACAGATGGAATTCACTTGATATCGATATCTCAATTTGTGCTGAAGACAGACTAATGTGGTTTTGATTTGATTATGCTCTATGCTTTTCTGGGAGGGAATAAAGGTGGGTGCCTGCTTTGTTTGGATCTGTCCTTTGCCTTGAGATATTTTTGTCTTTTTCAAACCTAGATGCGTTCTGCTTCGAGTTAAGTGACTGATAACACATTTTTTTTGTGTTTATGAGCAAACTTTAAATACATTCCCTCATCCACCAGTTATAATAGTCACTGATTTTATTGCTTAATTCATTAGGTTTAATTAGTTTAGTTATAATATTCAGAGGTATGTGGCTGAGAATGATATGTTGCTTTAAAATGGCCCTGTCCATTTTTGCCATACAGGCCAGAATTGTAAAGTTATTTGGCCACACAAATAAGCTTTTTTCCATTAGAATAAACCCTCAAATTTGCAATTTTGAGAGGATATAAATGCAAAAATTAAGCATTAAATTAACTGTTGAATGTTTTTTCATAAAACCAGTTAAACCTGATTGGTTATTGAATTTAAAAAAAGATGAGGTGTGATTGTTTAGTTTGTTGCATTTCCAGAATCAGGCCATTGGGAGTCAAACAGGTGAAGCATGCAAGTCTCATATGTCTGTTTAGTGTTGCGTGGTGTGTTTGCTGTAGAATGTCTCTGTGTTTTTACTGGACAGCGACAGGGTTTCTCCTGCCCTGGGGTCAGAGGCAGCAAACACACAAATGTGACAAACTCCAGCTGTGAGGGTGTGAATCTGCTAATGAGAGAGCCTTTGAATGTGTGTACATGGTTGTGTGTGTGTGTGGGGGGTGCGGACTTGTGTGTCCATGAAATGACCTGAACTGACATTTTTACAAGAGGTACTCATTCTGTCATTATCTGGAGCATCAAAGATTATAATGATTCTGTAGATCCTTCCATAGACCCACACAAAAGGGCATTTTAACAGAATAACAAAGGAGTTTGGGATATTGTTCACGAAATGTCTTATTTATTGTTTATATGTATTTTTTCAACATCCTCTCTTTATTGTTAATTCTGTAGAAAACCCTAAAATAAAAGTGCCTTTTATTAGTTAAGGAAAATCTCAAATGAAAATTGTAGGGAAAGTCAACTTTTAATTTGGTCACATTTCTTTAGTGGAGGAAATAATCCAACATATATTTTTTAAATCATCAGCACCACACTTATTGGCCCATCTAAAACTTACAATAAAAGAATATAACTAAAATATTTTTAAGTCATACTTTTTATAGTTTGACTTGAAAAGTTTTTATTACAAATCCATGACTTGTAGTTGTCTGGGGCACAAATATGACTTCATACTGAGGCTGTTTCTGTTAGCCACTCTTTGACATGGGAAAGACAAGAGAACATGCCATTTAAGTAAAGCAGAAGTGTCAGTCTTCATGAGTCAGGAATTGCATATAGGAAAATAGCTACATAAGTAAAAAGGCCGATATGTATCTACCTACAGTCAGAGCATTAAATAAAAGGCTTGAAAGGATTTTCCTGCTGCTAGGCAAAGTGAACAGAATAGTAAGGGAGGCAAAAATGTTGTAGTAAGCTAACTGTCAGAGAACTGCAGCAAATAGTGGTATCATCAAAACACAGGGTCTTTCAAACAGCTCTTGGATGTTATTTATATGCCAACCAGTTGAATGCCAGGAAAATGCTTTTGAAGAATTTGTTAAACTCTCCTGGGGCTCCAACTGGAACTATGTACCTTGCTGAATGAGTCTAATATCAGTCTTTATTGCAACACACAGAGCAGGTGGGTTTAGAGCAGAACAATGTAGAATATGTGGAAAGTGTTAAAGTGTTAAATCATCCCAAATCATCCACTGTTAAGCACAGTGGATGATTTGGGATGCTGTGGGCCTGTCTCTCTTGAAAAATGCACTGGGATCTCTTTGGATTTGGATATGGATATATATTTTTGACAAGTCTTTACTTCAAGTACAAATAACCTCGTGTGCTGTAAATGTGTTTTGAATAAATAGTTTTATGTATAGAATCATGCTGTAAGGGAACTGCAACAGCAGCTTAAGCTGACCTGACCGAGTTCTTTCCAGAGGTAGAAAACATGCTTTCAGCAGCTGACCCTTGAAGAAGTTACAGGACTGACCATCTAGTATTGACAGGCTCAGCCCTACTCTGAGAAAACAAGAACAACAGTTAAAATAAAACACCAACATTTTTGTAGATTACTTCCTTATGTACTTATTACAAATGATAAAGTCAATTTGAAATAATTCCTCTAAAATACAAATGTTTTAAATTAAATATTTTTTGAGATCATAGGAAGTTTTAAACATGTATACTGCATGCAGAGGAAAAGAGCTGCAGATGTCTCCTGATAATTAAATGTGACTAAAATGAGTAGGTAGAGAGAGAAGGAAGGGTTCTCAAAGGCTGCCAATATGGTGAAATTCAGCAGAGCACAGAGGAAGTGAAAACGATGTGATTGTGTTGAGGAGGAAGCTGTGGGAGCAGGGAGGGGAGAGGAAGGCTCTGTGTTCACCCACTTGTGTCATGAATAAATCACTGCTGAGATCTTCTTGGTGTCTGGCCCAGTGCAGACCAGCATGCTTTCATAGTTATAGCTCATCCCAGATGGCCTAGTTTACCCACAGAGAATAAGCCAAGTCATAATTTACCAGCTGGGGACTTTTTCTGATTGCTTCATCCATCATGAATTACCCAGCACAACTGAAGTCAGCCCGAGGACCCTGATCAAACAAAGAGGGCATCCCTGCTACTGCTATCACCTAAACAAAAGACAAAACAATCAAGTGATAGGTGATAGGTGAAGCAGCTGAAAAACATACTTTAGAAAACTGACAAAAGGTTATCTGAATTAACATGAGGAATTTTCTAAAAATTACTGACATTACATCCACAGCAAAGGGTGTTATGTAAAAAGTGAGTGGGAAGATGAAATCACTGCCAAAAGGGAAAAAAAGAGAGTCAAAATTACAAAATAATAAAGTTTTGCCAGCACTGTAGGGCTTTGCAGTAATGGTGACTAAGTTGTGAGGGAACAAAAAGACACATTTTTCCCTCAGTGTGATTAAACAATGGAGACATCCTCCTCACTGCTCAACACAGAGCGGGACTGAGTGGTTCAAGGAAGATCTATATGCTGCTATGACTGCGGTATTTGCATGTGTTTGTTTGTATTTTAGGATTATTACAAGACACTAAAAAGGTGATATGACAGTAAAGCATTGCAAAGTATACAATCTGATTTGAAAGTCTTGTTAGGTTTGGCTCTTTCTTCTGCAAAGAGCAGCTAAAGCTTTTTATTTGAGTCATGAACATCAATCAGGGTTTATTCGTCTAAAAGTATAGTGTACAGATGAAACTGCTATAGTCACAAACAGAGCATTATCAAACATCACAAGAAATTTCTATTTGATTTAATCACTAAAGCATTTCATCATAGGGGGCAAAAATGTCACGAATTACTCTTAATTCTTCTTGATGACCTGCCAGCTTCAGCCATCTTTGTTCAAATACCTTTGGTCGAAGTCTTGCTTTCTTCAGGACTGTACTCCTATACCTTTACTGCATTAAAACGATCCATAGAATTTATACATTATATTGCCCAAACTAGCCTTCAAGCACATATGGATTTGAGTGACATCCCATCCTTGATCTACAAGGTTTAATTTAGTGTTGACCTACCTTTTGCAGCTGTAACAGCTTCCGCTCCCCTAGAAAGGCTTTCTACAAGGTTTAGAAATATGTTTATGGGTGTTCTTCCACAGGTGCACATGTGAGGTCAGACGCTGATGTATGACTCCTAGCTCACGGTCTCTAATCTATCCCAGCGATGTTCTATCAGGTTGAGGTCAACATGACGGCATTGGTGTCATTGGTGTCATCTCAAACTGTTCCACCAAACTTGGGAAGAGAAAGTGGTCCTAAATGTTTTGGTGTGCTGAAGGCAACTTTCAGGAGAACTGCAATTTCTAATCTGAAGGCAACTTGAAGTTTGGAGGTCAGTAGCTATTGTCTATTCAGACAGCTGGTGCACTACAAGACCGAGCTTACACTGTCTTCGCTCTGTGATTTTTCATAATCTACCACATTGTGACTGAGGTGCTGTTCTTAATCACTTGCACCTTTTTTTAAAATACCACTAACAGTTCAGTGTGGAATATTTAGTAGAAAGGACACTTAATGACTGGACTTATTGCACAGGTGACAGTCATAGTACCATGTTGGAATTCACTGACGTCCTGGAGCAGTCTGCATAGGCTCTGGATTTTATACATCTGTGACCATATAAATGATTCAGTATGGAGGTGCAAGCAATGCTTTTGGCAATATATCGTGCATTTGAACCATGACATGAAAAGTTGAGCAAGAGAACGAATATATTGGTATTGGGTGTGGGTCACTTTGCCCCATTTCATATGGCAAAGGGCCAAAATTATGTTTTATACCCAACATGGCAACCAATGACTTGAAGTAATTTTCTATATGATCTTCAGTAATAAATGTGGTCTGTGTCTCCATTTAGTAATAAAAATAATAAAATAAAAAAACCTCTTTATTTTGCCTCCCATGAGGCTCATTTGTCAGATTAAAAGCACATTTTGAAAACAACCTTTAAGTCTTGAAAGATCCTTCCTGAAAAGGCAAACATGCAGATCTGTCTGCACAAAAATTGTTGATGTGCAAAAAGTTGTGTTTCATGTTAAAATGTTAGTTTGACAGAGAGATTCTTTTTTCTTATTCTTATTTTTTAAGCCAGCTTCAATTTTGTTTGAATTGAATACAACATAGTGCACATTTGGAATTAAAGAGTTTATTTCCTAACCCAATGAGAATTGATTAGAGAATCGATAAGAAATTGAATAGATAAGTGAGATTGATAATGGAATCGATAGCAATAAATTGTTATCAATTTCCATCCCTAGAGGGGAGAGAGCAGAAGGCAGACTGAGGACAGAGAGAGAAAGAATGGCACAAGGGGGTGAGGGAGAGTAAGAAACGGGAAGTGAAAAACAACTCCAACCATAACAAAGAATAACTAAACACAAGGAATAAATAATAAATATAATCTAACTAAATTAACTAAAAGTAGACTGATCTAAGAAAAACAGAGCAAGGCTGATCAAATCAAAACAAGAATAACTAAGGCAAACACAGATAACATATGATCAAAACTATGGACCCAGAAAACCCCCCAAAAACCCAAGATCCTAACAGTGCTTTACATTTGCTTGATTTTCCAAATTTTTGAAAACCAAGAGGGTCGTGAATTTGTCATTTTCATGTTTGTGTTATAAAGCCTGATTGCCTGTGTCGTCATTTCACAATCTTTCCTTAAAACTACAGTATGAACTACCCCCTTACTACACTATAACATTATTCAGTATGGCCATAGTATGGCAATATAGGTGTTGAAACAATTTTAAAGTAAGTTATTTAACCAAAAAACATGGGGAAACACACTCCTGATTTTTTTAATCCAAATGTTGGCTCCTGAGATGTGGTATTCTCTTTATTTCATGCGCCACGACAACGTGCTGCAGGAAACCTGTATTAAATCAAATAACATCACCACCCAGAAAGTTTCCATATTCTCACAACTTCAATAATGGTACTGCACAGGTCTGTCAGTGTGTGCTAAAGCGCATCCTTTCCTGACTGAAACCGGCAGCTTGCTTCATACTCTTCAGCATAATCACAGTTAAGAGTTCTGTAAAGGAAGCATTAGTATAGATTCTACACAGTCCTGTGATTGGGTAATGTGCTTAGAGCTGGTAATCATCAGCAGCAATAAATGATGAATCACAGGAAATATAAAGCTCATGTAAAAACAACAACAAATATCAAAAGCATTTGAGACCGAGACATGTTGTGGATGTTGTTGTCGTTTTTGTGAAACATGCAAATTTGTTCACATTAGAGTCCTTTAAAATTCATATCTTCTTCAGTGTTATCAGGATGTAATGAGAGACTCTTTTTTTTCCAAAGGACTTTTGTCTCTCGCTACCAATTAATTGGTTTGAGGTTGCCCATAATGTACATAAGAATGTGCAGTTCAGAAACAGACCACAAAAACAGCACACTTTTAGGAAAGATATCAAAAGACCAAATGCAATTTAGTATACATGGCAAAAAATTTTTTTAAATCTAAATTGTTTTATGTTGGCAATATAAAAAGGCTTCTGAGCTCTTATTGTTAATTGCATATAATTGTGATGCTGCTTATATAACTTAAGTAGCTGGAATGTTCATTTTAAATGATAAATACAACATATCCTATGTGAGATGTTTCTTTACAATGTTGATTTTGATTTGATCCCCCCATCTGTCTTTCTCTGCCTCTGTTGCCAAAGCAGAATCCTCCTCCTCCAGGCAATCATTCTCTTTGGCTCAGTGGAATAAAACATTATCCGCTGTGTGACCTCCTTTTCTCCTCACACTTTCAGTCCATATCTGTTGTTTTTCTTTCCTCCCAGTTTTTTTCATTTTTCTCCTCTTTTCTGTCACCTTTCTTGGTGTAATCGTTCTTGTTTTTTGGCGACATTCTCGTTGAAACATGGAGTAAACACAAAAACCTGAAGCAGGGTTGAGTTTTCCATGAAGAAGCTGCAGCTCATACACCAGCCACACAAAGAAAAACTGCCTAAACATCAAAGGCCTTGTCATTCTTAGCCTGTTGGAAACCCAGATCACTGGTCAGAGAAGGAGGTGAAGGAGTAGGAGGTTGGAGAAAAGATGTAAAATAGATATCTTACAGTAAAAAAAATGCTATTATGTGCCTTTTTTCATCACCATGGACATATATGTGGCTTTTTGCATTTTGGAACTATGTATGCAATTCCACACCTTGTGTGTGTTCACTTTTTTGGCACAGCTAGCTGATGGTGAAAAAGTTTTTCCATGGATAAAAGGCAGTGATGATCTTGATGATGTAGTGTTGTTACTGCTGTGTACACTTAAGGTTCCTGTAATAAAATATTATTTTTTAGTAACATGTAGATATATAAGTTGTTAAAATGCATTTCAAGCTTGTAGCCCAAACAACCTTTCAGTGACCAGTGAACAGCTTCCAATCTTTTTCTGCAAGCTGGAGCATCTCAGGAATGTTGTTTCTCAGCATGTGTTGATAACCGGTATCAAAGCTTTCTAATGAGTGGGCAGAGAAAGCGCTAAGATGGCCTGAGATTTATCTGGGGATATGGAGCATTAAGTCCCCTTCCTCATACAAAGGTAAGAGTTGTTAAAACTACATGTGGGAATCTATGAGTGTCATATCCGTTAAACAGCTGACTGCAGGCTGGCAAACTGAGCAGATAGCTAGACTTTTTTAAACAAAATAAATCTTATTAAGCTTTTGTTTATTTTTATAAAGAGCAGCACAGAAAAAAGAGATGAAATTTGGCAATAAGCACTTGAAAAATACTATTACCAAATTAAGTATTAATTTGAAGATTTTTTTAGCAGCAGGAGGAATAATTCTTGGTTTTCTGTTTAAAATAAAGGCAGTTAGAAGATGTTAATAATTTTTACTTTGAATTATTACCTAAATACTGTCATATTTCATTATTTGTACACAAGGTTATGACACAGTAAGAATCTCAGAACAGTTATTGTTGAGTTCTTTTTGTTATAAATATATTGTTATAAATATATTATAATTATTATAATATTATATATTATATAAATTTACCTTGCACAACATCTCAAGTTTTTCCCGCAACCAAGTTTTCGATATTTTTTTCTGTAGTTTGTATTTCCAACAAATACCACTGATAGCCATCCAGGTCAGATTAGGAGTGCTGTGTTTGTTCGTTCTCTGTCTCGGCACCTGGGTTTCATTCGCTCCCTCATCTGTCTGGGTCAGCCACTGATATTTTATTATCTGCTCCTTTTGCAAATCATTTGTCAGTGTGATGTTCTACAGCAACAACAGCATATGGCTGCCTGAAACAAAGAGAAAATAATTAATAAAATACCCGTGTTAAGGAGATGCATATGCTATAATTACAGCCATCTGTTTCATGGTAAAGTGAATAAAAATGGAAAAACTGCAGGTAATGTATTTTAGTCTAACTTAAATTATTGCAATCCCTTCACACCATCAGTTTTGCTGTTTTTTGACTCCAAATTTTAACAATCATTATTTTTATGTACAGATGCTGTTTGTGAAGGCAGCTTTTGTTAGACCACAAAAGGTACAGCCAGCATCTATATTCTGTTTTGCCCTTTTCTTATTCTGCCATTTGAGGCTAAATTTGCATGAGCTAGAGAAAGATGAACCATCCCTCTATGAGACAATTTTAGCTCAAATATAAAATACCTGGCACTTCTGCTTCAAGAAATGCCAAATATTGCTATATCCAGTGTATTTCTGCATTGACTTGCTTATTTTTGAAGGATTTAAGTAAAAATATTGAACATTGAAGGACATAAGCCATCAAATGTGTACTGAAAAGGTTTGCTTCAAATCTGTAGCTTATAAACAACACTTTGATCCCAGGAGATGTCTGGAGTGGCATCTGTAAAATTCCAGCAGTAGGATGCATGTTTTTCCTCATGCCTTGTGATGGCCTCTTCGCAGCCCTCTTGTTTCCATGGAGACCAAAAGAGGTGTGGAGAATCCTGATTCCCCAATGTGGTCGCTGAGTTTGTCATATGTGCTGTCTGCCACTACCGCTTTTCCATTTCTTTCTATTCCACCCCCAACCCCCTTTGCCTTGCAGCTTGACGTTGCTGAATAAGAAGAACACACAGGTGTGTTATGTTCAGCAGTCCTGAACCCTTTTTGATATCTTTGGTTATTTAAAGCACCAAAAATCTACCCTATAAAATAAGGAGATTTTGTTCTCTTAAAGCAGCAATTACCCCCAAAAATATTCCTAATGCTTCCGTTGTACACTTGTCCTCATTCTATTCTAAACTCTAACACTAATACCCCCTGTCTATCATTCCCCTTGTTCTCTTTAACAATGGCACTGACCTGTTGTATTGTCTATAGCTGTGTCCTCCTTTTCAGCTGTGAGAGGCTCATTTGTTGATCTGCTAACCAGATTAGCACTTGTCTGATTAACAGCCTCCAACCCCTAATGCCGCTTGTATCTGAAAGGTGGTTCGGGCAGGGTTTCACACTCTTACAGCTTTGACTGCCTCATGACATATAACATGCTTTCCCTTTTTGCACCTGATGAGCTTGTGGACAATGTCAGACACAAACAAGATTAACTGAAGATGCGGGGAACTGATAGGGTGAGTTTGAAAACACAACCACAAGGGCTTGGGTGTTTTTCTTCAACTGTTCAGGGATTTCTATAGAAGGGCTGGCCTATTTCCAGAACAAATGTTGCAACAAAGTGACTTACACAAGGCTACGGGTACAATTTCAGTACACTGGCAACCTGTTTCTGTGTTTACGGAATAACTGAATGTAGAGTTACTTTCAGGTTGTGTTCGGTTAATCAGGATCCATGTCTCGAACTTGACAGATCAGGTGAGATAAGATTGTAATGGCTGAATTTACTCAGGATGTGCATTAGGTAGGATACAGTGCCTTGCAAAATCATTCATACCCCTTTTTTACATTTTGTCACATGATAACAAAATTTCAGTTTTCTTTTTGGAAAATGTATGAGAAAGAACAACACAAAGCCACTCATAATTGTGAAAAAATATGCAGAATTTTCTCATTTTTTTTGTCATGCATTTGCATTCAGTCCCCTGAGTCAATACTTTGTAGATCCTCTGCATGTACAGCTGTCAGTATTTTGTCTCTACCATCTTGACATATTCTTGTTTGCAAAACACATTAAGCTCAGTCAGAGTGCCTGTAAGCAATCATTTTCACATCTCACCACAGATTCTCAATTGGATTTAGATTGGGACCATTTAAACATATAGCTAGACTCCTTGTCCTCCTGGAAGCTGAACCTCCAATCCAGTCCTTGGTCTTTTTTAGCTTTTGCTAGCTCCATCTATCCTCATTTCAGCAGAGACCAGGTTCCCCGTCCATGCTGAAGAAAAGTATACAAATGGCATTATGTTGACACCACCATACAAGTGGACTCTGTTGAGGCATTAGCTGACTTCTGAAGATTATTGGTTGGGCTGTGTTTTAGTTAGGGATGTCAGAATTAAAGGGGCTGAATCCAAATGTCTTCACTTCTTGGATTTTATTAGAAAAATCACATATCATTTTCCTTACAGTAAACATCTATGCTGTACTTTATGATCTGTTACATAAACTCTGAATAAAATACACAAACATTTGTGGTTGCAACCATGTAAACATTCAGAAAAAGTAAAGTTAAATACTTTTGCAAGCCACTGTAGCTCTCTTGTGTCATAAAACCTAATCTTAACAATCAGCTTCACAACTTCAATTGGAGACTTCAAGAGAAATACATTTTTTTTCTCCCTTTTCTTATCATCAGATCAGTATAAAATCTATTCATCAATTTATCATGCTTGGAAACCTTTGAGAAATGGATACAGCAAGATGAACCCATAAGGTGAACTGCAGAGAGAAAAGAAATGAAACAATAATCTGTTCCCTTTTTCTCCTAAAGGGCATTCACAAAGGATCAGGCAGACTGAAATTACTTTTTTTTTTTTTTTAACTCGATATCCCACTGCAAGGTAGTATTAGCCTTTGAGATACAGAATGGTGGGAGATTAATGGTCAGGGTCCCTCCATTTTCTTGGCCTTTGACTCATCACCTTTTCATTTTGGCCTTTGAGTTATCATGACAGGTTAGACTGCAACAATGTAACAGGTAAGGACACAATGTGAAGGGGTTGAGGCAAACGAGTTGCAGTGGGGGTCGGAGATGGAGAGATATACGCATCACCAGACAAATTTTTGCTCTGAGCACCGCAGCCAGGGTGACAGCCATCGTGTGGGGACCAGGGACAACGAGCTGAGGGGAGATCGTGTGTGTGCCCATCTCTGCCTGGCCTTTGCAGCAATACTCCCCATGCTATGCCATCACTCAGACTGTCTTACTGGAGTGACAGATCAGGAAATTTCCACTGATGTGGGATTGGGCCCCAGCTGGTAGGTTGGTGCAGCAAGGAATGGCTGGTGGAATGAAATGAGAAGGAAAGAGCGAAGAGCGTTTGCTGTTGCTTATCAGACCTGGCGAGAGCTTTTCTGGCTTATGGCGGGGAACACTGATAGGTTCACTGCCCTCCTTTCTCTGTCTGTCTCTGTCTGTTTCTGCATTATTGCTTTCAGTGATAAGAGAAAGTGATAGTCTCTGTGATGAAGGCAGCGTAATACTTATCAGGCAGGATGACATTTTTTCTGACTGAAGACCAGATAAGTAGTGCTTTTTGTGCCACATTTATGAATTCTTCCTTGTTAGGTTAGTGTTTACATTCTTGTAACATTTAGTCATCAGAGTTTGATGTTTGATGTTTTGCATAGAAATTATAACAGAATACATTTATCTTACCGCAAATTGCTCAATTTCAGTACTTGCTAATAGAGATGCTTTATTCAGATTTTTTGGTTTGATCTGATCCCAAAATCTGAATTAAAATATCTGCCAGTACTGACATTTTTCAATCTAGAACTCTTTTATTGAGACACTTTTTCTTTGGCCCTTGTTGCAGCAAATACGACTAACTTTCAGAAGTACTATCAACAACACTGTTGCAAATTTGACCCATTTTACATATATTGTATTTATATTTGCAAGACATATTAGTACATAATCAACATCAGAAGTATAGGTTTTTGAAAGGGAGGGGCACAATGGACTTTGGTTGTTTTAGACCAGGGTGTAAAACTCCAGTCATCAGGCGCATGATCCTATTACTAGGTATTTCTTTCCTTCAGGAAATCTGACTGAAATAATTAGTGGTGAGGAGTCAATTTAACTATTTGTTTCAAGTATGTGGAATCAGGGAGACTTCGTAAAGGGGCAGAACACTGGCACAGGAGGATGGTAGTTTGACACCCCTGCAAGTACAGTGTGAGTAGTCAGGTCACATCTGAGCATTGGGTCGTACAGTGTGAGAACATGATTCATGGGCTATGAATTATTGAACCCTACAATGTAGTCGTACAGTTTGACCTGAAGCTGAATACAACTAGTCAAAATATTGTGCAATGTATGTCCAGCTCAAACCTCTGGATTTTTCTTTTTGGTTGTTATAACTGTAACAATAAAAAATGAAAAACCCACAACACATGGTCATCATATAGTTCCTCCCTATAACAGCTGAAATATCTTTGATGATGGTTATGCTGAGTAGCAGAGTGATCACTCTGCTACTCAGCAGGCAAGAAAGATCTGCCAGTACAGTTAAACTTAAGGAAATATGGCAAATAAAAATAGTAGATTTATGGATGCAATTTGTAGTACAAAAATGTGAATACGTTCACATTTACCAGTACTGTCTTGACTTTTGGGTTTAAATACAATGTTTTTCCATACATTTGCATTATTATTGCAATGTTAGTTAAAAGTTTCTGTCAGGTAAAAGTAAGCAAAATATATACATCTAAATCTGGTTTAGACTTAAAATCTAATCAGGTATATTCTTCATAGAGCAGTATCAATTCTGATAACAACATTAGATTGGATTGATACCATCTCAATTTTTGTAAAATACAATAAGGTTACAGTTAAAGATCTTCTGAACAGGTGGACATAACACAAAGGGTTTCCTAGTACCTTCCTGGTGCTGTTATTGCCTTTCTCTTATAATTCCTTCTTCAGCAAGTGAAAGAGATCTCACGCAGGTAGGTGATTAGTCTTTTGGAGAATATTTTACTTCTTTGCCATAAAAAAGTTGATTTGACAGCATCTTTTGGGTCTTCGTCTTTGCTGTGAAGGGCTGTCAAATTTCCATCTATCTGAGTTTCAGTTTTGTTTACTATCTTTGCTGTCTTTTACCATTTTACAGTTTTTACTGCTTATAATACATCTGCCTGCTCCTTTCATCAGTAAACATATCTCTTGCCATTCATAGCCATGCATCCCCATGCATTTGTACTGCTTCCACATATTTAATAGATGATGTTGCATCCTTCACACCAGCTACTGTTCTAAGCCTTTACCTTTCTTTGTTCTTTCTGCGATTTGGCCTCAGGATTTTGTCAGTTTTATCAAATCAATGAATGCTGCTTCAGGTTTTTAGCTAATGTCTAATTTAGCTTTTCTATTTTAAGCCTTATGAGTAGTTTTCACCTTTCTGGGGAATGGACTGTATTTGCTCTATCAAAGCCTTTCAGAAGACAGATAATATGTACTTAGCTCACAAAGAAAAGGTAAGAATGATTATGGCCCTTGGATCATACATGGTGGTTGCCCTCTATTGACTTCAGTGACTTTTTTTTTTAAGCAAAGCTCTCTACTTCATTTCTTTTGCTTTAATGTCCCAAATAGTAAGTTTTTTCCAGTAAAAAATAAGTTTGAGTTGCCTTTCAAAAAGGAGTTCTTTAAAAATTAGATTTATAAATACAGTGACAGAAAAGAAGGTAACCTGCTCTCTCAGTCGTCTCTATTTGATTTAAATGCATTATGCATTCTCCTTATTATGACTGTTTTGAATCTCTTTAATTTTACCCCCTTTTTAGTGGAGTTTAAATTAATTGAAATGTCCTGCACCACTTTTGGTATGTGAAAGGAGTTGACATTTGCACCACCTTTGATTTGCCCTACCCTGTTAACCCGGTTCCAAACTATCCAGTGGGTGTGTTCATGCATTCATGAATGATGATCATTACAGAGGTGTGAGAAAGATCAAGGGATTGGATGAATGTGACCCAGACTGTTGTGGTGTTTTTGGGAACAGTATTTAAATGCCAGAAATTGCCGTTTGTTGCTTTGCTGTTACAGGGCAAACAAAATTTGCTGATTTACATCCAATTAGAACTTCAGTAACTATGCTGGTAACCTTTACATGCCGTCTAGTTTCCAGATACTGTATCAGATAGAATGTCGACCTTTTAGCACCACTATATAAGAAGTGAATGAGCTAAGCGTAGTAGAGCTTACATTTCCATACGGAGAATCTTCTGTCTGGATAGTGAACATCTTTGGCTGACAGTTCAGCTCCCCTTTCCAAAGGATGGAAATTAATCCTGCATGCGATAAAACACTCTAGCTGTTACTGCGACCGGGCTAAAGGTTACAACCGGAAAACCTGTGTTTAATTCCAGGCTTCATGTTACAGACTCCATGTGATATGAAAAACACAGAACATCTTCAGGCATAGAGAACACCATGTGGAGATGAGGGATGGTACGATAGGCAAAATCCACAATTTGGTTCACCCTTTTTTCTGTAAGCTATTAGTACCGACCATTTTGTTTTTTTATTTTTTTTTTAACTCAGTAGTGGATGTAAATCTGACTGTTTGATAATAGTTTGATATTAAGCATGTCACTCGTGGAGTGACTGGATTTTTGGATAGGTAATTAAAAAGAAATTTCACTCTTTAAAGCTTAATTTACTTCATTAGAAAATATAAACGCATCAAACCTTATTCAGAATTTTTATTGCCTTTGTTCCACAAAGAAAGCTTATTCTTAGTTAAGATGGCAATGAATAATGTTTTCTGTTAGCTATGTTATTTGTATAATGATTGTAGGCCACATTTGGTGTACTGGACAACTCTGTTGAAAATTCATTCATTGTGTCTCTTCATAAAGATTGGAAATTGTGTTAATGAGAAGTCAGCAGCAGGAAACATTTATACCTCTATTGAGTCTTTTTATCATTTTGCTGAATTTTACATCTTCCTGCACAGCTGGGGAAAGCTGCATGACTTATTTTATTGTACCAAACCGCAGAGACAGGAGGGGTATGATAAGAGGTTGTGGCAAGAAATCTCAACATGTTAAAACACTATAATATTTTCATCAAAGTGAAGTCTGTCACGTAAGGTGCAGCATGTGAGTTTCTCTGGTGAAGTAAGCATGAACTATTGTCAGCGGCCTTTAAACGGACCAGAATTCGTTTCCCCGTTGATCAGGACCTTTTTTGCAGGTGTGAATACACTCAAACAAACCCTTGGTGGGACTCTGGTTGCTTCCAGATGAACTCTGGTGTGGTTCACCTCTGGTGTGAATACACATCGGGCTTGATCTGAACCAACTACAGGAAATATACGTCTTTTGGACATTATGAGCCACCGTGCTGGGCATTGTGGTAAAAATGAGCCCTTCAGTGTTGCCAACGCTACTACTGCATTGTACTGATTGTACTGAATCAACCATGCAGGCAGCATTTCATGGCTCAGAGGACGCAGAGCATCTTGTTTCATTAAGCTTGAGAAACTCTTGCCATTTAAAATGGTATTACAGCTGTAATAACAGCACAGATGTGCATAACAGAAATGGAGCACGCAGGTTTTCCATGTTTGTTTTCGTTCTGGGTCTGTGCTCTGTCCTGCTTCTGTCATTTATGTCAAGTGGGAGCAATGATCGTCAATCATGTGGCTTTGTTTACAAATTATAGTTTGCTTGCAAAAAAGCACAGTGTGAAGGCAAACTGCACCAAATGGAAAAAATAAAGTCTTTTGGTCTGGACCAAACAAGCGGAGCAAAGGACTTTCCTGATATGAATACACCCTGGGACTCTTTTTATGGAATGATACAGCACCAGGTTGCAGAAGCATTGAAGAAACCTCTTTAGGAGAAAACCACTTTAAAGCTGACAATATTTATATTTCCATGTATAAATATGTGTATACGCAGGTTTTCCATGGTTCAATGCTTTATATAGGCACCAAACTAAAAGCCTATTCCACAGAATTTCAAAGAGTTTGGACTCAAATATTCTTAATTATTTGGACTGATCAAATCTGAACTGGATATTTCTACACTGAACAGAGATTCTGCAAACACATTTAATTTATTTTTGAAAACTCAAAATATAAGCACTGGGACAACTATAGAACTAGAGTTTCTTAGTTTTCCCTAAAATCTTGCTCAAATCTTATGTGGCCTCATTCTTCCTGAACCCAAAATTTATGGCCACATATCTTGAGCTGGATTATTAAGTACTGAAGGTTATACACACATATCCAGAACAGAGACAATTAAACAGTTATTTTAATATATTTTCTGACACAGTAAGTAAAGAGAAAAATGTAAGTAACTTTAAATGTTTAGGTAGAAGGTAATGTTTGCTGTTGTGTAGAAGCTTCTGTAAATGTACGTTTCTTTATTTATGACTGGTTTCACAAAGCAGCGTCAGACTTTCAGGTTTGATGGGCTTGACTCTGCTTTCCAGGTGGTTGCTTGATATGTGTGAGAAATGTATGTGTGTGAGACTTTTATTTGGGTCTGGCATACTATGCAAGAGTGAGCAAAGCTCCCCAGGCACAGTGCCTCTTGGCACAACTCTATGATCCTGTCATGACCGCGAAACTTGACACTGGGGAGGATATTCCACTGGCCAGCAGGTTAGAGAGACAAGCACGACTGAACAAACATCCACTTCTTACAGATAAAGTGACAGATTCTGTTTAAATATGCAGAGATTCATACTCACTCCTGCATTTTGTCAGCTGGACACAGAAGTTTGTGCATGCAAATATTTACAAACTACATGCAGACACTATCCAACCCCTTACACATACAGATCTATATGCAGTTATGCACACCCTCCCAGCCAGTTTTGCAGTAATGAACACCCCTATTGCTGAGCGGGCGGTGAGATTATGGGCACACTGAAAACATTACACCAGCACTTTCAGGCATATGGCATGTAGACCCACTGAGGAGCACACACATATGGTGCTGGTGGCTTCTGCTGCTTCGCATGGAAGGAAGTCACTGTGCTTGCCTTTGATCAGGCTCCAAATCATAGAGCAGAGCACACAAAGTACAACCTAAAAATATATATTTAGGTTGCGTTGTTCTGTGTCAAAAAAATAATCCAATTTTCAGTTCCTTTTAGTGTTATTAAAATTGTATGCAACTTAAAATCAGCCTAATAAATCCCCCCACAACACTGTTGCGGGGATATCCTTAGACATCATTTAAACCAGTCTTTCACATGGGATGTTTATTAGTTGGAAAAATAGTGGAACATCGATGTAAGAGACTTTGAGCAGGTTTGCCTTTAAGTGTAGCTTTGACCATGATCATATAATCAGTAGTCACATAACTGTAAAACCTACATCAAGTAGAAACAAGTGTTATTGTGGGAACAAGTGTTATTACTGAGCCAGGCTCTGCATGAGGTTTTGTTCTGTTAAAATGGGGGTTTTCTCTCCATTGTCACCATATGCATGCTCAGTATGAGGAATTTATGTTGTGTACTTATAAGTGTACAACACAATTCAATCATCTGTCCGCTGTGACACCATTGTCGCTCAGGAAGATTGCTCCAAACTCAGCAACTTGGACTGAAGTGACAATATATTTCTGTATGTTAATTGGATGTTTTGTTTGTTTTTTGTTTGTTTGTTTTAAGTGCCTTGAGATTACATTAGTTGTAAACCAGTGGTATGTAAATAAATTCATTTGAACTCAACTGAATTAAATTAATGTATTCTTGAACTGTTTCAAATTGACTTTAACTTGGTAAATAAAAGCAACCCTAAAGTTGATTGAAGCTTTGACCTGCCTTTATTGATTTCAGCTATTTTCAAGTTGTTTTAGAGACATATCCTTTAAAATAGTATAAATTTAATTGTTTACATTTTTTTTTAGCACTCCAGCTATTAGCAGTCACCATTTCAGAAGCATTCACAATAACCAGTTTGCAGCCACTGTAAGACAAGTTTTACTGTTTTGAAACAAAAACTAATTTGTTATGGAGTTGATGTTTTAAATTAGCTGTTAGCATGATGTCATCTCAAGAAAATGCTGATCTTTACTCTGAGATTTCAAAAGGCCCCCAGCATTTTCTCTGACTGACAGAGGTTTAAACCTGAAAAGGAAAAACTGGATCTTTTACTCAGCCATCATGGGATCTGTGGAAGTTGGCTCTGGGTCATTGTTCTAATTCATTGAAACATCATCCAGTATGAATTCATACCCTGTGGGAGGTGATTCCTTTTATACCTGAAAAAGTTGAGCATGAAAAAAACAAAAATGTGAAAGAACAAACGATGGAAGGAGCAAAATGCCCAACATGTGCTGAAGTCTCATCCTCTACTGCAGACGCCTGAGTGAACAGCTGATGTGCCTCTCTAGCAAATATAGTTTGCTTTCCAGAAACTTCGTACGTTTTATAGTTCCTCTGACTTCTTTTTAAAACACCCCTCTGACACTGAAAATAACTAACTTTGAGTCTTCTTCCCTCTGTAACAGCTTCTCCATTGAAGAGTGCTTTCAGCATGACCTGGTAGTGATTAGGCATGGTGTCTTCACTGGTCAGAAAAAGCTCAGATATTTGAGTTTCAAAGCAGCTGGTGGGTCAGGGCAGGCTAAAGCTGAATACTGGATGATTTCAGTCAGCTGACAATTTCTTGGTAAAGTTCTGTGGTGTCCTCTAAGGCTTATTGAAAGTGTTAGTTATTAATTAATTGACTCTTAATGGTAAAATGAAACAATGTACTTTGTTTTAAAGTTAAATAAGGAGGTTGGACAAAGGAAAAAAAATCCAGCTACCCTTCCCACTTCCCAGGTACAATGGATGGATGGATATTAGTGCAGGAATAATAAAATCTAAAATGACCAAAAATCCAACTCACTCACAATGTTTATTACAATCTTTTAAAGCAGCTGGTTTGTATCTTGCTCTTGTAAACCTACTGCAGTACAGTAGGTTGATATAAAGAAGCCTGTGAACAGGAACACACTCGCTGTGATCGTGCAAGGCCAAGTATTACTGTTTCCAACAGACCGTGAAATTGTTTATTCTTCTGCTGCCATTTTCTGTGTGAAATAGAAAGAGCTTCTCTCTCCTCTGCTGCGCAGTCATCACAGTTGGACCGACCCTTGTTTCAGCTAATAAATTAACTGCACATTCATTACACCAAATTGTTAATCAAAGAGCGGCATTGTTTGTTATTGCTGTTGTTCAGATGTTGTCAGGAAAAAGACTGATTATATGTTACAGCTTATTTCTTTTCACTTGGTTTGTTCAGGATGCTTTTTCTAAATATGGAGAATATGTTTGGCATGAAATTAGTATTTGTTTAGAATTTCTGTTCTTACCTCCATTGGTTTCATAGAAACATTTACATCTACTAACTTTCAAGATGAGGTAAAATTGACGTATGTGTGTTATTTTCTGCACTTCTGCCAGAGTCCTAATGTTTTAAAAGCTAAAATTAATGATGGTTGTATAAACTGTTTTTTTTTGTTTTTTTTTAAATGGATTAGTTAATTATGGAATAGTTTTAATTGAACTGATTAAACCCATCACTGCTTTTTAGGTCATGTCCACAACATCAGTTACACCTTGTAATGTTTGGTGTGAGTTTAGTTTGGTGCCGAAGTGCCATCCAATTATCCAATAAGTTCTCTTACAGTCAGTCAACCATTTCATCCTTTAAAACCCCACCCCAAACCATGGGGTGGACGCCTTCCTCGCCCTCTGTGTGTGTGTGTGTGTGTGTGTGTGTGTGTGTGTGTGTGTGTGTGTGTCCTCTCAGCTGTAAATCTCTTTCTGCCCCTCTGTGGGGAAACCATGCAAAGACATTTTGATCTTGTTATGAAGGGCGCTGCTTAGTTGTGTGACACATATTTAGGTAGGTTATTGGAGGCTAACTAGGTTAAAGCGCTCGTCTACTGGCATATTTTTCTTATCCAGAGGGGAGATAGTGCAATAATTGTGATGATGGCGTAGTGGACCATGGGAGATATTGAGAGGAGGTTAAGTAAAAAGGGTTAGAGAATTGAATAGATTGTCCATGTGACGTAATAAATGATGAGTTAAAAGCAACACAAAATATTTTTCCTTCATATCCAACCTTCCTGTGTGGTCTTTGAATCAACCTTGCTCACATCACACACTGGTGGATGCCTCTTAAGTGTTTTATCATGACTTACTCTGTGTTTTTTGTTATATGTTTTGGATGGATTTCTAAAATGGGAAGAGATTATTCAACTATTACTCAATTTAATTGTAAGGTTTCTCAAATATACTCCCAACGACCTGATATGTTTAGCTTTAAGCCAAGTGTGAATGAACTAGAGGGGTATGTTTTTAGGCCACATATCGCATCACATAACCATGCACCTTTTTAAACCTCTTTCCTTGCATTCCTTTTATTTCTAGATAGCATATCAAATGATATCATATCAGTAGGAGCAGAACAGCTCAGTTTGTTGCTTACCTGTGACATAACTAAAAGTTTATTAACATATAAAGAGGATAGCTGAGAAACAAT
This sequence comes from Anableps anableps, assembly GCA_014839685.1. Lineage (NCBI taxonomy): Eukaryota > Metazoa > Chordata > Actinopteri > Cyprinodontiformes > Anablepidae > Anableps > Anableps anableps. The sequence goes on from CM026076.1 coordinate 23,727,204, forward strand.
CACTCAGGATCGAATATATTGCCAAGTGTGAATGGTTGGGGCATTCTTGTTTCTTCACATATTGATTGTTTCTTCCCTCTGCCAATGCAGTCCCTTCTGAGCGACTGACAAGTGAGAACTCTCTTGGTGGATCACATCTAGGGAGCTGCTCGTCTGATCTCTTTGTTTTTGGAACACTAGAGGGCAGCATAGTACTAAAATTTGTTAAACGTGAGATTCCATTTCCATCAGTTTACAAATAGTTTCTGGACATTTAAGCTCTTGAAACAAGTTTCAAGTTTAACAACCCTAACAGTTGTTAAATTTTAATTTCTCATCTGTATAACCTGACATAAGAGAACAATGTTTGTGCAGTTGAAGAAAAATCGAATTGAAACTAAAATAATATTTTGTTGTTTTGATTATTATCTGTGTCGCTGTCACAAAAACATTATACTTAACAAAGCAAGGGTGCATGTTGCACAATATTTTCATGTGGCTACAGAAATCTTTTCTGTGACCTTAACAATACACTGTTGTTTAATGAATCAATCATTTCCAAAAGTATGCTGTCAGTATTAATATTGGTCATTCATTCCTTTACCTTAAAGTGAACTAAAAAGTTTAAACTGAGACAGATGCTTTACTTTGCCTGTTCTTGTTGGTGTGTTGGGTTACACTATTTTTGTGTATGCAGGGGTTTAAAAAGGTCACTGAGACTGATGCTGCTGTTTGATGTTGCACCACCCATGGGAGTTGAAGCAGTAAGAGAGTCACAGGGCAAGGATGATCATCACAGAAAATGGACTGAGTCAAACAAAGTGGTATCAGGGGCACCTGGACACTCATGAGGAGTTGACTGTTTGTTGAGCTCTGTGTTTAAAAGTGTGAAATTTAATTTCAAACCTTTGAATGTCATTTAAAACCATTCATAATTTATCACTGGTCAATCAGTGATTGTTAAAATACCCTGTTTATTGTTTGATGACAGTATGATGTTTTATCTAATTTCAAAACTGAACCTTATTCTAATTATTTATTATTAAAATCTTTTGCTTTTTTTTCTGAAGTTAGACTGCAGGGAATAGTCTTAATCTCAATATATGGTATGACTTCAAAGGATAGTTATCTGTTTTTAAATACAATTTTTCTAATCCAAACAAAATCCCTTAGGGGAACTAGAATTAAAAGCTGAAATCTGGATCTTCATCTGTCCTTAGTAAATAAGCATATCAAAACATTACTGAGGACTAATTTCCATCAAAAATGTATTAATTGACAAACTGCTGCAGTTCTGCACAGTTAAATTAAAATGACTGTCTGAGCAAAGCCCTGAAAAATGTAAATATGAGCCCAAAGAAAGGTGGAAAACATCCAATTCTCATCGACTTCTTGAGTCCATTGTCCTCCAGCCAACTTTACTAAATAGTAGTATTTTTTTTTCTCTTTGCTGGCAAAAGGCTGGTGTCTGGAATATAGGACACCTTGGCAGTGGCTATTACTACAACTGTTGGATCAGAGTCGGGGGCTGATGGTGTTAATTGAGTCTTTTTCTTTCAAAGTATTTGCTGAATTGCTTTTGTAAAATGGAAAAGATCTTGTCTTCACATTGTGTGTAGAAATATTCTCAGAATGCTTCGAATTTTGCATTTATATTCCTAGTTTATTTCGTCTCTCAAGATTTTCATTTTTTTTTGCCTTGTTTTTCTTTTATTTGTTTTTTGATTTGTTTTTTATTTGCATATGATTATTATACACTTCTTCCACCTCCCTGCTCTTACCCATCACCATCCTTCTTCTTACCTCTCCATGCTCTATATCCATCCATCCAGTCCTCCCCAGAGCCATCCCATTGGTCCTTGCCTAGCAACCACATGATAATTTGGTATAATGTGACACCCCCTGATGCATGATAGGGGCTGTAAGTCAACATACATCCCCCCCTTTTATAGCTTGTGGCTTGTGTTCGTGTTTGAAAGGAAAGACAAATGAAGTAGGGAGGCTGAATACATTTGAGGGAGAGAAAAGGGGATTTCACGCTCACGTCGTTACATGACTGGTGTCCGGCGGCTCAACCTGTCATCTTGCTCCCTGGAGGGCTGTTTTCCTCTCTCTTTACCCCTCAGCATCTGATTGTCTCTTTTCTTATTCTCAGCTTCTCTCCACATGGCTCCAGTTTAGTCCATATGCACATGTGGAGCCATGAAGAAATAAAAAAGACAGATTCAGCGCAGTGTGTGCAGGCAGGAAGCAAGGCAGCCTGTCTGCATCCAGAGGACCCAAGCATCCGTAGGTACTTCTGACATGCAGGCAGTCAGGGGAAGGAACACAAAGATGGCTGCTCCATCTGTCTCCACACTGCTGTGTCTGACGTGAGCACGGCGGCTGTGAAGGACATCCTGATCGAGACATTTTTTCATTCTTGCTGTTGCTTTTCTTCCTCCCCTCAGTCACAAAAAAAAAAAACATTTTTTTATTGCTTCTCTGTGGAATAGATCTTTTTTTCTGTATAATCCCTGCACTTACATGTTGTTTATTTTCAACAAAAGACATGATTTATCAAAACAAAAGCTCCCTGGATCCTGCTTGACCTCTTTATTGATCCCAGATGAGGTGACCACATTAAGACCATAGAAAAACAAAGGACTGAGGTGTCAGAAATCATGGAAATAAGCATGAGCTTGCTAGTTTTTGAATTATTCATTTATTCATCTCACAGAATTATTTATAACATCATGACGAGTTTGTTCATTTACTGGATTGGTTTTTGAGTTCGTATGTGATTCATTGAGTTTTTAGGACATTAATAATAAGCATGTGAGCAAAGATTTAGACACACTGTCAAGCAGAGAGTGTCTGTTTATATTCCGTTGGTTTTCTTCTGACATTGGAAAAAATTCTTCTTCTCTTTTTGTAGTTCCTACTTGAATCCATTTGTCATACACTTATATATTAACTCTCTCTCTCTCTCTCTCTCTCTATATATATATATATATATATATATATATATATATATATATATATATATATATATATATATATATATATATATATATATATATATATGGGGCTGATCTATGAAGCCTCATAGATAGATATCTATCTATATATATATATATATATATATATATATATATATAGATATATATATATATATATATATATATAGATAGATAGATAGATAGATAGATAGATAGATACAGAGTATCTCTACATTGTGGCACTTGTTGGAGGGTGGCTTGTATCAAACAAACATATAGTCCTCAGAGTGGATGTGTTACAAGCAGGAGAAATTTTGCAATGATTTGAGTGAGTATGGCAAAGGCTAAATTGAGGGCCTTTTCCAGGAACAAACACATTTATCAGACATTTTTGGTTTTTCTACATTTTGACTGCATTTACCGAGAAAAAAAAATAGTTAACCCCGGTAAAAGGTCATTCATTCTGTTAACTTTAACTGTTATAACTTTTATAGCAGGGTGCAACAAACTGCTTTGAGTCACTGCTGTCAGAGCTCCACCAAACTCTATATTTAGACAACAGGGTATGCCCTGCAAAGGCATACCCTGTTGTCTAAATATATGCTTCTTGTTGTCTAAATATATGCTTCTTGCCCAATGTCCTTAACCCATTATTGCCTAATGTTTGATGATAGATGGATATACAGCATTTTATACAGGAATATTAGAGGAGCACATATATTGGATTATGATATCAATGTGATCAAAATTGTTATTCTCAAAGGACTGCCTGGATTTAGGTGCTTTGCAATAAAATTCTGTTTGCTAATAACATCTTTGACCACTTTAATGGACAGTCAGTGTCATTCTGATAATGAAAATAAAGACAACAATAATGTTATTCTAATATTCAAAACGATTTGATAATGGCATGTTCTTATTTTATTGTCCCGCTCTGTGTGTATGTGTGTGTGTGTGTGTGTGTGTGTGTGTGTGTGTGTATGTATATATATATATATATATATATATATATATATATATATATATATATATATATATGTGTGTGTGTGTGTGTGTGTGTGTGTGTATTACGCTTTATCATACTTAAAGAAACAAAAGAAACTGATTGTGAGGTCAGTTACTAAAAAATCAGATTGTCCCCCTATTTATTGCATCAAAACTAAGAATGGCCATCATTTTCAGGCTGTAAACATAATCGGCCGCAGCATATCCTTTTATTTATTTATTAAAAATTAAATCAGTTTAAATGTGGATTGTCTTCAACTTCCTTTATTTTCTGGTGGAATTAAAACTGTTACCTATAAGAAAGAACCTGTAGCACATTTTTTCCCCCCCTTTTATCTGTGAAAAATGTGGAAATGGACAAAACTGGAATCTAGAAAAGTGTGTTTGGGTATCACCCAGGAAAAGCTGGATTAGTGGATTTGTAGTAATATTTCTTATTTTGAGTATCTGAATATTTTCTTTGCAGACAGACTAAAACTGACTTTTTCTATTGGACAACAATCAAATTCATGCTACCTACTTCTGTTGCATGCTGTGTGTGGAGTGGGGGTATAAATTATGTGGTTGAGCATTCAGCCTCCTTCACCCATGTCCTTTGCATGTTTCCCCCATTATCCCAGTCCCGTTACTTGGTCATCTCAACCTTGTGATTTGTGTGGATCGTAGCAAACACATACTGCTGTTGCTCCCCCACCTCCTTCCCACTCCCTGAAGCGATGCCTTTGGTTCATTCATACACTTACTACCACTCGCAGTTTATTATTAGTTTTGTATTTTGTGTCTCTTTCATATGTTCTTCCCTTTCAGAATCTGGACAAATACATGTATTAGTAACTTGAGTAAAGAAAAACAGCAATAAGGACAAAAAATGTCAATTTTAAAGAATGGAGTAAAAGGGAGCGTTGTTACCGTGGAAACCACTCCCCTCGCAACCCTCCCTCCTCCCTCCATCTTTCTCCTCCCATCCACCTCTGTGCTGGTGATGCTTGTGTCTCTTTTCTCTCCACCCGGTTTGTCCTCACCTCTCCTGGACATGCTCCTCTCACACTGCCAGCGGAGGATACACGAGGAGGAGGAGGCGAAAGAGGAGATGAAGAGAAGCAGCTGCCTCTTCTCTCCCATCGCTCCATCACTTTGAAAAGAGCAGAGCAACAACCAAAAGAAAAGAGGACACATAGGATTTACTTTCATACTTGCAAAAAATAACCCCTACTCTTCTCCATTCTCCTTTTCAAGGAGGGCATTTTTCTTCCCTTTCCCCCCCTTTCCTTTTCTACCCCGATTTTTTCCTCTGAGGTCCCGGTTTTGTTTTGTCACCAGCAAGCCCCTGAACTTCTCTGGGATTTCAGGTGAGGTGCGCGTGTGCAGTGTGTGGTGCTTTTCCCATCTTTTTTCACTACCTATCATGGCTCACGCGGCCTCCCAGCTGAAGAAGAATCGGGGGGAAGTGGATGTGAATGCAATAGAGGACGAGAAGGAGAAGCGGAGGAAGAGCAGGAGAGCATCGTCCCGGGAACAAAAGAGAAAGGTAACAGGCGAGGGCTAGCTGCCTGGTCGGGCTGGCTGCTGGTGGCTTCATCTGTTCTGCTCTCTCTGTATCACTGGAGCGTAACTCGGTGTACGCATGTGTGTGGGGTGTGTGTTTGTGCGTGTGTGCTCATTAAGCTTCATCAGAGGACTCACGTGTTTATTTATGGATGTGCTCTTATAAGTGTATTATTTGCTGCTGGCTACCTAAGAATGTTTGCCACATGTTTTATGATAACTCTTTTGTGAGCACAGCTGCATTAAGTGTCGCAGCTTCACTCAATGTCAAAAATATTAGAGATGCAGTGATCAGGCTTTTCCTGGCACATACCAATTTCCAGTTTTCTTTGCGATCTGACGAGCTGATTCCAGTTTTGACCATTCAAATGTTTTTTCTTTGAACTACACCATTTGAATGAGGAAAACATGTCCTGAGGCTTCTTGGATGATTGCAGAAGTTTGATCGCCAACAGATAATGAAGGAATTACAAGATCATCCCAACCAAAGCTTAAGTCCAAGACCTTCATCATATAATTTTTTTATACATATAAAAACTGTAGAAACCTACATGTTGTTGGCTAATGCATGTAACGGACTGAAGATTGTGGGAATTCTTAGTTGATTAATCAGGAAAAAATCAGATCTTTTCAGTAATTGGCCTCCCGATCATCAGTCAGAACTAATCAACGGAAATTTGACCAATTCTGGTTTTGAATAGTTTTCTTTCTAAGGGCTATAACACATAACAGAGACAAAGCATATTTTAGGGTTTCTTTTAAGATATAGTAGTTTTGATTCTAACTGAAAATGAAGGAAGCACCAGATTATCCCCATTTATATCATCCCGAACCAAATTTCCCTGATCTTTGTTGGATTTTCATCAAACTCCAAGTGCATCAACATGTATGCTGTTGGTTAATGCGTTTTAGACTAAAAATTGTAGGAAAATTAGTCAATTCTAGGTTTTCTGACCGATTTGGTGAATTTCTAAAAATGTTACCACCTGTCACACATGATGACTTTACATTACTTTCCAGAACAGTTGAATTCTCAGGCCTTTGTTTCTTTAGCATCCTCTAACTCAGCTCCTTTACTGTCATTGTGTGTGCCTTTTGCTGAAGTACACCACTGTGAACATGTGATTTACTCAGTCTGCTCTCTAAGAGTGTGAGCGTGTGCTTGCATGTTCTCTAAATGAACAGCAAAAACACAAGATATGTGCTGTTTTCTGATTTTTGTTTGGTCTTAGTGAGTTTTATTGTGGAGTCTTATGTGTACGTGTGCTTGAATGCAGAGACAGCTATGTATAATGCATACTCAACTGATTTATTGATGACAAAGCTTTGCTTTTTTGTATGATGGAAACTGAAATGCACGTGTATCTCCATGGCCGTCTGCCTCTCTTACATGTCAGCTCTCACCTTTGGGCAAAGCACAAACTTCTGCCAAACAAAGATATGGGCAATGGGATTACAGTAACTATTAAGCGTTGAACTTCTAAAAGCACAAATATGTGCATCAGCTATTCTGTGACTATATCTGAAAGCTTTTGCTGCATTTCCCATATTGATGGTGGCACATTTGACCGTGAGGGATCAGTCCAATAACAGTGTTCTTTGTGCCCATGGGTGCCTGGTTTTGAATTATGCTGCTAGCAATGTTATTTGACCTTCCCATATACAAGAAGTGAGCAGTCATTGACAAGTCTTTTAGAAACAGAAAAAGTTGATTAATAACTTGAGGAAAGTAGTGGATTTCTTTGTGAGGCAAAAGCTTTAAAACACAATCCATGTGAGAGAACTTCCTCACTTTTCACCTGTCTGAGATGAAGATCTGTATTTGAGGTGGTTGTCTCAGTGTAGGGTCATGTTTCATAGAAGAGAATGAGAGTCAGAGATGGAGAAGAGATGAGATGGCTTTATTGATTAGATGTGTACCATCTATGACGGTAATCAGTTCTTGTTGTTTATATAATATATTTTCCCTATTTCTTTTCCAATGTTACTTTTTCGGACTGTGGTTCCAAACTTTTAGCTGAACTCAGTGATTCTGTTTGACCCATGCTTGGATGATATAATCATACAAAGAGATAAAACATCCTCATCCAGAAACTAAGAATCTTTGTATGCTGTACTTTGGAGTACACAGAAAGAAATTTCAGTTTTTCATTAATGTCAATGTATTCTTTGGATGCCCTTGCTTATAAACTCGTTACCCCTGCTGGTGGCCTTCCAGCTCTCCCTTTGTCTGAGTGTACTGACTGACTAAGCATCGTCAGTGTCATAAACACAGAGCAGAAACGAGACATGCATAAGACTTGTAATTGTTCACTTGTTTAATCATTAAGTTTACATGCAAACTTAGGGATCTTTATAAGTGAAAAATTCATTTAAAGAAATGACGTTGTGATCAAATTCTTTCCATTATGCACTTGACATTGCTGCAGAGTGATATTGCCGCCCTGCTGTAAACTTGTGCAACAAACTGCTTTGAGTCACTGCTTTCAGAGCTCCTACAAACTCTATATTTAGACGTCAGAACAGGTAGAAAACTTTGCATGGAGAACACTTGTAAATCTAGTGCTGCATTAGTCACCAAGCAAAGGTGATTACTGGATGCAGTATGTTATGAAGTGAAGCTACATATTTTGGTAGAATCATAGTTAATTTCAGTTGTATGCTTAGCAGCATGGACACATTTGTTGGCACACATAGTAAAAAAAACATGAAGAATTGTTTATAATAAGTTAATATTTTATTGCAGCAGCAAAATTTTCCATTGAAACTTTCAATATTTGACCTTTCCTCTTTGCATCTCTCTAAATTGTTCAGAGACCTGAGTCCTCTCTTATGGTCTCTTCTCTTTGAAACTTTTTATAAGATTTAGGTCTGGGGACTGTGATGACCAATTGAAGATGTTTGATGATGTGTGTGGTGAAACATCTCTCCATTGATTTAGCCATATGTTTTCCTGGACCAGGACAAAATGATGACCCATTCTGGGGCAACTGGGGCGACAGTGGTAGGAATTTGTCCCGTAAGCAGAGGGTTGTCGATTCGTGTCTGTCTTGTCGTTGTGTCCTTGGGCAAGACACCTCACCCACCTTGTCTACTGGTGGTGGTCAGAGGGCCCGGTGGTGCCAGTTCATGGCAGCCCCGCTTCTGTCAGACTGTGCCAGGGCAGCTGTGGCTACAGTGTAGTAGCTTGCCACCATCAGTGTGTGGATGTGTGAATGAATGGGTGAATGACTGAATGTGATAATCAAAGACATAAACTTCTTTCTCTCAGCAGAGAACTTCTTGTTAGAGGTACCAATGATTGCACCATGTGTTAGTTTATTGTTTCTTAGGATGGGATGTTTTCCAAATTTAACGGTGAAATTTTCTCAATTTTTCACTGTAAGATTACACTACTGCAATAAAAAGTTGAATTTATGTTAACTCTTTTATGCATCTTTAGCAGAGGGCCAACAAAGTGCTGTAGCAGTGTGACTTTAATCAGTGTAAAAGTTTGAATGTTGGAATATATAAATTTGTAGTTTTTGTCACAATAAAACAGAAGTATTTTTAGCATCTTCTTTCAAAATGGATTTAAAGAAGTTTGCTTCTTTGATCATTTGATTGTTGTTCAGTGCTGCAGGGCTCAATTTAAACGTCTCTCTCCAAACACCCAGTCTGCTCTGATAGATCACCTGAATAGTGATATATGGTGGAGTGCAGGTCATTTGGTTTTTTAATTTTTTTGTTCATAGAGTACATTCATTATGAAAAGGATCACATTGTGTAACAATGTTAAATTGAGCTTTGAGCTTTGTGTTTGTAACCTTACTACTGTTAAATGTTTTCAGAAGGCAAAAATGACTTCAACTGCTAGAAATGGTCAAAAACAAAACTGTCAGATTGTCTAAAGTGTTTTTGCTGTCTTAGAGATGCACCTATCCAAATTTTCAGGCCAGTCTGAAAATTCTGTTGCATTACAACAGACTGTAATACCTCCTGCCTTCCTGTTATCAAAATGGGAAATCCTTGTCCCCTTATTCCATGAATTCTCCAACATGTTTTAGTTTCAATGTCATTATTCCAAAGCTGGGGTCTCCCAGTGGATTCCCACAAACACCCACAGACAAAGAGAGAGGAAAGCATAATTTTTCTCCTGATGTGCCCCAGTTTTACAAGGTTTCTCAGAACTGAGAACATGCTTTTGTACAGAACTAGTTCTTTCTCTGTTAAGGCTTATGAACAAAGATGTTTCCATGCACTTTCATTTATAAAACAGCAAAATGTTTTTAACCTTCAAACAACTTTAGAACGTCACTCTCAGCAGTTGAGTGTTGCTATTATTCATTATTATCATCTCTCCTTTGTTAGAGGTCTAACTTATCAGTGAATCCAAATAAAGAGTACTAAATAAATGCTGGCAGAAATGGGATTTTAGCTTAATGCTACACTTTGAGCTCGCCTGTGGGGAAAGTGGCAAAGCTGGAATCTTTCTTACCCTCAGAGGAAAAACTAAAACAGAGGGAAATGCTCCTTATGGTCCTTATGCGTAAAATAAATGCATCTTTTATGTCCTTAATTTTTCTTTCATTTCTCCATCTGTCTTCCTTCCATCATATTTCTCTCATTAATGGACATGTGTTGCGACCCTCATTCCTATCTCCACCTGTTTCCTGCCCTTGTCCCTTACTATCAGCCCATCAAATATGGAGGTTAATGAATTCAGATGCTCATGCGTGCCTCAGTTAATTGCACTGGCATCGGGAACTCCTCTTTGTATTTCTAAATGTTTTCTCTATCAAGATGGCCACTGGCTAGAAAACCAATTGAGTGAGAAGAATGTTAAGCTTCTGATGGTGAGAATAAATAGCATATATGGGCAACATATGGGGCAAAACAGAAACAAACAAGTTTTTCAGCAGAGATGAATACATTTATTAAATTCAAAACAGTTTCTTTAAAGAAGACACCACATTGGCCAAAAATTTCATGTTGAAAGTGCTGAAAAGATTTTGGTCATTTTGCTCTTTTCATGCCAATAAAGTCTCAGCTTATACCCACAATGAGGACAATTTGTACTCGCTTTGACAGCCAATGACAGCAGTCGTGTTGGATGACACGGTTGTTTTGCAGACCCCTGCAGGATTTACAGCTGGTACTTGAAAATAAAATGTCCATTTTATTCCCTCTGGTCCTCTTTGGGATCTGCTTCTAAACCATTCAATTTTTCTGTTATTTTACTTTGTTTTTGCAAAATGATCTGGAGATTTTACAGTTTTTCACAACAAGGTTCAACGGATTTACTGTAGGATTACAGCATAAAAATAAACTCCTCAGAAGAAAATGTGAACTAAAAACAAAAATAAAAATCCAAATAGTCATATGTTGAGTGCATTGGCCACTCTTAACAATATTCCATTCAATAGTCTAACACCTACCATGATGCTACATCATGATTTACAACAAAAAGCTAAATTAATTCAAAAACTGTGTCAGTTTGTTTTGTTTTAGAGTAAAATATAGGTGTCAACATGGAATTTTATTGATTTGCCACAGGAGATGCAAAAAATACATGTTAATTCTTTCATACATGTTTTCTCAAACATGTATGAAAGAATTAAGGCAACACTCCGGGTATGTTTTTAATGAGAGAATAACATTATAACAAAATAAAAAGCTAAAAAAAAGTCAATTTTACATAATACCACCGCTTAAAAAGAGATTCTTCAATGGATACAGATCCAAACTTGCACAATTACCATCAAGTGATGTTACAGAGAGGCATCAGGATTCAGAAATTATCTTAAAGACTTCTGTTTCAATCATATTATGGGTGAGTTGTACATGTCAGAAATAAAAAAAATTCCTGACTCAAGTTCAGAACTGACTCACTAAACATTGACTAAGAGTTTGATGTATTATTTTAAAAAGAACATTTTATGTAGGAATCTTTTCTTTTTGGCTTTAATCTTAGCAGTTAGATTTTTTTCAAGTCAAAGCTCTGATTTAGAAAAAAATGTTTATTTACAGCCAGGATCTCTCATTAATGTCCTTCAAAGTATAGCTGTAGGATGTAAATGATACAAGAAAACTAACCTGTTAAAAATATTTCTCCAAGAATGAGAATGTTAATCCATCTGGATTTTTGTCAAATCTTTTTTATCACTGTATCATTTTAAATACTGCAGCCCAGAGGCTCTTGAATTGTAAAAACAAAAATGCCCTTTGTAATGAGTGATAATTCTCCAGGCTAAAATCTAAATAGCATCCTTGTAGATATAAGGACTGACAGCTACAGTGGAGGACAAAATTATTAGCCCCCTATGATAGTTTCATTGTTTTAAACATATTTCCGAGTTCTGTTAAACAGGACAAAGATGTGTTAACACAGGTGCTTTTGAATGTCATATGGGTTACTTTGGATGCTTACATAATTTTGCACCCAGAACAAAAATTAGTCTACAACCCCACAAAACTACGAAGGTCAAAATTATTAGCCTCCCTGAAGCTGTTAGTCAGGTATGTATCCTCTTCCTGGATAACATCTTGCAGTCATTTGTTGTAGTGTTCAACAAGTCAGTGAAATGTCTCCTGAGGAATCCCAGTCCATTCTGCTTGATAAATCTTTGAAATGCCTTCAGATTTGATCTGGGATGGACCATCATTTTCAGTTCACCCCAAAGTTTTTCCATAGGATTCAAGTCAGGCAACAACAGTCACTAACACCTTCTCGAGGTAGTTCTTCATCAGCAAGATTCCAGTTCTAGATACTCTGAAGCCATCACAGTGTTTTACTGTAGTTACCCTGTTCTTTGTGTTATAGACCAATGTCTCTATGGCCTGTAGCTTTGTTTCACCTTCCTAAAGGAGATGCTTCAGTGTGATCTGACTCCAATTCTTGACAAACACTTTCACAACCTTGATAATCTCTCTCCTGCTTCATGACCATCCGCAATTCTTTCAAGTCTGAACTGATTTTTTTTTTTTTTTTTTTTTTTTTTTTTTTTTTTTGGCATGGCAGTTTCTCCTACGCTATGTAAAAATTGGCAGAAAACCCCCTGCTTTACCTTGATGCTACAAGTTTTAAGCGTTACATAAGTGCACACTGATGGTTTTAGTGATGGTAAGGTTAGTTTTAAGAGAGCTAATAACTTTGATCCTTGTAGGGTTTTTTTTGTTGAATTATTATATTTCCCAGAGTAAACGTTTTCTCTTCAACCATATTTTATCAATTTCCATGACACACATTTATTAGTCCATCGTCATGGTAACTGCTGTATTACACATGTCCAAAAGCCAGTAGGATTCTTGAAGTGTGCAACAGAGCATCCCATCTCCTGCATGCACCTCCACATCAGCTTCAGTCTCTAAAGGGAAATAAAAACATGTAATAAGGATTGTTCTAATTATTAATCCTCTTCAAGGGTCTTTACAGAGAGCTGCTGCTGTTGGAGGGGGATGGTGTGTTTGTAGTGAGAAGGTGGTGATGAAATTTTGTATGAAGCCTCTGTAACAGGAAAACCTGTGCATGTAAAGGTTTTGTTGTTTGTAAAGTTGGGATTCCCCTTTGTTCAAAAATAAAATCTGACTTGCTTTTAAAACTTACTTGAGCACTGAGCTGTGTCCCTCTGTGCTGAGGAATCGCAGTGGACAGATGCTGAGACAGAGCGACAGATGTGGAAGAGTAGAGAAGAAGATGTAGGGACTAAGAGATGACTGGATGCCATATTTATGTGTGCTTGACAGAAAGGAGAGAGGCAGAGACAAGAAGAAATGAAGAGAATTAGAGGGGCATGAGGAGAGAGCAGGATTATAAGCCTTAATGTCATCTGAAGGTGATCGGTGTCTTTCTTGCTGCTCTGACAAACCATCAGCACCTGTCCTGCTTCTTGGACACTAGTGCTGATGTGACATTCTGCTTAAAAGGACAGAGCATGAATTTGCATCTGATATGTCAACAATTGCCCACAGACACAGCAGAGATAATCACAGTTCACAGCAAAAATCTGTTTGAGGTCATCTCATTTAATATACTAACAAAAATGGATTTATCTGAATGACAGAAGACATTTATAACACCTGATGTGACAGAAACCTAATTTTGTATATGAGATTTTTGGACCAAAATTATTGTGGTGTTTGAGTTTTAGCAGAATAGTTGAGTCCTTGTACTTAAATGATGCAAATCTTAAAAGGAAAATGAACATTTAAATAGCGATTTCATGATTTTTTTTTTTAACAAAATAAAACAAAATCCACATAAATAGGTCAGAAAAATACACTTTTCATTAATAAAATTGAAAACATCTAAAAATCCTAATACAATAAGTAGCATGTAAATACAGCCTAATAACTAAAATAAAAATAACCTAAAAATTGATCCAGTTGGGGTTTATTTTTCTTAGTGAGTTTATGATTCTTACGTACAAGAACAAGATTTGGTTTTTTATGCCTCTCTGTCCAATAACCTCTAATGGTGATGCAAAACTTGTGGAAAATCCATTGAAAGCATATTGAAAGTGTGGGATAACATGGTAAAATTGTTTTTACAGTATTTACATATGTCTCTTCACAACAGAGGTATTATTGTCTGAATAGGGATCAAGAATACAGGGAGAGAGGAAGTGGTGATGGGGCAGCCATCAGTTGATCATTTAGATTACTGAGTGCCAAGTATTCCTTTTAGCCTTCTTAGTGCTAAAATACAATTTACAGTATGTGAAAATTGCACTTTTTATTACTATTATTAATATTTTTTACTGTTTTTCATGAATTCTACTAAATAATTGAAAACAAACAGGTTCTTTCAGACAAGCTGCCAGTAAAAAAGTGGTTAATCTAATCCAATTAAAACCCAATTCTTTGCTAAATTTTCTGTAATATGTTCAACATAACTCTGGTTAGTCTCTCAAATTGTGAAGCACATGTGTCTGAGTGATTAATATACACACCAAAACACACACACACACAAAATAAATAAATGGCTGTGTTGTTTCTACCTGAATGCTGGACCGAAGATGGATAGATTCAAACAAACACTGAGTTAGAGTGCATTACAGTGCAGTGGTGGCAACGGTAGTAGGAGTTCGTTCCATAATCGGTGGGTTGCTGGAGCACTGCTCTGTCCGTCTCCGTCGTTGTGTCCTTGGGCAAGACACTTCACCCGCCTTACCTGCTGGTGGTGGTCAGAGGGCCCGGTGGCACCAGTGCATGGCAGCCCTGCGTTGCATGCATCGTTTCTATCAGACTGCTCAAGATTGTTAGTACAATCCACAGTATGAGCGTGAATGGGTGAATGTAGTGTAAGTACACTAAGTATAATATTAGCTCGTTAGCTGTTGTGTTGCATGAATTGTTTAACCAGAAGGTTTAGAGCTTCTGAACAGAAGAGATTTGAAAACTCTGGCACTATGCTGCTCTGCTGAACTTCAGCTGACAACTAGACGCTGCTGGTATGGGTCGTTTCACTGGAAATAGTAGGGGATTAATTTTAGATGCATTTGATTGTGCCGATGTGTGTTACCCTGTAAGGTTCTGGTATACTTTTATATATAGGTCCTTTCATGAATCAGTTCATGGATAACATGAATGATGTTGTCTTTTATGCTGACTACACTCACTCCAATTTTAAACAGTAGAGGTTTCTGCAGAGAGAAATCTGCCCATATTCCACAACTGGTGGAAAAAGAAAAATCTATTGGTAGGGATATAAAACCACAACTACAATTTTTGACCTTACAAATGTTAATTTTCCACATTTTTTTGAAGTTCACGAAATATTGTGTTACTATTCTTTCTGTGGTTATATGTATATTCTTCTAAAAACGAAAAGTGATATGTGGAAAGTTATAAAAAATAGGGGTAGACTCAACTGGACAAAACAACAGAACACCTCATGTCCAAAAATGGTCAGTTCCCTTTCTTCTGTCGTAACACACGATTCATGTTGCCACAAACAGCCAGCATAATTTCCTCATTGGTTTTTAGGTATCCAGGGTGTGGAATACCTAAATGGGTCTGGACTTGCAGAAAGGAATGTGCCTCATACTAAAAAAGCAGAGACACTGCAGAAAAAAAAAAACCCTTAATTCTTTCTTGATTTAAAGATGCAGTGCTATCAACAGGTTTTTTGATGTTTTATTAAATTTGTTGTGCACATTTATAATGAGATCTGCTGCAACTCATTATTTTAATGCCCCACCTCTCTGTCACACCTGGTAATGCCCTACTGGGCACCATCAGTAGACATGTTTCATCAAGCTCTTAAAAGAGCCAAATGTTATGTCAAAAGCATGGGTGGATGTGCTGTTTTTGTGCATGTATGGCAGGTGTTCCTCATCCAACACAGATAACACTTCTCTAATTGAAATACTGCTGTTCTCTCTCTCTTTCTCTCTCTCTCACACACACACACACATCCCTCCTTGACCCTTGGGACTCACGCCTGCATGGCTTGATAATTACTTTCATTTGTTCGCCCCCACTCCCACTGCTGCCATGTCTTCCATTCTCTACTTAACCACCTGCCACTCTTCCGTGATGAGCACCGATAACCAGATTCATCTGGCCATCCGTTTCGTCACATCCTTTGATTATTTTGCCTCAGGTATATTTTAAGTACTGCACTTATCAGGTCAGTGCATGTTGTAATATATGTGCTACCACTATGGAAAACAAAAACAAACAAGTCTGGCTCTTTTGCCAAGGACAAAAGCATGTGGTCTTGGCCTTGTGGCTGCTCTGCTACGCATGGAACTCAGAGACTCAGGAGCTGAGGAAATAGGCTGTGTTTGGACAGATCGATGGTAATCACACCGCTTCACAGTTAGCTCCCTCGAATGGGGGGAGGGAGAGGAAAACTGTGGCAAAAGGGAGAAAGAGAACAGGAAGCACTGTGGGAGGGAGGAGCATACAGAAGGTCCCTATGGGAATAGAAATATGTCTCATTTCATAATTAGAGAAAAATTTTCCACCCCTCTCAATTCTCCTTCCCTAACAAACCATAGATCCAACCCTTTGTCTGAAGGTGCTCCAACTTGACAGTCAGGAAATAGTTTCCACTTCACGTCTCCTTCTGTACATATAGTACCTCGGCAACTTTTAACTAAAACTGCTCTGGTCATTACTCTTTGCATTTCTTTTTCTTTTACCTAAATATAAAACAAGCATGTCTTTAACTAGCTCTACTAACACTGGACATCAGTTGACATCTTTTTAATGCCTTTCTAAGGTTGACCATTTCTTGCCTGACCTGCCCTAAATTGGGACTAAACAAATACAATAGAAGTCAGGGTTAGTTAGCCCATTTTATCAACCTCAAAAACCTTTCAACCACGTTGAGACATCAATACACATCATTATGTGGACATATTTTCAACTTTCACCTATCAGGCAGAAATTCAAATTTATTAGACAGATGGAAACATAATCTTTGTCTATTTCAACAGAAATTAGCTTGGGATCTGTATCCCTTATGCAATGTCCAGCTAAAACTCAGCCTTTTGTGCTTTTTAACTATTCACCACCTTAAAAAATGTAATGAAGTGTGAAAACCAGGCCCTGTACTCTGAACATGAAATATTTTTTTGGATTGAGTGCAATATGCAGCACATCCAAGGTAGAACAGTGAGGGAACGAATAGCTGTGATTATCTTTTGGCTTCTAGTGTATATTTGTAAATCAAGCATGCACAAAATGTTGTAATCCAACAGAAAGCTGTCTGCTAGGAAAAGGTTAATTGTAGCTGCAAGGTGGTGTTGGTATTCTTTCACTATGTGTCAGATCAAGGAAAAAATAGACCTTTAGAGAGAATATAATACTGCATATCAATGCAATCTTTGGTTGCACTTCTGCTGTTTTTATTTCTTACAGTGGTGACTACAGCCTGAAGAGAAGAGTCTTCCTTCTACCTTGTATTTGAAGCTAAATTATTCATAGGCATCTTTGCATGTTTGCACTGGTATTGGTGTACATTGGCAACATGCTGAGGTTTGGTTGTCTGTTCTCTTAATGTCAAACATTTAAGTAAATGATGATTTGATAGAGGAAATGTTTTTATTTCCAGCCTCTCCTGGTGATGTCCTCAGTTTCTAAGCCAGTGCTTCTTGAGGTGTTCCAGCTTTTCTGTCCACTGCCTAACCCTTGCTGGTTCTCTGAATGTTACTAAGCAAGAGAAATTAAAATCAAGCCTCACTTTAAAGACAACTGTATGTCAAAGAAATGTGGTTTTCCAACTACTGCTTTCATTTTTTCATCGATCCCATCATGCAAATGGCATTTTAAGTCCAAAGGTTTGCATAATTTGATCAAAACAAGTTTGTGACTGATCTTTCAGGCAACAGAGCTGTTTTTGAGGATGATAACACAGAGGCTAAGGATACCTTAAAAAGTACTGCCTGCTCTGCTCAGCCTTATGACTCCAAGGTCTGTGGCAGACAGTATGAAAGTTCATATAGTGGATGTCTTTACAGCCACTCGCCATCTCAAGGGTGTTCAGGTGAAAATGTGCAGGAGTTTAAATATGTAGAAAAACTAGCTTTAAGAGTTGATACACACTGCTGAAAGTGCTTCACCTTCAATTGTGCTTCTAGGTGAAGCTCCAAAACTCCCTATGGGTGAAGGTTTGTATCTTTCTCACTCTGACATTGCCTATCCTGGATCTTCCCCAAACCAAACATCCAGCTGCGCCCATAGTATGGTTCTGGTTGAGTCACCAGCTGCAAACCAAAGACTACCAAGACAAAGCTTTCTGTAAAAAACCTTGGCTGTCTGACTTCCTTCGACACTTCTGACACTACATCATACTGTGCTGTTATGCTCATTCCTTTGCAGTTAATAGTCAGTGATCCTATTTTTTTTTCTGGCATTTGACCCAGAAACAATTTTTTGTTTCTTTTTCTTTCCCTTCATATCACTTTTTGAACTTTTACCAGATTATGCCATTTGCTGTATTATAGGAAAAATATGCTTCTGTGTGGTTTGAGCATGACTAATATTCCTGAAGATTTTCCACTTTTTCTTCATCTTATTTTTGTCTTTGCATAGTTATTCCTTTTGATTAAACTCACTGACCTTCAATATTACATGCACAAACAAGTTTTGTTTGTTGCCGTCAGTAATATTTTCCCCCTGAACTGTTTACTTGTCAGGGGAGTGTATGGATCTTTTAACAAAGAAAATAATGAACCTGATGGTTATAAAGAAAAACAAGAACTGAAAATAAAATAAGACTTTATCTTAGAGAAGGTTCTACTGTTGAAGACAAATCAACAGTGATGACTTCTGTCATACTGATGATGTTGGTGAAACTTAATCTGCCCTATCTCAGTTATCAGGTCATCACCAACACATTAGCCAGCTCTTCCAAACGTAACTGAGTCATGCTTATTTCTTATAATGCATGTAAGAGATCACTTTTCCATTTTTGTTGTGAGATCTAAGATGTCTTTCCATTTTTTACTTGGTGATCCTGCCTCTGTTTGGCTTTCACAAACACACAACGTGTTGAAAATAGAACAGCCCCACAGCAACTTCCACCCTGCTCCCTTGATGATGTGCATTTCCACGTTGACAATCTTGCATCCACATATTTTTGGTTCTGTACCCTGTTGCTACTTTGAAAGCAGCTTGAGTCAGAGACACCCTATATTCTGTTTGTGATCCATCTGATCTCTGTATCATTACATAGTGGTAATGAGAGCTCATCCTGTTTCACACTGCTGTTACCAAAAAGATGCATCATTACTAAACTATCTGCTTTCACTTTGCTGACTGTATTTTACACAACTAAATATTGAGTAGTTAAAGAATATAAAGTTAAAACCAGATATTTACATAAAATATAGAAAAAGGCATGTTCTTTTCCTCACTGTCAGACATTAAAGCACACTAACCTGTTCTTATTTTAGGTAAATTATGAATATAAAAACATACACAGATTACTCTGCCGTTAAACAATTTTGAAATGCTTGGGTGATGATGTCATGACTTTGTAAGATGCTGATAGGATAATTCACAACATTTTCGTTAAATGGAGGCACACCTGCGCATTTTAACACCTCAAAGACAAGGCTTCTTTGTGTGACATCATGGAAAAATCCAGACAAATCAGCCTTGACATCAAGAAGAAAACTGTGGACGCCCCAATAGTCTGATTCATAATTTGGATTTAATTTCCAGATTCCTGAAGGTGCCACATTCCATGTCCTCACACTGTTCAGGAAGCAGACAGGTTCTTTTGGTATGAAATGAAATGAATTTTTGTTACTCACCCTTTTTAAACTTCATATTGGGTTTTCAGTTTTTTTGATGTGATACGTTTTTGTAATGAGCAAAATTAATTTTTTTCTAATCCAATAGCAGTCTCTGATGCCTTGACCTGATGCTCAATACCAGCAGGTTTAGTGGATACTGAATTATGGTTACATTTGGAAAATGAATTTGAGTATTAAAATTGCTTTGTTTATAAAAAGTTCTGACTGATTGCATACTTTGCTAACTGTCAGACTGAAGGCTTGATGTGATGCTCTAAGACACAGCAGTTTAAGACAGGTTGTTTTTAGTGTTGCTGCTGACTGGGTTGTTGTCACCCAACAGTGTGTGGGTGTGTGTGAGTGGGTGTGTGTGTGTGTGTGAGTGAGTGCTGCTGACTGAGAGGCTGTCAGCTGTGGGTGAGCCATCTCGACACCCTCATCACACGTTTAACTTTTCAGAGACCTTCCCTCCAGACAGGCACAAACCATAGATGGGGACATGAAAAACATACAGTAAGTTGCTGAGCTGACCAGTTAGAACAAAAAATAAACTAAGCAGAAATGACAAAGTAGATATTAAATGAGTTAGTTGGACAGTGTAATCCTAGCATAAACAGATGGAAAACTCTTTCATGGCACTTTTCCTATGGGTTGACAAGGTGGAAATGCACCAGTTTAATTCAGTTTATCCATGACAACTGTGATTTCATGCATCAGATGCTGTCCGTGACACAACCTGCTGCTTAAGTGTGTGTGCTTCTATTAAAACTGTGTGTGTGATTAACAATGGAGTGCCTATACATACATTTTTACAGTTTTATCAGTTTTTTTTTTTTTTTTTTTTTTTTTACATGAAAAGCCAATTGTTTTTTTTGATGGAGTGATACCTAATGGAGGCATTCCAAGGTGAGAGGGAAGTCTGAAACTGTACCTGAAAATGTCCTTGACACCGAGCTGGAGAGGCAGTGGTCAGGCTTTTCCTGACTAATTCCGATTTTTTGTTTGACACATAAAAGTGAAAAAAATATGATGCAGTATTTATGTCTTTGCAGACTAAATGTCCAAATGTTTAAAATGGGAAATGTTACTTGAGATGCACCGATCAGGCTTTTCCTGAGCAATTCAGATTATTTTTTCATTCTAGACCATACCACATAAATGGGAAAAAATGCTGCAAGATCATTGATAGAGAGGTCGGAAATTAAAATTCAACAAAAAATGACTGACAAGAAGAATTACAAGATTTTTTCCATTTATGTATCAAAGCAATCATTCATAGCATTTAACTGATTTTTAGTAAACTCAAAAATGTGCATCAAAGATGTTAGTTTGTGATCCTATAGACTGAAAATGAAGCTGTTTTAAGTTTAGATGGACATTAATGAACAGGGACAATGATTTTGGATTTTTGTCATATTTGATCTTCAAATTAGCAGTCAGAGCCAGTAAAGTAAAACTGACCAACTGACTGATGCTCCTGAAAATCAGTGCCTCTATTTTATAACAAATTAAGGATTTATCTGTCATTTTGAAAGCAGTCAACATATATGCAACATTGCAAACAATCATTGCTTTACAAAGTTAAATTTCTTATTCAGATTATTACATCAGTGTCATTAAATGTTTTAGTTTCTGTATTTTGGGCAAAATCCCAGAGAAAATAAACTAAAACTATGGAGGGAAACCCAAACTGAAAAGAAGAGGCAAAATTATAGAACAAAGACTGATACAGAGTGATTCAGAGCTGTTAGGAGCAGAGGACTTTGCGACTGTATTCACTGAAGTAAACTGAATGTCCCCATCAGTCAAGGTTGTGTCTTATTATAGGTTGTTAGTCTCTCTGCTCAGCTGCGACCTTGGCACAACTGGACAGAGCATATATACGTACCACGGTAGGCTCGATCAGAGAGTGTCTATGTGTGTGTACCTGTGATGCTTTGCACAGTTTGCTGAAGTGTTATTGTGTGGATGTGATAGCTCACATGACTGCAGACTTGATAAACATTCAGCTCAAGCTGTGTTGGTGGCATGGATGGATGGATGGATGGATGGATGGATGGATGGATGGATGGATGGAGCTCCATTGCCAGTAAAAGTAAAAGTACTGCCCCCCACAGTAAAATAACGTTCGCTGTGCTGGACAGTAGGCTGTGTTTGAGCTGCCAGCAGCCATCTATCAGCTATTTGTCTTTTACCCAATCTGACAGCTGTACAGTAATATGCAAACCACAGTATTTCATCAAGTTCTCAGGCCAGCAGTGGACTTGTTGTTTATGTGATGCATTGAAAGAAACTCCACCCAGCTGTATGTCAGTTACCCTGGAAAATAGCATAAAAACATCATGTACAACCTTTATTCTTCATATGTAGCAAGATATAACACATCATCACTGAACCCTGTTTTGACTCTTTCAGTTACATATGAGTCAAATTTGTCAGCTTTAAAACATAATGGTTGAATGTCTTCCTTTCTAACATTATCAATGACAAACATTATCATAGAGCTTTGTTTCTTCAAGATCATTTTTTACCTATTATGTTTCTTCGGTTTGGAACAGAGCAGGTTTTTGATCGAGTTTGATAAATTTGTATTAAAGTAAAACCACTTAGTTCTCTATATAACTGTTAACTAACACAGTATGTCTTAAAAGTATTCATACACTTTAAAGTTTTACACATTTTGTCACTTTAAAAATCACAAACTTAAATGTGTTTTATTTGGATTTTATGGTGACCAGTCTAAATAGTGCATTGGTTTTAAGATGATATCCCAAATAAAATCTATTGTAAGTAATTACCTTCAGAAGTCACATAATGAGTAAATAGTCTAGTTGTGTATAGTTTAATCTCAGTACAAATCCAACTGTTCTGTTTAGGTCTCAGAGGTTCATTAGAGAACATTAGTAAAGAAGTACCATAATAAAGACCAAGGAACACAGCAGAGAGATTAGGGATTAAGTGATAAGATTAAAATACAGTTTGGGTATTAAATCAATATCCCTCACTTTAATCATCTCACAGAGCACTATTCAATCCGTTTCCCAAAAAAAGAAGGGGTTTGGCTGCAAACATATCAAATCATGACTCTCCACCTAACCTCACAAGCCAGGCAAGGAAGGCATTAATCAGAGAAGCAGCCAAGAGGAGCGTGGTGACTCTGAGGTCCATGGCTCAGGAGGGAAAATCTGTCCACAGGACAACTATAGGTCAAGCACTTCACAACACATGGCTTATGTGGAAGAGGTGCCAGAAGAATAGCGTTGTTCAGAGAAAGCCATGAGAAATCCCATTTGACACAAGCAATAGGAGAAACAACCAACTACAGAATAATCTGCTTCAATAATAATCAGAGAAGACCAAAATGCAACTCTTTTGCCTATGCACACAACTCATGTGGAGAAAAACTAAAACTGCCTATTCCCCAGAATGCACCATTCCCATCATGAAGCTTGGTGGTGGCATCGTGCTGTGGGGATGTGTGAATATTTCTGGGAGGGAGTATAGATCCACCTTATCTACCTTTGGACATTTAGCTTCTCTTTTGAATGTTTTCATTCAATCTTCTTTTGTGATACTTTTTATCAGTAATTATTGTATTAGATATTAATGAAGTATTTATCTTATATAAAGTGTTTTTTGTTGTCCCATATGATGACTGTTGAATAAAGCAGCATTCAATATCTGGCACAAGACATTAACATTTTCTATTAAAGCTAGAGTTTCTAAGCCAAAGGTTTTAAAGTGCAAAACCAAACACAGTTTTCATCAGGAGATAATGTGTCATTTATAAACAGAGAATGATTGTTGTGAATAACAAGATAGCAGCACATGATGTAGTTTACGAAGAGAAGCATCTGATGCTTGAGATATCTAACTCATGAGAGAATTCATCCTGCCAGACTTGACTTGCTCGCTTTTTGCCCACTTCAGTGACTTTCTGTCATTTAGATCAGCTGCAAAACTTCCTGACTTTGACACAAGAAATTTGGCAAACTGTCCCCAAAGTGTAAAGTACAAGTTTTTGGGTACTGTATTACACTGGTGTATCAGATTCACATCGCAGAGTCCTACAGAGAAAAAATAGCCACCCAAACTGAACTCAAAGACGCGAGGAGAAATCAGCTGTGGATCACCCTGTACCTTTCTATTTATTGATTTCTGAGTCCTGAGCTAAACAAAGCTCAGGTGAAACAGAAAAAGGGATTCTTTGCAATCACAATCTGACTCAGACTGAAGCAATTGACAAAATTATGCTGTTTTTTGTTTTTTCTTTTATAAATTTTCCTAAATTCTTCTTCTGTCGGTTATTCATCTAAATTAGCTGCTCTAAGCAGACAGACTGAATGGCCGTCCTGCTGCTTTGTCCCCTAAAATGTATTGAATTCCGTCTGGAGGCCATGATTGACCCGGCTGACCTCTTAACCTCCTGTGGCCTCTGGGATTGCCTGTGAGCTCAAGTTATGGCATCTTTATTAGTTGAGCTTCCTCTGCTTTCTATTAAACGTCTAAGTAGATCCAAGGGCTAAGCACCTTAAACATGTTTTTATTGATACTAAATGCACTCAGCAGCTCTTGAGATTAGCATTTCATAGGTAAAAAGAAATTCAAATACATTTCTTAACTCAGTCTGCTCATTGCCTGTCCTGTTGGTTGAGCCCTGCTGTTATGAATTTGGGCCTCCCCATTCAACAGCCTATTACTTTGCAATGCCTTGGGGGCAGCTGGCTGTTTCAGCACCTTACAGCCGTCTGTTTGCCAAGCAGAAACGCCAGATTTTGAAAGGCCATTACTTCACTCTGGAAGGCAGCAATGTATTATGACCTCTGTATTTCCAGAGGTAAATCTGTCTGTCTGTCTGCCTGCCTGTCTGTCTATATGTGAATGAAGGATCCAGAGCTTTTATTTGTCTATTAATGGATTGATAAACCCAGAGAGAATCCCTTTAAACTCCTGTGCTTATGCTGCTTCTTTTGTCGAGATGGAGCATTTGCTCCATCTAGTCTAAGGGTGATTGTGGAGAAATAAAAATATTGTCTTCTAATTCTTTTTAGTTTTGTCCAGATTGTGGTTACGTCTTTCTCTCTCTCTCTCTCTCTCTCTCTCTCTCTCTCTCTCTCTCTCTCTCTCTCTCTCTCTCTCTCTCTCTCTCTGTCTCTCTCTCTCTCTCTCTTTCTGTGTGTGTGTGTGTGTGTGTGTGTGTGTGTCTTTGTGCTGTGTTGACACTTAGGGGGACTCAGAGGGGACAGATGGCCCGTAGTCTACTCTCGTCTGGTGCTCTCTGCCTGCCAAAAACCAGGCAAAAACAGTTTCAGCACTCTCTGCTTCATTCAGATCTGCTCCATAGCCAAAATAGCACACTTTTTTTTAAGAGCCATACTTTTTTATAGACAGCTTTATGAACGAATAAAATGTTATGATGAAAGCCACAAAAAAATGATATTTGCAACACATTTCTGTTAGCATCATTTGCAGCATTAAATGCATTTTGTGTGTGCACGTGTTAGAGTTTACCTCCTTGTTGCAATTAAATATTCAATTAGAGGTTTTATGACTGGCTGTGTAGAATCATGTGTTTATATGCCATATTTAATAATTTATAGGAGGGCTCTTTTAGCTCTGCAAGATACTGTCACTTTGAAGACATCAGGAACATATGTGCCCTGGATGAAATATTAGTCTGTTTTTCTTGTATTTTAATTGTTTATGATTATTTATGACTGAATTGCTTGGAATCCAAATTACATTTGGACCCAAACAATCAACTTTACTGGCTTTGTGAACAATGATCTCCTCTCTTCTTACTTGTGCAACATTAGAGATGCTCAACGCTGACCCCACATGCACGTGACATTACGTCGACTTTAAAAAATCTTTCATTCCACTGAAAGTGCTCCTGTCGAAATGCAGTGTTTATGACAATTAAGCTGTTATGACAAACTGCTCATTGATATTTATGTCAAAGTAATGCTCTTTAAGTTAAAGATCTTTTTCTGCACATTTAGAACCTAAACTGAATCCTCCTAGTGCAGATCTCAAACTTTGGCTTCTGCTGCTCCAGGCAGTGATATCTTTGTTTTGAAACAGATTTCACTCTGAAAATGAGAACAAAAAAGTTTGAAAGAACAATGGGTTATTTTCAGTCTTGGTAATGACAACTTGGCAGACACTCTTTGACAGTCCACATTTGATGATATAATAGAGCAACCTCTGTGAGCTGATTAGTGCTGAGTCAGTGCAAATAAAAGGCAGAAAGTCACTTGAGAGACAGTAAAGGGCTCAGAAAGCTAAGAAAACATAGAATCAGAACCAAAACAAATCTAAGGGAACTAACACATCTGAGCCACTTGTTTTAAAATTCGGTTGTGTTTTTGTTTTAAAGTTCCAGCAAATTTTGTTTTTGATTTCATGTATCAACCTCAGAGACCAATCCAACTCATACAACAAGAGAACTTTGCATGATCACGATTCAACTCTAAATCCAGTAAATATTACCTCTGAGATGTTAGCGTAACCTCCCCAGACACATAGAACAGCTGTGAAGGAGGCGTTCCTCTTTTGAACCCTTAAAAAAAACTTTCCCTCAGACTTAAATCACGTTTTGAGAAGTCCAAATCATATGCTTAAAACCTTGAGTTTACCTTTCAGAGAGAGAGAGAGAAACCCCCCTACAAGTAATTACATTTTTTTTTGTTTGTGTAATGTTTCTTTACCTACTTAATCAGTACTGTGATTAATAATAGGTCAATTAATATATCCAACATAATCATTCCCCATAATGATTATTCCTCCATAAATTTCCAATTCACGTGTTAATATTGTGATTTTGAGAATAAACATTTTCATAACTCAAACTTATAATTAAATTTAAAATTTCTTCATTAATCCCAAATAGAAATTAAATGTTGTAACTGCTGGCCCTGATGCTGCTACCCCAATAGATAATGGCAGAAGAGATTACACTCTCCACAACAGATTAATAGAAGATATGCAGCATCTTGCTGCAAACACTGAAGGACCTAAGTTTCATCAAGAAGTACAGTCTGCTCTGTCCCTTCTTGTAGACAGCTTTACTTTGTTTAATATATTCCATCTCATTCCTCTTCATATGTATAGAATGCTCATTGATTAACTAAAAGATTCACCTTTCAGATAGATTGATATTGAAACTGATTACAAAATTAATATATTTTTTAATGAGACTGATGGGATATCCACACAATGAAACAAGGACTTGTTATTGTGAGCCACTGGCATGTTCATTGATAGTTATTTACTTTTGAGAGATGAACTAAGGATTTTGAGAAAGAGACTGGCTTTTGCAGGTAATCCATGGTGTTTTCCTGTTTGTACGAACTGTTTTGAGAAATACACTTACTATTTTGCAAATGTCGAGGATGATCCAAGAAATGCACCAAAGTGACTGAGAAAAACTGTAATTCAAACTTTTTTATTCTGATTATTTCAGGGGTTCTCTACCATAAAGTTTCTCCATAAAACTAACTCATTGATTTCTTGCATCTCTGAAATATGTATGTTTATGTACAAAGTGGTTGAAAGAACTGTGTGTGACCTAAAAAGATGATCGAGTGTTTTTGGGATGCTTTCATTTGCATAATCTACCTTTGGAAAACATCTCTGATGATTGTTTCTTTTTTCTTAGTTGAGATCAAATTTTCTGATATGCTCTTATAATATTAATTGTTTATGAAAGAACTAACTACATTTTCTGTCATAAATGACAAAAGAGTCAAACAGATTAGAGTGGTTCTCTCTGCCAGTTGTGAATGTCAAAAATACTTTCATTTGAGACAAATGCAGACCAAAGTCAGAAAAAGGCAAAAACCTTAAACTAACATTAAAAAACTGCACGAACTGACTTTGAAACACGCAGATGCACCTTTGGGATCAAAAACAAGCAGTAATATTGTCAATAGGTTTAAGTAATCAACTAAAGGTTGCAATATGATGGTGATTATGTCAAATAATCTTATTTGAATATAAGAGCAAGATAAGATCACTTTGTACATAAATTATGCTTAAAAGAACAGGAGAAACAGATGGTTCTGGTCACAGGAGGGTTCCTGGTTTTTGGGACATGGTTGATGTCTCAGTGGGACCTGTGATGTTTTGCAGTTGTGATGCAGGAGACTGTCCACCAGAGTCCAGTGTTTGACTGTGTAACAGAGTCTGACCCAGATCAGGCTGAGGTTAGAGATGCAGATGTAATAATCTAGCTAAATCTTTGGATCAGATTTAGCTAGATTGTTACATTTATTGATTGTACTTGTATTTGGTCATGTGCAAAAACTATGCTCCTGTCGTCATGCATTTCTCTCTTTCCTGCTTTTCACTTTACACTCAATCTTTTCTTCATCTTGTTTGCTTGTACTCTGACCTTTTACTTGTCCTTTCAAGGACCTCTTTATAACTAACCCCCTCCACTCTGTGTTACACATAGGATGACCTGTGCTCCAGTTTGGCTTGTTGTAGGGTGACATGCTGCACAGACAGATATTGATGCAGCATGATACTTAAGTGTGTAGATTTCACCTGTTCAGCTGACAGGCCAGTTGGATGAAATCCAATATGACATTCAGGTTCTTCCCCTTTCTGTGTCAGGGTTACTGGTCCAACACAGAAGTTACAGGATATTTCTAATTTGCAGGTAAAGAATAACTTCAAGTCTATCAATGCAGCCATTCTTTTACTGTGTCTCCAGTGTGATTAAAATGTTAAAACTCTGAAAGATGGATAACAAGTTGTACAAAAAGTTTATAAAATCTGGATGAGATCAAATAAAAACTCTGATTTGAGATGAATTGTACACCCATCTTAGTCTCTCCCTCCCCTCTTTGCCTGTTCTCCGATTTCTACCCTTCCTCCAAGCTCTATCAGCTCACTTTCTGTCCTGTTCCCCCACCACCCGTTGCCGGTTTCATGTCCCAGGTGAGGGGGCTGTGTCCTTGAGCACTGTCCATGTAGCTAAAGCAGCAAATCTCTTCCCACTGTGAGTTTGTTTGTGTCTGCTGTATTCTGCATAAATACTGAGATTTACTCCACAGAATGAGAACGGTGGGATTTCTCATTCCTCCTCAGACACCTGAGGTTTGAGAAATGCAAGACAAAAAATGTATTAGCCCAAAGCTATTTCTCTTTCTTTTAAATTTCAAGGATGTTTTTGTGGTGTCATTTATTGGAGTAGCATATCAAGAACTTTTGCAGTGTTTTAGGTTTCTGTTCATAATAAAGTCTCTGTGTAAACTAACATTTAATTGATGTGGTTTAAAAACAAAGAATGACTATGAGGAAAAGCATCTCATGTCCGCTCTTAAGTAAGGAAGAGGGTCTGTCATGGTGTGAGACTGTTTCACTTTCAAAGACCCCAGTAACCTTGTTAGAGTACCTGGTATCATGAAGTCCTTAAAATAACAGAGACTTTTTATTTTTAATCTGGTGGCGTTCACCAGATTAAAAATGAGTCATTACTGTGTCTTCCAGCAGGATAACGAACTAGAACAAATGGCCAGATCAACACAGAAAATGTTCGTTAGACACAACATTTACCTCATTCCATGGCAGTCTCAGGGTCCAACTCTAAATCCTGTAAAAGACCTGTGGGCTGAACTGAGGAGAAGTGAGCATAAGAGAGAACTCAGGATGATCTAGAGAGATTGTACAAAGAGAAATGGTCAAAGATAACTCGCTCTGAGTGCTCCAACCTTGTGAAATGAGAGGATAACTGCTGTCCTGTTCTACCAAGATTCCACGCCTTATTGTGGTATTTTTTTCCCATGAAAAGCTAACATAAAATTGACTTTGGTCGCAAACAATGACTTTACAACCCACTTACAACAATTTAATTTGCCAATTACAGACTTACTCAGATAAGTCTGTAATTGGCAATTACTCAGATATTCATAGGATTAAATGCAAATATTTGTTGTAAATAAAAATGCAAGTGAAAAAAGTCCCCTCATTTGATGTGTTGAATCAATATATGTGTGATTGTTTAAAAAGGCAGGGTATAACTGTGCCAAAATAATTTTCCACAGCCAGGCCTGAATCCCCTCCTTCCTCTGTAACCCCCCTTGTAACTATGGCAACCCAGTCTTTTCCAAGGAGGATTGCTCACGATGGTGTTAGTGTGAAGGAGCTTGTGATCCACCAATCACACGTCGCACTCGTCTCTTCTGGTCCAGAGCATCTGTCACTCCCTCTGTCAGCTCACTTCCAGGACTCCCTCTGTTTGAAATCCCCACAGTCATCAAACTCGTTTTGTCTCTTATCTCGGAGCACAGGGATATACCCATAACAATACAGTATTATGAAACATTTGCAATGTTTATTTTTACATTTCTCTTCACTCAGTCTCAGATCTCCAGCACTACCACTACAGAACATCGATAGCACACTCTATTGTTGTTTTTTTGCAGAATAACCCTACCCAGAAATCTCCTTTGTTTAGGTTATGATGCACCTACACAGACATTCAGTACAGTGCATTGCAAAAGTATAAATACCTCCTGATCTTTCCTCACATTTTTTTCACATAACAATACTTAAATGTATTTTGTTGGGATTTTGTGTAATAGACCAACACAAAGTAGAGAATTATTATTTATTGGAAAAAAATATAACACATGGTTTTCATTATTTTACACACAGAAAAAATCTGAAAGAGTGGCATACATGTCATTTCAGCCCCTCCTGGAGGAGCAGACTGTAGAGCCATCTTTTGGTGCAGTTACAGCTACAAGTCTTTTTGGTTATGTCTCTGTCAACTCGCACATCTGAAACCTTTGCAAGTTTGTCTTTACAAAGTCAGTGACCATAGAGAGCATTTTCTAAATCCTGCCAAGTATTCTAAGTTAGATTTAGATCTGGACTTTGGGCAATTTTGACACAAACCATCCCATTATAGTTCTGGTTGTATGTTCAGGTTTTGTTGATTTACTGGAAGGTGACCCTCTTCCCCAGTCTCAAGTTTTGGCTTCAAAAGGCTTCAAAAATCAGTCTGTCTGTGATTCATTTCAATAATGTATTTCATACAGTGAATTGAGCCACTGAAATAAATAAACTTGACAGTGTTATTCTATTCTTTATTAAATACTTTAAAATGAAAGAATTTAGAGAGTTTGCTGAACTTTGTGTTATCATAGCCACAGATGAAATTGTGTCATATAATCTCAAGGAACAATTAAGTGTTGTAGCGCCTCCTGGAAGATTGTATCAGATGATCTTTCACCCTCAGGTGTAATTACCCAAGATTAAATGTACAGTTTAGATACAGTACTAATGCAGAATTTTCTTCTCTGTGTCGCTTCTGCAAATCTTTACGCACATTTTTTTACACACTGATGGTTATGGATGCTATCTTGCTGTGCTGAGTGAGATTTGCCCAGAACAATCCAGTGGGGGTGTGAGTTTTCAATGTGCAGCTCCCACTCAGCTGACTGTGGCGGTGCACGTCTCCTGAGGGCATAGAGGTGGAGAGACAGAGGGTGTCCCTAATACTAAAGGAAAAGCCCCTAATCCTATGTTAACGTGTCCCCATTGACGGGTGAGGGGGACCCACAGGTCCTGTGCCCTCAAAGTAGCGTCTGGTGTTATTGTTTGTCCCCTGCTGCATTCAAAGCCACCCCAACCCCCCATCGACACACATGCATACAATCGCCAGTGAGCCATGGGTAGATTCCAGGTAGAGTAAGCCCAGCCTGGGTGTATGTGCTTGCAGCTCTGACACTGGTCTTTGTTTGGGGAGCAAAAAAGCTGATTAGCAGGGTAACAATAAAGAGTAGAGCGGGCTGGCAGACACGGCAGAATGAGTGGGAGGGAAAGAGGGAGAGTGGATGGGATAACACAGGGGGTGTTTTAGTAAAAGTATTTGTTTCAGCTGCTATTTTCAGTTTGGCCCCTCTTGCTGCTCGTAACCTTGGATAGCTAGATCCCACCGACAGCCCCATCAGACGCCCACCCCCTCACACGCTCAGAGTAAATGAAGGTGAGGAAGAAGAGAAAGGAGGCAGACAGGGATGGAGAAGCCTCAGCTATTATGGTAAGTCGGCTTCACCATCTCATGCATCTGTGAGGAGGCTGGGATTTATCCTTGTTTACAGATTTAAGGAAAAAGAGAAACACAGGGAAGGGATGAGGAGGGAGAGAGACAGCAGAGGGGATTTGGCGTGTGTCCTTTCTGCAGCGTGAGCGCTTTGTTTACTCACTACAGCGGGACTATGTAGCCACCACTCTCCTTATCAAACCTGCCATCCTTGTCTTCTACCCTCTAATACTCACTTCTTTGCCCTCCCTTCAATCCTTGCCCTGATGTGCATCGACCACAAAGTGGAAGGAGCACAGAATTCCCACTGCTTGCAATTTTTCCTCCCTACTCTGTCACCTGAGCCAATGGCTCCTTGCACTTTACTCCGGGTGGGATGGAAGTTTGTGAGGCTGAGATAGGAGCTCACTGACAGGCTAAATAGATGAGTGGTTGGCCGCTTGGCCGCCTGGCCATTTTCATCTCAGGTTTCAGTTTTCGTTATTTGGAGGAGAGAAAGAAAGAGGCAAAGAACTTGAACATGGCTGTGGAAGAGGGTGCAGCCTTTCTAGCCCAAGTAAGTAGTACTATTATTATTAATAATTACGCATGTATTTTTAAACATATTTTGTGATATTTATTTGATTTATTGTTGTTGTTGTATTTTGGCTTGATGTTAGAAAAATACTTAGACTATCATATTTGCTAAGGATATGAATACAGGTATGCAAAAACCACCAGGACTCCAACAGTGTTGGTTTGTGACCATAGAATTGTAGCTAATCTGATAAACTGTGCAAAATGTGCAAATGTGCATTTTTATTTCTCGTTTTTCATATTTGCGAAAAAAGATGCAAGTCTGTTTTAAGAGAATGGCTTGATTTTTTTTTACTTATTTAGTAACTACTTAGTTAATGTATGCTTTTAAGCAGCTCTTATTTTATTTTATTTAAACAATAACCAGCCGGGTTGTTTTCTTGCTTTCATGCTCAGCTACATATAAACATCAGGCAGACATTTTTGCTTTATAGTTATCTCCCCACAAGAAGTTTAATAAAACATATTTATCCACCGTAATCCAGTTATTAGTTTAGAACGAAGGCAAGGTCTATTTTTGCACTGAGGAATCCACCACCAGTATTTAAAGATGCTAACACATGTAACTTAAGGCTGAATTACAATTTTAAGATCACCCTGCCAGCATGATTCTACCATGACCATGTTGGTTATCTCTGTTTAAATCCAGCTGCTCAGTGAAGGCTTCAGAGGTTTGTTTGAGAACATTGGTGAACAAACAACATAAGACAAAGGAACACACAGAACAGATCATGGGTGAAGTTGTGGAGAAGTTGAAAGCAAGGTTAAGTTATAAAACAAGATCCCAAGGTTTGAATATCTCAGAGTTTAGTTGATCATCTGAAATTTGAAGGGGTATGGACAAACTGCAAGCCTACCAGGACTTGACTGTTCTTTTAAATTGAGGCTGGGCAAGAACAGCATGAATCAGTGAAGCTGCTAAGAGGGCCATGGTAACTGGAGGAGAGGCAAAGATCCATAGGTCAACACAGGAGATTCAATTGACAGGACTAGTTTTGCACAGCACAAATCTGGCTTTATGAGAGACTGGCAAGAAGAAAGTCATTATTCAAAGGAAGCCATATGGTGCCAAGTTAGGAATTTGCCAGAAGTCAGCTCGGGGACATATATATATCAGAAGGTGCTTTGGTCAGATTAGACCAAAATTGAGCTTTTGGTTGATGCATGCAGTTTTCTATGGAGAAAACTTATGGTCCGTATCACCTGGAATATCACCTGGAATACCTAATCTCCATAATAAAACATGGTGATAGAACCATCATGCTGTGAGAAAACCAATCATTATTTTCTTTGCACTTCACAATTATACACTGAAAACATTCAAGGGGTATAAAGGCACTGCATAGTTTTTGCACTATTTTTTTTTTCATGCACTGAGAATAAAAGCCCCAGCAACAACTTTTGGTGTTAACATGTTGACAGCAAAATACAGCCATTACTTCCAGGCTCACTGTATTTAACCTTGGGAGGCATGGGAAGATTAACATTAGCAAGTTAAGGAATTTGTTTAACTACACGTCTTGGAGTAGTGATTGCTGGTGTGAGGAAGTGATTTGGCACTGCTGGTTGCTGCAGCCCTCATCCTGACACCACTGGCTTTGTGCTCCCAGCTCTGTGCAGCTCTGAGTTTTGTGCTGTCAGGAGAGCAGAGGATAAAGTTAAACAATACAGCTGCTGCTGGTCTGGCTCTTCTCTTCTAAGCTCCCACTGAGCCTATAGTGATGACATCAGTGCTTGTTTTTTTTTTTTTTTTATACACAGTGATTTGATTTCTATGTGGGTAAACAACATAAAAAGATCTTGGAGATTTTTTTTAATAACATATCTTTGGTCTTTTTAATATGACAACAGATGCACATGTTTTTCTTCTGTTTTATTGTGCTGTGTGCCAAGGTGACATCATGGACACCCTGGAATTTGAAGAAATTGCAATATATTAATAAATTACTACTACTACTACTACTACTAATAATAATAATAATAATAATAATAATAATAATAACTTCATCAGCAATTGAGAAAGGTTCTCAGTGATTTAGAGAGACCCTGACAACAAATGCTCTGTCATTTTTTTTTTTTTTTTTAAATTACAGTACACAACATTTCCAGAAGATCAAATAGTTTCTTCAGGATTCTATAAATCCGAAAGACTGATAAGTATGAAAGTCCACCGAAGTGTTAGGAACCACAAACATCTTTGCAGGTCAACTGAATTTCTTCTGTATTTAGTTTTTCTTCTGAAATGCTCTCACAGACAGTGGTCACTAAACAGAGAAAGCAAACAGGTGAGCTTTTCCTGCTTTTTTGGCTATCTAGAGTGTAGCTCAGAGAAAACACATGTAATTTATTGCATGTGTGTCAGATTTTGCTCCCTCATCCTCAGCCATCCAGCTAACACTAGATTAATGCTTTCCATCAGGCTTAACCTCAATTTTAATGGCCCAGTTTTCTCTGACGTTTGATCTGTCCATGTCCAATGATATTCTTCTGCTTTATGTCCTGTTGTGTGTAATTCTTCATTCACAAAGGCTCTCAGGTCCCTCATTCTGGACAGACCATAGACCTGCTCTTTAAATTAGTCTCAAGGCTTTTCTACAGGCTTCAAGGCATAATCTTACCAAAGCACTGCTGTGCTTCTGAGTAAAAGCTAGTTAATCCATTTAAAGATGCATAGATAGCTGCATGTTATATAAAGAACCATTTCAAAAACACTGAGAATCTCAAAGAATATCTTAGCAAGTGTTCTCAGACTCTAACATTTACACAGCATTTCAACACTCAGAATAAAGTATGTTCTGCTCAATCTCTGTAATTAAAGTATATCTGTTACAACAATAAAGTCATAAGTTTTGCCTTAAATCTAAGAATCAAGTGATGTTTTACATGACAATAAATAAATCACTTAATGTTTGCCATATATTCCTCCTGTCCAGCACCATGACATGTAAATTTAAATGATAGCAGGTGTTACACAGGTTGCATTATTGTTGCCACACAGCAACCAAGCCTCAGTAGGTCACACACCTGGATGCTAAACTCAGGCTGCATCACAATAAGCATGCATTCCTGTTCTGTAAAACACTGGACATCTGTTTGGGTTTAAACACCAGTTCAGACGTGCAAAACCAGCAGATAAAAAACACTTACAGTACGCCATAAACATTGCTGCTGGAGAAAAGATGTCACATGGCGAAATATTAAGTTTTTCTTGAAGTTTGAGTTTAGTCATCTGAAAAGTTATTGACACTACTGAGAAAGCCAGCAGGCAGACGTGCCTCTGTGAGGTAAAATGGGTTCCGGAACGTCAAAAGCCTCCAAGGTGCCTCCTCCTCCAGACTCCTCAATATATAAAACAATGAGAGAAAAAGGTGGAGATGATTGTGTTGAATGTGCCTTAATTTGGGAAGTTTGAGTGTAAATCAGTAAAATAAAAGAAGTGGATCATTGATTAATATTTTTGAACTATATTTGCTTGATGATCCCTGTGATTTTGATGCATTGATATTTTCCCGATGATTTTGATGATTTTCATGTGTATTTGCTTGATGATTTTGCTCGGTGATTTTGATGTTTTTAATGATTTTGATGATTTTGCTGTATACTTGATTGATGTTTTTATGATGTGAAGCACTTTGAACTGCCTTGCTGCTGAAATGTGCTATACAAATAAACTTAACTTGACTTAACTTAACACTGTTTTTCTTTGCTTGAAGCAACAATATGTGCTTTATTTGACTTTAATAAAAAAAAATAATAAATGCAACAAACTAGTTGGATGCTTTAAGAATTGAGCTTCATGCAAGGACCTACTTTGCAGTTTCAGGGTAAGTAATATGGAGCAACAGCAAAATCTAAAGGTCTCAAAACAAACTAATTGCAGCGCTTCCTATTTCTGCTTGCCTTTGCTTCTTGCTTCATAAAGGAGTATTTTTCTATAGAAAAAAGTTGTTTCTATGGAAATGTGACATGCACTTAAAAGTCTCAGATAGCCTTGAAAATGTTGGCTTTGTTTTTGAATTAAATGTGATTTTTTTTTTAAGCTTTAAGTGAGCTCATTTAACAGACACATTAATTCTCCTTTTAACTAGCATACGTTCAAGTAAGATCGTATTTCTAGAGAAACGTTCTAAGTACCTCTGCACCATGTAAAACATTCAAAAAGTTGAAAAACAAAAAATAGAACTCTATAGGACTCTGTTTACTAATTAGATGACTTCTTTGGGCTGTTGCACAGGATTTGATTTAGGAGTATCAAATCCTTTGTGAAAACGAACACAAGGCAGCATTCATTCATGCATTCTAATTTGTAGTTGTAACTTAACAAAATATGAATCACTTCAAGAGGTGTGAATATTTTTTGCATGGTTCTGTTGAGATTGTTGCCATTCAGGCTTGAATCCTGACTTTTCTCACAGCCATGAGAGCAGAAGCATCATTAGCTATCCATCAAACCGTCCTCCGAGAGTTGAGGATATGGAAAAAGGAAGAACAAATGTGTACATGCGAGCTGATTGTCCACAGTGATATGAGATTTGCCTTAATGGTTTCTTGTAATCAGGAAATGACTCCACTTCCAGTTAGTATGGCTTCATTTGCCATTAATTTGTTTGTCTGCACATGAAAAAATCAGCACAAATATTTTCCTCCTGTACTTTTATTTACAGATTGTTAGTGGAAAAATCTGATGCTGGATGTTTTGTATGGTCACAATTTGGCTCTGAGCCTCTGTTATTTCAGGACAAGTTTAGCAGAAGGGGGAGGCGGAGGATAAAACTTTGGATTGTCCAGTTTGGCCCAGCTGAGTTTCTTCCAAGCGTCTCTGGGTGAGAGGCTAAATTTAGCAGGTCTGGACCTTTGATAATTCAGAGGAATTTGGAGTTTAAGCTTCTGTTATGAAGGAGCTTTTCTCTGTCCTGATCTCAGCAGCTCCACTGCTGAGTTTTACAAAATGTTCCTTGCAATGCTGCTGCTAAGAAGAGAAAAATGTGCAGGGTTTGCTTTGTGTCATTTTATGTCAGATCTAATGTCCTGGGAGCCAGCATAGATACAGACAAGAAGTGCAACCTTTAATTCTTTTTTTTTTTTTTTTTTTTTTTTTAAGCCCTCTCCACATCTTTCTTTTTTTGGCTTTCTTCTCCTCTTCCAGACCCCCTCATACTCTCCACGTTTGTTATACAGGGGTGCAAACATGCTTACATCATCACTTTTTTGGTGTGCAAAGCCCTATTTCTGTATTGTGATAAAGGACAGCCAAGCAGAGTAGAGGGTGCGCTGCTTCTCATAGCACAGTAACTGTTTCGCTGGAGATCTGTGTGGAAAAGAGGAGGGCTTTGTGGCAGCTGGGAGGACCACCCGGTCACTGAACTTCCGACGCTGGGGAATCAGAGACATTTGGATGGAACAAAGCTGAAATAACAGATATTGTGGAATCTGATGGAGTTTGCGGGAGGACTATTGGGATGACACGATGTGGAGGACTTCTTAATATGTCATTTGAAATGCTTGCTGGTGCACCTAATTGGATTCCTTTATTGTGACTATCTCTGGATTCTAGCTTTGGTTTTTGCCTTTGTCAAGATGTCATTAGATGTCTGAGAAATAATGACAGAGTTCTGCCTGGTACAGCGATGCTTTTGCTTTTGTTTTCTGAATATATATTTCCAACAGAGTCAGTTGGATATTTACCTCGCATCACTCTTCTTTTGCTCTTGTTCTTTCTTTGACTTTCTTTGTTTTCCTGTTTTCTCCAGTCTGACAGTAATGCTAGTTACCTGCGAGCTGCCCGGGCAGGGAACCTTGAAAAAGTCCTTGACTACCTCAAGTCTGGAGTTGAGATTAACATTTGCAATCAGGTATGTTTTATTAAAATGCTACCCTTTTTACTAATTTGTGATCTGATTTCGTCTGTAAAGAAAATATGAAACAGACTAAGCAATGGCAACTCTAACTTCTCCAAATAATGTTTCTCTCCTAGAATGGCCTAAACGCTCTTCATCTGGCCTCCAAAGAGGGACATGTAGAGGTTGTTGCAGAGCTGCTGAAGCTTGGAGCCACTGTGGATGCAGCCACAAAGGTAAGGCACACCCAGTCTCCCATGAAAATGGGCTTGAATTCAGTACAAAACATGGCCGCCTTTGTTAGAGTTCAAAGCAGAATGTATAATTAACGACCACTTTGGGGATTTCTTTTGCCAATAGCTACATTTATATTAGAATACATATTCAGTGTAGACTGCTGAATTAAAGGTTACATTGCTGTGAAAAAGTATTTCTTCTGTTTTTTCTTTTTGACAAACTTAAACATTTCTGATCATCAAAAAATTGAAAATCAGATGCAGATAACCATTAGTAATTCCAAAATGTAGTTTCAACATGCCCCTCTAACCCTATGTACAAAAGGATTGGGGAGGAGGCATTTAAATGATACATTTACAGTAATTAACCACACTTTTGGAAAGCTGAGTTCAATTAACTAGTCATATTTAGGCCCCATTACTACTAGACCTGTTGAATCAATAAATCAGGACCAATCTGACAGCATGAAGTCGGGTAATAGATGTTTATCAGTCTGGAAAGCCTTTTTTTACAAAGCTATTTCTGAGGCTTCAGGACTCCACTGGACCACAGTGAAATCTATAACCCAAAAAATGAAGAAAATTGGAACATTGGTGAACTTTCCAAACTTATTCCAAGAGTGCATCAACAAATCATCCAGGAGGTCACAAAGGAAACCAAGACATTTACAACGCAACATACCTTGCTTGCCTCAGTTAAGGTCAGTGTTTGTGATACAACAATAAGATAGAGACTGGTGAGAAATGGCACCCAGTGAAGAGTTTCAAGATGAAAACCACTGCTGACCAAAACAAAAACTCACAAAGGCTCATCTCACATTTATGGAAAAACATCTTGATGATCCCCAAGACTTTGGGAAAAAATATTAATACTTTTTAGAAGGTTTACAGCAGAAAAAAAGAATATACTCAGACAAAGTGGTAGTATTGTGATGGTCAGGGGCTTCTTTACTGTATCAGGGCTTATCAGGACAACTTGGAGTAACTGATGGACTTCTGTTCTACCAGAATATCCTGATGGAAAATGTCCAGCCTTCAGTTTGTGACCTTAAGCGAAGGCACACTTGACTTTTGCAGCAGAACTCACATACAGTACCAGTTGTGAATGGCTCAAAAACACAAAATGAAAATTTTGGAGTGACACGGTCAAAATGCAGACTTTAGTCCATTTTAGATGCTTTTGTATGGCCTAAAGCAGGTTGTTCATGTTTGAAAACCCTCCACAGTGAGGGAGCCAAAATTTCCTCCAAAGAGATGTAAAAGATTCATTGCCAGTTGCTGCAAACGCTTGATGGTAATTATTTCCACCAAGGGTTTCAGAACCAGATGTTAGTTTTCACATAAAGCCAGATTGGTTTGATAGCTTCCCAGAGCACATGAACTCATCATTTAACAACTGCTTTTTGTATTTACTTGGGTTACCTGTCTGACATTTCAATTTGTTCATTTGAAACATTTAAGTGAGACAAGAAAAAGAAAAAAAAAAAAAAACAGGATAAAATTTGTCATGGGAAAAATAGTTTTTCATACCACTGTATAAAAGAAACAAGTCAAACAAAAAGAGCAGAGGCAAGATACTTTATGTACTGTATAAACAGATATCATATACTAATATGTCTGCTTCATGATCACATAATTATTTCAACGTGAAAAGGAGTTCAGAAGCAGAGCCAATGGAAACATTATTCATATTTGTACCTTGAAGGCTTTTTAGTCCAATCTCGTTGGCTGGTTCAGCGTCTCTGCCCCAGGCCACTTGCCTGACATAAACACGAGATGCAATAAAATATTTAAGATCAAGGAGAAAATCTCCAATTAAAATATCTCTGTGCTGTGACCTGGAGGATTCTCAGGGATTAGTTTGGATCCTGTATGCATCCTAAAGTCATCTGATATTAGAATTTTGTGCAGCTTTTGTGAGCAATAGTGAAGATACCTTGATTTGGACGTTTCTGAGGTCGTTGTGTAGCCATCCTTCTGACATTGTTCTACTCTAGTTGTGGGGAAAATAAAATATATTTGTCTTTGGTTCATTGAATAATGTGTGCCATACTTTTCTGATATTTGTTTACAAAAAAAATAATCTACCATGTTTTATTTCTGCTTTGCAATAATATATTGCTCTAAATTTTTTTTGTTCTGTCATGTGAAATCACAGTTAAAAACACTGAAGCTTGTGGTTATAACGGCACAAAAAGGGAGACATTTCAAGAGGTGGTAATATTTTTACAAGTCAATGCATATAAGTAATCACTTCTATCTTTTTCTGTCTTACTATTAGTTTGCTTTGAATATCAGATGTGTGTTTAATTTCACTACTACTGAATGCAGTAAACGTGACCAATCAATGTTGTGTGAAAGCATTTTGTCTTAAGCAC
This sequence comes from Anableps anableps, assembly GCA_014839685.1. NCBI lineage: Eukaryota > Metazoa > Chordata > Actinopteri > Cyprinodontiformes > Anablepidae > Anableps > Anableps anableps. Next base: position 23,768,030 of record CM026076.1, read on the forward strand.
ATTCCCATATCATATAGCCAGAGGACAATGTCAGGGTCAGATCTGCCTTCACTCTGACCTGGACACATTCATAGAGGGTTGGTGTGGTTTTATTTTTAGGCCAAGTTTCTTTTACATGTGGGATGTCTGGATTGGAAGTGACACATTGTTGGCAATGAAACCAGGGGGATGCCAGAGTCCCCAAATACTAGTTGAAGCATGTGATCTGTGGGATGGGATTTACATGGATGCAAGCTACAGTGACAAAAAGTCACACACATAAAGAAAAATGGTTGAACAGGTGGGCCAGAGCTTAACATGCATTCTCTTGGTTGTTGTGTGTAATCCAGAAAGGAAACACTGCTCTCCACATAGCCTCACTGGCTGGCCAGGCGGAAGTCGTCAAAGAGTTGGTTACAAATGGAGCCAATGTCAATGCACAATCTCAGGTGGGACACGCACACAAACATTTGTCTAAAAAGATAAAATAGCACTAAGGTGCCCCTGCTCCCCTGACCTGAAGCCAATATAATGTAATCACACTTTCAGTGATGCACATGTTTGTTGGACTGATAGTGTATCAGGTAGTCAGTGACATTGTGGAAATCATTCAGTGGAAAGGTTTATACTGACAGTAGCTGGCAAATTGCCAACTAGACCTCTGCTAAAATCTGCTGTCTACGCATTTTACATTTAACTCTGTCAGATCAAGGTGAGCAAGAAAGACTTCTTCTCAGTGAGAAATTATTTCTTATTGCTCCTTTTTAAACATGGAGTCTCAAACTCCATCCTTGAGAGAGACTGTGCAGCATTTTTAGATGCATCCCTGTTCCAGTACACCTGTATAAAATAAATGGCTCATTACCACATCTCTGCATAACTTTGATGGCATGTTGAGGAAGTTATTTATTCATTTGATTGAAGTGTGTTAGAGCGGGAATGCATCTAAAAGTTGCAGGACAGGGCCTCCTAAGGGCTGGAGTTGGACATCTCTGTGTTAAAGTCCATTACAGCAAAGAGATCCAAAAGTAAGACACAAGTATTATCTTCAGGGCACACGTGGAGATCTTTTTTTGTCTTGATTTTTGTCACTGATGTTGTCAATAAAGTTCACTGAGTCTGGACAAAACACAACTGCCTTTTGAGTAATCACAGTTCATCACAGCTCTTCTGTGATTACAAATTTGATTACAAAACTGATCATTTAATTTTCTGAAGTGAATTATTTGGTTTAAGATCCGATGATATGGACCAAGTGCCTTGTTTCGATATGTTTGTAAATGGCTGTGTGCCTGTGTTTTTTATCTGGGCTATGTACAGAATGGCTTCACTCCTCTCTACATGGCAGCACAGGAGAATCACCTGGAGGTGGTGCGGTTCCTTCTGGAGAACAACGCCAGCCAGAGTATCGCCACCGAGGTAAAGTGCACCTGTGAACATGCATTCTACTCGCACATCAGTTATGGGTTTCTGTGTCAGTGCTGTCGTACAGTATGTCTCCATGCATTTGCCTCAGTCACTTGTGGTATTTACAGCTGTTGTACTAACCACGTTCATCTCCTCTCCTCCTCCTTTTGTTTCCTCCCCCTCTTCCTTTTCTTCTCCCACCCCCACTCACTCCGCACCTTCCTGTGTCTCCGTCTGTCCCTCCATTCTCTCGGCTGTTTCCTGCCACGGTGTTTTCCCTCATCCTCTCTGTCTCACATTATCACTCTGTTTGTCTCCTCCTCTCCTCCTGTTCCTGTTCCCTTCCCAACCCCCCACACCTCCTTCCATCTCTTCATGAGGGCCATGGCAGAGCCTCATTAATTGGTAGTGTATGTTGGTGGAGGCAGAGTGACCTTGAGTTGGTCACAGACGTGGTCCGCTCCGCTTGGTGCCTCTCCTCCACTGCTGCTGCCTTGATTTAACGCTGCTCAGTCTGTGGAACTCATACACGTGCATGATTATCAGTCACCACACATATGCACACAAACAAATGCTCAAACAGGGATTGATAGATAGATGTGCTAATGCAGAAGCCAGTCTACAGTCAACTGGTTTACAGCTATGGGCTACATGCTACTAAATGGTATGTCCCTCTGATACATACACACAGATAAGTATACACTTAAAAGAAATATCGAATCAGCTAAAATGTTATTAGTACATTTGTAACATATCTGATGTCCACCTGTACAAATAGCGATGCAGAAATATCCTTTAGTAGAAAAAAGTTTGCAAATGAAGAAAAATCCAAAGTAGCTTCTTAATTTGTTGAAAGGTGTTTTGTATCATAATTAATATTATGGGTATTTTTTATGAGAGCTTTGCAGAATTAGTGTAAAATATGTCAACACCAGCTGCAATCATTTGAGGGCTTATACTTACGTATGTCACACTTACAGAGGTAGTTCAAATTTAAGTGAGATTCTGTGACGTTATCATTAGTAATAGTTTTTTTTACCTGTGGTAGAAGATTTTATATGGCCCTGAGTTTGTAGAAAACCTTCACTGTGGTGGTAGGTGTCAGATGAACCACCATTTGTTAAAGTTAAAGCAAGTTAAAGTGAAAATATTGAAAAACAGTGAATACAGTTCTTTATTAGTTGATATTGAATATTTAAACAATTACAAGAATTGTAATTATTGTTGAAATTATTCTGTTTTCTCAGTCAAGCAAGGCCTGTTGTTGCGAACCAAAACTATCCTGGTGGAGAATGAGGGCAGTACATACATATATGTAACATTGTATGTTCCTGTGTTTTTTGCAGTCTTGTAGTTGTTTGGAAATTACAGCTGATTAGGCAGCAGTCTCCACCAACATAAATTTAGCAACACCGACCTTGTTCAACTGAGAAAACAGCAACATATTTAACAAAGGTCTCTTGTGAAACTGTCAACCAACATTTGCTCTCTCCAATCTTCATAAACAGATACCCTTCATGTTTTAAATGTCCACCTGGTTAAACACACCTAAATTAAATAAATGGTTCATTATACAGGCTCTGGTCATAAATTGATGACAGACTGATCAGGTATCTAGTCATTATTTCAGCTGTGTTGGAGCAGGGATACATCTAAAACATGCAGAACATGAGAGTTGGCCACCCCTAATGTAAACGGTTAATATGTACCAACCATCTACACTGGCCTTCCCCCGGTCAGAGGATTTGTTCACTTTTCTACAAAGGAGTAAATCCTTTGTAGAAAAGGCAATTTGACAACAGTTATTACAATTTGATATCTTTCTATTATGGATTGTGGGAAATGTTTTCAATACTGACTTCACAGAACCTCATTTTAAAGAATCCAAACCCTTCCTTGAATTGCTCTATGTGAAATCAACTTTTTGAGCTTTATATCATGTTATAATGTTGTTTCCTCATCAAAAACTTACCTGGAGTGTTACTTCGTTTCTTTCATGCATTTTTGAGGAATCCTTGAATCTCTCATGGCAGCCATTTGGGGATGCCTAAACTCTTGCTCTGACAAATCGCCGCCTATTTATCTAAAGCTCCTCCTTAGAGCTGCAAGCTCCAGCCAAGCTTCTGCCTTACAGAACACCCCTTCCTCACACCTTCCACACACAGCTCCTCTAGACTAGCGGCAACAGCAATTAGCAAACATTGGAACTGCACGTTTGCTGAGCTTATTAAATTAATTACTTCTCAGTCCAATGCTCCTCAAGAACAGTTGTAAACGGCATAATGGACAAACATTGTTGTGATGACTTGCTGAAGGCAGAGTATCGGAAAGAGTAGGAGCTTCTTAAAGAGACAGAGGCCAATTTCAAGGTGTTAAATTGCAAAGTCAGATTTCTTTTAAGTTATGTTTGATATATATACAGCAAAACCTGCTTAACTACCAACAACCTGCCATTCTTTATCAGTCCCACTATAAGTAATGCATATATCCATTCGGGATTAGTAACCTTCTCTGTCCTCTCATATGCAGGATGGCTTCACCCCTCTGGCGGTGGCCCTTCAGCAGGGCCATGACCAGGTGGTCTCCCTGCTACTGGAGAACGATACAAAGGGCAAAGTGCGTCTGCCTGCCCTGCACATAGCTGCACGCAAGGACGACACCAAGGCCGCGGCCCTGCTCCTGCAGAACGACCACAACGCTGATGTAGAGTCCAAGGTGAGTGCTGGGGAAGTTTAGCTCTTATCTTGGTCCTTCAGTTGGCTAGTTAATGTCTGATTGTCTCTTCTTTTCTTTTCTGTTTTTGTTATTAGAATTTGTTGCAGTTATTTATATTATTATTATTATTTTGCAAAAAGGAGAAAAAATTAAAGTACATTTTGAGTATATTAAATGACTGACTGGGACAATAATTTGCTATTTGCTGTGGTGTTAAATAAAGGACAATAATGGGAATAACAATCTATTTCTTTCCATTTTAAGTGTTCAAACAATAAATAAACATGCCTACTAATGGGGTTTGTGCAGATGAGATACAACCCATCAAAAGAACTAATAGTTTATACCAGCATTGTTCATTACAGCTGCTTAAGGATCAGTGATTGTCCCAGTCAAAGTTCCAACTTCAGGTGCTGTTTTTGTTTTATTTCAAAGTAGAATTTAGAAAATCTGACCTCCGGACACATAGAAAATGCACCATAAGTACATCACTTTGCAAAGATCTCAAGTTGTCCCTCTTTTTTCACTTTGTTTTCTTTTAATCTTTTCTAGTCACCTTGGTGAAAAATTCTTTGAGCTCTATAAATATCCAACCCCACCCTACTTCGCCCCTGTTATGCAGCAAATAGGGGCAATTTCAAACTTTTTCACAGCACTGTAAATCCAACACATGATTCTGCAGGGAAATTATTGTAAGCTTCGGAATATCATTCTCAATCCTGAATCCTATGCAAATCTAAGTTTGACTCACCAAGCTCCTTTTCTCCTCTTTGCTCCTCCTCTTTTCATTGAAGTGGAGGCTTTCTGCTTTTTTTCTCACTAACTGCCCATTCTCTCTTCTTTTGGCTGGCTCTGTAGATGATGGTGAATAGAACAACAGAGGTACACATATATATCTGTACATTATGTAGTCTCCTCATTGCAGTTCATAAAAAGAAACAACACTCACTTCAGTACCCTCAACTTAATGCAGTTGTGTTTCTGCAGCCCTATATTGTATACCCCTTTTCCATTTTAGCTTATGTCATCCTTCTCTTCATTGCTTCATTATAGTGTATACCTCAAGTCATGGAGAAAAATAAAAGAAAATAAGCATGTTTTTACCAAAACTGAGAAAGAGCTGGAGCCAGAGGCTTGGGTATCAAGGTTTTCCTTGATTTAAATGGTTTCATGGTGTCTAAAAATGTCCAAGGTTTCTCTTTTTGGCAAATGATTTGTGAATGTTGACAGAAATGTTGTCTAAATGTGTCCTGGCAAAATGTATGTCCATGAAACTGATTAACATGATAACCAGTTATTGCATGAAAGTGGTTATCATCCACTGAAAAGCTGAAGTTTGTCTATAACCTGCATGGCAAGCTCTTCAAGTTGTAAAACATTTTGCTAACAGGCACTTGGTCGGTTGGTTTTACAGATCTGTATCATACAGTGCCTTGCAAAATGATTCATTCCACTTGGAATTTTTTCACATTTTGACGTTAATGCATTTTATTATGATTTAATGTAATCAACCAGCACAGAGTAAAGTGGAAAAGTCCTGATTTTTTTACATTTTTAAACCCAAATCAGTACTTTGCAGAACCACCTTTTGCTGCAGTTACAGGTATTTCGCTATCAGCTTTGCACATCTAGAAACTAAAACCATTGTCAGTTTTCTCTGTGAAAAATCAGGCTCAGTGAGATTGGATGGACAGCAACTCTGGGCATGATTTTAAGTCTTACCAGGGATTCTTAAAAAACCCAAAACATAATGAACTTCCACCATGCTTCACTGTGGAAGTTGATGTGCCACACATCCTGTTTTGTATGTTAGCCAAAAAGATCATGGCATCACATGGTTCATGGAAACAACAAATAAGACTTTTTTCAACAACAGTTTTCTATTTGATGAGGACAAATCTGCTGAATGCTCATTATTGAAATATCACCTGTATTTATACTGAGATTAATTACAGAGAGGTGGAACATATAGTATGATAGTGAAAGGGCCAGAATACAAATATACATCAGAATTTCCATATTTTTATCTTAAAAAAGCCATTGAAAATCAAGTATCATCCTTCCACTTTACAATCATGCTGTATTATGTGTTGATCTATCAAATAAAATCCTGATGAAATACATTGAAGTTTGTGCTTTTACACAGCAAAAAGGTCAACGGATATGGATACTTTCTCAAGGCACTGCACTATAGTCCTAAATCAGTCCACTTTAAGCATTTTGCATGGGACCAAAGCAACAAGCGAACCATGACGCTGCTTCTGCGATAACCAGGGCCCCTTCGTCACACCAAAGCCAGGTGGCCACCTCCTGCGTGTGCCTGTTTTGGTTGGCTTTATTTCTGGTATTGGCAGGCCTGACAGTCATCTGGTATGATTCACCCAAAAATGGCTTTGTTGACTTGAAGCTTGTGCATTGTGGTAAACAAATGTGCATAATGTTCAGACAGAAGAAGGGTTTTTGGGGATTATATTATTTTTTTTACAAACCCACAGATTTTAAGATCAGATGACAGTTTCATGTTTAAATATCAGTTGAAAACATCTCAGATTGATTATTATTGCAGTTTTTTTTTTTTTTTTTTTTTTTTTTTTTTTTTTGGCTGACCGGGTATATGCAGGCCACACAAATGTCTCTAAATGCCCTGTCTTGCTAAAACTTGGTTCTTTCTTAAATTAGATTGTTAGTACCTAAAAAACTTTGTGTGAGATTCCCTCAAATATTTGGTTGCTAGTTTTCGGGGGGGGGGGGGGGGGGTATAGTTCTGTCAGTTTTTTCAACTAACTATGAAAGCCTAGGCAATGCCTGCCATTTAAAATGTAAAGAACTGGATGTGTAGTTCATTTCTAGTGTCATTGTTTTGAGCAGTAAAATGTTTTGAGCAGTAAAATGTTAAAAAATGTAAAATGTTAAAAAGTTCAATCAGTGACTCAAACTTTGTTTATAGAGCAGTTGTCATAAAGCCAACTTTAACATAATGATTTCCAGGGGTTAAAAATAGGATGGACATAAAACCATCAGAGACATGTTTTAAAACTGATCAAACTAATTAGACAGACAAAGCAAAGAATAATAATTATAATAATACTGATAATAAGATGATGAAGAATTATTGGAAAGAGATAAAACATCAATAGGTAATGACAAACTATGAAAACTACGATGTATTTTCGCAATGATTTTCCTTTTTATTAAAAAAAAGAAGAAGACATTGAGCCCTGCTTTAAATTTTATACCATCAACTATCAGCGACTGCAAAAGAAACACATTTCTGAGAAGGAAACGCTAATGTTGATTAACATAGTTGGACCCATGTGTAATGCATCTGTACAAACTTTCTCTTCAAGAAAAAGTCAAGTATTAGTGATCATGAATGTGTCCTTGTTTGATATAGACAAAGGCTGATATCATGACTTCTTTTGGATATTCTGTTGAATTGTTTTTTTTAATATAATGTATCTGAACTGGTTGTGTTTTTTCCCCCCAATCCTCAGAGTGGCTTCACCCCCCTGCACATCGCAGCTCATTATGGCAACATTAACGTGGCCACATTGCTGCTGAACCGAGGGGCTGCTGTGGACTTCATGGCTCGGGTGAGTTTATTATGCCCTCTGCTGTCTGGTGGGGGTATTACCAGCATTTAGTTGAGAGACAAAAAAACGGTGTTCACATTTTAATGCTTGAACAACAAGCCCAGATAGCACAGTACCAGAGAGATAGTATTTTGATTTATAAATGTTTACTTCATTCACAATATTTTCAATGTGGAATGTTACATGAAATTAAAAACCATTGCATCAGAATAAGCTGTTTAGAAACCAAAAGGTCATCTTTTTCCATCCTGTGCTCTTTACTATGTACTTTGTCACACCATGCATCATACTACAGTGGCTCTGAAGGGACAAAACTCTTCCTGTTTAATGGCCTTTTTGCCTGTCTTGCAGCTTTCATAGGTTTTACTTTGTACAGTTAAAGTCTATTATAGCTTACACACCTGACTAGTCCCTTCAAAACAAGCCTACCATTAGCATTTATATGCCCATAAATATTTTCCACAGCAACACCATAAGATCAGAGGGCAAGTGCAACCAAAATCCATTGCCTCATTGAATGTTGTCTGAACCATATTTAACAGGGGCCTAATTACTGAGTGTTGGCTGCTGTTTTTAAGGGGTGCTGGGGTTTGTGCTGATTTTGACACTGATTACAGGTCTAGAGTGTCTTCCAGAGCAGAAGGGATAGTTAGAATTATGCAATGAAGAGACTCCGCAGATGTTTGTTTTTGAATTTACACAATTTACCTTCACTAAGAAGGGTCCATCACTGTTTAATTGTTGAAATCACTGTGGTTAAATGAGAAGCAGCTAATGATTACATGTTTTAATTACAGTTTTATTTAAAGGCTTTTAACTGGTGTTTTTGCTGAACAAGAACTAATTCAATTTGCTGCTAAACATTTATAGAAATGTTCCAATTTTTCTATTAGAATGACATCACTCCGCTTCATGTGGCTTCGAAAAGGGGGAACAGCAACATGGTGAAGTTATTATTAGACAGAGGGGCCAAAATAGATGCAAAGACCAAGGTGAGACTGATCATACTTTTTCTTTCTCTAAACATAGTAAAAGTTATCAAATAAGCTCAGGGTAATGAATAATAAAGTATTTTTTAAAATAGTAAGTCCTATTTTTACGTTATTTTGTATCAGACTTTTGAATTGTTGAGCTGGTCAGACCCATCCATGAAAATACTACAGTTTCTTGAAGGTTTTTCACTTTTTTATGCTTTTTGAAGTTTATTTCAACCTTAGAGTAACATGTTAGAAGTTACATTTTCTGTTATTTGACATCAAGTTTAGGAATACTTTATTTATTTATTTATTACTATTTATTGATTTATTTGTTTTCAGGATGGTCTAACGCCTCTTCACTGTGGAGCGAGGAGTGGCCATGAACAGGTGGTAGAAATCCTACTGGACCGAGGAGCTCCTATCCTGTCCAAGACCAAGGTAGCTACTTAAATGATAAGTTCAGGAGATGATGCTTTGCTCAGTAAAGGAAGAGGTCACAAAGGCATCACTTTTCTTTTTGGCTGTTAAAAATAAGGTCATAATAGGTCATATCTTTATTAACAATTCTGACACGTTTGTTTCAGTCAGTTCCTCTAATCACACAGAGCGATTTGAAATCTGTTATCCAATCAGACAGCAGAACTGTTGCTGTAGTGTTGTCGCATTGTCTCCATAACGTCTGTGCGACTTCTCCAGAACAGCCTGTCCTCGCTGCGTAACCCTGCAGTTTGACCGCGCAGGACAACCAGTGTAACAATATAGACATTGTTGTAATGACCTCGTTATAACAATGCTTCTGTAACAGCAACTTCCTTCACAGTTTTATCTGTACAGCACATGGCTGCATCCTAACTGGCTGTGTCTGTCTGTCCACCTGTCTATGTGTCTGTCTGTGTGTATCTGTTTTTCTCTCTCTCTGTCTGGATCCCTCCGTCTCCTCCCCTCTCCTTCTCTGTTTTCTCTGCATCTCTCCAATGCCTTGTAGAACGGCCTGTCACCACTGCACATGGCCACTCAGGGGGACCACCTGAACTGCGTCCAGCTCCTGCTGCAGCACGACGTGCCAGTGGACGACGTCACCAATGACTACCTGACAGCGCTGCATGTTGCTGCACACTGCGGGCACTACAAGGTGGCCAAGCTCATTGTGGACAAGAAGGCCAACCCAAATGCAAAGGCTCTGGTACGGATAACATGGGAAGTTGTAGAACTGTTATAGATGAAGGTGCAAACAATGCTCAAAATGGATTGATTCATGTTTGTATAAATTGTGGCTAGGATTTGATAGTGGAATATTATTTTTTTTAGTTTGTGAACTAAAAATAAGTTATTTTTTTCTTCCTCCGGGTTTCTTCCTATTATTCTATCCACCTTGGGAAATGCACCATTACCACTAGTAGCAAAACAGCCTAATGGTATGATAGTGCTACCACCATGCATCCCAGTTGATACAGTGGTCTTAGATCTGAAAGCCTTACCTTGACTCATCCTAACATTGTCCAACCAGCTCAGTTTTTTTGTCTTGCCTCACCATACAACTTTTCTTCAAGCATCATCCACTTGCTGCTACTTGCTGCTGTCTCTGTGGGAAGGTGCACATTCAACTTAAGTTTGAAAGTGCCCATTGTGGAGCAGTTGCTTCTCTCTTGATTGACATCTTTTCAGTCCCTGCTGATGTAAATCTTGCTTCACTGCGGTCAGAAACACTAGTGTCTTCCACCATCTTACTGTTTATCATAGAGTTTATAGAGTTCAGGTGGTTGATGTTTTTTTTCTCAACATTTTGATGCATTTTCTTTAATCAGAGCAAGAGTATGGGTGAAATAGTGGAAACTTGGACACAACTACGTGTTTCAACTGAACGATGATCACAAATACACATCAATAGTTTTGGAAGACATCCTGAAGGGCCATTGAGAAACTCCTGACCTCAACTTTTTTGATAATGAACCAGTTCAATCTCTCTTACAGATTGCCAAAAAAGGTGTTGTTATTTTAAAAATATGAAGCTGTATTTAGTCTAATCTAAAAGACAGTCTAAAATGAATGATCTTTTTATTGATGATGTTTGTACAGTATATAAACCTCAGTCTGGAACTGTAAGTCTGTCAGTGGTCCTGCTTTTTTGCATAACAGCAAAACTTTTTTAGTTTCACAATTTTATCTCAAACTTGCTTCACTTGTAATGGAATATTTTGGTTGTGGTGAATTTTTCAGATTGATTTAAAAAAAAAAAAAAAAAAAAAGACCAAAGTGATCTTAAAAGAGGGTGGAGCACTCAAGATTCTCTTTAAATCAGCAATTTATGGATGGGCCAAGCTGGAAGAAAAAGTGACTGAAAAAAGTTAATCAAATAATTTTAAAAAAGCTAAAGATGAGCATTCTCCAGAAATCTAGACTAAAAGCATTTTTTCCTCATTCTCAACCCTTTTCTTGCTGACCTTTTCATCACATTTATTTTCCTAAATGATAATTTGCTTTTGCTCCAATAAACAGTCTCTTCACAGTTTTGTGACTGTAAAAAGTCAATTCCTGACCAGATGTCACTGATGCTTTAAGGTAACATTCATTTCCTCTGTGTCTGTGCAGAACGGTTTCACTCCACTTCACATCGCTTGTAAGAAGAACAGAGTAAAAGTGATGGAGCTTTTGCTGAAGCATGGGGCGTCTATACAGGCTGTAACAGAGGTACAACTCTGAGCTGGCGCACAGTTCGACTAAAATCTTCTTTGTTCTGCTCTTTAAGCTTAAGATATTTCATAGATGATATTTGAATCATTATTGTTAATGTGCAGTCTGGCCTAACGCCCATCCACGTGGCAGCCTTCATGGGCCATGAGAACATTGTTCATGCACTGACACGCCATGGGGCATCACCCAACACCACCAACGTTGTGAGTGAATGATATTTAATAGAAATAATGTGTCTGTTTCTGTTCAAGTTTGACCTGAACACCTTCTTTTGTGTCCTCCAGCGAGGGGAGACAGCTCTCCACATGGCGGCGAGGGCAGGCCAGGCAGATGTAGTTCGATACCTACTGAAGAATGGAGCTAAGGTGGACACCAAGTCCAAGGTTAGTACAAGGAGCTTAATTGTGATTCACTCATCTAAGGGGAAAACAGTCGAGAATAAAAATACAAGTCACCTCCTCCCTCTGCATAGGACGACCAGACAGCGTTGCACATCTCCAGTCGGCTAGGAAAGGTTGACATCGTCCAGCAGCTGCTGCATTGTGGTGCCTCCGCCAACTCTGCCACTACTTCAGGTTACACCCCCCTTCACCTAGCCGCCCGTGAAGGACACCAAGATGTCGCCTCCATGCTGCTGGAGAACGGTGCCTCACTTTCCTCCTCCACAAAGGTGGGGCCCTCAGAGGAGCTCAGGTCAAACACAGAAACTCAGAAAACAGAACGCAGGCTCTCTGGTTTCAGTACCATACATCCCCAAAAGTGGGCAGCCGTTTCTGTTCCTAGCAGTCTCCAAGCTGCTTGTCCTGTTTGATTCTCTGTTTTCTGTTCTAAATTCAGTCTCAGTTCTGATGATTACGTTTTGGGGGAATTTGTAATATCAGGATTGTGATCGCATTGTAATTGAAAACCAAAACTTGTTAACTATAATTTTTGGTTCTAGTTCAGGTTGCATGTCCGAGTAACTGCAGGAATCAAGGTCAGAAAAAAGGATGCGGAGAAGAATTAATGAAGCCGGTTTGTGGAAGTGTGCAATGTGTAGCTGGGGGCCGTTTTTTAAGGTCACCTCTATCAGTGGAGCAGATTAATGGAGGGTAAACCCCATGGTGGGCTCTGTCTCTCTAACACTTACTCACTCAGTATCTGTGGGAGTCCCCACAGATTCTGAGCAAGAAATAGATCCCACTACATGTAAGAGAAGAGGAATTAGAGTTCAGTGACTATGAATTGATTTGTGTGATGTACCAAACAGTTCTGTTAAAAGAGCAGCTTCTCCATCAAGCAGCCTTCTCCTTCACTGTAGAGGTCTTGTGAATGCTGACTGTAGGCAATGAGAAAAAGGAGGTCATGTGTTTCAGAGCAAGTGGGAATCTGTGGGAGTCGCACATTCCTCTGGAAAATATGACCAAATGTCTTTAAATATCTCCACATACACACATCCGGAGGAAGGCAAGAGCTGCTCTGTACAGCAGTCATTTGTAGCATGTTTGGCTCACTTTCTGAGGCATTTGTGATCTACTGTGTTTCTTTTGTGCAGTTATTTTTTTCTAAGAGCAAAGCAGATATCAGCATGATTATAATTCTGTTCACAAGAAGACAAATAAAAAAGCTAATGTAGGTAGTCGCTGTCTAGGGTTCTTTTATCATTTCAATGTGATGTTGATTAACGATCACTTTGGTGCAATTAGGCTTCTACACAGCAGCCACAGTCAATTTTTAATGATCCATTTTACTAAAATGTGACATTTTATGACGATTTTTGACACATATTTCTGAAGTGAAATTGTGTAACAGTTAATCTGTCCTCTTAATAATAGGTAGCATGTCTCATATTACCCTATAGGTAGGGAGTGGATTTGCAAAATAGCTGTTGGCTAAAAAACCAATGTACAACTGTGTTGTCATCTGTGTGCATGCTTTTTGAGATCACTTTTGCAGCCATATGCTACCACTTACAAGCCAAGTTTGGACTCAAATTACATTCAATAACCTTTCTAGCTCATTACCACGAGTGTGCAGAGTTGGACCGATCATCCTGACAGATAAAACTAAGCAAAGGTCAGACAACACATCAAATTGAAGAAAGAATACTTCACTGTCCCTTGTTTCACTCAAATAGTCGACAGCTGTCTGACCTAAGCTTCAGCCAAAACCATTTCAAGTCTTTTAATTGAATTAGACAGTGAAGATTTAGGTGTGCAGTTTTTAAAAATCACATTTAATCTCTGTAAACCCTGGCTTTATTGTGAGTTTCATTTTCTGTGTTGAAGGAATAGTTTGTTTTTTTTGTTTGTTTGTTTTATGTGTGTGGTTTTTTTTGTTTGTTTGTGTTGGTTTTTTTTTTTTTTTTTTGTTAAACGTGGTTGTTAAACAGTTATAACCTATTTACCCTTAGTAAATGACTCTTCTACCATCCTCACTTTTATGGTACAACAATTAGATCAGATTTAGGTCAGATGATTAAAACTATGTGCAACACTATATTGCTAAAAATAAACTAATGTACAATAGCATTAAAAGAGCCCTATGAACTCTCTTTCTCTCTTCACTTGTTTTTATGTCGTACTTAACTCCACTGGTCGGCTTTACTCTTTGTCCAACAGAAAGGGTTCACTCCGCTGCACGTAGCAGCAAAGTATGGCAAGATGGAGGTGGCCAGTTTGCTTCTCCAGAAGAGAGCCCCACCTGATGCTGCTGGAAAGGTAAGGACAAAAATGGCATGCATGTTGCTTTAGGAAGTAAATGTCTTCATGAAGATCAAAATGTTTCCATCTGAAGCTGCCAGAGGGGAAAAAAATGGGCAGATAAATGCTGATAAAATTTCTCTCTGATCTTGGGATTGGGTTTATTCACTATTTTCCTGAACAACAACAACACAAATAGAGAAAGGTTGTGCAGGTCTAGTGGTTTGGTATTTCTGAAATATTAATAAAAGCTTTAAAATCTTTAGCAGATAGATCAATTTTTGTTGTGAGGATGGACCAAAACATGAGAAATGGAGGACTCCTTCAGATGTAACAACTAGTTATGATTCTACAAAGAGTTCTTTAAAAGCTAATGGGAATAATATGTGGAGAAGTGACATTTTTTGTCTGATCCCTGTGCAACACAAACAGCAGATGCTTCTTCTGTTGCATAAAGCTTGCTGGATGATTTAACTTTTCTCCCCTGATACACTTGAACACACACACTGACACACTTTCTTAGGACAGACCCACTGGCACTGGGCCACCACCTGAAAGCACTTATCCTAATGGCACTCAGGTATGATAATGAAGCTTACAATGCATGGTGTTGTCACGCCAGATTCCTAAATCCAGTCTTTAATGCCCCTTTTTTAAAACGTGTGGGTTGCCTTGAAATGATCCAAAGGCAAATATTTTGCAGTTTGACTCACCAGTGTGAAAAAGAAAGACTACTTCACTTCCATTGTGTGCTATCATCAGCGAGCAAACAGGTTGTAGGGATGGATATGAAGTCATTCTGGAGATGTTTGTGCTCATTTTGATGGCCCAGCAAATTATTCCTGGTGCCACATATTTTGGCAGCAACGCCAAATAAAACAGGCTTATTTCATTTTTTTTTTATTTCTGCATTTATTAAATAAATTTATTTACTGAAGCATCCAGGTTTATTTTGCATTATTCGTCAAGCTAGTTTGCCTTTAAATCACATAATAAATAGCATGTTTTGACAGCTTGGGTACTGAAGTCATTACTGTGCAGCTCTGCTGTGCTTCAGTGGCACATATGTGGGTTTTGACACCGGTGGGCCATTTCTACTTTCTCTGTGCTGAGCTTAAGAGTTAAAGTTTTTTTTGTTTTTTATGGAACAGCTTTTTCATCATGCTTTCTAAACACAGAGATGTCATAATTACTTAAAATATTACTTCAACATATATTCTTCCTTTAGAAATTGATTAGAAATTTCTAATTCCTCAGCATTCAAGAAGGAAGAGGATCTTTGATTCCAAACTGTAACAATAGGCCTATGAATCTGCTGCCACATACTGTCACAATTAACAGACTTTTTGCCTTCTACATGACTGTGCATTTGGAAAAAATTACATCTAAATATTCAGCCATCAGCTCAAAACCAACAGCAAGTGTGTCTCATTAACAATTAATAGAACATAACTAACTGTAAATAAAAATATATATATTTCAGCTAATTTTAGTAGATTAATAAATGCTGCACATAGTTTTGACACATAATTGTTCAGTGTGTTTCAATTTTAAATGGTAGAGTAGCCATTATTGTTACCCAATTATAAATAAATGTAAAGATAATGTAATTTAAACCTATAAATATTTCACAGCTGTCCAATGTAAATATAAGTGTATTACACTGAAAAATATCTAACCAAAGCTGACCATATTTCATACCTACAGCTTGCAGGATTGTTGCACAGTGTGTAAGGGAGAAAGGAAAAGTAGTCTAGCCTTGCAAAAAGCTAGAATTTTTCAGTGATGAAACAATAACTGAAAATTCTTTACAGCAGCTATAATCTTTAACTTATATACAGTTACTCCAAACTTTGTATGAAGGTGTGTCTGTATTCCTGTCTACATTTATTTTGTGCTGGAGAAGAGATGCACAGTACCTCCAGTCAGGTGTACAACTCAAAGTATTACAGCCATAACTCCTGATCCTCTTTTGAAGCAAAATTAAAATCCCTTTACTTTGGGGAAACAGGTAACACTAACGTGTGTTTAATAAATTAAGCTCTGTAGGTCTAAAGAATTTTGACATAAACAGGTAAAACCTTAAAATGTCACTGTGACCAGAAGATTTAATTTCTGTCTCCAGAATTCTCTGGTTTTAAACGTGCGATTTCCACAGTCCCATATTCAACATTTCAGTTGAATATATCAAAAATAGAAACTTCTCCATCTCTCTCCATTCTGCTGATGTGATTCTCTAATTTTAGATCACCATGTTTCTAATTTTACATCCGAAGTGATTTCCTTAACTTCTGTGTTGCATGCCCTGTTTGTGTGTGTGTGTGTGTGTGTGTGTGTGTGTGTGTGTGTGTGTGTGTGTGTGTGTGTGTGTGTGTGTGTGTGTGTTTTAGAGTGGGCTAACTCCTCTGCATGTAGCCGCTCACTACGATAATCAGAGAGTGGCGCTGTTGCTGCTGGATCAGGGATCTTCCCCTCATGCTGCCGCCAAGGTATCCACACAGATACACAAAAACAGTCATACTTCAAATATTAATTCACCTAGTATAGTTTTTTTAGATCATAAACATAATTTTTTGTGTAATTTTTTAGAGTTTATTTGTGGATGTGATCCCAACTCATTTCCTCCCATCTAGTCATCAGTTTCCTTTTGAATTCCCTTAGCCAGGCAAAATTTTGCTCCTGCTGTCAGCCACAGTGACTTCTAGGAAGCCATGTACAATTTCTCTCAATGTTGATGCTTTAATCACAGTTTGCTCTGCATGAAAATATTTATTGATTTACACTTCAGTAGTGGTTTTTGTAATCAAGTGATGAGCAGAAATGTTGAAGGAGTATAAAAAACTGTTTTTGTCAAACTGTCAAGAGAAAATATCCTGAAAAAAAAATTTAGTGGTTGTTTTACGTTTCCTTTCTCTCACTGCTGTCATTCCTTCCTGCACACCTTTTTCTTTTTTGCTCTCTTGAAAAAAATGTTTTGCAGTGTGGACTGGGTCTGCTTGTACTTCTGGCAAGTTGTTACTCTGTGTGTACTAAAGGAGTTGTCCACATAACTTTTCATATAAGTAAAAGCTGTACATTTTTTCAGTCAGATCATTAATCTCTATGCATATCTATTTCCATGTTTAGACAAAATAAATATTAAAAGTTCCCCTGAAATGTGCTTGCTTTAATTAGATAAAATTATTCTGAGCTGATTTATAGAAGGAGGCCCGTTTAAAAAGATGGTGTGTCTTTAGTTGTATATTTTTAGAAGTGGAGGCAAGACACAGTAACAGTGGCAAGAGATGTTTTCTAAATTTACCAAATCTGATAGATGCTTTTTGCACACTCTATTAATCTTTTTACTACCTCTATTTTAAGCTCTAATCTCCCTACTACTGTATGGATCCTAAAGCTACATAACAATTTGAATAAACCCTCCTTAGTTTCTGCCAGTGGAAGATACACCAGTCAGCCATAATGTTAAGCCTCCAATGAAATCCCCTGCAGTGTACTGTGTATTCTGGCCCTTTTCTATGAGAACCAGCATTAGCTTCTTTAGCTGTTTTAGGACCACATGATTCAGCTGACGTGCATCAATGAGGCTTTGCCGCCCCTGACCATGTTGTCGGTTCTCCATTGTTCCTTGATAGGCCCACTTTTCATAGGTATTGACCAAAGCAGACAGGAGATGAGGATTTGAGTTTCAAACCTGGAATTAATTTAACTTATGCCTCATTTCCACTCTGCAGTATGGCACAGATCAGTGGAATTCAGTTTGGTACACTGTTTTATGATCTGATGTATTCAAGAGAGTGTTTCCACTGCTAGTTGGACTCTCACTGTGCAGGCAACGTTAAACCCAACACCTAACACACTAGTACGTCTCATATATGCCGCAAACAGTGATGTCTTTCTGTCCCCCAATCAATGGACTGTGTTGTGTGACACCAGTAGTTCTACCCTAACCGTACTGTACCATTGCTCTATGGACCTACAACTGAAGGGGACCCATGAATGGTGTGGTACAGGTTGGTTGTATGGGTCACTCTTACAATGGAAACAGACAAATTAGCATACTGGACCACACTGACCCGTGCCATACCACTCAGTGGAAACAAGGCATTGGACCCATGGTCTGAGACTCAAGTCATACGAGCAATTGTTATCTCAAATATTTGATGGTAAAAAGTAATAAGTAGCTTTGACTGGTTATGCTCCTGAATTATTATCAAATGATGTTTGCAGACCTTGGGCTATTATTGGCTCTGTTTATTTTTGCTGTAGATTCCTAATGGTCACACACTCCAACCAAACACTGAAATAAAATGATTTCCTATAGAAAACAAGCATCTTTGTCCTTTGCTGTTAAGCAATTTGTGTCATTACAAGTACCCTTTCTGTTTATCAAAATAAAGGTACTTCCTGTTCTGTTCATTTAGAAGTTTGATATTCTCTCTGATACCCACTATGCTGTGCCTTACTCATTTTATGGTAGCTAGTGGTGGTTCTTGCATGAATGGCTCCCTGAGTGAGTTTTCTTTGGCTTGACTTGGACTTGGGTAAAATGACTTGTAAGCATCTCTAAGGTAGAGTAGGAAAACACAATAAGAGCTGCATTTTTTGAGAATCTGAAAACCATTTGTCTAATCTACAGAGTTTGCAGTGTTTCCTCTGGTTTTGTGTAAAACCAGTGTCAAGTTTTTGTTTTGTTTTTTTGTTTGATGTTTAGGATAATTATTAATTAGCTTTCAAGGAGTGATGGTCTAACTATTGAAATGATGCAGAACTTTTCTCCATCCAACAATTTTAGACCAAGTAAAAATTAGTAAAAAGTAGCTGTTTTGAATTAAACATCTATTTTAATGATAGTTTTTATCCGTCTGTTGAAGTCTTTAACACTGTTTTTTAGTATAGTTGTGCTTTGATCTATTATGTATGAAAACAGTTTCATGATTCTAAATTAAATAAATACATTATAGCAAAAAATAAATCTCAGATGTTTTTGTTACCCTAAGTATAAACCTAAAACCCTAATTA
This sequence comes from Anableps anableps, assembly GCA_014839685.1. NCBI lineage: Eukaryota > Metazoa > Chordata > Actinopteri > Cyprinodontiformes > Anablepidae > Anableps > Anableps anableps. The sequence continues at coordinate 23,787,092 of CM026076.1, forward strand.
AATTGAAGGTAATAATATTAATTACCTGCAGGCAGATCAAATGAAGAGTCCAGCACATTATTTTTTAACTTTGATTCCCCTTTCTTGTCCTAGAATGGCTACACACCTCTCCACATTGCTGCCAAAAAGAACCAAATGGACATCGGGACCACACTGTTGGAGTATGGCGCAGACACCAACGCAGTGACACGGCAGGGCATCAGTCCAATTCACCTGGCAGCGCAGGAGGGGAGCGTGGACCTGGTGTCTCTGCTGCTTGCCAAGAATGCTAATGTCAATGTGTGCAATAAGGTGACAAATGCCAGTTTATACAATCTTGTTGGAAACACTTGTTGGAAATTGATGTTGTTTGGAACAAATGTGAACAAACATTTTTAGCTTTCACTCTCAAACCATACAAAATGTGATTCGTCCAAGTGGACCTTTGGAACTCCTTTTTTAAATAGATTTGTTATCCTTTGGTTCTGTTCTTTGCCACAACCAGAACATATTTGTTCATATATTCTGTTGTGTTGTGTGTGCATTTTTATTTAATACAGAGTGGACTCACGCCCCTGCACTTAGCAGCTCAGGAAGACAGGGTCAGTGTTGCAGAAGTCCTTCTAAACCATGGGGCTGATGCTAACCCACAAACAAAGGTAAAAGCTCTCTCAGGTTGCACAGTCTCCAAATACAAAAATAACAAAAATAGTACTCTTATTTGGTTTTCATAGTTTTTGTTGATTCATTCTTTCTACTTTATTTACTGTGGATTAATTTTAGAGTTTCAACATTTTACATAATAAAAAAATGTGTTTATGCATCATCCCATTCTGCAGCAAACAAACACGGTAATAATGTGTCAACCTCTATGAGTCTGCTGAGGCTGATCTGCTCCAGCTGAAGGTTATTTGCTGTGTGTTTGTGCTGACAGGACAGATGTTTATAGCAGAAAGGTCATTCCTGCTCTGATCTCTAAAAGTGTTATGCTCATAGTCATAATTCAACATGAGACACGAAGCAGTGTTCTGGTTATTTAGAGACAGTGATAGCTTGCTGAGAGTTTGGCTATATGAACATGTTTCCACATTTTTTTAGAAAGACTATTCACTAAAAAAGAGGCAATTCACTGGATGTTGTTATGTTACAGTTTAATACCTTTAGTGATCATTCATAATGACCTCCTACTCTACCTTTTATCTTCTTTCCTTTTCATGTCCTCCATCTGCAGATTGGTTACACTCCCCTACATGTGGCTTGTCACTACGGCAATGCAAAGATGGCAAACTTTCTTCTGCAGAACCACGCCAAAGTTAATGCCAAAACTAAGGTAAACAAACCTCCATAATGTTACAGTCACTATTGGTTGGTTTAAATCTCTTTAATATCCATGACCTAACCAGTTTTATGGGTTTAAAAAAAAAAAAAAAACAGATCAGCCTTTTAGCTTACCCACAAATCAGTTTAATCTGAGGAGGAAATCCTAAGCTTTCCATAAAGTTGAAGACTGAAGATTAGCTGAAGACTGGCCAGGTCTTGATGACTCTGCTGGGTCCGTGTCTTGTTTGGATGCAAACCTTGTTTTGTTTTAACACAAAAAACAGACCTTCATGTGAAAATAAACACAAACAGGGTACAGCCAACCAGTAAACAATTTTTGGCCATTTTAGGGACAGCGTCATACTATCCAGAAAATGTGCTAAAGGGTGTCCAACATAAGCCAGTCAGAGTTCTTTTTGTGTGATGCCATAGTGTTATTAGATGTGAAATTTATTTAAAGTGCACTGAAAAAAGAGAATGGAGCTCCAGCTTAAAAAAATTGTGTTAATTGGTCACAAGTCTGACAAACTTTATTTACATTTTTTTAACTTGACAACTTAATAAACATAATAAATTAACTTGGATAAACTTAATTTAGTTCCTTGTGACCAGTTAATGTGATATAAGTTCTCTTTTTTTCAGTGTGTTTCTTTTTAATTGAAACACTGCATGCTAGCAGTTGCTTAGCACATTTAAAGTATTTTAAGGCATGTGATTATTTCATAGGATAAAAGCATTTTCAGAATTTTGGCTTAAAAAACATTATGCATTGAACATTAATCTTAGTAATTATGAATTAAGTTAACTAAAAAGGGATTTTTTTTATCTCATAAGAGAGTGCAGAGCAGCTGCAGATTGTGTTATGTAAAGAAAATGATACAACAATTTGGATTGTCACAAACATTGGTTTTGTTTCAAGAACTTCATTATTGTTTTGAGAAAGACGCTTTATTTTGCCTAAACTAAGTTTATTTTTTCAAAATTTATCAAATCTACCTCATCATTTAAAGTAGGTCTTCTTGGAAATGAAAACAATCAAAGTTCAAAGATTTTCACACTTTATTTTTCTGTATGAACATGGTCTCCATGTTGTTCTCCGAGACTGATTGTTTGTCTGTGTCTGCCTAGAATGGCTACACTCCACTCCACCAAGCAGCTCAGCAGGGCCACACCCACATCATCAACCTGCTGCTTCAGCATGGAGCCTCGGCCAATGATCTCACCGTGGTGTGAACACCATTACACCGAATACGCAAGCTAAAATACTGAATTCTTTCTGTGTTTTCTGGACCTTTAATATGATCCTCTTTTTTTCCTCATTGGTTAGAATGGAAATACTGCCCTTTCAGTCGCCCGCCGTCTGGGGTACATCTCTGTAGTGGACACTCTAAGGCCCATGACTGATGAAAACCTCTCAGCCATGGTGAGACGCTGTCTTCTTCTGAGCAATGTATTCGTATAATGTTAGAAAAACAATAGTGATATTGAGCAATAAAAATTATGTTGAGTATTAGTCTGTAAAAGCTTCTAAGTGTAGTTAAATGAGCAGCTCTACCTAAATAAATGGTGCAGCTGCTAGCTTGTCCAAATTAAACCTGGCCATCCAGTCAGCAGCACAGTTAATGGAGTGAGTGAACAAATATGGCATCATGAGTCAGCAAGTTAGTTCGTCACGCTGTGTGACGTGGGAAGTTGCCCTGATTAAGAAACAGAGAGAAGGCTTAGATTGGAGCTTAGGTTTCTTCTCCTTAGCTGAGGTCACCAAGAGTGATCTTATTGACACAAGACTATTAGGAGTGTGAGGCTTGAAAAACAGAGTCGAAGAGAGGCCACGGGATGAAGAGTTTGCACACAATGCAGCACGATCACTATAAATGAGGTATAACTTCAATAATAAGATTTGAGCTGCTGTTTTGTCTTTAGAAATCCAGATCTGCAGCTTGTAGGACTGTTTCAGCTGTGTGGTTAAAAATTGCCTTCTAAAACACTGTTGCTTGCTGTGATATGGATCACTGATACAGAACGTATCACTGAGAAATATGTTTATATATGTTTTGAACCACTTTTAGCTGGCATTCAATAGTTGAGAAACTTTTTAATAAGCTTCTGAAAGCATCAATTTCCATCCAGAGTTGCCTTTTGCCCAATCTCATGTTGGTGACTGGAGAGTCTCTGGCACTTCCCACTGATTCTCAACTGAATTTAGGCCTGAACTCTGAGATGGTTATATTATTTGTGAAAATGCTTTTGAATGCTTAGGCTTCCTAAACACACTTGAACTGGATTATTCCTGGCATTGTCATTTGTGAATGTGTCTGTGCCAAAAAACAAAAAAAGAAAACTGTGTATTTAATGAATTCAAGTAAACCTATGTTAATTTTGCTTTTGTCTAAGACTTATTTTCTAGATAAAAAAAATAAATCAAATTAATACAATCCCCCTCCTCCCCCAACCAAGCAGTATAACCACAACTGTGATGAAATTGATTGGCATTTTAGTTGTCCAATAACAATGAGACACAACTTTTTGAGAGAGGTGAAATCAATTGGGCTTAGTTTTGTAGAAGGATGGGAAAAGTTCAAAAAAATCAGACACAATCTTCTTGAGTGGTGGGAAGTGAATGACAGCACAAGGTAAAGATCATGTGTTTGCTGTGGAGATTTGCCTCCTGGATTTCAGTTTGAGGTTCTTGGACTAGTGTGAATCAATTCAAGGTTGAAGGCCATTAAAAAGCATTTGTCTGTGACTTTGTATGTTAGTCAACTACATTTACAGTGAATTTATTCATCTGAACCTCCAGTTAGCGGTAAATCAGGAATCAATTCATATGTTTTTCTAGTAATATAAAGTATGAGACAGCTATTCTTCTGATAACATTTCCTACTCAAAAATGAAGAGTCCATAGTCCTGAGTTATCTTGCCTATTTAATGCAAATAAAACTATTATTTTTATTAAGAAAACAAACTTCTAATTGCAATACATAACATAAACTGGTGCCAGGTGAATGATAATTAAGAACAATTATTTATATAGCCTCTTTTCAGAAGAAATGTAGGTCAAGGTGCTTAACACAACAGAAATTGAGCAAGAAAAATAAAATGTAATTTATTTTCTGTTCAGAACTGTCAAAACAATGAATATATAGTTTAAACAATAAAAATCTATCAGTAAATAAATTTCACCACTGTGATATTTCAGTGCAATGGTGAGGGTTAGTGAAATCCATCTATGTAGAAATGTGCAAGTATCTGTGGATGGACAGACAGACAGACAGACAGACAGACAGATTTGTGTTTCTCCAACAACTTTTAACCATGTGTCATTTCACTTTGTGTGTGTGCATGTGTCTGTGTGTGTTTCTTTATTCAGAGTGCCTCAGAGAAACACAAAATCAATGTCCCAGAGACCATAAATGAGTTCCTTGACATGTCAGATGATGAAGGTATGTGATCATTCTGAAAATATCTCAGATTTTAATTTTTTTATAATGTTTATCATCTATGTTGTGTGCAGGGTTCTTTGACAATTGCAAATTTAACTGTATGTGTATCCAAATCATACAGTTCGGGCCAATGTGCCAGAAATTCTCAGAGACGAATCTTTTTCTGATGTTGATGAAGGTATTGGTGACCAGTTTGAACCTGTTTTCTGCTGTTTGCTTTCTTTAACTGTAGAATTTGCAGACATCTCTTATCTTTTGCTCACTGCCCAGCCTTTGCTTTACTACCATTCAGCTTTGCCGTCCATTTTAATGATCCAGAACTCATATTTAAGCTGAGTGAAATGGTTTGTTTGCAATTGCTGTTGGGCTCTAACCGACTGTGCTACAAAACCTAATATATCATGTCTGTGTTTTTTGTTTTTATGTCGTTTAAGCTACATGCATTTTATTTAAGAAAACATCTGCAAAGTTATATTCTGTCAAGCTTTACCCTTTAACTCTGCCAGTCTTGGAAATCAAAATCTGATGCTCTTTGTCAAAGACACTTTCTGCTAAAGACAGTGCCTTGCAAAATATTGATACTCTTTGAACAGTCTCACAGCTTGTCACAGTGCAACTACAAACTTTAATGTATTTACTGGGATTTTATGTGATAGATCAACACAAAGTAGTGCATAACTGTCAAATGGAAATAAAAATTATAGATGGTTTTCAACACTGATACCAATAAAATTCTCTAAACTGTTTGCATTTATATCCAGTCCGTCTCAGTCAATTCTTATAGAACCAAGTCTTTTGGGGGGGGTTTTCTCTACCAGCTTTACTCATAGAGACAAAAATATTTGTCCATCCTCTTAGCAAAATAGCTGAAGCTCAGTTGATGTTTATGAATGGAGAGCATCTATAAAATCAACGTTCAACCCTTTCCATAGATTCTCCATTGGATTTAGATGTGGGCTTTAACTTGGTCATTCTAACACATGTGATCTAAACCATGCCATCATAGCTCTGGTTGCATGTTTATGGTTATTGTCTTGGTAGAAGGTGAAGAGATGTCCTATCCTTTAAAAGTTTTAACAGGTCTCCTTCCAGGATTGCCCTGTATATTGCACTACCCATCTTCCAATTGACTCTGACCAGCTTCCCTGTCCCTGCTGAAGAAAATCTTCACCATCATGTGCCACTATCATGTTTCATCATGTTTCATGTTTCACATCATGTGTGTTCCAAGTGAAAAGCAACATTTTTTTTCCTTTCACATGTACTGTTTTGTATTTTGATCAAAAGTTCATATTTGTTATCATCGACCATAGCATTACCTCAATGTATCTGCTGTCTCCTAAACGACATATAGCAAACTTTAATCATTGCTTGTAATGACTTTTTCTCCAACAATGTCTTTTTTTTTTTTTGCCACTCTTCCATTAATGTCATAGCTGACAGATTCTTCAACCTGAGCATTGAATTTTCCCTTGACCTGTCTGCTATGTTCTCTGGTCATGTTTACAAATGTTCTCCAATAAACATCTGTGACCAGGATTTATCCAGTGATTAAACTGCTCACAGTTGGTTGCACTGGACTTTATTTAGAGGATTTAGAGGAAAGGGAGCTGAATACTGATGCACATCAGACTTTTTAAATTTTTCTTTTTTAAATGTTGAAAACTATGACTCTTTCGCCTTCCTCTTCACAGTTATGTGTTACTTTGTCACATAAAATCCCAACAAAATACACTGAGGTTTGTGGTTTTAATGAAACAGAATGTGGACAATATTATGGGGTATGAGTACTTTAGAAAGGCACCAAATGAAAGAAATAAAAATAAGGTGGGTAGAAGTGTTTTTATCATTCACATGATGCAGCAATAGGCTACAAAACCATGACCATGGCACACTTGGCTACAGAATATCTCTTCTATTCCTTCAGAGCCAAGTTATGGTACAAGCCACATTGTTTCAAGCTGCCACCTTCAGTTCAGTGCAGTTTGTTTTGGAACCACCGAGCTAACATGCTTGTAAAATTGATGAGCCTGTTCACAGGCTGTTGCTTAGGGGACGGTTGGGGGGTGGGGGGTTGTCAGGTGATATAGCTAGACTATACAAACATATCAGGTGATGGTGGATGGATGAATTTATTTTTGAGCCGGATCCTCATTGGCATTCAGCATGGACAAATTTTAAATGACGAGATCATCCTCTTGTGTTGTATATAAACTGTTTATACTGTGTACATAATTCATCTGCAGTGAGCCTGTTCAGAGTGGACTTGGTAGTGGTCCAATAGAAGCAGGGACAGATTGGGTGTTGATTTCAGGACTGGAATCCCTCCTCTATACTGTTTATGGTGTGTGTGTGTGTGTGTGTGTGTGTGTGTGTGTGTGTGTGTGTGTGTGTGTGTGTGTGTGTGTGTAAGTCAGTCTTAAAGGGGCAGGAGAAAGTAAGGCCTTACCACAACTCTCTTTAATCCAATATGGGAAAATCCTATTATAAAGCAGGTTGAATAGTATGTGTTGCTTCTAGTTGTGTTTGTGGCTTTTCGCTGACTTACATTATACTTTCATGAGACTTCTATATTCTCCAACTGTGCTGCAAATGTACAAAACTTTCAATAGTTGTGCCCAACTGTCAAAGGGTGTTTGAAAAGACATGTTATCAGAGCTGGATCTGATAACATCAGAGCTGGTGTTGTATCAAAAATCACTGGATGCAGCATGCAGAGAAAACAAAAAGAGAGCTATGGCTCAATATTTTTTTAAGAATGGCAAAAATGATGCCTGCTGTGGGTATTTCATCATTACTGACACTACTTCCCCAGCTTGACATGCAGCCAAACTCTCTCACTGGCTTTCAGCATAAAGTTTCCCTTTTTTTTCTCATTCACTGTCTTCTCCTGCGAGATTCTCAGGCATTTGCTCAAACAACTTGTCAGCTGACTGTGGCTACTCTCCACGGAACCCTAAACTCTTCCAGTGACGCTGCTCTGTTTGTGTTGTGGACTAAGAGTTTTCTTTCTCCCCCTCTCTCTCTATCTCGCTAAATCCAATAAGATGAGCTTTGTCTGAGCCGCCTGCAGGAGAATTAACTCCTGGGGTCAGATGGCATTTTGACTTATGACATTTCTGCCCTTTTGGCGACACAAGTTCGAACAGTTTGGATTTGTTCATGTATTTGCGAAAAGAGGACGGAAGATATGGCGCGCACCGGCGGATCTAAACGCGCAACTTTTTGTCGGAGCGCAGTTAGGCGCAGGAGTTGAATGAAGAGAGAGCGCAATTTTTCCCGTCTGCGCCAGAAGCGCATCGGATGGACTGTTCGGTGTAGGTTTTACTTAGGGTTTTAGTTTCATGTGGGGTTTTTGTTGTTGTTGTTTCAAGTTTTGGGATCAAGAAAAGTCGCAGAGGAAATAATTAGCAGAGCTGCGATCAACATGGCTGCATTGGAAAAAGGTAAGTCGGTATTAACCATCAAGGGAGGTTGTGCAAATAGACTAATTAGCTCCACAAAATGAGTAGAACAGTGAGATGAGCCAACGTAAAGCGCCGTCTGGGTAGATGCAACATTTTATTTTAGGGCGAATTAATTAATTTATTTATTTATTCATGCACTCATTCATTCATTACTCAAGGAGACGATTACGATTGGTGCATAAAGCTATAGGTTTATGCCGATTAAGTGTGTCTTAGCTTGAATGGGTCTATGAAACATTTCTAAAAACAAATAAGCGGATTTCTTGTTTGGTCAAGTCAGACAGAAAGAGTGTAGAAAAACACAGGAAGCTTAGCAGTCAGTTGCACGAAAAATGCAGAACTCACCGGGCTCTAAAATGCCTAATCAAGAAGTTTAATGTATGTTATAATTTTACTCTTTTGAAACGTTTGGGAAACTTGGGAAACTGATAGGGGGATGAACACACGCAATTCGCTCATTTTTGGTGTTCTTCAAAATAAAATTATGCAGAATACTCTAAAATTCCTTAGTTCAGTTTAGTGTTTCTTGATAGGAAACGGCTCATTCAAATTAACCTGTTGAAAACCACATGCAACCATAAAAGTTATAGATAACACAATTATGGTGCAACTTTATTATGATCTTTATGATATAAAAAAAATAATAACTATAAAATAAAATATAACATCCGTTCCTGCCACGTTATCAGCAATCGAGTCAGTAGAGCCAAGAACAGATGTCGCCCAGGATATGCATCTATTGATCTTCTTTTGTGATATCACTGACCCAAATAAATACACAGAGACACTTTGCATGTTTTTAAATCAAGCAGTGTGTATTTTTTGTATTGTTATTGTACATTTGTTAGTGAAAAACTGGATAGTATCTTTAAAAATGGACGAGAAAACATAAAAGACCACGACACAAATCTGACTGCCCTGCAGATCAATAGAAATAACCTGAACTTATGGCTTTATCAGTTTAGTCTCTGTTTGTCTGTACACACTGTTTGTTCCGTTAGTTTTCCACTACATTGTTTGTTTGTTTGTTTTTATTGTTGAAGAAAAAAGTTAAAACGACCTTTTGCGAAAGTTATTTTCCCCCGTTATTTTGGGCGTTAAAGTTAGGTTTTATTTTGAAATCAGACTCCGGAAGTGCTCTCATGGAGCTTCCTCTACCTTGACTCCGGTTTGTGGCGTCTGCTCGGAGTGCGGCAGTGCTGAAGGCAGGAGGGGGAGGGGCTGCGGTGAAGGAGCACAGTGTTGCAGGCAGGACAGAGACGGACATGAGGGAGAAGGGAAAGCACTACGGCCGCTCCGGCGGCTTCATTGATCGGCGTGTCATCGTCCACCGGTCCGCTGATCGAGGTGCGATGCGCTGCTGAACTTTCCGCTGCGTATTGTTTTTGTGGCTTTGCTGGCTTCTGTGTTTGAGTGCTGTGATAGGAGGTGCGTTTGATTTTAACAGGACAGCAGCAGATTTACCGCAAAGTTGCTTTGCTGCTGCCTCTGATGGTAGTTTCCGTTAAATCATCTTTCTCACCTCTGAAAGAGCTGCAGTAATTTGTGATTCACGCTGTTGTACCACAGTCTGTTGAACAGATTCAAATAAAAGTAGCAGCAGGCTGTATCTGCAGTGATGTTTGGGTTCAACGTCAGAGTGCTGCTGATAATTGCCCCAGGGCCTTAATAAATGCTCTAATCAAATAAGAAAGAGACTGATGCTGGCTATTCTGGTTTATTTTCCTTCTCTGAGGTGCTCCATCACCTCCTTTATCTCCTTGTGAAGTTAACAGCAAGATGTTGTGATTTCATTCCCCCTCCAGGTGAGGATGCGATGACCGGTGACACGGACAAATACCTGCGACCTCAGGACCTCAAGGAGCTGGGGGATGATTCTCTCCCCCAGGAAGGATACATGGGCTTCAGTATAGGAGCGCGCTCTGCCAGGTAGGCACCTGTCATTTAAATTGTCAAGTTTTTACATCCAGCTGGATTGTTGAGAGATTATTAATGCTGTGGTCACGTTCATCATAGATTTATAAGTACTGCATAGGCCTTTACTGTACAAAACTGAAGCATGTTATAAAATATTTAGTTTTCTGGATTAGATGCAGTTATTTGGACACAAACAAATAAAGAATATAGAAGTCACCACTAAACAAGACCCTGGAAAGTTGCCATCTAATGATTCAACCTGACAAAATGATTCAGCGTTTCATCTGACCTCATTCAAACCCAGGCCAGAACTACAAAATGGCCCAAAGTGTAACACAGTATAGATGCGAGCTGCATCTCTGAGCGATGCCATTGCATGAGTACACTTTCAAAGAGAAGACAAAAGGTTGTTGTGGAAAACTGGCAGGCTACAGGGAAAACACATCAGAGGCTATTGTTTCTATAGTGACAGATGGCAGATGTACCGTGATGGCTGGATTGATAAAAAAAAAAAAAAAAAAAGCAACGGTACCCTGACAGGAAGCTGCTAACATCAGCAGGGCACAGCAAACAAGGGAAACCCAGAATTAGATGGAAAAATTCCATGAAAACAAGTTTTTTAGAGGGTAATGATGGAAAAAGTTTCAGAAGAGTCACTAAATGTTTTTGCGGTTCAGATATTAACAAGATGCTGAACAGTGAAAGGATTTACTTTTATTTAGATGTTTCTTTGATACATTTGTCAGATTTAATATTAGAGATGCACTGATCAGGAATTTGGGGCCGATTTCCAATCTTCAATTTTTGCAAAGCCTTGACCAGCTGACACCAAATTTAGTTGATTCCAGTTTCAATTTTAGAAGTATAATATACCGGATTCAAAATATTTATTTTTAACCTTCCTGCCTGGAGAAGTCAATATAATTATTTAGAAAAAGAGGTGATGTCAGATCATGTATGTGAAGGAAGTTGCTTCTTTGTTTTATTCATATTCTCTAAAGAAGAGAAATTCTTTGCAGAGTTGACTTTTTTTTTTACTGTCTTTAGCATCTGATATTAGCAATCGGCATGATTAGCATGGCTAGCATTAGCTGTAGACATTCTCAAGATCATCAGAAACATCCCAAAAGAGAAGTGAATTGGAAATTCTTGTCACTCCCAGTACAACCTGAAGGGATGATGGTGAGTCAGGAACAACTGTTTAATGTAGTGTTGTTTGTGTGGCCTGTTGATGTGGTCTTTCTTGTTTATAAAAGAAAGAATTGCTGAGTTTATGACTGGTCCATCACCAGTCAGGGCTGGTTAAGCTAAAAATTGTCTGATTCCATTCACCAGACGGTTTCTCATTGGATATCTGTTTAACAGTGTTTCTAACTTTTTAAATTATTCTTGCAAAAAATGTACTGTACATAAAATTGTGATCATAATCATGTAAAATTCCTTGACAAAATTTCATAATTTCTGCTACTGTAATACTTGCCTACTATTCAGATGTCTCTTTACAGGAAATGTGAATGTTGTGAAATATACTAAATTGATCTGTGTTTACGTATGATGCTGAGGAAGGTCTTTGCTTTCCCTTACCTTTCTGTTTATACATCGACATTGCATGGTTTTGCTTTTGCTGGGCTGTATACACACATACACACACTCATCTAAACCAAGACAAAATGTGCTTAGAGTAGTGCAACCATGCAAAACTACAGCATCAGTGTCCTATGTTTAAAGAAAAGTCATATCATGCCTAAATGTTTTCAAAATGCTTTGCTTTTCACTCTTCTGTTTTTTTCTTCTTCTTGTTTTCTTGTCCCTTATTCTAGCCCTAGAATCAGGTAAGAAAAGGGTAGCAGTAGCAGTAGTAGTAGGAAGTTGTGAGTCGTGTCTCTCCCTTGTTACCCCAGTCTTTCATGTTTTAGAACCTCCACCCAAAACCACAAGTCATCCTATCGCACATTGGTCTCATCATGTTGCTGTTTCTCTATTAGCAACAACTGATTTGTCATGTTATTGCTGTTACAGCGTTTGTTCAGATCATTACTCCATTTAACTGGTTAGCATTCATCAGAATTTCTCATCCCTCTTAACAAATTCATCATATGTGCAGTTCAAATTTTACAATGATTTTGTTTTTTGGGTTACTGGTTTGGAAAAAAAGACAAGGGAAGCACTTGTGGTGTTTTCTGTATTTGTTTATTTTAGAGATGCACCAATCTGAGAATTTGTGGCCGATTTTAGCTTATTTCCAATTCACTTGAAGTGTTACAAATACAACATTTTCAAAATATAGATTTTTGTGGTTTCTGGAAAAAGTAAAAAAATATACTCTCTTTAAAAAAATGTTTATCATAATACAAGAAGAAAGATTTCCTTAAAACAGGACCAGATCACATAGCTGTCTCTTTTGGCATCAGTGAGATATTCTAACATGCTAAAATCCTGAAGGTTATGGGACAGAGATTTCTGTACAACATAAATAAATAAAACTAACTAAAAGAACTACTATTTGTCTCTTTCATTGTATTGCAAAACACATTCAGGCTTAGTGTTTTTGCACACCTCAAAAAATAGAAGGGCATCAAGATATTCAAATAAATTCATAATTAATTGAATTTAAATTAATAATTAATTCAATATAAATTCAATTCATTATTAAAATAAATGTCCAGTTGTATCCAACTTAATAACTGAGACAAAAATCTAAGCTTTACAGTCATCTGACTGTAAAGCTTAGATTCTTAGATTGTTAAATCACTGATTAATTTATTTTGAGCAGCCTTTATCTGATTGATCATTGATTATAAAAGCAATTTTAAACCACCTTTGGCATCTTTTATCCACCATTAGCAGGGTTAGTGTCATCAATATCAGTCTCGTTGTACATTCGCTCTAAACAGAGCAGACCTTTTGCTTAACTGAGATCCCCCAAAATAAAATATTTCCAAATCAAATTTGACAGATAGAATTGGACTCCTCAAACATCCAAAAGAGACTAATTTTACTTTATAGCATCCGCTTCCTGTTATCTGCCAACGTATCCCTCCTTGTTAATGTAGGAGTCTCAAAAAAGTCCACATGGCTCTGCAAAAAACACACCTTTATTTTTAGAAGCAGAACAGCTTTTGTTTTTCTTCTGACTTCATTTGTAAACACCTCACAGATACTGAAAATGTGGACAACTTTCACATTGAAAAGTGTTGTTGTTAGCACATGTTAACATTTAGGTGTGGTGTTTTCACTGACCATAACAAGATAGATTTTTCAAGCTGCAAATGACCCGACTCTGGTCACTGGCGTAATTCTTGGTGCATCTCTGGTTGATGTATTTTTTTTTTTTTTAGCTTTTGTTGTGTGGGTTAACCTCTTTAACTTTTCTTTAGAGTGTCACCAAGTGTAACTTCCAGGGATCAAAATGTCTGTATACTTCTACCCTACCCCACCTAACATCTTGTCGCCATGTCAGTAATCAAACTCCTCCCAGGATTAGCACTGTGATGGTTTGTAGTGATGGAAAGTTTACACATTGATGGATTGACATGAGGAGACACAGATGTGCACATTTGGCACTTACATGGATGCACAATGACTCAACAGTCAGCAGTTGTCTTTGTGTGTCCACACCCACTCCCACACCAGCTGGAAACCACCAGAACACTGATATATTCACATGCAGATGTTAAAGAGAAAAGAGGAACAGCAGTGCAGAGTGCGTAATCTCCAGTAAAATAAATTGATTTGTGTGCCAAGAGGAAGTAAGGGAGCAGAAAAGGATATGGAAAGAGGGAAGAAGCTAGATTGAGAAAAAAACAGAAACGCCTTCTGTTGAACTGCTCAAGATCGTGCATCATAGCTATGCAGAATAAAGAAGCACTGTTATGCAGATATAGATAGTTGAGAGCCCATAAGATTAGAAAGAAACAAAGAAAAGTGAGGGGAGAAGGATGTACAGAATGAGAAAGAGGAGGAAGCTGTGAAGAACAAACAAGGTCTCGGTGTGAATAGAAGAGGGGCGAGTGGGATGCCATGCCAGTGGGTCCATTCAGTTTGTACAGAGTTGCTTGGTTACTTCGACAGTGTAGGCAGGCTCTGCTGAATAAAGGCCTTCTCTCTCTGCTGAATAATGTGCCCACTTAAACCCGCTGAGCTCTGCAATTTCTCCCTCCCTTTACCATCCCTTGTGTCCCCCCATTTTACACTCAACCACACGGCGCATCAATACACACATACAGTATACAGTCCCAGAAAACAGAGCACGAAGATGTCAGCCTTCGTTGTGGGTGTTTAAACTGAAAAAATGCAATCCTTTCAGTGCCTTGCAAAAGTATTCATACTTTTAGTAATGTATTTTATTGGGATTTTATGTGATGGACCAACATATAGTAGCATATAATTGTGAAGTAAAAGGAATGCATGGTTTTAAATTTTTTTTCATTGTTAAAAAAAAAAAAAAATCCATAAAAGTCCCATTTCAAGTTTGCCACAGGCCACGCGTCAAATCAGACCAAAGTATGCTCGTTAACCTACATTGAAAAGACTATATGTAGCAAGAACCAAATACTGCACATCACTCTGAAATCACCATCCCTTCAACAAAACCTGGTACTGGCTGTGGGGATGCTTTTCTTCAGCAGGGACAGATAAGCTGGTCATAGTTGATGGGAAGATGGATGGAGTTAAATGAAGGGCAATCATGGAAGCAAACCCGTTGGATGCTGGAAAAGATTTGACTTGGTGGGGCTCAACTTCAAGCAGGATGATGACCCTATACTTACAGACAGAGCTACAATAGAATGGCTTAGATCAGAACATATTCAGGTGTTAGAATGGCCCAATCAATATCCAACCTTTGATCTATTAAAGAATCTGTGGCACAACCTAAAAAATGCTGTGTGCAGATGCTCTCAATCCAATTTGTCTGAGCTTAAGCTGTGTTGTGAAAAGGAAAAAGCAGAAACTTCATTCACAGGATCTGCTAAGCTGGTGGAGAAATACCCCAAAACACATGCAGCTGCATTTTAAAATTTCTCAAAACCATGTATTTTTCCTGCCTCTTCACAAGTATGCTCTACTTTGTGCTAGCGTAATTGCATAAAATCTTAATAAAATACTTTGAACTTTGTGGTAGTACCACTACAAGGGGTATGAATACTTTTGCAAGGTAGTGTTTGATATTGAAATCCACATTTTGTGTCTTCCAGTCAATCTCATCAAGTCTGTGTGGCAAAAGAGAAAAAGCTTAAAGGAATCCACAGTACTGCATCAATGCTGCAGAAATAGCCACACATCACTGCACGCAGCAATAAAACAGACTGCAGCAAGGTTGAGGGAAAACATACTTCACTTTTCTGAAACAGGCCGAGGAGGGCCATTATTGTAACGAAGCTAATGCAGTCGCTAACCTCAAAGCTGATTTGACAGCTGAGATCTTGTTTCTTTTGCAGTCATCACAAATGTAAAAACTTCTCACTATCAACCAGGTGCAGAAATGCAAGATCCGCTAATCTCTCACATTTCATCATTTTGACATGTCTAGTTTAGTTATATCCGTGCTCATGATGCACACCCACCACACCTTTCTAGAAAAATATTTTCAGCTCTTTTTCTTCCCTCTCTGCTCTGCTCAATTTCCCTCTTTATCTCTAAAGGCAAACAAACTGACCTCACTCTAATTTCCATCTCTGAACAACCTGCTACAGTATCTCTTCCTCCTCTAACTTCAGGCCCTTCTGCCTCTGTCCATTTTCCTCTTGACAACTGGACTCTTCTTTCGTCCAGCGACTAAATTCTGGTTCCCTGGAGGTTGCATATTGTAATGGAGTTCTTGCTTTTTGTTTTGTGCCCTGTTCCCCTGTCCATCACTTGTTGTTGCCCATGGCGCTGGGTTGCATGGTAACATGTAGCCTCCGCTCATTCAGTTCGGATAGGTCCAACACACTGAACCGGAGCTCCTTTGCCAGAGACAGTATGATGATAGAGGAGATTCTGGCACCCACAAAAGACACGGTAAGACAAAAGTTTTCTTCCACCCTGTGGTCAATTATTTCCTTTGTTGGGATCTTTCTGTGGCTGTTTCTAAAAATTAAATGTCTGTTGTTTAACAGTTGCTGGTGAATATGTGACTGTCTTCACAACTTTTGTGTTTTCTGTTTTTCCTTCAATATCAAGTCACGAGACAGGTCGTAAAGGTTAAAGCAGGGTAGCTTTTCTTTTCTCACACAGGCACAGGCAGTGTTTTGGTTATTCATGCTTTGGCCATAGTGGTGAGAGTAAGCGTAAATCATCCTTGACAAAGAGTTTATTTAAACCTAAAGATTTTAAGAAGTCCAGAAAACCACTTCAAACTCAGTTTGTACTTTCTTCTAATCAAGAGTTTCTCATTTTACTTGTTTTTTTGTTTAGAATGTGTATTTTAAGCCTTTCCAATAATGTATTTGATAACCTAATACAAGTAGTACTCAGATCTATTCCATTTTTGGTTAGAAATCCTTCATTTAAATTAATCATTAATTAGTTAATGTTACTGTGCTACACATTGTCCCAAATGCACACCATAAACTGATGTTTTTAATCTCCCCTAAGCTTCAGAGTGTCTGTAAAGACATTTCCTACCTGGTTGACCCACTTAATAAGGTATTCATCATGACAGATGTCAAGCTTATTCAGTAGCTTTTTTGATTTTGAGTCAGCCTAATGGTGGCTTGTTTTCCATTTGTTTTCAGTATATTTTCTGTACATCTGTTAGTTGTGGGTTCATATCATTGCAATTTCCCCCCATTTTCCTGTCAGTGGACATCACTTCATGAATGCACATGATTCTTTTTTATGATGTTTGATAAAAAGCTTACTTCATGTCTTCATTTGTCTTTCCATATAGTAATTACTGGTTAATTTTGTTTACGTTTACATTGTGTCACTACATTTTATTTGTTGTGTCTTCCTTTGCAAGAAAAGTTGTGACTGTGTTAACAAGTGAACTTTCAATGTTGCAATCAAGTGCTGACCATTTTAGCCCTTCAGCATTTCATACTCCACTAGTTTTTGGTCTTTTTGTAGTCAACTTCTTTAACTATAAAAAAGGAGCCTTGTGCCATGAGACATTTAGCGCCAGCCAGGTGTCAAGTCATCATGAGGATGTTTCATACCCACTTTGAGAACCAATGGGAAGAATTTTCTATTGCTTAACTGAACAAAATACTGGTGAACTCTGTTTACTAATTAGGTGACTAGATTTTTGTATAGGGTAAGGGTGTCCAAAGTGGAGTCTGGGTGTCATTTGTGGCCCTCTGAATGATCCTTTGCAGACCTTGACTGCAATTGGTCAATGGTAAAATTTTAGCACAGGCAAATTGACACTTCTATTTTTTAAAGAATTTTTACGGCACTCGTGGCCTTTATTTGAAAGTAATCTGATGGGAAGGGGGCAGAGACATGCAGCATAGGAACCGAGGACAGGAGTTGAACTTGGGACGGCTGCGTCGAAATACGGGGAGCCCACTCTAACCACTGTGCCACACCACTCCCCAAATTAACACATTTTTAAGGGCCATCTATTTACAGACAAATGTAAATCTTCTTAATATGGAGTGTTCTATTAACGTCTTTTGCTTTCATTTTAATTTCATAGTTAATAGCACCCCAAACATCCCCCCGTTTATTGAACTTGGCTGAATGCCGTCTGCGTTTTCAAAGGAAGAATTATTAACATCCTGTTCTTGTTGCTGAGAATTGCCATAAGTATTTCTAGACCAAAATAAAAAAAAAAAAAGACTGACAAATAACAAATTATGAAACTGACTTTCTTATAATAAAATACAAGTCCAGTTTTATATTTTGAATCAAAAATGATATACACACCTATTTCTACAAAATGTATGTCCCTAATGCTTTCAACTTCACAATTTTTGTTTAAGGGATTCAGAGGAAAGGTGACAGGAAAAAAATGTACAACATACTTTTTTTTTATTTGTAAATTTTGCGACAATCCTCATATAATTTTCCTTTCACCTCACAATTTTTGCACCACTTTATGGTCTATCCCATGAAAACCCAATAAAATATATATTTGTAAGACTATAAATTAGGTTTTTGTCAAGGCATAAACAGTTACTGTGGCACAGGACCTTTGTCATCAGTGTGCACCAAACACAGTAAAAAAAAATAAAAAACTTGATGGCGCACGAAAATGGAAGGGAAAAAGCAAAAAAAAAAAAAAAAAAAAAAACATTTTCCAACTGAATATGATTTAAATCTCTGACTTCAAGTTTTCTTTTGTACATAATCTTTTGAGAAACAATGTTCCCATTTAGAGATGAAATAGACATTTTAGCTAACTGCTTCAAAGTTAGGACATTTCTCAAACGTTTCTCAAAGTTTTTTAGTTATAACTGGCTTCACAACGTAATCTTATTAACTCAAACAGTCCTTTGCATATTTCTTTAGTCTTTAACCTATAAAATATAATATTTTCCATCAAAGCATTTAGACTCAAATCTTTTAAAGTGGATCTTTAGGAACCTTCTTGTTAAATTTTTATTTCAAATTTCATCGAGGTTCATACTGACCTTGAATTGTCCCATACTATGCATGAAACTAGGGTCATGAAATTGGAGGGAAGGGGAATTTATGTCCTTCCACAGATCACTATCTCTTTTTGTTTTGTTTCTGTCCGATTTTACACTTTGCTCAATGGTTTCTCCGCTGTCTGATCATTCTCACCTTCTCAATCTTTATTTGGTTTTCTTGTATCCATGTTCTCCTTCTTCATCCTCATCTCCTCTGTTTAATCTCTCATTCCTCTCCTCCACACCCAGCACCTTGCCGTGACCAGGGACCACAGTTCGGACTGTACGCGACGCTACAGCTGGACCCCCGACACCATGGACCACAGTCACAACACTGTGTCCAGCCCAATTCACTCTGGGTAAGAGCACCTGTGCTACCTCATCTTATCTGCCAACATATGTTTGCACACATTTAGAAACATGTTTTATGCAAACGTATCCATAACACAACTGCACAAAATTACTCCTAAAAACTCATATTCAGCAAAGCCTACAGCACCAGATGGGGTGTTGGAGGATTCTGCAGTGCTGCTACTATAGACATGACATTGTTACAGCTTCTTAAAAACACACTTCATTTGCTGAAGCCCCTATGTAACACCACACATGTAGAGACATGGTCCAGAAGTAGGTCCTGACTCGCTGATGCAGTGCTATTTTAATCATTAGTCAAATAAAACTACAGGCTCTACATGAGCTCATACTACATTGGGCTAATGTGTTTCATTTGGATACAGTGATAAAATGCTGCTTTCATGTCCTGCACACACTTTGAATATGTGACATCATAAAGTGCTGAGCTCTGCTTCAAACAAGCTGCGCTGTGTTTGCACAGATATTAGCTGGTGTTATTTAGAGATAAAATATGGGGATGTGTCATATCCAACTTTGGTTCTATTTTTGTCTTGTGAATTTGTACATGGAGCTGTTCCTTTATTCATTGTCATTTTATCCACAGTGTGTTATTTATTTGATTACTTGTCTTTCTCTCACTTGTAGTTTTTAGCCATATTTCATCCTCAGTCCCCATTATAAATCCAAATAGAACTTCTGAGACTTTGATACTAAATCTAGGTTCTGGGGGCGGGGGGTTTGCCTCCTGCATTGTCTCCATGTGTTTACCTTGCAGCTTCTCGTCCCCGCTCGCTCAGTATGACTCCAGGTGACGACTGAGTTCGCTGTTCACAGCCATGATGTCGCAGTGATGTCACTCACTCTTCCATCTCTCACCTCATCACTATTTCTTTTTTTTTTCCCTCTCTGTCCAGTCTATGCTGGTCTCATTTGTGTGGTCTGGTGTTTCGTTTGCAATGCCTAGATAGTAGAAGTGTGTTGGAAGTCTTTGCTTTACGTGCCATCACCCTCTCACTGTGCACGTCAGAAATAGGAACTGAAAAAAAAACTTTCAGGGGTCCTGGTGCAGTGTATCCACCTTGAACCTTTTCAGCCTTTTCTGTCATGTTAAAACCGCAAACCTCAAAGTATTTTATTTCATTATTTTGTTATAGATCAGCACAGAATAGGAAAAAACTCTAAGGAGGAAGAAAAAGGACAAATGATTTTCAAATTAATTTGATACTCAGAATCACCTCCTTTTGCTGTTTAGTTTTCTACCAGCTTTGCACATCTAAAGGGTGAAATGCTTGCTAATTTTTCTTTGTAAAATAGTTTCTTCTATTCATCAGAGTGGATGGACAGCTTCTGTTTCAGATTCTCAAGAATAGCCACAGTATGAGGGTGCAACCACCTTGTTCCACCAGGATTATAGATTAAGGGCAAAGAGTTTCATTTTGGTTTTATACTGAGGTTAGATTATGTACAGGTGGACTCTAGTTTTTTTTTTTTTTTTTCTTGGCATATCAGAAAGTGGGACTGCATACAAAAGATGCTGTTCTATTTTTAAATTGTAAAATATTTTAGAAAAAGTGTCCATTTCCTACCACTTCCCAGGCTAATCCATCACATGAAAACTCAATAACATACACTGAGGTTTGTGGATGAAACATGAATAAATTAAAATGTTTAAGGGGTGTGAATACTAGACACTGTATAACAAAGTAGAGTAAAAATAGTATTTACACCTAAACAAAACTTCATCCTTTCTCATATTCTGAATATGGGGTGCCAAAATAAGCTCGTTGTTTCACAAATAGGATGCATAAAATAGGAGTCTTGTTACCTGATCTTGGTGAAACATTTGTGAAAATTGTTGTATATCTGATCACTGAATGCTGCTTTTGAGGGACTGAATTTTTGACATGCATCTCATTTTCAGGCTTAGAGCTGAAAAATAAACTTTCTGTCTCATCATTAACACCCTGTTTAGTTTCAGACGATGTTTGATGTTCTGTAAAAAGATGGCTGACGGTGAGAACTGTCAAGTTTCACAGCTCAAAGCATCTTTTGTTCTTCTATCATTTTATCTCTCTCTTTTGGTTAATTTCTTCCTTTCTCTTACGTTATTTGGATGTCTGGTGATCACAGCATGGGAACCATTCTCCTTACCGTGCGTCCATGTCCACCCTTATTTTCTAGGATTTCCCTTTTTTCTGAATTGATCCTCATTCTTCTTGCAGGTTCTTGGTCAGCTTCATGGTGGACGCCCGTGGTGGTTCAATGAGAGGAAGCCGCCACAACGGATTGCGCATCATCATTCCTCCCAGGAAGTGCACAGCACCTACACGCATCACCTGTCGCTTGGCTAAAAGGCACAAACTGGCCTACCCTCCGCCTATGGTGGAGGGAGAGGGGCTGGTCAGTCGGTTGGTGGAGGTTGGACCTGCTGGGGCTCAGTTCCTTGGGTAGGCTATGAAAGAATCAACATTTAATTCCTCATCATAATATAATGATGTAATAATGTAATGTTCTATTTTCTTTCTTAGTCCTGTTATTGTGGAGATTCCTCATTTTGGTTCAATGCGAGGGAAAGAAAGGGAGCTGATTGTGTTGAGGAGTGATAATGGGGACACTTGGAAGGAGCACCAGTTTGACACCAGGCCAGAAGATCTCACCGAACTTCTTGCTGGAATGGATGAAGGTAAAAATTATCTGTTAAAAAATCTGAAGGTAAAAGGGATCACACTGTAAAAAAATGTATCGTGTACCTTGTATGTTACTCAGTGTTATTGTTCAACATATCTCAATTCAGCCCCAGCCATTTTTAAATGATTGGTGTCGGAGTTCAGAATTAAACTCAACTTCCTGTTGTTACCCTACTGTCTGTAATTAGGCCACAACCCCTAGGTGTTCAGCCAGATTTTTGTTTTAATCACAGCCTGTTTACATGCACATGGCTTTCAAAACTTCATCCATTCATCAAATCATTGTTTAAAGTAGGGCGCGCAAACGTCCTCTTTTCCTCGGACATGTCCACTTTTCACAGTCTGTCCGAAGCATCCGGGGAGGGGCTTTCTGTCATTGATGAAAATGTCTGGGATTTCATCGTGTTTCAGCGGACCAGTAAGCGTACTTAAATTGATTGGTGCTATGTATGGAATACAACAACCTTTCTTTAATGTGATGTCCTCTCTGAGCTGCTGCCTAGTGGGTGGTTCTTATCTGTTCATAGACGGAACAGCGAGCTGGTGTAAAGTGTAGCTTTACAGACAAACCAGACAATAAATTTCCTTCATACCATCCTGATCATAACAAAATGGGTGGTGAAGTGCACCATACACACAGCTGACATATGTGTTTCTGTGTGTGACAAAGGTGCCAAAGTTAGAGTTCATGTAATAAATTGACTGAGGAGAAGGATGCCGACGAAAACTAAAGTTTGGAGCATGCATTTTTATTAAAATGTCTCTTAGTGAGACTGCTGCTTTTTAATTTTATTAATACATTGAATATAATGTTAGCTTTTTGTGTAATTTTGTCCAGGTTGACATAAAAAGTCAATTATTATTGTTACAGGTTAATTTTTTAAGCTACAGAAGAGTAATTATTAGGGATGCACCAATTGAGACTATGTCAATATCTGATATTAATACTATTCTGTTATGGCAGTATTTACCAATATCATAAATATTATAAATATATTTTCCTTCACTTTTGACACAGTGTAAAAGTGACCACCCCACCTACATTGCTTCTCTGCTTCAGTTAAACACCCCATAATCCTGTGCTGCATCACTTTAACTATCACATCACCAAACAAATACCACATGGCCAGCTCCCTTCCCTCCCTCCCACTCCTGAAACACATACACAAATGGCAACAAGATAAAAAAATAAACATTGGTTGTTCATTTCGGCCCACTTTTACTAAATGGGCCGATACGCGTGTTGATTCTTTCATTGAAGTGTTTTAGGGCTGGGCCAAGTGTCTTCTTTTTTTTTGAAAATCAAAATGTGGTCACCCTAGTTTAAAGTGTTTTTGCCCTTTACAAAAATGATCTCTTTTAAGAAGAGACTGTGTTGTCTGCTGCATCTCCTTTTCTCTCTGTGTCATGTGACCTACTCACCTCTTCCCTATATGGACATTTGTAGGACAACCACATTGCAGAGCACAGCTGAAACCCTAGTCATTGAATTTCTGTTAAATTTTAGGAAACCATTTTTTTCTATGAATTTCATTTAGGTGGAACTGCCATGTAACATAAGCCAAATCAAACCAAATTATCAACAAGTCATATCAAAACAGAAAGTAAAATGCTAGCATTAGCTTTGCATTTTAGCAGACTACTCCACATGGACATCCACATCATCATCAGGAGTAAGATGTCAGATTATTTTGTTGGAATGTTACACTGGTGTTCTTAGCCTAATTATCCCTACTTTGGTGCAGCATTGTGAGAAAAATATCTGAAAGAAAATCGAATGCAGTCGCATAAATCGTCATTTTTATAAAATTGCTTTTCAGCTGCCAAAGCAACCAGCTTGCTTTCACGTTATCAGATGTTTAATTTATGTATTACCTAAAAAAAGTGAATTAAAGTTATTCCAGGTAAGGTTTAGCTGATTTTAACAGTGTTTAAAATCATTTTTAAAAAAATACATCAGTTAACTTTTTGCAAAACTGTAGAATACGCAAATATAAAAAACTCACTTCTCACAGGTGTAAAAGTAAATACATGGCACTATGCGCTCACTCAGTAGTACTAAGCATGGAAGTGCATTTGTATAGTCAAATCTGGTATTTAATAATTAGCACTAAACAGACAGCTGTTGATTGTATCCTTAAATAGCATGTATAATATTTTTTGGAAACAGAGATGGACAGTCCAGATGAGTTGGAGAAGAAGCGCATCTGCCGGATCATCACCAGGGACTTTCCCCAGTATTTTGCTGTGGTGTCCAGGATCAAGCAGGAATCCAATCACATGGGTCCTGATGGAGGTGTCCTGTCCTGCAGCACGGTGCACATGGTTCGGGCCTCGTTCCCACAGGGGGCTCTAACCAAGAGGATTCGCGTTGGCCTGCAGGTACAAAAAGATGCCTTTGACTGTCTTAAATGATGTTTGCAGGTAATGTCCACCTACTTATTTATACTTGACCTATTTTTGTTAAACGTTTCATCCTGCCTAACTAGCCTGCCTGCTTTACTTTGATTTGAGTATTCTGAAAAGTTCTGTTCTTAATGCTGCATCATAAGTATTAAGATTTCATCATGTTGGTTTCTGTGCTTCTGTGTAGGCTCAACCGGTGCCAGATGAGTTAGTTAGGGCGGTCCTTGGAAACAGAGCCACCTTCAGCCCCATTGTCACTGTGGAGCCCAGAAGGAGAAAGTTTCACAAGCCCATCACCATGACGATCCCTGTCCCTCCAAGATCAGCAGAAGGCCATCCCAGTGGCCAGAGAGGCGAATCTGCTCCATGCCTACGTTTGCTCTGCAGCATCACAGGCAAGTTAACATTTAGATAATTAGAGCATAAAGGTTTTCCATCTGCAGCTTGGACTAGTTACAAGCAAAAAGACTTCTGGAAAGAAAATGAGCTCATCCCTTGGCCTCATTTAACACAGGAGGGACGTCTCCTGCGCAGTGGGAGGATATCACAGGAACCACACCATTGTCCTTTGTAACTGACTGTGTCTCCTTCACCACAAATGTATCGGCCAGGTGAGATACACACTCACACAGATTTTTTACATGGTGGTCTGGAGTTAGTTATCAGTCGAAATAAAAATATGATTTTACTTATGGACAACATTACAAATCACAGTACAGGCAGTTACAGGTAATTAATTAATTAATTAATAATTAATTAATTATATATTAATTATATATTTTTAATGTATATCAAACATTTATCCTTCACAACATACGTAGCTAAGACCTGTGTATATATTAAATATTTATTTACGTAAAATACTAGTTCTAACTTATATTCATTTTTACTTAACTGACGTTTCAAGTCAATGAGTAATTTATAGTAATTTAAGATTATTTTTAAAAAATTACATCATCTAAATGTCTTTGAACTAAACAAATGCTAATATGAAGCTTGAAAAATTACTTATTTTACCTTGAATTTAATAAATAGTTAAGCAAGCCAACTTGTGATAGTGGCAATTTTTTTTGTTTATTACATGGTCGGTTTCATACAGTTATATTTTAACTGTGTACTGCATGTTTGTGTGGAATCTGTAAGTCTTTTCTCAGTCTCACACTGAATATGCTGTTAAAAAAAAAAAAAAGTGAAAAAAATGCACTTGGGCCCTAGATTGAAATTCAATTCAGTTTCAATTTAGTTTATTTATATAGCGCCAATTCACGTCATTGTCTCTAGGCACTTTAAAATAAAATAATTTAAATTCAATCATACATACATTCCAATTGATCCTAGTTACAGTACAGTAAGCTCAGTTAGTTATTCAGAGTAGTTTAAAAAGTTTCTTTGCAAGGAAACCCAGCAGATTGCATTGAGTCATTGACTTTCAGCATCCATACAGCCTTGACAAGCACGTAGCAACCGCAGACAAGTGCTTGCGTTGAGTCATTGACTTTACAGCAATCCCTCATACTGAGCATACATGTAGCGATAGTGGAGAGGAAAAACTCTCCTTTAACAGGAAGAAACCTCCAGCAGAACCTGGCTCAGTACAAGCTGCCATCTGCGACGATCGACTGGGGGTTTGAGAAGACAAAGCAGAATGCACAAGAAAAACAGATGAACTGATGTCGGATTATTTTCAACGTTCATGAAAGTTAAAAGTTAATAGCAGGAGAGAGAACGATTAATTGATGGCAGCATTATCTCAACTGATAAAGAAGAAAATCATCATTCATATAATTAAATAGTGCACTTTTTAATCTAAAGGCGTAATCTTGAATCATTTTGCTTGAAGTTTCCATGTGGACAGACAACAATTAAGAAAAAACCCCAAAAGAAAAGAAAATAAAAATTTATGACAAGAAATAAATGTGAATAAACACAATTTTTATTTTATGTTTTTCTGACCCTTTCTCCACAAATAAGGAGCTAAGCTTTCATTAAATTATAAAATGTCTACTAATTGGAGGATTTTTGCTGGTTTATTTTTGTTAAAGAAGTGTTTTTGTGACCTCCTCTTTGTTACCCTTCAGGTAGGGCTAATGTTAACTAGAGTTTCTTTTGGCACTCTGCTGAACTGATCTCAGTATTGTAGTTTCTTGGTCAAACTATGCAAAGTCATAAACCCTCATCCTAGCTCAATTTGAATCATGTGGTGAATGTACAGCCTGGTATTAACTCTCACTTTGGTAATTCTAATCTGCAATTAGTTTGCCACACAGCTGTCACATGTCTGTGGGCATCCCCTAGAAAACCAGCTGCTCTTAATAAAGGTTGCATACTCTAAAAACTTGCTGCACCAGGAATTTTTTGATGTTCCTATATCTTTTCACTATGGATCTTTCCCCTCCTCCTCAGGTTCTGGCTCGCAGACTGTCACCAGATTCCTGAGACGGTGAGTCTAGCGTCTCAGTTATACCGGGAGCTGATCTGCGTGCCGTACCTGGCCAAATTTGTGGTGTTTGCAAAGATGAATGACACTGTGGAGGCCCGGCTGCGCTGCTTCTGCATGACGGACGACAAGGTGGACAAGACTCTAGAGCAGCAGGAGAACTTTGAAGAAGTGGCGCGCAGCAAAGACATTGAGGTAAAGTTATGCTCTTATTGACTTGCAAATATTATAAATCAAAATGAACACTTGAACCAACCTGATGTAATTTTCATCTAATTTAAATATATGTTGTTTTTATATTCAGGTTCTAGAGGGAAAACCCATCTATGTGGATTGTTATGGCAATCTTTCACCTCTCACCAAAAGCGGGCAGCAGTTGGTTTTTAACTTCTACTCTTTCAAAGAAAACAGACTTCCTTTCAATGTGAAGGTATGAAATGTATCCCACTTATCACATCCTTTCTGTGCTTAAGCTTTTTTGGCAAGATTGCCAATTTCCAACTAACTCCTTATTTTGTCAGCTGAAGTAAAACCACAACTCTTGACATAAAATTCTTTACAACTGAAGTGTTTCTGTACAACATGTGATGTAGTGCACTGATAAAACAAGACTGCTAGAATTTAACTCATTAAATAGGTTTAACAATTTGTGTATATATATTATTTGGGTAGATAGAAATTATGTTAGCTGAGAAGCTGAATGACATGTATGTAAATAAATTAGTTAATTTTTAACCAGTATTTAAAATATACTTACTGAACTAAATGAGGTAAATTCTAATTAGCTATTAGGATCAGTTTGCTTTGTAACTAAAGCATAACATGTTACTAAAATTTCTTGTACAAATTAACTTTCTTGATTTAAATACAAATAATTCTATGGATAACACCTACCTTCCAGAATTCCTTTTTATAGTGTGTAAAATCAGGTGACAGCAATCCTTTCTCTTTTTTTCATCCTCTACAGGTTCGAGATGTAGGCCAGGAGCCATGTGGCCGCCTCTCCTTCCTGAGAGAGCCCAAAACCACTAAAGGCCTTCCACAGACTGCCATATGCAATTTGAATATCACACTGCCAACCCATAAGAAGGTAGCATTACTATATTTGTACTTTTCATCCTGTTACACCATATCATATCATCTAAATGTAAATAATGTTACCAGACAGAGAGCCTCTGAAGCTGAATTAGTCCAGACTTAACAGCCTGCTGCTTGTGTCTTTTAGTGTTAAAGCCTGTGCCAGTCATAAGACCCCACAAAGTACACACTGAAGCACATGCACACCGTGCTTTCACCTGTTGCCTGGCTCAATGTGGGCACTCAAAAATAATGCAAAAAGAAAATCTGTATGTTTGTTGTGGCATTGATTGATCACAATAAACTGTAATTATTTTGCTTTTGCTTTTATTGTTTTGCTGTTTGTTTTATTTATTAATCCCATAGATTTTTTCTGATGCCTTTTGTTGTTTTTGCTGCTCCATTTTCATCCCCTGAGTTTTATTTCTGCCTCTCGCCCTCACCTGCTCACTATAACTTCCCTGCTATCCATTGTGTCATCTCTCCTCTCCCGCAATGCATCTTGGAACACCACAGGATATGGAGTCTGACCCTGATGATGAGGTAAACATATTCTTCATCATCACATGAAACTGCTTCTTCTTGGTCATTCTTTCTTTGTTGCCTTTGTTGCAGAATCTGGAAAAAATATGTGTGCTGCAAATAGTTTGTCTCTGTGCAATTGCCTAAGTCTGTCAGATGCTGCTAACTGCGATTTTTTTTTTTTTTACATAGCAGTGAGGTTTACAAAATGATCCTATGCACTGCATGAATGAGAATGGCAGTCGTTTTATTTAGCCAAGATTTCTTTTTTGTCCGCATCCCAAGTTCAGAGGATCCAAATGCTGTACCACATCTCGGCTTGTTGTTCATCCCTTTTCCCTCCCATACACTTGCAACTGGGCCCCATTATTCTGACTAACTCCTCTTCCTAGATATGATTTTATTGTTGTCAGCCAATAAAACCCATAGCTCTTGACATTTGTCCACTTACTCCTAATTTTGTGTTTATTTGTTGGACCTTAGTGTTCCATATTTAGTGTGAAAAGAATACAAAAACTCTAAGCACCATCCTAAAACATTTAAAACAAATGGTTCAATTTTCGGGTTAAAAAAATTCCATCATGAAAAGTTGCAATATATTCCACAACAACATATCTTTCAGGTGACTGTGGAGAAATTATTCAACCAAACCAATACATCTGGGTAATGTGGCATAATTATTAGGGTGGGCAGTATGGAAAACAAATCACAATTTTTTACCTTGTAAAATCACAATTTTATTATTTTTTTTTTTTTTTTTTTTTTTAAGCCAAATAGTATTTTCAACAGATTTTTCAATCTTTTTGCAATTTTGTCAATTTATGTCCAGTACAATTGAAATTTAATATTTAAGACGTGACTGTTTAGACAAATTATATTTTCATTTAACAGGCAATTAAGAATGACAGATGAAGTGCCCTCTTGTGACAAAAAGTTATGAAGCTATATTTTTCTGAACTGCTATTGAAATGTTATCTTTAATGTATCAAATTTGATGGTAAATGTATAAATTTTAATTAGCTGAATGGAAAAATAACCCAACATTAATGGAAATAAGTTAATCATTCAATGGTTTTTCTAAAACTCTTATTTTATTTGTAGAAAAAAAGGTCAAAACTGACAGATGTTCCCTAAATGAGAATAAAGAAATGTTTCTTCTTTCTAAAGAAGAACATAAAGGCTCTACAGAAATGATTTTACAATTCTCTAACTTTCTAATGACACTTCACCTGAAACATGCCTCGCTTTAAAATTTATTTCTAACCTAATTAACTTGCCAGATATGACTATAGACTATTCAGTAGACCAGCATCTTGCTGATGTAAAATTGGAGGAGTTTGCTAAGTGGTAGGCTAACATTATCTTGATTCCTCTCTTTTTAAATAACAGTTTGTCAGATGTTTTTTTGCTGTTCCAGGTAGCAGTAAACCAAAAGTAGCCAAAAACATTCTTTCCTTCACTGTAAATATCATTGTAAAGAGATAAAAACAAATAGACTGTTAGGGAAAAAAACAAGTTCAAGATACTCTTTAAATTACAGTTTTAAAAATATTATTTATCAAAATTTGTAATTCCATCCATGTTTTCCACATTGTAGAAATCATAGGGCTCTACTTATACAATGTACCACAATCTCTCTGCTTTGGTAGATCATCAACATGTTCTAATACTTGACAATCTAATATCACAGTATCTCACACCCTTACAACACCAGTATGATCATATTTATAATTAATTGGCCAAAAAATGTTGTTACTGGAATAATGTTTTTTTTGATTTTTATAATAACCCCAAAAACTGACAGATATGCTGTTTGCTTTAATCTTATTAAGTCATATAAATTGCACATTTTAATGATGAATTGAGGTATACCTTTTTAAGAGTATTTTTGTTCATCCTCGCAACCAATGTTTCAGATTATCTGTGAGGTTTTTTTATTTTGAAGAACAGAACATATGCATTAAATAAAGAAGTGCAGGGAAACTACCTAATACATATGGTAATCTACTGTAAACTTGCAGTACCTCCTTGTGTTATTACTAACTGCATGTAGCATCTCTAAGAACAGGACTACATCTCTACTTTGTGTCAAATTATTATTTTTAAGTTAAGTTAATTTGATAGATTAGAACCAAATTTACTTTTATTTTTATGTTAAAGCTCCTTTTGTTCTTTTTTTTTTGTTTCAGACTGAAAAGCCAGAACGACGTCATACCTTTGCCTCCTTAGCTTTGCGTAAGCGCTACAGCTATTTGACTGACCCATCAGCGAGTGAGTTTCCGATTTTTACTTTACAGTAATTTTTATTTCGTTTATGATGGATATTTAGTTGTCATTTTAATTAGATTTATTGCCTATAGTTCCTATAATTTGATGGAAATGCCACTCAGAAACCTATGTATAGAGAAAGATCTATGATATGTTCTCACTTCCAAAAGAAGTTCACCAATCATTTACTTTCACCACCCAACATATGCTCTTCTGTCATCCTCCATCCCTCAACTATTTGCATGGTTTTTGTGTGTGTTAAGCTTTGCTGACCAACCCCATGTTGAAAAAAACTGTTACCTTGTTTCAACGGTTTTGTCATTTTTACATTTGTGGAAGCACTGGGAACTGATATGTGTTCATCTATCATTCAAACTTGTTTTAAGTCATGTTCAGTATTAAAAAATTGTTCTTTGTAATTGTCATTGTTTTAGTGGCCATTGCATCTTTTATTGGCTTTACGATTGTGTGCGTGCGGCTGTGTATATTATTGTCAAACAGGTTGCACTTTACATCAATGTGGTTCCATTCACAGTGTTGATATAGCAGAACAAAAATGTAGAATATATATATATATATAACTTTTTAAACTTTTAAAAAAACCAAAAGAAATGGGTTCATAGGTACTGATAAAACTCAAAACTGAATTTTTTGTCAAAACTGACATTTTGTTGCAAGTTAAACTAAATAAACATGAAAGTCTCTTTTAGTATTACCTTTTTGTAAAGTGCAGCTTCCAGTTCAGCCAATTCAAATTTAATGATGTTGATCTTTTGTTAGTAATATACACTTGTGGGGTCATCTGGCATTGAAAATATAACATTTGAAAGTATACACATTTTATTCTATAAAACACTGTTGCTTAGAGGCACACACTGCAGATTAGCACATGAAAAGTCAATAGAATTGTAATTTTATATTTCTATCATTTCATTTTATCATCTGTATCATATATAAAGCATTCTTATTCCTGTTTCATTCTGTACCATGTATAGCTTGCCATTGAATCATCAGTTCTTGATATAGGAACCTTTCTCATACTGATTGTGTAAAATTTTGAATTTGTTATTGCGTGATCAATCCCCTTTTTGACTGACTCAAATTTCTCTTTCTGGTTTTTGTTGTTTTTGTTCTATTATTTTTATGTTATTTTATGTTAAATTTCTTATTGCTTTTGATTTAAACTTTTATTTAAATTATTGTTGAAGAAACAACTGATCGAAGCCCGCCGAGAACACAGCCTTCTGGCTACCCTCACAAACCTGTCTTTTCAACAAGATCTTATCAGGCGTGGTCGCCTGTTCCTGTCACCAGCCCTGGTCAAGCCAAGTCTGGGTTTGGCTCCCTCTCCAGCTCATCATCAAACACACCTTCTGCCTCTCCCTTAAAGTCTGTCTGGTCCATCAACTCTGCCTCTCCCATTAAGACCAACATCCCTGGATCACCTGCCTCCTCTGTCAAGTCAGTTAGTGACACAGCCTCTCCCATCCGATCTTACAGATCCATTTCATCTCCAATAAAAACTGTAATCCACCAGTCCCCATACCCTGTCCAGGTTACCCCCAGCCCCCTTGCTTCACCTGGTAAAAGTGCTTCAGACCCTTTGTCTATGAAAGGATTAGCAGCATTGTCTTCTAGGACACCCATAACATCGTCTGGAGGAGGAAATCCTTATCTTGAGAGAACATCTATGGGCCTGACCCCACCAACTTCTCCCAAATCTTCTCTCAGCATGTTCAGTTCTCCCCTGCCATATAAAACTATACTGGGAAGTTCAACTGGTACAACACCATCATCCTCACCCATAAAAACAGTCCCTGGTCTTACATCTGTGCGTTCTCTTGCAATGGATTCCACTGCTCCTGTAAGAAACCTATTCTCCTCCCTTTCATCACCTCTTAAATCCTGCAACTCTCCAAGTGCTGCTGCTCTGATTAATGGAACTGTATCACCTGCACAGTACCGTTCTTCATCGCCAACATCTCATCTCGCTAGCAGCCTGCAAGAAAGAATACAAGCTACCACCAATGCCGCTACAACAAGTGTTAATGCAGCCTTTGATGAGGTTGAAAAGACATTCAATTCTTGCTCTGCAGGTTATGGCACCCTCAAGTCTTTGTCTTCATCTGCCTCCTCTTCATACCAATCCATTAGGTCATCAGCTTCTGGTTCCCTCTATACCTCCCTAAGATCCCCTCCTAATGTCACTACTGCTGTAACTTCAAGTACAATGACTGTTCCAGTATACTCTGTGATAAATGTGGTGCCAGAGTCCCAGTTGAAAAAGAGATCTGATGTGCCCCCCTCAGTTGCTGTTCTTCTGTCACCCAGAAAAACTATTCCTTCTGATGTGAATCTTCAGTCCTCCTTTGTCAGAACTCTGTCCCCTGTCAAGGCACCCCTTTATTCTCCTGGCATCAAATCCAATACAGCATCACCGCTATCATCAAGCCAAGAAATTCTGAAGGATGTAGCCGAAATGAAAGAGGACTTAATAAGAATGTCAGCCATTCTGCAGACAGACACAAATTCTACTGCCAGCAAAGGGTTTCAGTCCGATTCTCCCAAAGAGGTTAAGATAGAGGATGAAGAGCCATATCGGATTGTGGAGAAAGTAAAACAGGACTTGGTAAAAGTAAGTGAAATCCTGACTAAAGATTCCAGGAAGGATGGTAGAATTTCTCCTGCCAGAGGTTCATTAGATGACATACACTTCTCAAAAGTGCAAGTTGAACAACCACCAAGTAACTGGAGTTATCCACCAAGATATGAGACTGTAGTTTCTCAAGCAAGATCAAAAACCATACCTGATAGAGATTTCAATCTGTCCAAAGTGGTTGACTACCTAGCTAATGATGTGGCCAGTAGCTCTTTTTCCAAAATGTATGACACAAAACAGAAAGCAGATGAAGGAAAAAGAGAAGGAGAGGGCAAAGAGAAACAGAAACGAGTCCTAAAACCAACTACAGCAGTTCAGGAGCATAAGCTCAAAATGCCTCCAACAACCATGCGCTCTTCACTTTCAGAAAAGGAAATCAGTAAAGTGACTGATGGACTTTTTTGTGGAGACACTGTGCTGGAATCCCCTGATGATATTTTCCATGAACAGGATAAAAGTCCTCTCTCAGACAGTGGGTTTGAAACCAGGAGTGAGAGGACGCCATCAGCTCCTCAAAGTGCAGAAGGCACAGGTCCCAAGGCCCCTTTTCAGGATATCCCAGTTCCACCAGTAATCACAGAGACTAGAACTGAAGTTGTGCATGTAATCAGGAGCTATGAGCCAGAGGATGACAAACAGCTTGCAATGGAAGATGCAGATTCTATTAGAAATATTGATTCTGATTTTAAAAGGCATCAGACGCCATCTCTTTCAACTCCAGATCAGAATAAATGCCATTCAGTAAAAGGTAGTCCTGATGAAGACCCAATGGGAAAGGGGATGAGGGTAAAGGAGGAAACTCACATCACTACCACCACCAGGATGGTGTATCACAAACCACCTGGCAAAGAAGCACCATCAGAGAGATGTGAGGAAACGATGTCAGTGCATGATATCATGAAGGCTTTTCAGTCAGGGAAGGACCCCTCCAGAGAGCTGGCTGGACTGTTTGAACATAAGTCTGGCAATGAGGAGGTTTCACAAAGATTTCTTGAGGACATAAACTCCAAACCCAAGGTTGAAAGAATAATTGAAGTTCACATTGAAAAGGGAAGTAAAACAGAACCAACAGAAGTAATAATTAGAGAAACAAAAAATCATGCAGAGAAGGACATGTATTACTACCCAGGGAGTAGACAAGAAGATGAGGATGAGCCTGAGGAGTCACTTCCAGTGTACCTTGAGTCTCCTAGAATGAGTACACCTCTGTCACAGGAAGAAGACAGTCGTCCTAGTTCTGCTCAGCTAGTGGCAGATGACTCCTATAAAACATTAAAGTTACTTAGCCAGCAATCTGTAGAATTCCATGAGGATGAATCATCAGAGCTTAGAGGAGAATCATACAACTTTGCTGAAAAAATGCTATTATCTGAGAAATTTGACCAATCTCATTCAGACACTGAGGAGTATCTCAGAGATAGATCTCGATACCACTCACCTGACAGAAGCACTCCCAGTAAGGGTAGGTCAGCTGGGCCAAGGACAGAGTACGTATTTAGGTCATCAAGAAATGTCTTTGACAAATCAGGACGAATGGCTAATGTTGATGATAACTTTGACAAACTGACACTTTTGCAGTATTCCTCAGAGCCTGGTAGCCCAAAACAGTCTGTTTGGATGCGAGTGCCAGATGACACACAGATTAAGGAGAGAGAACAAGTTGAATATGAGGACAGAGTGGATAGGACTGTTAAAGAAGCAGAGGAAAAACTCAGCGAGGTATCTCAGTTTTTTCGGGATAAAACAGAACAGCTTAATGATGAACTGTCGTCCCCAGAGAAGAAATCTCGCAGACCAGACTTCAGGGAATCTCGATCTGGGCCCAGTTCAACCCAAAGTAGCCCAGAGAGGTCACCCTATAGGAGTGGGGGTAGTGGGGAGGAGTGGAACAGAGAAAGATTAAGAGACAGATTTGGCCCCAGTGATAGGAAATGTTCCAGTCTACCCAGCAGTCCTGAAAGAAGAGTATTGCTCCAGTTAAGTGATTGTGACCCAAGAAAACAAGGAGATGGAAAATTACAGGGAATTTCTGGTGATAATCCTAAATCTTTTCAAATGTCTTCCTCCAAAGTTAGTGCAGTCAGACTAAAGTTTGAACAAGAGGCTCAAAGGCAAGATAGGGGAAGTTCAGGGAGTCAGAATCAAAACCCTCCTATCAGGAAGCTCCAGGAAACTAGACTACCAGTGTATCAGATGTTTTCTGGGTGTAGTTCTCAAAAACCACCTGATAGTCCAGCAAACCAAAGAAAATGCAAAGAGACTGAATCAAATAAATCATCAGCCAAACATGAGACCAGTGGCAAAGATCAGGAAGAGAACAAGTTGTTCAAAGCATGGGAGAGACAGGGGTATGGACAGTGTAAACCTCAGTCTTCCAAACTATCAAATTATTCAACTCATGATTCCACAAAAGATTGCAGTAGTGATTCCCAAAGACAAGAAACAACTAAAAAAATTATCTACACAGAATTTGTTGTCAGAGAAACTCCAAGTACCAATGACAGTCTAAAAAAAAACTCGGAATCGCAAATTCCTGTAAGAAAATCATCTAATTTTTCAGAAAACCACAAATCTGCCTCTTTAAAATTAGATGAACCAAGTGAAAGGCCAGGGTCACATACACCTACTTTAGGTAGAAATCGGTTACACAGTAGCTCTGAATCCAATAAGTCTACTTGTGGATCATCCTTAGGAAAATCCACAATCTCCTCAGAGAGTAGCCAGTCAAATGTAGTGTGTAATGGTGTTGATGATGATCAAGTACAGTACTTGGATCAAGCAACCCCTGTAGTGGTGACTGAGGGTTTCAAAGATATTAAACCCTTACCAGTGTATGTGAGCATCCAAGTAGGAAAGCAGTATGAGAAAGAAACAACTTCAGGGCAGCTTGGGACATACAAAAAGATTGTGAGTCATGAGAGTAGAACAGTCCATGAAACGAGAGGTGCAATTTACAGTGTTAAACAAAAACAGTCTCCTTCTCCTCAAGGAAGTCCAGAAGATGACACTCTAGAACAGGTAACTTTCATGGATAGCTCTGGAAAAAGCCCTGTAACACCTGAGACCCCAAGCTCAGAAGAACTGAGCCTGACATCCCGAACACCAGACTCTGTGATAGGTCTTATGACCAGCATGCCAAGCCCTATCCCAGAGGAATCTGAGGAGGAAGATGGAAAGACCTTCATCTATAAAGAGCCCTTAAAACCAAAACCCAAGCCAGCCTCTCCAGAGAATCATAGTAAACAGCAGGATGGAGAAAGAGTGAAGTCAAAAGAAAAAAGAATTGCTTATATAGAGTTTCCACCCCCTCCTCCATTAGAGGCAGAGCAGAGCAGTGCTGAGAAAAGGTCTGCATGTACTTCTTCTGAGGCAGAGACAGAAATGATGGAGGTAAACCTGCAAGAGGAGCATGATAGACACCTTTTAGCTGAGCCTATCATTCGAGTCCAGCCTCCATCCCCTATCCCCCCAGGAGCTGATAACAGTGACTCTAGTGATGATGAATCTGTCTTCCATCCCGCTCCTGTTAAAAGGTACACCTTTAAAATGAAAGAAGAAGGGGAAAAACGTCAGAAACACAAAAAGTCAGAGAAAAATGGAAATGCTAAAGAATCTGGGGTTAATGGTGGTGGAAAGGGAGAGGACGCTGAATTGGAACAAAATGGAAATGATCAGTCAATCACTGACTGTTCAATAGCAACAACCGCTGAGTTTTCCCATGACACAGATGCTACTGAGATTGATTCTTTAGATGGATATGACCTTCAGGATGAGGATGATGGACTAAGTGAAGACCCTAAAACATCAAGTTTGTCCAATGATGGGAAAGCTACTGACCGTTCATTTAATCAGTCCAAGCTTGAAGTGATAGAAGAGGAGAAATGCGAGGAAGGAAGTGACAATGGAAAGACTAAAAGTAGCACATCTGCAGCAAAAGCTAGTGGAGAAAAAAAAGACTATACTCTTGAAGGAAGACACCCAGATAGGAAGGGCTTTGGGGAGAACTATTTTGGATACCAAATCCAAGACGAGCTGAATTCAACCTTTAAAACTGTTGCTACCAAAGGTCTGGACTTTGACCCTTGGTCAACAAAAGGAGTTGATAATGAAGGTCTTTTTGAGTCCAAAGCAAAGGAAGAGGACCCCAAACCGTACAGTTTGTCAGCTGAGGAAAAATCACAGGCTACAACACCTGACACAACCCCTGCTCGAACACCAACTGATGAGAGCACGCCGACTAGTGAGCCTAACCCCTTCCCTTTCCATGAAGGGAAGATGTTTGAGATGACACGCAGTGGTGCTATTGACATGAGCAAGCGGGACTTTGTTGAAGAGAGGCTTCAGTTTTTCCAGATTGGTGAGCATTCCTCTGACCCTATAACAGGGGAAAAGGGGAGAGGGGGAAAGATCCTGGGGGTATCTTCCTCTCAGTCAAAAACTGGGGAGAGGTCCACAGTAGATGGAAAGGTGGTGGTTGTAGATACTACCTTAGACAGCAGCACTAGACCAACAACACCAGCAACAACTGCAGCCAAATACAGCCCTGCACAGCCTGGCATTGACATAGGTTGTGCTGTTACTGATATTCCTGCCTGTGAAGCCATAGCTGAGACTGCCTCTTCATGCACAATCACAGCCTCTAAGGTTGATTCCAAATTACGAACTCCTATTAAAATGGGCATAGCTGCCTCGATAACTGTGAAAAAAGACTCAGGGGATCTCACAGACTGTAAAGCTGAGTTGTCAGAGGGTCAGATGGTGCCAGAATACATTAGTATAGAGGGTCAGTGTTTAGAGAATCAGCCTAGCAGCCATTCTGAGCTTAGGAAAGAAAAAAGAGACTACCCATCTGAAAATTGCAACAACAACAATAACCTGGAATCCTCCAGTGTTCAGGCCAACTATATTCAATGTGGTAGTTTAGTATTTAATTTGCAGTCCTCCTCTGAGCCAACCCTACAGAAAGCTAGCAGGATAGAAACGCTGTGCTGTAAAGATAGAAATGAGAGAGTAGAAGCGCCCAGAAGCAGTCAGGTTCAAGAGCAGAAGAACGAAACAACTAAAGAGAGTGAGGCAAAGCAGCCCAGGTCAAGGCTTCCAGTCAAAGCATCAGGGTGGTCATTTCATACACAAGGAACCGCTATTGGGAAGCAGAAACCGAAACAAGCAGTAACAGGTGAGGTCAGGAAAAGAGGAGATCCAGTCATTGCCCAAGTAGAGCCTAGATCAAGGATACCAGTCAAAGATGTTAAAAAGAGTAATCCTGCTGCCACACCTAGCTTACCTGTCTCAGTTCATATTACCTCACAAGCAGTAAAGACACTGAATACAGGGAGAGCAGCCATACAGCTGCCCACAAGGCAACCACAAAAGGATAGGCATCAGCTCACCAGTGTCACCAGTGAGGGAGCATCTAGACAGAACAGACAGGATAACCCTACTGAACTTTGTAAGCGCACCATTGAATACTTTAAAGACATTAGCGGGGAGACGCTAAAGTTGGTGGACCGCCTGTCAGACGAGGAGAAAAAGACGCATACAGAGCAGTCGGAGGAAGACAGCACCTCCCGAAGCACCTCTCTGTCGGACGCCTCCCAGCCTTCCCAGCCCTCCCAGCCCTCTCGCTCATCCAGGTCTGGTAGAGGTTCGAGGGCTGAGGCCGGGGCCGCGTCCGTAAGGGCAAAGGTGGCGACGACGGACAGGGGTTCCGGCAGTGAGAGGAGCAGAAGGAGTAGGCGGACTGGTGGGAAGGAGGGCAGTCAGGGACTCACAGGGTCTCGAACGCCTCCCATCGCGGAGATCAAGCCTAGTTTGTAAAACTTTCACACTATGTTTAAAATACATCTATATATTTAAATTTTTCACTTTTAGTTGCATGACATTGTTGTGATCATTTATGGATTGACTGGAATGCCTGTGGCGTGTCTACATATTCTCCTCAAAGCAGTAGCTGTCATTTAAATTCCTTTTTTTCTCATTAATGTACTGTGCTGTCAGTGTTACAAAATTTTCTGTCCTCCCCTCCCCTCTTTCAACCCTGTAAAACATAAACATGAGGGGCTAAGCATGCCAGTAAAAGTGTCTGATCACTGGCACAACCAGTCCCATGTTTGACAAACTCCCTGGTCTATCTGTCTATTTGTCTGTGCAGGGTGGTTACTGACTTATTGTGGTAGTTTGTTGTAGAACTTTTTATACAATATCATTGAGACTAACGTGTTTACAAAAAATCTCCTAAAAGTGTCTATGCATGGTCACATTTTTAGATTCAAGATCTGTAGCCCTATAAGCCTGTTGACTCATATTATGTTTTGTTTTGTGTAGTTGTCATGACAGTTACTGCCTGCTTAGAGCATACATACCACAAACAGTCACAGAGCACCACTTACTTTATGGACACATCTAAGTCATGATGTCTAGTAGAAAATATCTTTTTCTTGCCATCTTGGGGTAATTGCTAAACAGAGCCAGAATGTTTTGACTTTGGCTAGTTGGTAATTTTGGCAAACAGTTGGCTTTTAATTGCATTTATGTCCCTAGTCAATTAGTTTGAACACATTTTTGAAACTTGCTAAATTTTGTAAGTCTCATAATAACAGATGTATACACTAAAAAAAAAACAAGTGGCCAGAAAAGGAAATTATATCATGTTTTTCTCTTTCATTAGTGAAAATTGATGAAGAATAGGAATTATTTTAATGTACTGTTGTTCTTTATCATCACCAGGTCCTCAAAGTCCTTGTGAGCGAACAGATCTGCGCATGGCTATCGTTGCAGATCACCTGGGGCTCAGCTGGACAGGTGAAAACATTGCTGTAAACATCTCAAAAATTAGAATATCATCTTTGTGTTCATTTATGTTCCTAGTTTACTTTAAAAGTGAAATTCTTTTATTACACAGATTCATTATACACACAAATATTTTAAACATTTGTTTCTGTTAACTTACATAAATAACTATCACAGCTAATGAAAACTCTAAATTCTGTTTATCAGAAGGCTGGAATAATACATAAAAACACTTAACAGTTCAGTCCCTTTTTTATTCTAGGCCCAGGTGAGACAGTTCTAATATTGTCCAGGAGTGGCTTAACACAAGGGATGCAACAGCTGTTGCCCATGTCCTATATACATCTGTGTGTGATGGCACCTACAACACTGACTCCAGCTCCAGTCCACACCGTCTGAATCACCCCCAATCTATTGAATAAACGTTTCCATCTCTTAACACCACAATGATCCCTGGTGCTTGTGCACCTTTTCTAACACATTTTTTTCCCTCTTAATTTTCCCATAATAATCTAGCATACAGCACTGTGTGAACAGCCAGCTTCTTTAGCACTGACCTCTCGTGGCCTATCCTCTTTGTGGAGGGAGTTAGTAACTGTCTGTTGGAGTTCAATTCACTAGTCTTTCCTGTGATTGTGTAGGCCATAACATAACATAAATTTATTAATAATACTTTTTAATTGGTCTTTTGTAATATTCTGATTTATTGAGAAACTGATTTTTGAAGTTTTCATTAGCTGTAAACCATAATCAGCTACATTAATAGAAATTATTGGTTGAAATGTATCACTGTGTGTTATACATTTATAAAGAATATCAAGTTATGTTTTTTTTTTTTACTGAAATAAATAAACTTTTCCATAATAATGTATTTTAGTAGATACATTTGCACCTCCTCTGCTTAGTTTCCCTAAAAATTCCCTATTTCCTTTGTGTCACAAAATGTGTTTTTTGCTGCTGCCTTCTGGCAACAAATGTATTATTTCAAATTACTGCATATTTTAACTAAATTACAATGTCTACAGTATACTCATTTACTGCTTGACCTCAAGGCATATTACTGGTCAGGGATCAGAACTCAAATCCATCCATCCATTATCCATCACGCCTATCCATTCTGGTGTGGTGCTGGTGCCTATCTCCAGTGGTCACTGGGCAAGAGGCAGGGTACATCCTGGACAGGTCGCCAGTCCATCACAGGGCAACACAGAGACAGAAAGGACAAGCACCCACACTCACACCAAAGGAGAATTTAGAGAGACCAGTTAACCTAACAGTTTTTCTAACCTAAGTGTTTTTGGACTGTGGGAGGAAGCCAGAGTACCCGGAGAGAACCGACAGATGCACAGAAAGATCTTTCTGTGAACCGACAGATCTTTCCTTACAGAAAGACCCCAGGCTGGAATCAAACCCAGGACCTTCTTACTTGTGCTCATTGTGACACTTTGACGTAGCATTTCTAGCCTCTACACAAACTAAACACACATAATAAATAAAATAAATCTAAGTCTAGCAGGAAGTTAGTTGGCTACTCTTATGTAGCTTTGACAAGGGGAGGTAAACAAAATGTAAGAGGCAAAACAGGCAAAAAAAACTTGTGAATATAAAACAAATATTTTATCCCCTTTAAATATATTTTCAGAACTAATATTGGAGTTGCTTTTTTTATCACAGAGCTGGCTCGAGAGATGAACTTCACAGTGGATGAGATCAACCACATCAGACTTGAGAACCCTAACTCTCTGACAGCACAGAGCTTCATGCTACTTAAGAAATGGGTCAGTCGTGAAGGGAAAAATGCCACAAGTAAGTCTATTTTTATATATGAAAACATTACTTTCTTCTGTAGTCTTGATTGGAAGCTGATTTGTCGATTTCACAAATATATTTATTTAAACTTAACACAAAAAAAATCTCACAAACTTTAGTTGTCCATTTGTGTGCTGTTCTACATTCGTTCCCACTTTTTCTTTCTCATTTAGTATCTGCTCTGAAATGTAGTTCAGATTATACTTTATTTCAGGACATAAAATATGTTCTGAATAAATAACTGAGCACAAAACTCACTTTTGCTGGCATTTGTTTTTCATGAAGATGTATTTTTTTGTTGTTGTTGATTCAGAAAAAAAAGTCATGGCTTTTTTTTTCCACAGCGGATGCCTTAACTGAAGTGCTGACCAAAGTCAATCGGATGGATATTGTGACTTTGCTGGAGGGCCCAATATTTGACTATGGTAACATTTCAGGCACGAGATGTTTTGCCGATGATAACGCTGTTTTCCGGGATCAGGCTGATGGTAAAGTTTAGCTCTACTAGCTGACCTCTTACCTCTCCCTGCTACCTTTTCTTTTGCACAAATGCATGGGTCAAATATTCTTTGACCTAGAGCAAATATCTAAAGTACATATTTTTATACTAAGATTTGTACATTGGACAACTTGGTACCACTGTTTTGCAAACACTTTGTTGATTCCTGTAATTCCACAGTATATTTGCCATTAAAATAAATATGATAAACAAAGTTTAATGTTACCCTTTACTTTAAAATGCATATTTAAACTCTTTTAATAACTCCTTAATTTAATTTATGGTTGTAATTTATTTTTTTATTTAGATTAAGACATGCTTGTTCAGTTCAATAAGGATCAACATTGTGAATCCAGTTGTCCAAAATAATCATGTTTACTGATAGAACCCTTTTATAAGTGTATGCTGACTACTGCAAGCTGCTTTAGATGTTGCTGATTTTTTTTTTTTTTTGTTAGTAGAAATTAACTTTGTAGAGTCTGCCTTTCTCCCTCTGTTGTGCCTTACAGAAATATTCATTTCCCTCATCTCATTTTGTAACAATACAGCCACAATGTTATTTATCAGGGTTTAATGTGCTAGACCAAAACAAAGTAGTACCTAATTGTGAAGTGGAAGGGAAATATACATGAATTTCATTTTTCTTTTTGAATAAAAATCTTAAGTGTGCTGAGCATTTGTATTCAGCCCTGACAACCCTGAACAAAATCCAGTGAAACCAATTGCCTTCAGGAGTCACAGAGAAGTCCATGGTAACTGTGGAAGAACTGCAGAGCTCCATGGCTCATATGAAAGGATCTGCTGTTAACCATCAACTCCATAGATCCAGTTCATGTGGAAAAGTGTCAAAAAGAAAGCCGTTGTTGATAGAAAATACGTCTTAGGGACAGAGCAAACAAGTGTAAGATGGTGTTCTGTTCAAATGAAACCAAAACTGCTGATGGTAGGATCATGCTTTATAGACAGCCGACATAATGAGGCTGATCAAAGCTGATGTGAGGATGGAACCAAATAAATGGCAATGCTCGGAGAAAACAGGTTAGAGGTTAGAGGTTGCAAAATACTTGAGACTTGGACTGAGGTTTACCTTTTGGCACAACCTCAACCCTAAACATACAGTCAGAGCTAGAACTGAATGGTTTTAATTTAACTATATGTGTGTGTTAAAATGACCTAGTCAAAGTTCAGACCTAAATCCAGTTGAGCACCTGTGGTAAGACTTGAAAATGTATGTTCACAGATTCTCTCCATCCAGTCTGACTGAGCTTGAACCATAACCACCAAACATAACCTCAACATACTTCCAGCTGTAATTTCAGCCAAAGGTGATACAAACATTTTTTATTTGCGAAGTGTTGAAAACCATGTATTATTTTCCTTTCACTTCACGACTATGAATTACTTTAATTTGGTAAATCAAAGAAAATGCCAATAAAATATATATACATCTGTGATTGTAAGATATCAATATGTGGAAAAGTTCAAGGGATGTGAATACTTTTGCAAGGCAGTTTTTAGTTTAGTTCTCCTTGTAATCCTCCAGTTCCTCTGAGCCTTCTTTGGATAGATGAGAGAAATTCTTCCTCTTTGAAACCAGACTGCCTCCTCCTCCTGCATTCCCTTCACCTCCCCGC
Source organism: Anableps anableps (assembly GCA_014839685.1). NCBI lineage: Eukaryota > Metazoa > Chordata > Actinopteri > Cyprinodontiformes > Anablepidae > Anableps > Anableps anableps. The sequence continues at coordinate 23,830,917 of CM026076.1, forward strand.
AGTACTGAGCTGCTGATAACAGCACAAAACAGCTCTTAACTATTTAAGAGTCATCCTCGTGCCTGCTCCTGAATCCAACATTATTCATCTGTTCTGTTTCACAATCATTATTTCACAACATTTATGTTCTTTTTTTCTCTTTTTTCAATTCTTCTTTTGTTTTGCCCTGTATGTTATCTGCCATTTTATTTCGTCATAGTGTGTGTCATTATTCCCTTAACTCCCAGAAGCACTGAAACGGCTTATATCCTGCAGACACCGAGTCCATATTTCCCAACACCAGCGCCAACTCCTCCATCCACTCCCCTCACACCTTCTGCAGCAACTACCTTCCGTCCATCATCACCACGCCGCTCTCCAAGTTATGAGTCGTCCATTTCACTCAAAGACTTGGCGCCTCCTACACCGTTGGAGCTACTACAGTCCAACTTTCCCCCCTCACATTCCTTGCATCCCATTCCTCAGTGGCCCTCTTCTGATCCAAGTGAATTCTCCTTCTTGCCCCAAATTTCCTCTCCAATCCCCCTGATCACATCACCTTTACCTGACTCTCCTGCACCTTTCTCACCATCATGCTTTTCAGTCATATCCATCCCAGCTTCCCCCACATCAGTTCCAGCGTCCCCCACTCCTAACACACCAGGTCTGGTCTCTTTTCAAGCAAATACAGTCTCCTCCACATTATCTGAATTGCCTTCAGATAATGTGTCCTGTCAAACTACATCTTCCATAAAAACAGACCCCTATCCTACAGGCCTTACCTCCATACTTTGTTCTTATGACACCAACCTATCTCAGCCCATCACCATACGATCACCCTCTGTCAGTGACTCTGCAAGTAAAGAATCTCTAGTTGCCCAGCCATATTCCTCGTCCCGGCCTGTCTCCCCTCTCTCCGTATGCACCTTTCCTCCCATTTCTCCCTCAGGGTCCCGTTGCCCCAGCCCCGGTCCTTCTTCTCCCCCTATGCGCTCCCTGTCTCCCTGTCCTGTTTGCCAGTGCAAATATGTGACCTCAGTCAACCCACCCCCCGCTCGAACCCACTCAGATCCTTCTAAAATGGAACTATTTATTTAGCTTGCGCTGAGTTTATTGTGTTTCCCTCTGACCAACCCTTCCTTCTTCACATCTCTCATCTGTTATCTGTCTCATGAGCATGTAACCCAACACCCTGGCAAATAATGTAATCGTACACTTATCTCAT